>OX411312.1:56689018-57889018 GCA_948150685.1 Rhaphigaster nebulosa
TCTTTGGTACAAGTATTGTTTATGAAGTTATCAATCATCAAATATTCGAATTTACAATCGGATTTTTGATCCCACCAGCGCATTTCGATTTACTGTTCTTATTGAAATTTTCTTCGTTTATAAGGACCGTTTATTATTAAATAAAAAGGTTCTTATTTAGTTTTTGGAATTGGATATTTTATCGAACATGCTCATTTCGGATAACCGTTACCATTCAAAGGTTAAGTTAAAGTTCTTATTTAGGTAAAGTTATTATTTATTAGGTTTTATATGACGATATACTAAAAAAAAAAAATGTCAAATATAATTGTAATTCGAAATGCGGATGCTCAATAAAAAATTCAATTCAAATAACGGAATCAGAACCTTCGAAAAACCTTACGACATAAATATTGACGTCGTTTTTTGAAAAAAGCGTAAGCGCCATTTAGCAAACTTTACAGGAAACACATGAAACGATTTTTCCCAAAATAACAATATATTTTTTTAAATTTTATTCTTTATTTTATAGAGTTGGAGTTTATTAACCTGGCAAAACCTTTATAATTACAATATGTTTTAAAGAATTCTAGCACTGGTTAAGGCCAGAGTGACGACTGAGAGCCGTTAGTATTTGGTGTTTACGTCATCAATATTCGATTTTTAGACCAATTTCCAATTTTTTTCTCGATCTATCGTGAGCGAGAATCGATAGAGGGGGTGTTTACGTCCCGAAATTAATTGAAATCCAAATTTCGAATATTTGGCGGTTAAGCCTTTTTCAACAAACGACATCGATATAATTATATTATATTATGCATAATATAATATATTATAATAATTTAAAAGCAGAGACTACATTTATTTACTACGCTTATTTCCGAAAATTTCTTTTCAACCTGAGAAAATATTTCTTCCTCTTTCTCTTTTACTTAATTATCTAATTCTTTCATAGTTTAAATTTATCCATTTTATACTAAAATTATACTATACGATTATCATACGTTTCAAAAGATTGACCATAGTATTTATTCTAAATATTAAACGGTTTCTTTACGTCATTCATATGATGGTCTAATTTCGTCTTCAGAGAAAAACTTTAATTCGCAAAAATAAAAATAATATGAAGTTAGCATCATTATTTTTATTATTTTCGGTTTAGTAAATATACTCTCAAGCATTACGATAGGGAGTCAAATTCGTGTTTCTCTTAAGTCAATTATCGTAGTACAAAAGAAAATAAAAATGTCTAGAAGTACCGTTGTTTGTAATGGACCAATGATGCTAATGCTGCGAAATGACAGACCGGACATTGCTCTCAGTAAGTTATTTATTATACAGACATATTAATTTTTTGCCCTAACGGTTTCGATTGAAGAAATTCTTTTTAATCGTAATGGTTAATTAAACTTCTTTTCTAAAAGATATTTAAAGCTATTAATTTTTACAATGATCGAACTCTATTTCTTATATATATGTATATATTTATGTATGTATGCTACCGTGTTATAGTTGACTTCAACCAACATCTGAACATCTATGAGACTTTAATTTTCTTCTTCTCAGTAATATTAAAACAAATGTAACGATTAAATACGTGGCAGTAGCTTACGCAGAGAGGAGAGGGAGGGGGTGGAGGGGGGGTCAGCGAGATATATATCTCCTCCTTCCCTCTGAAACGTACAAAAAAACTATATATAATTTTCGTATTAACCAACATAAGATTTGAGTGTTTGCTAACAAAGTAATGGTTAATAAATGCACAGTTTGCTAATGAAAAAATATTTTTTTAAATCTTCCATTTTAGGTTCTTGCTTTACCAACCACACGTGAACTGTAATTGTTATTTATTTTAATTAATTATTTTCTATCTACTTCCTCTTTTAAAAAATTAAAATTACAATTAATTTATTTTTTCTGTAATGTCAGGCGTGGATAGACTCTGGGATAGGGACGGATCCAGTGGTAGTTTTTAGGGGGATGTGATTATCGAAAATATATATGGATATATAGTTTCGATATTTTTTTAATATATCAAAATAGTAGTTCGAAACATCGAAAAACAATTTCGATATTTCGGGCCTCAATATTTTTTTAATCTTTTAAAGAACCTTATACATATCGTATCGAAAGTTTTACAACTATATCGCAATAGCAGTTCGATATATAAATAAACATATCATTATTTTTTACCTTTAAAAGAAGAGGAAAAGGGTTTATATTGAATCGAAGGTTAGGCTGGAATATAGTTACAATTTGTTATATTAATTTTAATTTTTCCCATCTATATTATAAAATATTGTAATTTTTCCCCACTTTTTTTAATTTGAACTTTTCACTTACCTATTGCGAATGTTGGCACAATCGCTTACTACGAAAACTACTGAATCTATCTTTACCAAATTTTAGCTGCGTCATCTTCATGGTTCCCGGAAGGTTTAGGTGTAAAATCAATCGATTTTTCACTAAAATGTCATTAAATATTTATTAGTAAATAGCTTAGAGAAAAATTGTCCAACTTTCGTAGCAATGACCACTTTATACCCGTGAAAGCAAGTTGACTACAAAAACATTTTTTAATAAGTGTAAAATTATTGGAGGAAAACATTATTTTGTGAATAAAATCGGTGGGTAAGGAAAAAAAAAATTATGAAAACGTGAAACTTTATTCCCGTTAAAATTTTTTTATCGTAAAATAAAAACATAAAAATTTGTTGCAATAGTCATTTGACCAAACATACAAATACGTTAGATTAGCTCTTCCTAAGCAAATGTTTCTGCCAATTGTATGTAGTTTTTCTCAGAACTGGAAATCTTGGCAATCATTTCATACCAACCAAAGATAAAACGTGAAATATAACTTATATTTAAAGTCCTATAAATTTATTTTTTTCTGTTGCAATAAATGAAGTAATTGCATCGTTAATAAAGATCAATAATTACAAGTATTGAATTTGGAAAATCCATGTTTTTCTCATGGACAATTATACGACGCATATTTCACATTAGGAAAACCCAACAGATTTGTTTGAATATATGCCAAATGGAGTCACCAAAAATATTATATATACAAGAGCATTGCAACAAATTTGAAATTGAATAAAATTCATATGATACTGCAATTTATGTGATCCAAAACATGAAAATTATAATGTTTAAGTAAATATCTTGTTTGAACTACATACAATAAGTGATATCAAACTCTCAACTGTGTTCAACGTATGATATGAAGAAAAGGAATCCCATATTGGTATGAGATCAGATTAAAGAGTCAGTCAAATTAAATTACACCCCGAGAAATTGTTTTAGGATCAATGGATATCACGGCGCAATGAACGACTATAGCTAACAGCTGAGCACTATTGAAGGTAGAAAGCAGTGGAAGGGAAAACATTTGATGTTCATTGCCCGTCACCTCTTTGCTCTTAGACCCCTCAGTATAAATAAATTTTCAATCTTAAAAGCGGTTGAAGTTTGGTTTGTACGGGAACTGGTTGGCACTCAAGACCTCAAATTATTGATGTCTGGTTGTATGGCCCATTTTTAATGGTTACCAAGCCATGCCAGTATCACAGGCAGATAGCCAGAGGAGTTTGTGACCGTGACCTACTTCCTTCTGCTTAGAGACGGAGTTTGTGACCTTCATCTACTTTTCGGCTTTAATCACATTCCGTGACCTTGGCATCCGTTGCGAATTCACACGCGGGTCATTGACCCTGTTCTGTCGATGAGCTGGTACTGCAGGTTTTTTCGGGTTCATGCTGATGCCCTACTACAGGCAAGTTTTTTTTTGTTTGTAAGCAGGCGAGACACCTAATGTTTATTTACACTCTTTAATTTTTTTTTTACCCTACTTATAGCTAAGAGAGCTATCAAAGAGAGCCAGTTGAAGACCACCACCCAACCCAATGTAGTTATCTCTCAAAGAAAAGACATGGAGGCGCGGCAAACGATTTGGACTGCTACGATAGATAAGATAGTGGAGCCACGCGTTCAACGAAAGAGTCCAAATATCTTGTGCAGAAAAAAAGAAGTGGTGCTGAACCGGCTGAGGATTGGACATACAAAACTCAACCACGGGTACTTGAGAAATAGGCCACAACCTGATTGCGTTACCAGAGGAGTACCACTGGCAGTCCTTCACATCCTGACTCAATGTTACGCCTTCAAATTTCATAGAGAACATCTCAAGAAAAGCACTTTTGAGGAGTTACTTCAAATAGACAAATGTATTTTTTTTTTTTTATTTTTTTTTTAGGGACAGCAGTTGTTATAAATAACAACAACTTAATTCTGTTCCTAAAACAAACCAATATATTTTTTAAGGAAGAAGTTGGTCGAGGGGGAGGGAGGGTGCGGTCAATGACTTAGCACACTAATAAGTATAACTTTTTAGTGTGTTAGTCATTGCCGGCACTCTCCAACCAACTTCTTCCTTAATTATATCTAAGGCCAACAAAACTTACTCCAATACAAAATGTTTTTTAAAATTTAATTATTTTGCAACATTGTAAATTTTTTTATTCCTAACTTTAAAACTATAATATAGAGCAAAAATGACCCAGGTGATTGAAAATTCCAAAAATTTGAAATAAGTTTAGGAATATTGTAATAATCTAACTAGAAAGTATTGAAATTACATTCTTGTAGGAAATTTAATGCTCTTCAGTTTTTTATATAAAATGAATGATTGTGATATAAACGAAATGCCGAAAAATATCTCCTCTCTTCTCCTCTCTTTGCTCCTGCTCCTAGATCCGTGGACTTTAAGTATGCTTACCTCTCAACTAGTCCAAACAAAATCCTGATGTAAATTTTCGCCTTCCCGTCATTTCCTTCAACACCTCCCCTTTTGAGTATTTATTAACTCGACTATTAAATGTGTTTTCTCGTGTAATAAAATTGTAACATGTGTGTACCGATGCAATGCCCTAGGCCATGGAAAATGTACTCAGTTTCTAGGGCAATAGTACTTATTAGTTCGATAATAATTATCATTAGTTTGTTAATAAATTTCTTAATTAATATTTCTTTTACGAAACTACTCCTCATTACGTTTAGATTACTATTTCCTTATTTTTGAATCATCACTGACGATAACCTTGAACTACCTGTGTGAAGCCAACCTATTAAATCATGTTGAGGAAGGACTATTAAATAAATCATTGAAATAGCGCGCATCCTATCAACTTTTAAATGTCTATAATCATCGTGATTGGTTGTTTTGATTGTGATTCTAGTACGAGAATGCAATTTTGCCGAGCGTGGTTTATTTTTGTTGTAGTTGATTGCAATAATGATTTGATAGCAATACACCCCTATCTATTTGTCGACAGTAAATTCTCTTAAAGACACCTCCATAATATAGGACTTCCATAATTGAGTTATTTAGCAGTTGTCGTTTCGTAATGAGGCTCATCATCACATAAAATGGTGTAAATTATTTTTGAGAACTTCTGTTACCACCATCCAGGATCCGCCATTGCCCCTTGTTACTTCAAAAATGTTTGCTCATGTAACCGACCATAGATATAGGATATAGATGAATGTTGATTTTAAGTATTATGTACAATATTCAGAACTTACTATTTAGGATATTAATGAGGTTACATGGTCCAAGAGCATATTTTTTAAATGTTACATTTTGGATATTTTGTGTTTTGGGATACTAAGAGTGCTGTTGTAGTTTCTAAGGAGGAAATCGTCGAGTATTTTGAACTTTACAGTACTTTACCTAGCAACGGAGTGGATACTTGACTTAATCGTAAAATTAACAGATTATTCTCATTTAAATTTTTTATGCACACCCTCGTATGCTGTCATGGTAGAAACCTTTTTCCACTACTTGATTGTTTTCAATGATTGCTACTCAATCGCCCCATTACGAAATTCCGTAGAATGACAACTAAATGAATTCCGATATTTTTCCCGAATAATCAGATCTTGAAACTCCCTTCTATGTCATATAAGGAAGCAATGCGTATGGATCTTGTTGAATGGGCTATATAAATTGGCCAGTTCCTGGAATATTCCACAATCGGCTAATAAACAATACGATTCCTTCATTACATGAATTCACTTCGAAGACCAGTGGCGTAACTTTTTTTTTTGTGCCTGCTTGCGAAAAGCGGAAAAGTGCGCCCTCTTGGTAATTATATACCGTCGCGAGAAAAAATATGGTACACAAGAGGGAAAATATTTTTTTTGTATGGTATAAAAAACATTGCAAAAATATGTGACAAAAAATAATTACCAACGTTTATAAAATGAAATTGATTACAGTTAATAGGAATATTAAAAAAAATATTAATAGTATACTGAAATTTTATGCCCGATCAATACGCATTTTTCGGAAGAAATACACTGTATGGGATTGCTGTGTTTATTTTACAATTGATCATTCTGTATAAAATAATTATACGAAGGATTCGACTAATAAAATCTTTTATGTAATTGTTAAATTTTTAAAAATTAGACTGGTTTCAATTAATTCTTTTGTTTCTCTAAATATAAAAAACTAAGTGAAAGCTCTTCAACTTATACAATATGTTAAAATAATCTAAGAATTCAATTTTAGCAACTATCAAAGGAACTGGCCACTTTGTTCCTTCAAACGCCATTTCATTAAATCGCAACTCCGATCAAGGAGGAACTTCATAATCCTTCATTTCAGAAACTCCATCCCGACTCAAGTTACGTAGAACAGATATCTATCCATCTTAAGGTATCGTTTTTGAATATCCTTTATATAGTATTGGATCATTGTATATTTCTTCTCTCTGCCCACTCATTTTCCTCAGTTATCTTACTCCATTTTGGTAATATTCTTAGTTGATTAAAGCTTTTAGCTCCACCTTTCCTTAATTTTAAAGCTGCGATTTAAAAAGTAAAACTACTTCTTTCTTTAAGAAATCTCACTTTACCTTTCCTTTAATTATTACCGCAGGACATGTATTTTTACGCGATATCGTCCTCTTTTAAAGGGAAAAGACAAATATATAATAGGATTTTTCGTTCCATTCATTCAAATTATGTTCTACCGTTCCATGAAACTTTGTTTGAAAAACAAAAAAGTTATTCATAATGGTTGACCATGGAAAATATATGCCGGAGAAGCTAGATTGGGGTTGAGGTCAATGAATAAGCACGCAAATAATAAAAACTTATTATATTGTGTGCCAACGTTTCGGCCTAAGTTTTAGTGCTATGAAAAAAACAAGATGGCAATAGATGCAGCAACAGTGACAGTACCAGTAACAGTAAAAAAGATAAAAAACAGAATATAATATAAAAAAAAAGATAATGAATGATACGAAAGATAAAATAAAATATATGAAAACTACTATATTAACTATCAGAATCAAGATTTAGAAGTATGAAAAGTATATCAAGATATTAAGACAGTAAACAAATAATAAATAAATAAATGAATATAGTATAAACAAAAGTATGCTAATTATAATTCGAATAATAAGAAATAATAATTATTATAAGAATAATAAGAAAAATATGTTAAAAGATAATGACTAATAAAATTAAAGATGTTTAAAATATTGTGAAAATATAGAAAGAAAGATAATGAATGATATAAAAACTACTAATCATAATAACTATTATAATGAAGATTTAGGAGTATGAAAAATATATCAAGATATTTATGTTAATTTAAGTAATGTAAATAATTTCTATGTAAGATATAATAAAATTTATGTAAAAAATAACAAAATAAAATAAAGGTGTAAGATACGAAGTTATGTAAGCTTAAAGATAGAATAATAAAATCAATCATAAGTAATTATCCTATGTGGAGAAGAAAAATAAAATTATAAGGATAGAAACTGGATGGATAATATGTTGTTGACAACATTGTTTTTAACGGCCGGACCCCATGACGCATTCTCTTGGTGCTTGATTATATACCACTCTGGTTTGTTTTTTCTTGTTATAAGTATTTTTTTCTTCTTCCTCTCCATCCTTTTTCCATATTTTTCTTTATTATGATCACCATATTTTTCTTTTTCTTTTTTTTTTCATCATACTGCCTTAATATGTTGTATACTTTTCATAATCCTAATTCTTCATTTTGAGAAAATATAAAAAGATGCCTCAGTTAGTTAAATTTATATAATTTCATTTAAAAAAAAAAAAAAAAAACTCACGGCCTGCTGCATTACATAGAAAAGTGTCCTAAATAATCTATTCTAACCGGACAAATAAAATCCAGCTAACAATTAACGAGAAAGGAGTGGCCTGGTAAACCCTTCTGTCGATTATGTTTGTCCTAATTGTTATTAACTTATGCTTGCACAAATATTTATAAAAACAAAAATAGAGATAAATAAAGTCGAATAAAATTTAAGGAAGAAAATAAAAAAAAAAAATAAATAAAGACGCCGAAAGAGATAAAATCACTTTGAATCAGTTAATAAAAAAAAAAACTAAAAGTCCATGCAGAATATCATCTTGTGCTATAGAAATAAAATTAAAAAAGAAATTCATTATTTTTTATGGCAGCGATAATAATACACCCCACAACACAAATGTGCGTGTACAGTTTCCAACTTGTAAAGTTTCCAACTGCAATATTTACTTAGATTTCATGCTATGAATCGCTATATGATAAAAATAAACTGAAACGTGATTCTAATCCGTGTTGGTTATAGCTCAAGATTTGATTGTATCCTTTTAATTGCTGTCATTAGGAAGATCGCAACTAGTTTATGGCCTACTTCCTTTTCCGTTCTTCACCTTTTGATAATATGTTATTATTGGTAAAGTTTACTGCTAAAATTTTATCATTTCGGTTTTCAAACATTCACCAATTATTACAATAATTAACTTAAATTTAAAAACATATCTAATTAGGGATTGATAAATTATTTGCTACTTCTATAAATTTGTTTTATTGAAAACTAGTTTCGAATGTTATACATTCATCCTCAGTTCTAAAAACACACAAAAAATTCGAAAATAAGCAATTCAAAATATAGTTGATATTAATTTGTGTGTGTTTTTAGAACTGAGGATGAATGTATAACATTCGAAACTAGTTTTAAATAAAACAAATTTATAGAAGTGGCAAATAATTTATCAAGCCCTAATTAGATTGATCCCTCTATACGATCATGTGGATGTCAACTAAAAACTATCGTTAATATGTTTAAAAAAAAAATAAAGTCGGTTATATCTCGTATTTTAATCAAATAAATATTTGAGGGCAATTGTAGTTTAATCATATAATGAACCATTCTAGGAGAAATTGGAGTAAAGTGACCACTCTAAGAGAAATGGCTATTGATAGAAGCTTGCCGCAGATACATTTTGAATCTACATATTATAAGGTATCACACTATATATTTGTAATTAAGAATAAAATACAGTATACATGATCTATATGCATATTTCTGTTATTTATAGATAGTGGCCACTTTTCCCTATCTATAGGCGCAAAGTGGCCAGTACCTATCATCAGTATAAAACAAATGTGTGGGGTTGCAATGTTTATTTTATAATTTATTATTCTGAATGAAATAATAATACTTATGAAAAACTCAACTTGAATTAGTATTTGAATATCTTTTAGTCATAAAACTAAACTAATGAAAAGTATTAATTATACTTAATGGCATAATAATAGAATTGAACGACTTAATCATGGTTTGGAAGTCAGGCCATTTCAGTCATAACTCTTTGACTCATGGAAGTTATTTAAAGTCATTTACGAAATTCACATTCGAAATTTTCGCTCTCTTCATAACCACCCCATAGCTCATGAGCCCATCATTTATTGCTCTAATATTTAAAAAGTAGAGACTGGCCACTTTGTACGGTTATTAGCCTGGTCACTTTGCCCCATTACACGCCATTCTTTTAAATCACAACTATATTCAGGGACGAATTTTTTAATTCATGATATTCTATATTATTTTTAAGTTAAATATACAGAGTTTTTAGCTATCCAGATTTTAAAATAATATCATTAATTGATGATAAAATGACGAGGATAAAACTAAACACTTTTCTTATGCCAATTGGAAAAAACATAAAATTTGTTGTAACTCAAACAATCTAACTGATCACTAAAACAATGACAGGTTACTAATTGCTAATTTACTAGCTAGTTTGGAACCTCAGAGGAAAATTATATAATAGAACTTTTCGTTCCATTCATTCAAATTATGTTTTACGAGTCATTTTTGATGGAAAGAACTACTGTATCGAATTCTTAAACGAATGCTGAAGAACGCACAGTTCGCACCGCACAGTGCTTCAAAACGGACTATGAAAATGTGTTTGAAAAACAAAGTATGAAAACAAAAAAATTAATCATGTGAGAAATTTAATTAAAATATCTGATATAGATTTTACAGTAATTCTAAATACAAAATTTTAACTTTCTACGGGTAACCGTTTTTGAGTTATCGGAGATACGTACGAACTTATGTTTGGATTGAAGCTAAGAGTTCCATTTTAGCTCGAAGTTAGTTGAGGCTTTTTAAAAGGAAAAACAACATCCTAAAACTACTAATACCGATCAACTGTAAATCGCTGATTTTATAAATTTTAAAAATTAGGTTCGAATTTTAGAAGTAAAAATAGACTCCCCACACTTTTTTTTTCCAACTTAATTTTCTTCTTTTTTTTCTCTCTCTCTCTCTCACGATTTAATATTTTTGGTTTTTCGTTTGATTTTTAGGAAGAGGGAGGCCCCTTCTCTCTATTAGCGGATATAAGCATTAGGGGCTCTAGGCTATGCCATATCGCTAGGCCACATAGGCTAAGGCAAGGAACTGCTGTGGGTATTGGGAGTCATGGAATACCACATATGAGGAAGGGAAAGTCTGGGGGGCCCCTAAAACTATAAAGTGGTCTGTAATGTATAAGTTATTTATATAATTTTCTATGGCGCGGGACTCCGGGCGATCGCCCCGCCTCTCCACCTCCTGGATCCAAGCTGTCCTCTCCTGCGCACGCCCATGAACATGTACAGTAATATCTACGAAGAGGCAGAACCTGTCCAATTATCCTTCATATGGTCGATGTGAAGATCAGCTTTAGCGGTCTCATTATTTAATGTAAATTTACATTAGAGTTCCGAGGGTAAACCGGTTTCTAATTAGCCAAGCTACGAATCGATTCTTCAATCCAGTGGTATAATTAATGCCAATGTGTCGGAGAGCCTGTGGGACAGTGTATTAACGGATGTACTGGAAAACATTAAAACAAAATGAAAAAAAAAAAAAAAAGAAAATTGTTTTGAAAAGTTTTTTATTTATATAAGGTGAGCGTAATTATAATCTGTTAGTTTGAAAAATTTGTTGAGGGCACTATCATAAATAACTATCTTAGGATAAAGATGGTCATTTTGTCTGGAGAGAGGGGATGCAGAGGCGCACACATCCTTAGTTGAGCAACTGCTTCAAACAATCTCATAAAACAAAAAAAAAATTAAATAGGGATTGATAAATTATAATTATAAATTATTATTATGTCGGGCTCATTATATATATATTATATAAATCCTGATTAGTGTGTCTGCGACACTCATTTCCAACTTGCAATTCTCCTAATATTCGTTGCAGAACTTTACTTTCAAAATATAATAATAATTGAACCTGAAAAACAACTTTTCGGTAAGATTATGCATTTTTTCACTAGGTTGAAACATAAAGATTTTATTTAAAACATATAAAAAATTTTCCTTCTATTTTTCTCCAAATTATCACGCTGAGAAAATCCATTGGAGATTTATTTAAAAAATATCTGATGTGGGCAACACATGACTTCCTTGTACGCCTATTAAATTATAAATCCGTGGCTCAAAAAGTGATACTGAATTTGGTTACTAGTTTCCGAAGATTGCAGTAAAAACGACACTCGGCGTCGAGACATCCATCTATTGACACACACAAACACACACTCTTGTCAGTGGAGGTCTGATTCCGTTATTATATGTCGTTTTCCTTCAGTAGGTAACTAGTTTCCAAGATATTTCTTCATGTTCTGTGACAACAATAAACTGTCAATATCACTGGAGCATTAGAAATCGACAGTTTCGACATTTTAAGCGGAAAAACCCACTTAATTAATATCTTATTCTCATGATGAAGACTTGTTGATCTCACAAATGGGGAGGAAAACTAGTATTTTAGACTCAATTTTAACACTTAAAACAAGTAATAAAAATGTTAAATTGGATTGGAAACCAAATTGCGTTTGTAACCTTTATTACCGAAACATATGATTTCTCTTTTAATTTAAATATAATTTTTGATGTAAGCTTATTATGATCTTCAAGTAAAGTACCCTTTTCCGCTCACGAATCTTAACTAAAATCTAGTAAATACATTTGTATCGATATAAAAGTCCTATTTACCAAATTTGAGAAGTTTTACATCCTATTTTAATATATTTTTCGACGAAAGTCGAATATGACCTTCAAGTAAATTACCACTTCCGGTTTTCCAATTTAGACCAAAATCTGGTATGTTATTTAGATCAGTATATAAGTTATAAATACTAAATTTGAGAAGTTTTGCATAGTATTTTAATATAATTTTTGATAAAAATCAATTATGACCTTCAAGTAAAGTACCACCTTCTGGTGATCAAGCAGTGACCAAAAAGGGTGGTTCACAACTATTGTTTTCAATCCACATAAAACAATAGAATTTCTGTCTTCATTGGCCTTAGCTGCAAAAAAAAAAAAAAAATAAAAAAAAAAATAGGACGTTAAATCCAATTAAGAGCCATGCAATGATTTTTTTTTCACTATTTCTGAACATAATTTCTGGTTCCGCCCTATTTATAATCTAAGATAATACAGATTTTAAAAATGTGGTTCTAAAATGTTTGCTTTATTCTCTTTCTCTTTTTCGCCTCATTTACTAATGCCTAGAAGACTTATTGTTTAAGTTGAAAAATGCAGGTGGAGGAAAGGTATCGGGACGGTAGCGATATTTTGTTTATCGGTAGCTAAGGACCGGTAGCGCTACTAACGTTATCAGTCGTAAACATACCTTTGTGGTTTTAGAAGACTCATTAATGGAGGAGTACCAATGTTTTTATTTTATTTTTATTATGTATTATAACTTGTATAAACATGTCAATTTTAATAATACATTATTTCAATTTTTTTTAAGGAAGGAGTGAGGTCATGGAGCCGGAGGGAGCCGTTTGTGATCCGAGCGCATGTGGCGGGGAGCGTAAACAAACACAATATATTAGGGGTTGTGGTGGGGGAAACCGCCAGCAGTCACCAGGATGCCGTCGATACAGGGACAGAGGATATTGCTTCTCCCGCTCCCGAGAAATCCCGCCATCAACATCAGCTTCAAAGATGTTAGGGTCGAAGTACCCGTGGCCCACAACAAGAAAGGTTAGTGTCATTGTCGCAAAATTTTATAAAATATTAACAAAAAAGTTGATAAAAACCTGATCTTTGAAGCGCTTGGTGTCATTGAGACGAAACACTTGGCCGTCAAATCTTTATCATTGCATACCTGGCATAGATTTCGTATTCGCTTGTTTGCTCATGATTAGAGTCCGGATTCTTGTGCAATTGCACTTTTTTTTGGTTGCTTGAAATCAATCGGGGCAAGTTATTTACATGAATTAAGGCATCTGGATTAACATATTTGTTTTATTTTGCACGAAATTCCACATTTTAAATAATTTTGGGTGAATTGCATGTTTCATGTTTTTACTGCATTAAATTACATGTTTGGCCGAAATTAAACAAAATATTTGTAAATTGCTTGAAAATATAAACATTGAACCAAAATTTCATAGGGCAGATTCACGAAGTAATATCTTACTGTTTATAACACATTAAGTATAATTCAATTTTATGAAAAATTCTGGTATTGAAGCTGAAAATTGAAGTTGTTTTACTCTTTTTAGATTCTTGTAAAGTCAGTTAATCCTTACCAATCCAATCACTTTATTTTATGTTCCACAGTTTATAGTTGGCAAAATAATTATGTTCAATAATTTACTGAAAATAAATTCGTGGATATGATAACAGACAACATCCCGCATAAATTGTTATGAGTGAAGGATATTAGAAATCCGTACAACCTAATTAAAAACAAATATCGGAAATCGGTCGAGCAAAAATATTAATCATGCCTTTACAGCTCTGATATTAACTAGGTAGTTAGTTATCTGCTCATGGTTTTCATCTAATTAATTGTATCTTATTCAAATATAAACATAAAATAGGAAAAATTATCAGAATTGAAAGACAATCCACCAAAATGGAACGTAAATCCAAAGAGTCATGCCCAATCGGCAAAGATGATTGGTTCAACTATTTCGACAATGATTGAGTTATCCATATATCGGCTGAATTTTGGGATTGCCTCACTTGACCACGCGATAAGTTAATAACAAATTTATCAGTTGGCATTAAAAACCACTTTGGCAGAAAATGCGTTGCCATAGTGCGTGAATCACGTATGATTGTGCGAAAAGCAACAGAATGTACCCTAATAAGAGCTCGTGAGGTTTTCACATTTTACATAACAAAGCTCCAACTTATCTAATTTATCAAGAAAAATAGTATATTATGAAAGAAAACCAAATATGTAGATTATTTTATTTTTAAAAACATTAACGACGTAAATGATAGAATTTTATTTTTCGTTGCACATTTTTGCACGTTTTGACATTTTTATTGCATGCTTTACAAACTGTTTATCGCACGAAATCCGGGCTCTGCTTATGATAATCTTATATGGCTACGCAACCGATAATGGCTAGGTTAACCACAACGGAAATAAAGCAATCATAAAATCCTACAGTCTATTATTATATTAATTGTGCGAAAATTTTTATTACTGTGATAATTAAATGTTTGCTTTAAACTATTCATTCACAACTATATATCGTTTGTGTGAAATAAAAAGCTACATATGTAATTACATTTTGACAAATATGTAACAAAATATTAAAAATATTTAATAATAGAAATAATGAAAGTTGAAGAAAATTAAAAAAAAGGACCGGTTTATATTTCAAATAAAATTTCAAATTTGTACTTTTGTATTTACTGATTTTTTGATAAATTAATGTGAACATAAAAAAAAAAAAAATTAATAAAATATTAATAATTTCACATTCTTGTATTTTCCTTTTGTGACCTTGTTAAAATATGTAATCATACCCCAAATTGTTGACCTTTTTACCACAGCTATCACAAGATAATATATCACAGTCTCCGCGAAAAGTTTCATTGGGAAATTCGGGAATATATTTCGACTCTGTAGCTTCAAAGGTTGATTTGGTTTCTGGCATTTTTAATAGAGTAAAAAAAAAAAGAAGTTCACTAGGACACGTCTCGAAATAGAATGCGAAAGATTCTGAATAGTAAAAAGAAAATTAGTAAGGAAAGCGACTTGAGACGTGCGCGGAAAATCCAATGAGAATTTTCGTCACAGTCAGGTGGGGTGCTTTCCTACCCCGAAATTCTCTGAATGTCTTGTTTAAATATTAAAATAATTTTAAAAATTAATAATTTTCTGTCTGTTCTTTTTTTTTCATTTTTTTCATTTTCAATATGAATTTTCTTTGTTGAATAAATATGGACAAAAATATATCATAGTTCCCCTAAATATTTAATCGCCTCCAAACGTAAAATAAAAAATGGTTTATTTGCTTTTAAATTATTTGAAACATAAAATAAAATGTCGATTACGGTTGAACAAGGCTTGGAAAAAAAAATGTAAATAAATTTAAATCCGTTGCATTTTTATGTGTTTGGAGTTAAATCTTATCGCGTATTCATATCAATCATTTTACCTGAAATAAAAGAACAATAACATATTTTTATTATTGGCAAATAATTATTGTATTTGTACCGATATAAATAAATAATTTTACTTAATGTTAATGCAAAAAATAAATAAATGTTAACAAAAATATCACTTATGTACAATAATTCCGTAAATAGCGTAACAGAAATGTGAAGCGACTCTTTTATTATATATCGACAGGATCCTTTACCTTGACAGTCAGATAACACTGTCGCAATCTTCTTGAACTTGAAAATTTATCAGTGCGGACTAAGTAAACAATTTTAAAGTACATGAAAGATAAATATAAATAATGTAAAATATAGATAAATTTGTTCCCAATTTAATTAATGGCAGCTCAGAGAAGATTATCTTAAAATATGGACAGAAAAAATCTGCTAATCTTCCGTTATATTTTCCATAGTGGTTATATTTAACCGGATTGGACCAGTTTTGTTTGTATAATTCATATAAAATGTTTTTTGTTAATATAATTTCGGCCGAATGACCCATGTGCATAAGTTTATCATCAATTACCATGAAAAAACATAAAATTTTACGTGTGTCCAATAAAATACATATTGATGTACGAAATTCTGTATTTATAGCATAACATGATTTCATTATTAGTGACAATATGATCATAATATATAATGAGAGTTGAATTATGCGAAAGAGAATCAATATACTGTATTGATCTACCGTTGAATATATTCTAGCATTGAAATAACAGTATTGCACTAGTTCTGAAATGCTTAATTATTGGGTTACAGAAATTATGGTACATAAAAATAATACTAAATTATTAATAATAATACTACTAAATTATTAATGATATAGTATTATTCGTTATTGATATCTAATATTTTAATATTATCTGTGTTCAAAAAAGTTTCATGATTGCCAATGTGTAGAAACATAATTGAAAATTATTACCACCAAAAAAAATTAAATTATCTTAAAAATTACAACGTTAACGTATTTTATGTATTTATTCTCATTTTCGAATATTGTCACATGGTGATTTATTTACCTTAGCAGCGGTATTACATATTATGTTTTAAATTCATAGTTTGTATATATAATTATTACATAATATATTAATTTGTATTCCTGTATCGTGTCTCAAATGAGTAAAGCTTCTTCAGGACAACGCATCTCTTGTGTAGTGTCCTTCAGACCAACTCACTTCCTTACGAAATGTGCGTACCAGACACTTGGAAAGCAGCGTAACCTCGGCAATAAATTTTACGTTGATACTGTATGAGTCAAGTCAAATAAATGCTAGTTTTTGTTGCAAAAAAAAAAAAAAAAAATAAATAAATAAAGCGTTTTGGGATATTCGCAAACAATTTTTTTTGCTTTTTGCTTTTAATTTCAAAAGTATATGTGGTAGCAAAAACATCTTTCCTGTTTTTCCTAAAGTTGCCTAAATTTTACACAATTTGAGCTTAATCGCAGATTTGTAGGTTTAATAGTTCCAGAATCTAGCATTACCAATCAAGGTAATTTTTTCCAAAAGTGAAATTTTAAGTGTTTCAATTTTTGAGCGAAATAAAGGGAAAAATAATGATCCTGCGGGGAAAATTGTTAGAAGTGAAGTTGTAGCAAATCTACTTAATTAATTTAAGCACAGAACGACGTAATTGATAACTCATCATTTGCAACAAAAAAAAATATGAGAAAATTTTAGGATAATTTGATCTAAACCTTTTACTAGACTTGAAAAACCCTATAAAAGTAGACCTTCATATATACAGTTTCCTAGGCCTATTATAATAACATAATATATAATTATATTATAATTAGAGACCTGATTTTCGTGCAGTAAAAAACCGAAAAACGTGCAATAAAAAACTCATTGTGTATATAACACCTAAAACATGCAAAAATTATAGTTTTTGTTTAATTTATAATATTGATAAATGGAGAGCTTATCTAACCTTAGAGTTTGAAGGATTGATTAGAAATGTGTGTATATATATGTACAAAATTGGACAAAAATTGTGGTACTCAAAGAATTACTAAAATTAAAATCCAATACCAATATTTTTTAAGTTATGAAATTGGGATTTTATAGATACAATGTTGTATTTTAATATAAAAGAATATTATTATACTCATTTTGTCGCTGCCTCTTTGTCAACTTTTTCATTTTTTTTTTTTGTTTAAGCAGTCATTGTATTTTTTTTTTATGAGACCATAACCCATATTTGTTTATACAACGGAGTTAAAGTTTTGAGCCATATTTTTTCCTTTTTCGTTATTGATTTTTTTAAGGCTTTCTATAATATTTTTAATTTATTTATTGAGCGTTAAATTTCGGGATCATAAGTGAGTACCTATATTATGTGTACATAATACGGGAAATTTGGTTCAAGTGTTCGATTATACTATTAATATTTAAATTTAACCCAAAAAGTGCAAAACGTGTGTGTTGTTTTAAATTCTACTATATTATTCCATAGATCGTGAATCGGATAGCAGCTAATCATGTTTGTAGCAGAATAAAATGTGCAATTACATGGAAATCCAGTCTCTAATTATACTATAATGCAATATATAATAGGCAGTTAAGGTATGAGTGTGTGGTTTAACAGTTTTCTTGTTAGTTGTAGACTTTTTCTAATTTTTTTTTTGTTTCTATTCATTTGTTGAAAAATATTAATTTAAACAGTTATATTAATTTCAATACAAAATAAAGTATTAAGATGGCTTTAGTAGATTTCATATTATAGGGAGTTTTTATAGTAGATTTTTAAATGAGAATAAATGAACTTTAAAACCATGTAATTTAAACTAGTTCCGCACCAATGTTTGATTTGTTGAAGTCTCCTCAAATTCCTTATTGTCGTTGAGGTAGGGTAGGATTTGAATAAATAAATAAAGTTGAATTATATTTCCTGGAAGGAGAGGATAGTTGACCATCGTATTTCGGTTATTCGTTTATAATTACGAAAGTAACTGAGGTAGTAAAAAAAAAAAAAAGAAAACTTAAAGTGGAAAAAAAAATCTGAAAATAGACAAAAATTGCCACAATTTAAGTGCATCAATTTTTTATGTGTTGTATCTTGGAAACTATTGGACCCACAGAGCTACTTTTGAGCTCAAATTGTGACCATTTTTGTCTATATATAGATTCTTTTTTTCACTTTAAGTGTTATTATTTTTTTTGTTGCTTCCTCAATTTCTTTAGAAATTTTAAGGGAATAATCAAAACACAACGGTCACCTCTCCTCTCCTCCCATGAAGGAGAAAACTTTATTTATTCAAACCCTACCCAGCCTTTAGGCAATACGGGTGTTGAGGAGACTTCAACTAATCAAACCCTGGTATCAAACTAATTTAAATTATACGGCTTTAAAGTTCATTTATTCTCATTCAAAAATCTACAAAAACCATCTTGATACTTTATTTTATATTGAAATATTAAACATTAATATTTTTCAAAAAATTAATAGAAACATTAAAAAAATTTAAAGGAATTCTGAAATTAACAAGAAAACTGTAAAACCACACCCTCGTACCTTAACTCCCTATTAAAATATATTACATTCTACTATAATTACAGACCGGATTTCCATGTTATTGCATATTTTATTCTGCTTCAAAACCTCATTAGCTATTCAATTCACGATCTACGGGATAATATATTAGAATTTAGTACAACACGTTTGCATTTGTTGTCTTCCGCATGATGGTATACAAGGATCAATCTAATTAGGGATTGATAAATTATTTGCCAATTCTATAATTTTGTTTTTATTGAAAACTAGTTTCGATTGTACATTCATCTTCAGTTATAAAAACACACAAAAATTCAAAAATAAACAATTCAAACAGTTTGGTATTATTATACATAGCAAAAATTAACAATTTAATTTATCAATCCCTAATGAAATTTTAATAGCATAATTGAACGTTTGAACCAAATATCCCGTATTATATCACGTACTATCCTGAAATTTAACACTCAATCATCAAATTGAAATATTATAAACTGTTGGAGAAAGTCTAAATAAAATCAGGAACGAAAAAAGAAAAATGTTTAGGAAAAACTAATTTAAATTACCCGTTTTAAAGTTCATTTATTCTCACTTAAAAATCTACTATAAAACCTTCCTTAAAATAATTTACTAAAACCATCTTAGTACTTAATTTTGTATTGAAATTTTAAACAATAATATTTTTCCAAAAATGAATAGAAACTTTTAAAAAAATTAAAGAAATTCTGATATTAACAAGACAACTGTAAAACCCCACTCTAATACCTTAGCTCTCTATTATATTATATTATAATTAGAGACCGGATTTCCGTGCTTCATATGTTATTCGCTGGCATGTAGTAGCTTTAAACTCGCTTCAGAAAGATGTGTTTTGAAGTGGTTTTGCGTGATTAATAAAATGAAAAGTGGCCTGGTAAAATGAGGCCAATAGTTATAATAATTTGACAAGCAATTTTTTTTTTCATATTATTTTAAATGCCATTTATATAAAGCATTTTTTATTTACTGATTATACTTATCCATAGTTTCGTGTTATTTTTTGTATAGCGCTAGATTCTACTGAAATAGGTTGTTAGGACATGTATTTAGAACAGAGTTTAATAGCTTGCATTTCTATCAGTACTATGCCTTGTATTATGCCTAGCCTTGCATGTATGATATTGTTTAACGACCGTTAGAGCGTATATTATAAAGTGACCAAAGTAATAAAAGTATATGTTTTTATACCCTTAAGGCTTCTTGTCGAAGGCCTAGAACGAGTTAGAGCGATCTTTCGACCTTGCTATCTCCTTACGACTGGTATATAAGCGATACGTAAGCGATACACACTGACTTGTTATTATGAAGTTATTTAAGCATATTAATGCTGAATCTCATTAAACAAGAATCATTTTTATTTTCTTACTCTGCTAATTATACATCTTACATTGTTGTAAAGTGGTAATTATATCGTGGCAATAAAGCTATACGAGCAAAATCTACTAAGCAACATTTTATATTGAAAATTTATTTTTCTTGGCTTATTTTATGTTTTAAACAATTTCTTAATTATATGGGCCCAGAAATATCGATACTACAAAAACAATATCTAAATTATATTGGCACAAAAATATCGATATTATAAAAACAATATCTTAATTATATCGACCCAGAAATATTGATATGTGCATGTTCCTATAAAATATTAAAAATATCGATAAATTTGTTTCGATATATCGAACTACTGTTTCGATATATTCAAAAACTATCGGCACAATATATATCGATATTCACATCCTTAGTCCAATCACGTCAAATCCGCCTAACTTACTGAATTTTAGTGTCACCTAGACGGATTAGACATGAATTAGCGCACCCTTAAGGCGAATTTACACTATGCTTACGTGGCGTGCTGACGCGTCATATGTTGTGTGACAAACAAAAATTAAAACATTATTTAGAATTGGAGTGTGGACCCTCCGCTGACGTGACGTGTTGACTCTTGATATTGCTGTACTTCCACCTTAAGTCGGAATACAAAAATTATTTTTGCAATCTCTAATGGCACATTTTTTTTTCTGCTGAATGATACCAATTCTTGGTTTCTAACATTTATAGAAGTGCAGCTATGAGCTTTTAAAAATGACACCAATGGCGTCTCGGAGAAACGTAATTCTACTTTAAAAAATATTTAATTATATCACTATGTTTCGGCATTTTCCATCATCCTGGCTGAAATATACAACTTCGGATCAACATTAAATTTCGATTCCCAATTGGAGGACTCGAACAGCATCCAAACTTAATAAAAATCACTTTTGTAGTATACATTTTTTCAAGATCGTTAATTTAATAATCGTGCATACAAAATTTTACTTCAAAAGGTAAAATAAGAATTATTTACGTTTTTATTCTTAATAATTGTCATCGCATAGTTTCGGATGTAGTCGGTTTTTTAATTTCACATGACTTATCGTTTATTTGGATTGGATTTATAGATTTACTAATTTGCGAATTCAATTTCTGAAGATGGGAGTTAACATCCCGAATTCTTTTAAAAAAATAATTATTTACACAATGATTCGTAAACTAATAATGAATTGATAATTAGTAGTCAGTAGTAATCAATTGCTAATAAATGATCAACAGATTCGATGACCAGCCAATAAGAACTAAAACTGCTAATTGATGTAAAGGTATCACAAACATTAGTCAACATTAAATAGCCTTGAAAACATTTAGTTTCTGTAATAGTTTTTTAAGATTATATTTAAAAAAATGAGTTCAGTTTAAAATAATGATAACATTTTAAATAATTTTATTATATTATTAATATGAAAATTATATTATTAATATTTTAATGTGAAATTAATATTATTAAATCACCAATCACATTTTTACTTATAAAAATTTTAAATCTGTAATATTTTTAAATTTAAATTGAAAAAACAATATTCATGCGTTTATAAAAACCAGGTTTTAAAAAATATAATATTATTTCATTAATTATATAAATTGGCTTAACTATTAAATATTTGGTTGCTAGTTTAAAGCGAAAACTACGTCGTTTTATATAAAATCGTGTTATGAGTGGACGAAGATGCTATGCAAGAAATTTGCGGGGAGTGATATTTTCTTAGGAATAAATGTGTTATTTCTTTTTTCTCGGTGACATGACATTTCTAAAAAAAAAAATTTTATTTAAAAAATTTAACAATTTCAGTAACTTAAAAACAATAAATTAAATTTCAATTTATAATTATACTTTGGGCAAAATGTACTATAATCACACTAACTAAAACAAGTAAACATATTTCTTATAAAAAATAAAAAAATGAAAAATAATTCTATTGGGACTAATTTAGAAACTATTTATCTGTGTAAAATATCAAAATTTATTAAATTTATTCTGCAATTCTGGATATGTAATAATGATATTTCCAGAATATATATTAAAATTTGCTGCTTTATCCAAATTTTCTGTTATTGTAAAGGTTTCCAATAGTTTTCTTCTGAAAATATTTTTTCTTTGTAAAGAATTTTAATGTCCTCAAAATCAAACTTGTGATATTTTTCTGTATAAGGTACCAATGCCGTTTTTAAAATTATATTTTAGGTTCTTTTTATTTTTACAATCATTAGTATGTTGATAGATTAATCGTAATTTAATTTAACTTGAATTAAATGATATAGTTTGAAAATGTAATAAATAGGGTCATAACGTTACTAATAAATAATATGTTAAGACTAGATAAGTTTTTATTAATAAATATATTGTGGGATTAATAAGGTCTGTTATATCTTAATCTGAATTTATTAATTTTATAAAATTAAATAAATATTTATTCAGGATGAAATAAATATGAAAACATTATATATAATAAAACCTTAATCTTGTGTCCAGCAGTCTTGAATTCCTTGAAGATGGGAATTCAACTTAAATTTTTCGCGTCGGTAAAAAATCGGGTATCATGCTTGAAAACCAGCCAGTCATCGAGAATTCTTAATTTTTAGCCCAATAATTCCATTTTTCCATCAGTGCTAATCAACAAGAGCATTAAATTTTGGGAAGAACGTTGATGTTGTTTTCCTTACCATTTCTTATTCCAAGAAACAAGCAGAAGCCTCCCTCTACTAACTTTGTTCGCAAGTCCCTTCCGCTCAAACACGTACTCGCGATATGCTCTATCGCACCTTACCGGGTCACCTACCTGTCACTAGTAGGTATGTTATGGAACGGTAAAACAATATACTGGCTCCAAACAGCTAATTCAGTGGTGAAATTTATTCCAATGTAAATTTTATTTATAAACGCTTAAAATCTCATTCCATTACCTGGGTAGCATGATGGCGCCTGATGGGGACACAGAACAAGATGTCTTAAGTCGAATCGGTAAAGCCAGAGGTTCATTTGCGCAACTGAAGAGGACATGGGAATCAAGTGAAATCTGCCTTGGGACAAAATCCGTATTTTTAATACAAATGTTAAGGCCATCCTACTGTATGGATCTGAAACCTGGAAGATCACCATAACTATAACGAAGAAGTTATAAACCGTTCTTAACAAATATTTGAGGAACATTTTAAGATTGTGGCGGCCTAGATTGATTTGCAATTAGGAGCTTTGGCGAAGAACAGGACAGATGAAATTTGTTGCTGAAATCCGCGGAAAGAAGTGGAAATGGATACGGATCACCTTAAGCTGTCCAAGGGATAACATTGCAAGAGAAGTCCTCTATTGGAATCCTCAGGGATGCCGTAGAGTTGGTCGACCCAGGATAACTTGGAGGAGGTCCATAGAGGCTAATGCAGAACGTGCTGGAATCCGATGAGCAGAAATAGGAGAACAGGCTGCAGACAGCGACAGATGGCGAACATTCATAACGGCCCTACGTCACACCAGGGATATCAAGAATTAATCAAATCATCAATCACACTTAAAATCGGTTTTGTAGTAACTTTTTATTTTTAGCGATGAACCGAGCCCTCAATGTAAGAAGTAAAGCAACAATTTTTAATTATCAAACAAGAACGCAACCTTTATAATTATTTAAATTCATTCTCAAGTCCGAATTATACATTTTATTATAACCTGACCAATCACAACATTTTATGGTTCCAGTTGTGTTTTAAATTTAATCAAATGAATTGACGAAAAGCGCCTTGAATTTTACAGTTCAAAGCCTTGAAATCCTTTAATTATATTTGAATTTTTTCATGCTAAATCGCTGGACATCCTAATTATTGGTGTAATTGTGGGTTGTAGTAGTAAATAGGTATCCGTGGATAATAAAATAGGCAATAAAATAGTAAAAAATAAACAAACAATAAAAACGTAATTGGCTTGATCATCATTTTCATATAATGGCCATGTCATAACCAGTTCGCCACTGTTGAGCACTGCCATTAATCATAAGAAGCATTGAATTGTCTGTCGCGTGTCTTACATTAGAGATAAATTAACATTTATCGTCGACTTGTAATCAAAACCTCCCAAGTCCGAATTTTCTACTTAAGAGGTTTTGATTTAAATTTATTATTTAACTCATCTTTGATATCTCCTGGGGAAACCACTTATCTCTATGTCACATCAAATGAATGGGCTTGTTGCGACATAAATATAAGTGGTTTTGGAAGGAGATACCAAAGGTGAAGAAATAATAAATCTAAATCAAAACCCCTGTAGTATAAAATTCGGACTTAGCAGGTTTTAATAAGAAGCCGACGTTAAGCTTTTTCGCTAAAAAGTACTATTTTAAAAAATCTGGTGCGGTGCGTGCATCACACAACTTTCACTAACCCCACGCTACTTGAACTAGATTTTAAAATTATCTATTTAGTTTTTTATGGAAACATTTATTTTTAATTAAATAGTAGAAAAGCAGAAATTATATAAATTTTATTCTTTCTTAGCTCTCTTCTACCTTAGCTCTCCAACGGTATAATAGTAAACATCTATTTACTACTCTTCTCCTGTAATGTAACTCCTTAATTTCATCTTAGATCTCAATAGATTCGGCAGGCCTTGATTCACTGGAAATGTGTTATATAAACTGTTCCGTTTTTAGATTTTGCATTAATTTTACACCTGAATTTATAGCTGGAAAAGATACTCAATAGGAGAATATAAAATTTTAATAAAAGGAGGATTCTAAAGAGAACCGTACCTCCTTGGAAATACGAAACGCTGTTGGAACAGTTCACAATAGGGATGTTCTCTTCAATAACAAGGCATATTTTTTATGGCTCCGCATTGCTTGATTATTACGGTGCGTAATATCAGGTTAGAGGAACAATGAGATAAGTCAGTCGCTGAGTGATCTGGAATACATAAAATTTTATGGAATCACTTTCGAAAAAATTCCGGCAGGAATTAAATTTTGTCTAAGAACTACTAGCTTAAATACAAATTAATGATGCAATTGATTTTTAAATCGACAAAAAAATAATTATATATTTGAAATTTGTACAAATTAAAGAATACTTCTTCATAAATATAAGTACTATTATTTCTCCTTTTTCTAAACTATGTCTTTAAATTAAGATAAGACATTCGCTATAATGGAATAATGTTTATGTAAATAAGAATAATAATTCTGTCCGAGCAGATGCCAACATCTATCTGTCTGTGCCGAGAATAACATATAAAAAATTACAAAAATAAAATACAGTATTTAAAAAAAAAAAAAAAAAAAAAAAGTTTTAAGTAGTCGGATATTGTGGAGGCTGGAATATTAATAATAGATATAATATATGCAAATTGAGCATCTGAGAGGTGATACATATAAATTATTATTATGCAATAATAATTTTACATAACTATTTCAGAATATATTTACTTAATTATAAGAAACGAATACGGAATTTAAAGCAATATAGAAATAGCAAAACACTATTAATGAATTATGAAATTACATAAATCAGGTAGAAAATTTAAAAAAAATAAAAATACGGTAAACAAATAAATACAATAAAATGAAAAAAAATAAATGTAATGAGGCAATAGTTTATATTTAATTAGTGGAAAATATTATATGATTTGAAAAATCATAGGAACGAGCATTCTTATTCTTTTTTGTAATAATTAACAACGAAAATTATTTGAAAAAATATTCATTCTATATTTCCTGTTATTTTTAATACCATTAGGTCCTCAGGATACTTGAATAGTTATTTATAATAAGTCTTAAAAATATCGTTCTTTATTGTAAAAATATTAATGATTAAAAAACTGTTATAATAATCATAGTTCATAATCATGGTTTATTTACAGTTGGTGTTTCTGTTTACATTCCATTTAGATTAAAAGCATATTTTAGGAAATGTTATGTGGCTGCGTTAAGATGGAGTGTTAACTTGTACGAAATCCCGCTCGTCCTGCCATAGGAATAAGAGGCGTGTTTAAACCCAATAAACAACAAACAAAATCTTTTCTAAAGTAAATAAAGTATTCAGCGATCCATTTAACGAGCGCCTCGTGGAATTTTTTATTGAGCGATACTTACAACCTTCAATCAAAATTCATCCGGCAGATGATAGCGTAGCATTTTATGGTCTATGGCGAAAGATAATGAATGAGTTCGAAACGTTAATGACGCTCAGATGGGTTAATCACCATTATCATGGAATTGCTCACTGTTTACGCTTTAGTTCGCTAATCTTAATTTTATTTATGGCTTTTTATTATAATAGACGTTGATGGACGGAATTCGTTTTTATAGCAGTCCAGTGACCATTATATGAAAAATAAAATAATGAAGTTGACAAATGTCCAAAAGGCCGAATAAAAGCTTGCATTATAAAAATAGTTTTTTAATATTAAGACTGTGAAATGAATTAGTTTATATTGAAGAATACATGTGAGTTACGTTATTTTATTTCTTAATGGTTCAAATATAAAGTTTATGTAATGTTATTCAAAGTAAAAAAAAAATAAATAAAAGTCTTGAAAATAACAAGCAATTATCGAAACGTGAGAAATGTGATAAAGATTATAATTCATTGGAGCACTCATTGCCAATTATTATAAAAAAATAAAATATTTTTTCATAGCAATCACAATAATGACTTATGCACTGAAAAATTATTATTACATTATTTCTGTAAATAAAAATATGTTAAAAAATTAAATGCACTTTAAAATACGTGATTGCACGTTATCAGTATTATTGTTGATGATCATTGAATCAACATTTACTTATAATTATTTCTCTACGTAGATTAGATTTGTATTTACTTTATCATAAGCGAAAAACAAATATTTTGCAAATATTTATAAGTTTATTAACGTTTATAAATGTTTACTTTGCATACGGCGTAGAATTCCAAGCCCATTTTGCCCATTTTCCAATTATTTTTTCTTTTCATCCAAAATCTTACTATAAATCTAACTTTTTAAGAAAAACAAAAAAATGGAAAATAGACTTATGGAATTCCACGCCATATATGTATACGTGGTGGTTAATCAAATATTTATTTTTTGATGATTTATTCATGAATCATGATTCTAATTATCCATAAACTCTAAAGGAGTTTGCACGGTCATGAAAACTCCTTTAGAGTTTATGGATAATAAAGACACATTTTTGAAAAAAACAAAAACTTTTTACTAAACAATAAATTGAATTTGGGAAATAAAAAAACAACTCAAAATATCCTATTGAATGTACTAAAGTATTGAGTAATATTTTTAACATAAATAATGATGTTTTAATACAGAAGCACAACTGATACTTTTCGGTCATCTAGCATAAAATATTATTACAACATTAAATATAATTTATTATTACCTTTATCAAGAAATTATTTACAATGTTTTTCTCTAATCACAGTTTGAATGAAGTCATATGCTTAGATAGTAATCTAATAATAGCTAAACTATCAATAATTTTTTATTGATGTAAAAATGGAAACTAAAAACGCTGCAAATTATTACACAATGGTTTATTATTTTCAAATAGTTATATTTCAAAAATATCTCGTGTGTCCATTCACACGACTTTTTTACCAGCAAGTAGCCTAGCATAGGCAGGATATGTAAGGAGGGATGCGGTAAGGATACAGAGGAAAATGTTCCACTTCAGTGGTAAAAGGAAAAAGGAGAGACCAAGAATATGGTGGAGGATGTATCCAAGGAAAGATGAATTGGAGAGAGATGCGAGGAAACTGGGAGTCCGCGATTTGAAGAGAGAGGCGCAGGACGGGAAGAAATGGAAAAGGATAACTCAGGAGGACAGAGCCACGAGCGTCGGGAATTGGTTAGCCTACAAAGTTCAATACGCTATATCTCTGCTAATATTGGTTCAATTTTTTGTAGAGAATAATAATAATTTTAGGAATTATTACCTCTCGGTTGACTTTAACAAAACAAAATTTTGAACGGTTGATTTTTTTTTGTTGTTGTTCGATATTTGGTATCCACGTATTTTGAAACGTAAAAACTCAAATTTTGAGTGGATGGGAGTAAAAATTGTTTTTTCTTAGTCAATTACAAAGGTTCATTATTGAAAATAATAAATCAAAAGCTTTCATATAAATTTTTATTTATTATTTTATTTTTTAAGGCTTTTTATGTTGATTCCAAAGCAATTTACATTTTTTCTATATCTTCTTAAATGACCGAGTAATGGACTTATAACATCTCTAATCGGCCGCCATTTTGAAACGAAATAACGGATAATGATGTCGAGTTCCGAGGATCTTCCTGGGGTGGCCTGTAACTTTGCTGCCAAATCTCAAGAAAAATGGTCAAGTAGTCTTGGAGAAAAGGGGCAGACGGATGGATTTTTTGTATTCGATATTTGGATTCTACGCATCTTGAAACGTAAAATCTCAAATTTTGAAACGGGGTTAAATTTTTTTTTTCTTGGTCGAACAAATCAAAATCAGACATTTTCTCAAAAAAAAAAAAATATACCTACGACAATGGAAGCTTTCCAAGCTAAAAAACAAACATTTTCGTATTGTGGCACCCTTGTATTGTGGAATATATATATATATATATATATATTTTTTTTTTTTTTTACATCTTTTCCTTACATGGTAACCCCACATAAGGACCGTTTATTATTTTATACATGCTCCATGCCTTAGGCCTTAGAGGCATACTACATGAATGGTACGATTTATCAAATTTACATATTCAGTGGTTTAATACAATTCCAGTGTTCAATTGAAATAAAAACAAAACTAAATCAAACAAACAAAAATAAATAAAATGAAGTATAGCCAACAAGAAATCACCTAGGCTGCCCATCTTTGGTTAGTGAGTCGAAGTCTATATTTTTAATAAATTTAAGCAAGTCTGTCTTGAATTTAGAAAGCAAATTTTGTTCTGTTTCAGGCCATTGTCCATTTATGAGAATTATACTTTTAATCAAATGAAAACGTTGTTTGTCAAATACGACAAAAAATTGTCAAATTTCTACTAAACACAAACTCAGAACTAAAGACTTTCCAAGGTGCGCGAGGCAGTAGTAATATTGATCTGACTTTAGTAAATACAATAGTGACTCGACATAGCCTTGTAAGAAATTGGACAATTTCAAGAGAAACCAATTTTTCGGACCATAACATGTTAACTTACCAGTTGCAGTTACAAGGAAATGACAGGACAGCAGAAACAATTAAAGGCTTCTTATATTTGACCGAAAATGGTGAATGGGCTAAATTTTTGACTAACTTACGACATCAATTGGTTAAACAATTTTTACCTCAACGTCTTAATAGCAACATGGAACTGACGGATACTGAGATAGAAGACCTGATTCTTCATGAGTTTCCTCATACATCCACTGATAGTATAGTTAGCAAGATAACAAAATCGATTACAAAATCTTGTAATATTACATTTAAAAGATCAGGTAACTTCAAAAATCGAAAGGAACACAGATCCTTGGTGGAATCCTGAACTAACTGACTTACGCAAACAGACAAACCACCTTAGAAGAACTTACCAACGGACAAAAATAGACATTGAACTACGAGAATATAGAAAAATGGACTATTTAAAAAGTAAGCAGGAATATCAACTTTTACTTAAACAATCTAAATTAAAGTCCTGGAAGGAATATGCTAATTCATCTAACGCGTGGCAGTGACCATATATATATATATAAAAAGAAAAAAAGAAGTCCTTTTGAAGCCTACAATGTAAGAGGTTAATTAATCAATAACATTAATAAGAGGTTAATAACATTAATTGTGTATCATACCTATCAATTAAAATTTACGATTAGGGATTGATCCTTCTAAACCATCATGCGGATATCAACTAAAATTTATGAGTTCATGTTTATTTAAGATTGTAACACTGGTGGGCTCATAACATATTTATATATGTATGTGTGTTGAGCCTATACTCAGTGCTACAATCTTACTATATATATATATACCAAATATATATATATATATATATACATGAACTCATATATTTTAGTTGATATCCGCATGATGGTTTAGAAGGATCAATCCCTAATCATAAATTTTAATTGATAGGTATGATACACAATTAATGTTATTAACCTCTTATTAATGTTATTGATTAATTAACCTCTTACATTGTAGGCTTCAAAAGGACTTCTTTTTTTTCCAAATTAATTTATAAAATAATTCTAAAATAAGTTTCTGTAGTTTTGAAAGCAATTTTTTTTTCTTTTGAATTTCATGTCATATTTAAAGAAAAATAGTTTTAATTAATTAGTTTTAATTTAGAAAAGTATTCAACGATAGACATCTGGTATGATTTCTGTACCTTTAGCAACTGACCTTCGCATTTAAAAGTATATCTGCACCAATTGACAGAGTAAACATCTCAGCCTTGAATATTTTTTATTTAATTATAGAAAATAAAACTGGGGAAACTTTATCCTGTAAGCTTCATTAACGAGCAGGGATGATTTTAAATTCTATATTTATCCCTAACAAGTCCACTTTGTGAATACCACCGCAAATGGGAGGCAATAATCCCATTTTTCTTCGAGGAGTTTATAAAGTAAAACTTTCTTTATCGCTGATTATTTTATTCATTGATTTCCTGGTTGCTTGTAACTGTTTAATATCTATGATATTAATAATTTTGGTATCTACATTGCAAATATTCTTAATTTTTAAATAATAAGCATACATTAAATCTGTATTGAAGAACTGGGTAAGTCCCAAGCAAACTTATTGCACTATAGTTTATTATTTCCAAATAGTTATATATAACAAAACTTTTTTTTTTAATGATTTGGTGTTATGGTTCAAAAACACTGTATTTTTCCTCCATCTTCATAAATGATAGAGATATGTCCGTATGAAACCTTTAATTTTGAAAGGAAATGGCGAATGTTAATGTCGAGTTCCGAGGACTTTGGGTGGCCTGTGACTTTGGTGCTAAATATTTGGCATCTATTCTGTTTGTTTTTTGAAATCTGTTTTCAAAATACTACGCTCGCGAAATATCCTCCATTGAAATTTTTCCATTTTTGGAGTCGTACCTGGAACTTTTACATTACCTCTCGCAGCATATTGAGGGATATTGCTTCGATCTTATCCCGAATGAGCTGTTTGAGTGTTTGGATAGTTCTTGGCGGATCGGCCTCTAACATTTTTTTTGTCACACTATACGCCTACTGCAACTCATAGCGAAGCCAAATGAAAATTTAATTAACAATAATTAATTAAGTAAGTACACAAATAAAGTTTATAACAAAAAATGAATTGAATATAAACTAAAGAAATAATAAAAACTGGTCAAAATATCGAAAATAATGTTTACTTGATTCAAACTATGTGGTGTGGTGTTAACAGACATGGCAGGGAAGATTATAAAATATTCCTCAAGTATTTCTACCAATTTTTTTACTTTCTCTTAGGTAAGTATATGTATGCATGAAATATATCGTAAGGGGAAGGTATTGCGATCGTAAACAATTTTTAATTCGAATTTTCAACAGTTTTTAAGATCCTTCTGAGACGAAATAACCAAATCTGGCAAAATGGTCTGTGTGCCTTTGAACAGCCTAGCTCAAAAACGAAAATTTATACGAAACTGAAGTTACCTATTTAAGGTAGATATATGCCTGTGATGTTACAGCAACTTTTTCGTCAAAATCGACTAACCGGAAGTGCCATTTTATATCATCGATTTTACACTTTTTTTAAATTTTCTCGAAAACGGCTCTAATGATTTTAATAAAACTTGCCTAAAGTCTTCTCCCTAAAGCCCTTTAACTTTTCATGTATGTAGTACATCGCCGAGGAAATGCAGGGAAATTTTATTTGCGCATAACTCAAAAGGTATGCATTTTATGGTAAATTATGTATGGAATTATATTAAAAATAATTAAATTCTCTAAGTAAAAAAAAAAAATCTTTATCGGACCAATATTAGCAAAGATCATAAAAGGACTACAAGACCCTAGATGGAAAGTTGAAAGCGCCCGAAAGGAGACGGATACGACCGAACCTGCTTCCACCAAGCCACCAACCTGTTTTAAGCAATACCGTCTGTAATAAGGTAATACAATAATATAAAAGTAAAAATGATTAAGTTAAGTTCTACTTTTATATTATTACATTGCCTTATTACAGAGGGTATTGTTGAAAATAGGTCGGCGGATTGTAGCAAATTAAATGGAATTTCCATAGAAACTAAACCGAAACTTTTAAAATATTTTTTCAGCTTGACAAAGCAAAAATATATGTTGTACAGAATTGTCGTTATCTTTGAGAGAGAAGACGTGCATTTTGCTGCTTATTTTTAAGTACCTAGTGTTTATGTAAACTCTTTAAAAATATGTTAAAAAAATCATTATTATAGGGTGGTAAGAAAAAGTTGTGTGATGAGGAGTATATAAAACTTATTTATAATGTAAGGTAATTTAAAAGTGTTCATTCATAATGTATTATAGCTAATTGGAAATAATGTGATAAAAAAAAAAGTTGTGAAACAGGTAAATTAACATGTAGTGCAGAATATTGCAGAATTCTTTCATTCTAAAGATGGGAAAATAAAGCCCCGAAACGTTAATGAAATCTGTGATCGTTTATAAATAAAAAATAAATATATAATGAAGAAATTATCAATTTATCATTAATCAATTTGATTAAATGAAGACTTTTCTCATTTTATAATAAACATTTTCTTTGTCATTTAAACAAATATTTTTTTTAGCGTGCGCCCAGAGCTCAGTGAAAATCCAGCCATACTGCCAGACCGTCAGACTCAAAACAAAATTTGTATCTTGACGTCTAAAACGTAAAACCCGAATTGACAATTTCGATTCTGAAGACAAAAATGTTTTTTTTCATTTTCTGAATGAGTAGTAAGTTGCCCTACCTTCGACAGTGAGGAAACAAAAATAAATTATATAACGTTGTTACGAGGAAAGGCAGATTTAAAAAAAAAAAAATAATAACTATAATTATTCAGATACAAAACAAAAGGAATCGTCGAAGCGTATATGCACGTATCCTCAATGGCTATTTCCTTCGATTGCATCAGGTTTTTATTAATTGCAGATTCGTGTTATGAAACTTGATAATTATCGATTTCTATCCCCAAAAATAAACAAAACCAATAAATAAATTAAAACAAATGATAAAATTCCCTCTCTCCTCTATTCACATTTTTCTAGAAGTAGGATATACTTCATAACTCAAACCGGGCAAACTCGACGGAACCCTGTGTTTAACCTATTATATTACTCTTAACGTAAGTTTTGTGGACTCAGGAGGTTCTGAAACGCAAAGCTCCTTTGAAAAGTGCACATCAAAGTTTTGACCCGATTGCAATACTTTCCTTACATAGTTGCGGTAGGAAAGTAAAATTATGACGACCATGGTATCAATAATTAAGCAGATATGTGAACATAAGATAGCGAGTCCATTTCGATCCTGATATACGGTTGTCGGAAGTACGGTGGTGCGTTAACATAATTCAAGGACTGTTTGGTTCTCTCGTTATCCTCATTAGATCCTGAGGAACCAGCGTTGTCCTGTCCCTCCTTCCTTCGGGTCAAATATCATCAATCCATTTGGCTGAAGCTTTCCCATCGCTCCCTATCCTCAAGGTGAAGTTCAGGACTTGACCTGACCCACTTAGCAGGTTCTGCATTGCTCGCTGTTGCGTGATATGAACAGGTCCACAGGCATTGATAGCTGAGGTCATCTCACAGCTGCTAGGATCCTTTCATTTCGTTTGGAAATAGTTAATTTTCCATAATTAGTCTGCAATTTGCAAAAATTATGAAAATGATTATGATACGCTGTTTTCGATCGCCGACTCCAGCACAGAAAATAACTATGCCTTAGTAAAAAGTGAACTATTTAATTTGAATTTCCAAACACGGATGAACTAAATTACTGTAATATATGCCGTTTGCGATTGTGGAAGTATTTTATTTATTTAAAAAAAAAAAAATAAATAAATAAATTACTCAGTTGACATCCGCATGATGTATAAAATGATCAATCTAATTAGATATTGATAAATTATTTGCCACTTCTTTAATGTTGTTTTTATTGAAAACTAGTTTCGATTGTTATACATTCATCTTCAGTTCTAAAAAATATCATCTTCAATTCAAAAATCAGCAATTCAAAAATTTGGTATTATTATACATATTAAATTAAGTATAATATAAATTAGTATTGTAAAACATTTATGAATTATGAATTTAATTAAGACAAGAAATCAAATGCATTTTGTACTCACCAAGGTTTAAGTAAATTATATCAAACAGAAAAGTTTTATTGGTTTGCACTCGCACAAAACTAGCAATGGAAGAAAAGTTGAGTGTTTATAGGCAAACGGTTTATGGGTCGGGGTTTTTCCAGTAATTCCGGTGAGTAATTGTTTTTTCTGTTATTGATGGGAATAAATTTAAAATTGGACTAGTGGAGATATTTATTTGGCCATTTAAGCAGAAATCTGGATTGGATTTGAAGGATTTTATTATTTAAAGTTCTTCATATATATTTAATTTGAGACTGTTTTCAACGTGATGTATTAATTTAACTCCTGAGTCTTTGATGAAAAAACAAAACAAAACATAAATTCATCAAAACTCAGGAGTTAAATTAATACATCACGTTGAAAACAGCCTCAAATTAAATATATATGAAGCACTCGAAATAATAAAATCCTTCAAATCCAATCCAATTTTTTTCTTAAATGACCAAATAATAATAATACTACCAAACTATATTTTGAATTGCTGATTTTTGAATTTTTCTGTGTTTTTAGAACTGAAGATGTATAACATTCGAAACTAGTTTTCAATAAAAAAAAATTATAGAAGTGGCAAATAATTTATCAATCCCTAATTAAATAAATTAATGACCTTATAATACAGGAAAATTTGTACATCATGAAACTTTGATCATGTAAGAATCGTCTTGGTTGTAAGAATCGAAATCTGAAGAGTCGGACCAAATTTCCTCGGGACAACCTTCCCTAGCTGGGTCGTCGGATATTCACAAAATAACTTGTACAAATTAGGTCGAGTGAGGTATCGTTTCTTATATTTTTCTTTTTATTTCTGAATCGAACGAAGCTATTCCTAAGACCGTTAAGATATTATTACCAATTTTAGAAAAAACATACAGAAAAATAACATTTTGCGGCTGTACTATACACAAGATGTTCCATAAGTCAACGGAAATATTTAAATAGGTGAGAGGTATACCTCAAAAATAAAATACAATTTCATATGGACCATGGTCCGATTCTACACAGAAAAACAGGTAATTTATTTTTTATGTTTTTTTTAAAGAATCATTTTTTTTTTAATTTAATCAGCACGCTGTTGCCTTCTTTAGAACAGCGTCTGTTGCTTTTTATTCTCTTGCTCTATGATATTTTTATTGTTTTGTAATTTTTTTGTTAGTGCAGTAGTTAAATTATTTTCTTCTTTTAAATATTTATCGAAGTATTATTCATTTTAATTTGTCAATGCTTATTTTATTTTTATTTTCCGAGACGGTGCCGTGTAAAATGCGAGTTGAAATTTTCGATTCTCAAGATAAAAATGATTTTTTCATTTTCTGAATGAGTAGTAAGCTTCCCTACCTTCGACAGTGAGGAAACAAAAATAAATAATATAACGTTGTTACGAGGAAATGCAGATTTAAAAAAAACAAAAACATAATAACTATAATTATTCAGAGAACAAAACAAAAAGAATCTTGGGAGCTTATACGCGCTTCTCCTTAATGGCTACTTCCTTCCATTGCATCAGGTTTTTATTAATTGCAGATTTGTGTTATGAAACTTGGCAATTATTCATTTCTATCCCCAAAAATAAACAAAATCAGCAAATAAATTAAAATACATGATAAAATTCCCTCCCCCCTCTATTCACGTTTTTCTAGAAGTAGGATAAACTTCACAACTCCAGTAAATTCGACGGAACCGAGGGGGTCCGTCGACCAAAAAAAAAGACGACCAACATGGCTGAACGACAAGTTGAACAACATGGTTGCTCAACATCAATTTTTATGAAAGTTTCATTGGTGTCAGTGTCATTTCATATTTAATTTCAGAATTGTTTTGATTAATTTACAGATATTTGTTTTGGTAAAGTTTTGCTTTATTTCTCAAAGAAACTTTTCATTCTGTATTTACTTGCTATTTTACTTTCTAGGACAAAGTGAATTTAACAAACTTTATTCTCAAAACACTTCTTTGTCGGGGAAAACTAATTCCACGACTTAACTTTTGGCAAATCTGGTGCCAATTCCAGACCAATTCAAAAAAAAAAAAAAAAACTCGACTTCATTCATACGAGAGATAAGAAGTTTTCCTAGAAGTTGGGTATTTGTTAGCCCGTCAGGGAGCAGAGAAAAAATTCACATCGTGATTTAAAAAAAAATTAATAAATTTTTTTTCCATCGGTTCACACAAAAGCTCCCTTACAATGGATTTAGTTTAGCCAGACTATATTTCTCGAAGTGAATTTTGTCTGCTTTACTTTGATGCGACTGGAACTTAATCACCTTAAATAATTTTTGAGTGAACACTTCTTGTTCAACAAAAAACTTGACTGTTTAGGTAAAACTAGCTCTTTAGGTCTACTATCAGCTCTTTAAATATTTCTTGTGACTTGCGGGGTACAATATTACAAAGGCCGCTATTCAGATACATTTCCTTATATACCAATGAGACTAGTCTTAATTGTCTATTTGGCTTAACTAAAGGGGGCTTTCGGGCGGACCAGTCGCGAAAACTTTTATTTATTTCCTTAAATCACACTTGAATAGCTTTCTCATCCCCTTGCTGGGCTACAGATACCCCACTTCTAGGAAAACCTCTACTTATATTAAGCTTTAAAGTCGAGGTCTCTTTTGGAAATGGTCTAGAATTGGCTTCTGATTTGCCAAAAAGTGTGGTGTAGAATTAGGTTTCCCAGAGACAAAGAATTGTTTTGAGAATGAAACTTATTAAATTAACTTTGTTTCTAGTCAATAAAATAACCCGATAATATAAAATAAAAAGCTTCTTTGTGAAATATTTGTAAAAAAACAAATTCAGTCGAACCTCTGTATATCGAACTTCCATGTATCGAAAATCTCTATATATCGATTTTTTTTAAGGACCTATATAATATATAATTTCATATAAATATAATACAATATAACCTGTACCACTACAACCCATGAAGGACCTTGGGTTCAATATTTGGTAAGGATCGTACTGTTTCTAAGGCAACGGTTGGGCAAGGAGATGATTTGGCCGAGATCACGCTCAATCGCTCGGTTTTTTTCCCAATTAAGGGTACCCACTTTATAGAGGCTGGGTGAACCACAGGAGGGTCTCCCGATCCCAAAGGGTCGATCAACGAGTGATAAGTATAAGAGAATAAATAATTACACAGGCAAACAAAAAATTTTTTTTTGAAAACTTTAACTTTAATAGTTGATCTTTATAGATTTTTATATGCTGAATCTGGCCTTAGTTTTTTTTAATCACCTATAGATTTCCAGCAATATACTTTGTATTATTTAATATAAACCCCTATACGGTATACGGGGAATTAATGAAACACTATGTTACATCATAAGCATGGAGTGTATTTACAGGATCTACGAGGTTTTTGCGTAGAATGTTCTTCTCACCAGGTTTTAGAGACTTCCTCACAGACCAGTTCTTTCTGCACCAAGGGCCCTACTGTCCCATTCACACAAGAAACATGGAAATTTGGTAAAACCACCTTGCTGACCAAGGAGCATGCATGTTATTTTTAAATCACCACATATCATCCAACCATGATCAGAATAGCCTATTCGATTTACCAATGTTTTTAGGTTTTCATAGTTTTCTTTATAATCACAATTCTTAAATTGTGGGTGATAAAGCTTTTTTAATATCATATTTGGATTCAGCACCCTAAAAACTAGAGGAATAAGGTATTTTCATACAAAAGTTTTTTATCGTTGGCCTGTGTTATCTGCTATAGCCGGTCTCGAACCCGGGACTGGGAGCATAGCAACTCAGTGCCCTAGCATTAAAAAACCTATATAAAATATAATTTATATATATTGAACAAACAATTTCCATTTAAAAATATATAAAATGTGATTTTCATCAAAAAGCACCCTTAGTTTATGTAGATGAGAATGGGTAATAATCAAATAAGACAAGAAAAATGTTCCACTGCTTTGCGAAGCAATATGAATTCAGAGAAGATATTGTTTCAGTTTTGCCATTCTTGTTGTGAACATGGCTTCTATACATGGCTTCGTTGATGAATTATACACTAACATTAGAAGCTAATTTGTACGAAAACAAAAACAAATGAATTTTTATGTATGTTTTTAATACATGTCCTTGTTAAATTATAAATGTACATTTCTAAAAATTCTATAATCATAGATGTAATTTGTACAATTTTTCAAATAAGTGTCATAGATCGTTCAGTTTTGTTTTTCTTTAGCCCTAAAAAATTGCCCTTTTTTAATCCAAAAAAATTGTCTTTGATATTTCTTTAACACTAAAGAATAACTGTAATTGTTTTTAGCCTGAAAAGGTTGAAAAGTTGCAATCTTTCTATATATCGAAATTTTCATATATCGAATTTTTTTCAAGGAACCTTCATGTTCGATATCCAGAAGTTCGACTGTATTTGTAAATTATCCAAAACAATTCTGAAATTAAATTTTAAATGAAACTTTCCCTGAAAATAAAAATTAAATTAACATTGAAAAATTAAATTGAATAATACATAAATATTTAAAAGAATAAAATAACCACAGAACTAAATAAAATACAAAACATACTTAAAATAAAAATTTCCTTATTAAAATAAATTTGAAAAAAGACCAGAGAGAACTCTACACGTCCTTGTCCTCTTTAAATCAGCGCCTTTTTCTCATTTATTTTCCTGCTCGTGATATTTGTCAGAAATATGCAAACATTCAGAAGTGAAGAGTGATTTAAAAAGAAAAAAAAAATACAACTTTTCGCTATTGGTTTCCTCGAAAGCCTCCAATGGATTTAGTTAAGCCAAACTATATTTCTCAATTGGAATTTTGTCTACTTTACTACAGTGCTATAGGAACTTAATTATCTTGAATAGTTTTTGAGTGACCGCTTCCTATTCAACAAAAAACGTGACTTACCAAAAAAAAGAAAAGAAAAACACAACTTTAATTCTCTGTTTTTCTGAGCGTAATTGAACCTTGGTACATATGATCTTTTTTGCTGCTCTTGAGGGCTACTGTCGCCTCTTTAAATATTTCTTGTAACTTATGGGACACCTTGCATACTATTACTATGTTTGATTTGTATATAATATTTAATATTTCTGCCATCTTATTACCAACTAAAATTAATAATATTAAAATACTTGCCTTATTACTAAAATTCACGAGAAAATTATTGTTACCATCATTATTTGAAGGTACCCTCACGCTATGTACAGCTGTGGTATTTCTTGCGGTGAGGAAGTTGTCTTCAAGGTTTACAGTGGTTAATCTGTACATAATTGCCTTGTCTAAGATGAAATTCAAACAATAGTTTTTTATTTAGAACTAAACTTTGCTGCTGTGTGATTGTTTGAAAATTTTTTCAAGGAGGCAGAAAGTAATAAGCTTTTAGCACTATAATTTCTAGGACTATCAAGGGAAGGTAAGGACGTGGGATCACCGATTTCCAAGAAACCTTTTTTAGTGATACAAGGTAAAATATACCCGAGATCCGGTTTCTGCCATTTCGTGTAGGTTATTCGAACCTAAATCACTCCCAAGTTTCGAACGAATCAGTCGAATCCTGCTGAAGTTGTCTCAATTTTTGTGATTTTCCAAAAATAATCGAAGGCCCGAGTAAGGAGGAAATGTTGAGCAAAAAAATTTCATTTTTCGATTGCCATGAAAACTCGTATTAAAGGATTTTTTGCGGTACGAAAAACGAATATCTCCCTAATAAAATCTTCCTTAATTACGTCGCACAGTGGTCTGAATTATCCAATCATTTTGCGAAAAATCCTGCCATACTCGAAGTTGTGAGCCCAATTGTGAGTTAATTTTGTTAGATTCTTGTTATCACCTATTTACGAATATTATGATACGAATAGGCACTTTTGAAAAATTGTACAAACTACATTTTTTACAAATGTACATTTATAATTTAATAACGATATGTATTCAAAATATGCAAACATACATAGAAACTAATTTATTTTTGTTTTCGCACAAAATAGCTTCTAATATCTTTTTGATTATAATGCATCACCGAAATCATGCTTAGGAGCAATGTTCACAACAAGAAAGGTAAAGTTGAACTGAATTTAAAATGAAAATTTCACCTTCTATGTTAGGAAAGGTACTCCTGTGGTTCTTTTGAAACCACATCTTTCCTGAATTTCCATTGGTTTGCAAACCAGGGCAACTTTTTTTTTTTTCTTATTTAATTATTATCCATTCTTGTGTACGTAAACTAAGGGCACACACGCACACACACACAAACACAAGCTCTTGTTTCTGAAGATCTCATTCCGTTATTATATGACGTTTTCTTCACTTGGTTGCAAGTTCCCAAGACATTTTTTCGTGTTCCTTGACAACATTAGAACTGTCTAAGCCACTAGACAAAGCATTGGAAATAGACGGTTTCAACATTTTAAGTGGAGTCTTTTTCAGCTCACAAATGGGGGGAAAAGAAAAGTATTTTACACACAATTTTAACACTTAAAATAAGTAATAAAATTGTTTAATTAGAGTGGGAAAAAATCGCGTTTATAACCTTTATCACCGAACCTTATCATCTCTGTATTAAATGTCAATATACATTTTGATGTAAGTTTATTATGACCTTTAAGTAAAGTACTATTTTCGGCTCTTCAATTTCAACCAAAATCTATTATATAATTTATATTGATATAAAAGTCTAATTTACCAAATTTGAGATGTTTCACATTATATTTTAATATAATTTTTGATGAAAGTTTAATATGACCTTCAAGTAAAGTACCACTTCCGGTTTATCAATTTTAACCAAAATTTATTATGTTGTTTATATTCATAAGTAAGTCTTAAATACCACATTTTAGAAGTTTTGCATTATATTTTAATTTAATTTTTGATGAAAATCAACAATGACCTTCAAGTAAAGTACCACTTACGGTAATCATGCAGTGACCAAAAAGGGATGTTCACAACTAGATTTTAAAATAATCCTAAATGCAAATTTTAACTTTCTACAGCTAACCGTTTTTGAGTTATGCGAGATACGTACGAACAAACGTACGTACAGGCGTCACGACGAAACTTGTCAAAATGGAATCAGGGATTGTCACAATGGATATTTCCGTTGAAATCTGAAAACCAATAATTTTCACGATTACAATACCTACTTCCTTTACTGCGTACAAGGAAGTAAATATATGTAAGTAAAAATAGGTAGAAAGATATATCAAAATCGTGCAATTTAGCCTAAAAAGAGAAAAACGTGCAATTTTGTAAAATATTATTCCAGATATCCTGAATCGTATATATTTATGCGTTATTTATATATAGATCGGTTTTAGTGCTGTTACACACAACCTAATAAAATGTGCAATAACGAAAAAATCCTATCTATAGTTATTAATAATGAGTGAAAAATAAATAATAAATTTTCGAATGTTGCTCGTAATTGAACATATTTTTTTGAATTTATAAGCATGTATAAGTGATATTATCAAGTCCTAGGATGGGATAGAAATTTTTTTGGAATAATTTACCAATAAATATTTTTAAATATAATAATATCCTTACTAAAAATTTAATATATAATATATATGTAATAACGGCCAATGTCCGAGATGCGTAGAACCAAATAATAATTTTAAAAAAAATTAACTATAGATTATAATATAAATATTTAATTATAGCTAAATAAATCTGAGACAGTTACCTTAGAACAGAGATAATTATTTATGCATACTTGTAAATGAAGGATAAACAAATATTAAGGATTTTAACGAAATTAGTTGTTTTTGTCCATTGGGTTTAAAACTGCACCGCAAGTTTAAAATGCACCGCAAGTTAGGGAGGACGGACGATATATCCAAGAAGTTACCAGCCAATGCTAGCCGGTTTGATGAAGGTCAAGATTTATTCCGTGAGACACCTTGCAGACCGGTTTCAAACCCTGGTGCAGTTTCTTAACAGTTTTATTTGACTTGTTATGTCGAGTGACTGCATTATCACATTTTGACTCACCGCATGGATATTAAAAAAAGAGCATTTTTTTTTTATTTTGCTTTTGTGCGTCATTACATAACCACTTCTTCTGAACCAACAACTCCTATTATTTTTAAGAAGAAGATTCAACGCGGAAAAATATTTAAGTGTTTATGCGATGTAGTTTAAAACTTAAGCATTAAAACTTAAGCAGGCATTAAAATTTACCAGTAATAATAAATTAAAAAGGTATAAGCAGCAAAGCTCCGCCTCATGCTTTCAATAAATGCAAAATCAAAAATATAACACCAAATCAATTCACCTATAAAATTACATCTTTCTAACTCAATTTAAAGGGGCTGTAGAGATGCGCAAAACGTAATGTCGTTACATTGGCCGAAATTTTAACTGAAATTTATCCCCACTTCTGTGATATTGTTCTGCCTAGAAAACAACTATTAAATATAGAATTTTAGATCATTTGACCCAAAGGGGAATTCCCAAAACCGTGTTCTAGGGGTTCTGAAACAGATTTCAAATACCTCCCCCACCTCCCTCCGACGGGCTTCAATACAGTGCAAAGACCTATTCTTTTTTGGGGGAAAAACGAATAAAAAGTGAAGTGGTTTCAGTGAGAACATTCGTGGAATGCATTCCACAATAAAATCTTTGTTAATACTTGCCCGATTTAGACTTTTTTTTTTGTAGATAATTTAATTATCTTTCAAATACATCAAGTTTTGTGCGAAAAACCTTAAGATCCGCGGGTGTGGGAGAATAAAGTTGAAACCCCAAAAGGTACTTATCCAACACGAAATCAATTCATATACGAATTTTCAACTCTTTAATTCAATTTGGGAGGAGGTTATAGTGGTGCACAAAAGTTTAAAAACCGCGATATTTCAGGTAAACATACCGAAATCCTGACTGAAATGTACCTCCGCATTTATGGTATTGCTCTTCAACATTGAAAGAAACCCTACATACCGAATCAGAGCAGATATATATATAGTATACACTTTTATGCCTCAACTGGCCAACTGGCATTTGTGAGAACTGAGATTTTGTTTTTGTAATCTTCAAATTATATTCCAGCAAGTATTATCAATAAATTATTTTTCACACGAATTGTCTCGAAACTTTTTTTCTTGTTCAAAGCTTCTGAAATCTTATTTGTCGATTAATTTTAAATAAAACTTGAATTTTAAAGTCACAAAAATTCAAGTATGAAAAAAATAGAAATAAACTGATACTGAACTTTTTCTACACAATTCATTAGTATTTTGAAATTTTAAATAAATTAATAAATAACAAATAAAGAAGCGGAAAAATTAAATTACAATGTAGGATTGGAATTTAATCGTATTGTAGTAATCGGTTTGTAAAAAACTTTAGAGAATTAACTTCAGAAAGAACCGTGTGGGCGGAGCTTAGGCCGAGAAGTTATATTCAAGGAGAAAGTCTCCGACCATATCATTTTACCAGTGAATAACTTCAGACAGCTGCCTTCTCAAATAACTACCATCTTGATTTTTTTTTTTATAGCATTTTGATTTGTTTTATTTTCTTAAAAACGCGTGCACTATAAGTTGATTGTTATTTCAATCTATATAGAAAAAATATCTCAAAAATTATAAAAATGTTTTGTCATTTATTTCTGTTCGTCATAAGCAAACCCTCGTAACACTATCAAAATTTTACAGGAGAGCAAACAGATTTGTCCTAGACTATATATTGCTTGTTGTGGATAGCGATCAGTCTTTACATTTGAAGTATTGCATTATTTGGCTTACGATAATTATGCTAAAAAAATATGCCCAGAATAATGCATATACGATAATTAAATCAAAATCAGCAAAATTGAACTTACGGCATTTTATCTCTAACGTACAGATTTATTCTTATCAAAGCATCGTACGCTATTATATATATATATATATATATATATATATATATATATATATATATATATATATTTTTTTTTTTTTCTTGAATATTTATATTTTATTACGTATTTATATTTTAGTTTCGTTTTTTAGCGGAGTGAGAGCTTGTTGACGTTGAGGGTTGAGGTGATGTCAAAGGTTGAAGTGGAAGGACGAGATGATTATATCATAAAATAAAATAAAGTATTTAAAAAAAAAACAGAGAAAACTTAGAAACTATTAGACTTAAACATTAAACTATTTTTGTAACCTAACTCACTCCAATATAAACTGTAATTTATTTATTTTATATATAAAGAAAATGTATGGTAAATGGTAAATAAAAGAAAATGGTCCGGTTGGCTATCAAGAAATAACGCCAAAATATAATAAAAACTATTTATTGAATGCCATATTATGAACAATAGACAAATTGTTATCTCTCATGTGTAATAAATAATAATAAAAATTTCTAATTTTGTTTCAGGTAAGAAACCAGTTAATTTATGCTGAATGAAATATGGTGTGTAAAGAAAATTTAGTATGTAGAACCATTTTTTGTATTTATTTTTTTAGTTTAATTTTAAAATTAATAAATTTATCGGTTTTGTAAAAGTATAAAAAATATGAAAAAATTATTATAATATTTTTTTTATACACAATTAGTTACATTACATTATGCTTTAGTAGTGAATTTTGCATTAGATTTTATCTACATTTTCTTTTGATTTAAGAATTTTATATTTAAAATTAAAAAAAATATCTTTATTTAGAAATAATTTTTAATTTTAATTGTATTCATATAAATTATCATAAATTCCTAAAGTGTTCTTTTATCAGTTACGTCAGTCTACGAAGATGAATATTAAATTCTGGAGAGTATTTATTATTTAAAGCATTAATAATAATAACAAACTTTAAGCAATTAAGAATATGTTAACATTATATTTTTCAATGTGTTCTATTTATTTATTAATAGGAAAATATTTTTGGAAATTTTAATGGCTCAATCTGAATAAAAATAAAAATTGATTTTAATGTATATAAATCAGTTTCAATTGTCATATGACAACTCTCCCCGTTGGGCATTATTTGTTAGTTATCGTTGTTGATTCTGGTTCTATCGAAGCGGATAGCTTTATAAATAGGACTCGAGTACATAGGGCAACAATAAAATTAATAAAACTATTGATATCTCCCTTCGTGTTATGAAATAACTCTTTGAATAAGATACTCGGGTAGGAAATGCACGATAAAAGACATTCGGACTTTCGGAAATTTGTTTTCAACCTAGAAAAATATTTCTCCTTTAAGTAATCATCAAATTACTTCATAGTTGATATTCATCCATTTTTTACTTCCTTGTACGAAGTAAAGGAAGTATTGTAATCGCTAAAATTTTCGGTTTTCAGATTTCAACGGAAATATCCATTTTAACCATCCCTGAATCCATTTTGACTAGTTTCGTCGTGGCGTCTGTACGTACGTTCGTATTTCGGATAACTCAAAAACGGTTAGCCGTAGAAAGTTGAAATTTTGTATTTAGGATTGTAAAATCTAGTTGTGAACCTCCCTTTTTGGTCACTGCTTAATCACCCGAAGTGGTACTTTACTTGAAGGTCATAATTGATTTCCATCAAAAAGATATTAAAATATTATGCAAAACTTCTCCAATTTAGTATTTATACTTTATATATTGATCTAAATAATATACTAGAATTTGGTCTAACCCGGAAGAGGTACTTTATTTGAAGGTCATATTAGACTTTCAATAGACAATTTTTGTAACCCCCTTCCCCCCTCAAAATTTGAGGATGTTTTACGTTTCGAGATACGTAGAATCCAAATATCGAATAAAAAAAAAAAAATCCGTCCGAAAATTTTTTTTTTTGTTTTTACTTCCTTGTACGAAGTAAAGGAAGTATTGTAATAGCGAAAATTTTCGGTTTTCAGGTTTCAACGGAAATGTCCATTTTTTGTTGCTGTATTTAAACGAAAGCTAATGAAATTCCTTACAAAACAAAATAATAATCATTTAAATCGGACCATTATTAGCTGAGATATTGCGTAAGGAACTTCTGAGACCGATTCTTCTGGCGGCTAGTCATCCGGCTTCCTGACTTATTTATTGGGCTTCTAACTTCCTCGTATCTCTCTGTTTTATTCTTCCTTTAGCTTTATTTCTTTACTTCCTTTAGCTTCCTTAGTCGGAAACTAGTAACCAAATTCAGTATCACTTTTTGAGCCACGGATTTATAATTTAATAGGCGTACAAGGAATTCATGTGTTGCCCACATCAGATATTTTTTAATTCAAGGTCATAACTGTACTTAAATCTTAATATTTATTCATAAAAAAAAGAATTTAATTTGAAAATGCAAATTGAGTAAATTGCAATATGTTGCGATTGTATGCACATAAAAAAATATAAGAGCCATGCACTTAAAAAAAAAAGTTTTTAATCACGAACCGGTTTTAACCTAAGAAGTAATAATTAACCTGCTATCCTTCAATTTAGTTCAATTATGGAACTGATTTAATTGCATAAAAGAAAAAAAAAGAAAAAGCTGCAAGGACGGAGAATTTTAACTTGTAATCAGGCTAAGGTTGAGCCTAAAGATCTTTAGGGGGAGAAATTTATTTATTTGATGGCACCATCACTCATCTCTTCATTAAGAGTTTTAGGTTCATTCACACGATCAAATCAGAGAGGAGTAAATCGGAGAAAATTTCACAGAGGATATAATAATAACAACTAACTGTATTCATTAAATATCCAACTATAATTTCTCTCTTTCCCAAGTTTAATAATTGTATTCCATTAAATTCCAAACAATCAAGAAACACGTATCACTTAAATATAGATAGATAGATAGATAAAAGAACTTTATTCTGGGACTAGGTGCCTTAAGAATTGTTACAAACAACGAGAGATCGTTAACTATTTCAAAATAACTTATCTATAAACAAAATTAAAGTTACTTTAGAGGAATTTATTTTACAGTAAATTTTAGGTTTGGATCCAAAAATCATTCTGATTTTTTTAAATATTTTTTATTAAATTAGAGAAAATAAATTTTCCCGTTACGATTTACGAAATACTATGCCAAATTTTTCATGGAAGCCAGTGGAATTTTAAATATTAATTCATATTATATAATTTCTAGTACTTTCGGAAGTTTACATTACTGAATTAAATTGTTTTGTTTTTTATGAACAGACAAAACTTCCCTTGGCATATCTTTATTATTTTTATAGCAACATTTTTTGCCCAAAGCAAACCAACGTTTCGAAATTTCCTTTCATCCTCTGGATTTTCATTCTTTCTTTCTAAAATTTAACAATACAACAACAACACTGTAAATATTTTTCAATTATCAATGTAATTTTAATATAATATGTCAAAAACTAAATTGTTTTATCTTAATTATGCTGTCAATATAAGTCATAGCAGACAATTTTAAAAATTTTTAATAGTGACATAATAGACGAAATAATTTAGTTATGGAAAAAACTGACTTTAGGGAATTACTGCCATCTGTTTTATATTAGGTAAATACAGCATAATAAGGTAAAATCATTTAGTTTTTGAAATATTATATTAAAATTACATTAATAATTGAAATATATGTGCAGTGTTGTTGTTGTCGTTGTATTGTTAAATTTTAGAAAGAAAATCCAGAGGATGAAAGAAAATGTCGAATCGTTGGTTTGTTTTGGGTAAAAAATGTTATTGTTACAAAAATAATAAAGATATACTAAGGGAAGTTATGTCTGTTCACAAAAAAACAAAACAATTTAAATAAATATTAATATTTTTAATAATTACATTATTAAAAACATTTCACCGACATTTCGCCCGAAGTTTTAAGCATTCATCGCTAAGAATAACCATATAACATAAAAGTATAAAATCTGGTGCTGTGCGCGCATCACACAACTTTCCCTGACCAACCTATAACAATAATGTTTTAACACAATTTTAAATAGTTCATATAAACACTAATTGAAATGAATTCAACAGAATGCATTTTTTCGGGTCTTTTCTCACCAATGTACTATAAATTATTTTGTTTAACAATTTTAATACGAAAATTCTGTACACTATATATTTTTGGTTTGTCAAGCTGAAAATATTTTTTTAAATTTTCGGTTTAGCTTCTATGAAAATTCCATTTTGATTCCATAAAATAATATAAAAGTAGAAATTATTAAGTTAATTTCTACTTTTATATTATTACATTCCATTTATGCAGAGTGTATTGTTAACAACTGGTTGGTGGCAAGGATTTAATTAGTCTTTATATGAATTTATAAATAATTTACCGTAAAATGCACACTTTTATATTATGCGCAAATAAAATATTCTTTTCGACATAACTTGTTTTCCTGCATTTTATCGGTGATTTACGACCTATATTAGAAGTTAAAGGCCTCTAAGCAGAAGACTTTAGGCGTTTCATAAAAATCGTTAGAGGCGTTTTCAAGAAAAGTGTAAAAAAGTGCAAAGTCGATGATATTAAGTGACACTTTTAGCAGTCGATTTTAGCGGAAAATTGGATCTTTTTTTATATATTGGGTCGCCAGTTACTTTTAGTAATAACTTTTTTTATTACAACACCACCCGAAACCGTCGTTTCTCTGGTACATTTTTATAGGATGGCACTGAGAACATATTCTTTCTTGATGAATTAGTCCTTTTTAATTTTTTATAAGTCCTTCTTGTAATAATCGAATTTTGTTAACACTTTCAAAAGAATCATGTAAATGAAATAAAGCCATAATGTAAAGGTTTATTGATAAACATATATTTTTTTTAATCTATATATTATTATTAATTTTTTCATTATTTTATATATATATATATATAATATAATATAATATTTAAAATAAATAGGAATAAATAAAAATAAAAGTCATTGATGATAGGTTTTACGCCTTGAAATCCGAATGACTAGCTAACTAAGCCATAATGAATGAGAAATATATTAAGGTTAATTTGATCACATGAACAATAATATAAATATTGTCATGTGTTATTTTATATTTTAATTCACTGATATTATTAAAAATAACTAGCGGGGATATATAAAAAAAAAATATTGCTGTTTCATCTCTGTCATATACCTACCTTAAATACAGAATGTCAGTTTCGGACAATTTTTCTTTTTTGAGTTTGGCTCGTAATTTTTCACGATCGCAATACTTCACTTTCGTATTCCATCACAATAAGTATTGTAATATCAATGCAGGATCAGTATTAAATTTTCCTTCAGTTTCCATAATCATTTCCCGCCATTGTTTGATGTAATATTTTCCTTAATACTGAATAATTATGATTTGGCTCTTATACAGAATTCCTAATATTTACTTAACAATTTGATACAATACAATAATACTTTTTCATTATAATTCGTTGATATTTCTCAAAATTTAAATGAATTGTTTAATTAAAACGCTCAACTGTAAATCGTATTAGATAATTTAAGTAGTCTTGGATGCTAAAAATAATCCAGAGTTGTTATTTACTCACCTAATAGATCATAATTTGTTACCTATTTACTGCTGTCTTCGCTTGTTTCAATCCCTCCTTTCCTTCAATCCTTCAATCAAATGCAATTTCCATTCCTAATCAACCCATATTTCCCTTTCCTCAGGAGTATCCCAAGGTTAGAGCATCCCCCCCTCTCTCATTCAATTCCTATATCAATGATCTTTCAAATTTAATCTACTTCTCTTCTCACCGCTTCCTAATCTATTTATCCTTTCCCCATATGTGTTATTGGTAGTATTTGCCTATATTCAGGAAAACTTTTATATGAACAGTTGAATAAACTAAAGCTATGAAAACTCAGGCCATTGTTATAGGTTCCAATTTCCTACTTTACCAATTTCCAATCGCTACCCTTCCTACTTTATTACTGAATTATCACCTGACGTTCCCACCACCTTCTCACAAAAGCTACACGTAAGAATCTCATATCCTCACTCATTTTCCTCCAATTTGACTATGGGTGTGTGGCATACGGCGAGTGTGCCCCAATATAGGCTGGGATATGGAACTGGAGTCTCCAGAGATTGTGTTACATACTTTCACACAGCACGGAAGTGTACTAGAAAAATAAGTACTTACCATAGTTGTACACTTCTTTTCTAATTATTTGTTGTTGTTTTTTACCTCGTGAATTTCCTTGATTTGAATTGCCTATCAACATATTGATACGGCGTGTAATGTGTCCCGTTTTCCTCATGCATTAACTGCAGATACATGAAATATGTTAATGGCCATTTCTAAACCGTCGAGTGTTAAGTGGTGTCTAATTTGTATGCAACTGCTCAAATAGCTCTAATTGCAACTCAACTATGATTGTTTTATTTCACAACGCATAAATATTTATGTCCTTAAGTATTTCCCATGCAATTTATACTGCATGTAATCGCAAATTGTAGAACGTTTTATTTCCTAATGATCTTGTTACGACATGAAAAAAATAAATAAAAAAATCTGTTTTTTTAATTTATGGCTAGTACAAACTTCATTTTAAATGATTCGGCATGTAGAAATAAAACATTTGAAACTTGATGGCAAGCTTCCAATAGTTGTTTCTCATATGTTAGTAATTCTCATTTTATTATAGGCTTTTTTTTTTTACATTAATTAAAATAACCCTATTTGGTCATAGACCGATAAACACGACTTTAGCCTACTAGTATGGAAGTCACATTAAGACTGGCACAGAGAAATGTTATCTAGGAGAGGGACAACTTGCAGCCAAAGAACGAACTATTTGTTTGACTATTTGTTAATAATTACTTTTTTTTGTAAATAATTATTTTTTTATGTTCTTAATATAAACTTTGATATATATTGAAATTACAGTAATAAAATTAGGAACAGAGATGCCCTATCATATATATATATATATATATATATATATATATATATATATATATATATATATATATATATACATATACATATATATACAAATAAAGATTTAATAACTTCCTGAAGAATAATATCTGGAAGAAATACGAAAATGTTTGTGTTTCCTTTTTTTTTTTTTTTGCTTGGAAAGTTTCCATTGACGTGTATTTCTTTGAGAAAATATGTCAGATTTTTATTTTCATTATTCATGGCAATAAAAAATTATTTTTAGTTTAGCTATGACGTTCTTAAATAGCTATATTTATAATCCTTGCTGACGGATTATTAAGAAATGGTTTTAACTATGTGGGTAATACAAAATTAATAGAGTACTATGTTTTTGATTAGCAATATTTATATATTTGATGAGTAACATTTTGGCTTTAGTGGACTCTGCAAAATATTATATAAGATTAATCAATTCTAAGTACCCCTTAATTACTCCGAAATTGGTTGCTGTCATCAATTTAGGCTAAACTTAAATTTTTTTAGACGATTATAATGAAATCAAATAAAAATAATGATAAACCAGTAAGATAAAGCAGAAACAAAAAATTATCAGAAGTAAAATTAAAACAAAAAACGAAGAAAAAATAAGAATGAGGGATATAAATATAAAATTTTAAATATAAAGTTATGAATTATGTTCTTTTATTATAGACATAGATATTGTTGAAGTTCTACATTGCTACAAATATAATCCTGAAAAATATGTAATTCTCATATTTAATATTCAATATGTATGTAATTCTCATTTTATTATAGGTTTTTTTTTCCATTAATTAAAATAACCCTATCTGGTCATAGACCGCTAATCACGACGTTCGCCTACTAGTATGGAGTCACATTAAGACTGGCATAGAGAAATGTTATCTAGAAGAGCGACAACTAGAAGAACGAACTATTTATTTGACTGTTTGTTAATAGTTACTTTTTTTTTGTAAATAATTATTTTTTTATGTTTTTAATATTAACTTTGATATATATTGACATTACAGTAATAAAATTAGGAACAGAGATGCCCTATTATATATATATATATATATATATATATATATATATATATATATATATATATATATATATATATATATATATATATATATATATATATATGTAAACTTCTCAGTGTGAAGATCAGACAATGGTTTTTGATCTCCTGCTATATATCGATGTCGTTTTTTGAAAAAGGCTTAAGCGCCAAAAACTCGAAATTTACTTTTTAATTTATTATGGAACTTAAACACCACCTCTATCTATTTCCGCTCACGATATGTTGAGATAAAAAAAAATAGAAATGGTCTAACAATCTACTGTTGATGACTTAAGCACCAAATGCTGACGATTCTTAGTTGTGTCTCTTGCCTTGATCAGAGCCATAAGTCTTAAAAATATATTGTAATTATAATAGTTTTGCCACCTCGATAAACTCCTACTGTACATGATAAACAATAATATTAAAAAAAACTGAATTGTTTTTTGGGGGAAAAACGTTTCGTGTGTTTCCTGTAAAGTTTGCTAAATGCCGCTTACGCCGTATTAAAAAAACAACGTCGACATTAAGCTCCCTCACACTGGCTAAATCAGAACATCCTAGGTATTCCAGTACTTGTTCTGGCTAGAAGTCATAGAAGTTCTCATTTCTATTTCTACCTTTCACTCTACCTCCTAGAGGGGGACTTCTTAATATAAATCTATGAGTCTGGGAATTGATACCACTTATCAGCTGTGAGCCGTTTATGATTTGAAGGCTGCTCAAAATACCATCGACGGCCATTAGCGAAGATCACACATTACGAATACTGCATCTGAAGGCATATATTCTCATATTTATGTATTATATATATATATTAATATCATAAAATTTGAGATGTAAAACTCACATAGGGAAATGTGGGGCAAATGTACACTAAATTTGACTAAGTTCGACTTTAAAGGACAGTTAAATTTTTATTTTTGAAGCTAGATTTTTCCTTTTTTTTTTTTAAATTTTCTTTAGACGATTTTGTTTAAATATAAGACTTAAGCCTACGTTTCAACCGCGTCCATTTTTATGATATTGATAATTATATTAAATAGTGCTTAGTGCGCACTTGCACCTGCCTTAAGGGATAAGTGCCTACGAGGTACTGGAAGACTCGTTATTCAAGCAAAAGTAGTTTTGGAGCAATTGCAAAATAGTTCGGTTTCCGGAGGATTATTATACTGGTGCAATAATCGAAAACAGATAAAGGTTGTATGAGCTTCACGTTTTGCAATTTTCAATCAATGAGTCATGAAAGTGGGATGTGGAATTATACACCACGCACACGTATCACACAACAGAAGTCTGCACTTGCCCCTACTACCATGTTTTGCTGGGTGACTGTGGACAAGAGCTTAAAACATAGAGAACTGTCAAGCAGAAATGTAAATCGCAAGTGTTTTGAAGTTTGGAAGTACAGCTTCTTTAGGTTCCGCTTACGACAAAAAATATAATAAATAAAGGCCTACTTGTAGATAAACACCGATAAAACTATACTGCAAAAGTTGATAGATAACTTTATCAACAGGTTGGAACTAATATTTTTACAATTATTTATACTTCACCTTAGCGAACTTTCGTGGCTGATTTCTGATACATCAGTGTTTAGGCTTCATGCTCCGTAAACGGCAGTTGTGGGTTTGGATTTAACGAAACAATTACGCACTTACCCCGAAAACGTACTTACCCCACATCAGCCTACCTTCAATTAAGATCACATGAACTTCTTGATTTACGTTTTTTAGGAGTATTTGATATATCTTGCAATTTGTATGAAAAATGAAGTCATTTATAGATTAAAATAATTAGAATATCAGATAAATTTTATTTACAAATTGATAATATCTCATTAATCTTATGTTTCCAAAAACGTTTCAAACATTAAATCCGCGTTACACATCAGTGTTGCCATCCTGTGCCTCTGGTTGCTGTCTGAAAACCATTAGATAATTCTGTGATTTGATGCAAGGACAACCAGTGTTGATTTTTTATTCAAATAAGATTGGTTGCACTTTCTGTTAAAAAAAAGGCATGAACTTAAAAGCACAAAATGCCAAAGCTAAGACCTTCGCGAAACCGGTGTTTTTGTAATTATCTGCATAGAAGGCTTTCTACTGAGTTTTAAAGCACTCGTCACGGAAATTGAGAAACTTTGACATTTTTTGTTCTTTTATTTTCACAGATTTCACCGAGTCCTGACTTCAAAAACTTCTTATGTCTATTGCATTTAAACATTTAAATATTTTTAAAATAACAGGTTTGTAGAAACTAAATTACTGAAATTCTGTTTCCTCTTTGTATTGAGGCATTAATAATATCTAAAATAGAAAAATGCTATATTTATCAGCTTAAAAATAACTTTAAAACATCGTTCAACGCTATTGCCGTTTAAAAATAGTAAGAATCGATAAAAATTAAAGTAACTGCTATAATAGATTTAGACTTTTTTTCGGATTTAAGTAACACCATTTAGGATCAACTATCTTTGGAGCTAAAATATTTTTAAGAACTAAAAAAAAATATCTGATGTGGACAACACATGACTTCCTTGTACTCCTATTAAACTATAAATCGTTGGCTCAAAAAGTGATCCTCAATTTGGTTACTAATTTCCGAAAATTGCAATATCTCAAAAACGAAATTCGGCGTCGGGACACCCATCTATTGACACACACACATACTCTTGTTTCTGGAGGTTTCATTCCGTTATTAAATGTCGTTTTTTTTTTCAGTAGGTAACTAGTTTCCAAGAGATTTCTTAGTATTCCGTGACAACATTAAAACTGTCAATATCACTAGATAAAGCATTAGAAATCGACAGTTTCTAAATTTTAAGCGGAAGAACCCACTTAACTTATATCTTATTCTCCTGCTGCAGACTTGTTCATCGCACAAATGGGGAAGAAAACCAGGATTATATGCCCAATATTAACACTTAAACTAAGTAATAAAAATGTTTAATTAGAGTATAAACAAAATCGCGTTGGTAACCTTTATTACCGAAAAATATGATTTCTCCATTTAATTTTAATATAATTTTTGATGTAAGTTTATTATGACCTTCAAGTAAGTAATGACCTTTTCGGCTCACCAATTTTAACCAAAATCTAGAAAATACATTCATATTGATATAAAAGTCCTATTTACTAAATTTTAAATGTTTTACGTTATATTTTAATATAATTTTTGATGAAAGTCTAATATGACCTTCAAATAAAGTACCTCTTCCGGTTTTCCAATTTAGACCAAAATCTAGTATGGTATTTAAAACAATATATAAGTTCTAAATACTAAATTTGAGAAGTTTTCCAAAGTATGTTAATATAATTTTTGATGAAAATCAATGATGACCTTCAAGTAAAGTACCACTTCCGGTGATTAAGCAGTGACCAAAAAGGGAGGTTCACAACTAGATTTTACAACAATCCTAAATACAAAATTTCAACTTTCTACGGCTAACCGTTTTTGAGTTATGCGAAATACGTACGTACGAACGTATGAACGTACGTACGTACAGACGCCACGACGAAACTAGTCAAAATGGATTCAGGGATGGTCAAAATGGATATATAAATTTATATATATATATATATATATATATATATATATATATATATATATATATATATATATATGTATATATATATATATATATATATATTTTTTTTTTTTTTCAGGATTATATTTGTAGCAATGTAAAACTTCAATAATATCTATGTCTATAATAAAAGAACATAATTCATAACTTTAAATTTAAAATTTTATATTTATAGCTCTCATTCTTATTTTTCTTCGTTTTTTGTTTTAATTTTACTTCTGATAATTTTTTGTTTCTGCTTTATCTTACTGGTTTATCATTATTTTTATTTGATTTCATTATAATCGTCTAAAAAATTTAAGTTTAGCCTAAATTGATGACAGCAACAAATTTCGGAGTAATTAAGGGGTACTTAGAATTGATTAATGTTATATAATATTTTGCAGAGTCCACTAAAGCCAAAATGTTACTCATCAAATATATAAATATTGCTAATAAAAAACATAGTACTCTTTTAATTTTGTATTAACACACGTCAATGGACGTGTATATATATATATATATATATATATATGTATATATATATAATTGCCTGAGGAGTCTTATATTAAATGTTGATATATCCAACTCTCAAAACAAAAATTATTTTGAAGAATTAATATTCTACACTCAAAAATTATTGAGTTCATTTAAAATATATTAACTTTTGATAGAAAACTCCTCTTATATATATATATATATATATATATATATATATATATATATATATATATATATATATATATATATATATATATATATATATATATATATATATACTATCATACTATTATATAAAAGGATAGTCTGTTTTTTCGTCGCTCTAACCGCGAAAAGCACAGAAACTACAGTTGCCAAATTTTAAGTATATCATCTTCATGGTTCCTAGATGGTTTTGAAATAATAGAATTTACCTATATCGATATAGGGGCTGCTCGAATTCCGAAAATTCACTTTTTCCTTAGAGTGGAGCACCAACTCGAAAAATATACATTTTCCGCTGATTACAAGAATGATCATTTGAAAGGTAATTGAAATCTATAAAACAAAAAAATCATCTAATGTACACCCTAGGAGTTGAGAAAATAAAACACTTTGAAACTGCCTTATTTCATATCTCGAATTTAAAAAATATTATCGGTATGGCTTTTCTTGCAAAACATTTAAAAGATAATTGAAATCCCTAGAAAACAAAAAGAAAAAATCATCGAAATCAGTCCATTATTACCATTATTAGCAAAGATACAGCGCATTGAATATTATAGCCGTTCTTATTTTCCTACTGCTGCAGGTCAGAGGAACTGCAAGACAGAAGCGCGTTAAGGAAAATGTTGTAATCGGGTCTAGTTTTTTATGCTCCTTCTGTACAACAATTATCTCTTGAACGGGTGAACTAATTCTATTTTGAACTTCAATAAATTCAATTTTTTAACTCTATATTTATACATACAATAATTGTTATTAGACTTTCAATTGTGTCCATTTAATCTATATATATACTCAAATCAAGCAATATTTAGAATTCCCGAGTCAGCTGGTATTTATGTAATTCTGTATTTCCTTTCGACGTTTCGGACATATGTCGTCCATTCCGAAAAAAACATCACGTATAAAATCACGAAATTCTTCTTATGTACAATTCAATACAACTACTCTTTTAAATTATCATCTATTTTTCTTTTATTTCAGTTAATTATTTATTTTATTTATTCATCTTATCTAATAATCGTTATATAGTATCATTATTTTGGGATAAAAACATAATTGCAAGTAATGATTTTTAAATATGATGGATGCATAGAAATAATTAACTAATGGAAAATATACATATAATAGTATGATAATATGTGCAAAAGTTTAATTGTATATAAGATGAATTAAGTAGTTTTAGATGTAATGTTCTTTGAGAATGGACGACTAGTATTGAATATGAGATTGGGCAGAAGTATGAAGTTGTTAAAATTTAAAAACTTCAGGGAGCATAATATACATGAAACATCTTCAATGCCTTAAAGATAAGAAAAGTGTGTAGAACATGTAAGACTGGATTCTAGGCAAGAGAAGACTTTTTATGATTGGATAACAGGATTCTAGGCAAGAGGAGACTTTTTATGATTGGATAACAGAATTCTAGGCAAGAGAAGACTTTTTATGATTGGATAACAGGATTCTAGGCAAGAGGAGACTTTTTATGATTGGATAACAGAATTCTAGGCAAGAGAAGACTTTTTATGATTGGATAACAGGATTCTAGGCAAGAGGAGACTTTTTATGAAGTGAAAATAAGTAGCTGTATGGTCTTATCAAAGACCCTATTTCATAATAAGGTACAACAGTACAAGTACAAGTGGTATAATTACGAGTGGAAATGTTCGTTTTTAGAGGTCACAGGTTATTTATCGTCATTAGATAATAATAATTGTATTCAATTTTTTCATTTACTGTTTTTTAATAAATCAACTTTAAATGTTATCGTATTTCAACATTTATCAGTTTAAGTCATAGGCGTATTAAGTCATTGGCTTACTTGTACTTGTACTTACGTACTTTATTATGAAATATTGTGTGCCTATAAAGTAAAGTACAAGATGTTATATAGTTGTTATATATTGTTAAAACATTGTTATAATGTTGAAAAACGATGATATTTAAAATAATTATATTAAAAACAGTTAGTTTAAAAAAAAAAAATGAATACATTTATTGTTATTAGTAACTTGTAACATCTGAACACAAACCTTTCCACTTGTACTTGTACATTATTATCACATAGGGTCCTGTCGGTAACATCTATCGGTCGCTGCCATGAATAACATAACAATTACACAACTACATAATACAGCGTTTTTTATTTAAATAAAGTAAATTAGCCGAGTGTTGTAGATGCTGAAACATACTGCATAAGACAGGGAATAAAAATTACGAAATGTACCTTACTAGAAAATAATAATATATGTAACTAAAAAACTACCCATATTTAGGATAGAATTAACATCTGGATCAGAAGTGAATAATAGTTTTTAATGTACTAACTTCAAATTTGATAAGCAACTCATTATTTTTGTATTTTTCATTTTCTCTCTTTTTCTTTTCTTTTTTCTTGTTATTTTTTTCTCTTTTTTTTGTTCAAATTAATTATATTTTTCGAGAAAAGAACTTATTTTATTTGCTTATCTATTTTACTGAAAATATTGTAAACATTAACTGATCTGTATTTTGTAGTCTTAAGGGCAGATATTATTTCTGTTATATTTGTTCAATCATGTTATTCTTAAGGCAACTAGTCCCAGAATAAAGTTTTTTTATCTATCTATTTATCTATATTTAAGTGATACGTGTTTCTTGATTGTTTGGAATTTAATGGAATAAAATTATTAAACTTGGGAAAGAGAGAAATTATAGTTGGATATTTAATGAATACAGTTAGTTGTTATTATTATATCCTCTGTGAAATTATCTCCGATTTACTCCTATCTGATTTGATCGTGTGAATGAACCTAAAACTCTTAATGAAGAGATGAGTGATGTAATAAATAAATAAATAAATAAGAAATAAATAAATTTCTCCCCCTAAAGATCTTTAGACTCAACCTTAGCCTGATAACAAGTTAAAATTCTCCGTCCTTGCAGCTTTTTCTTTTTTTTTTCTTTTACGCAATTAAATCAGTTCCATAATTGAACTAAATTGAAGGATAGTAGGTTAATTATTACTTCTTAGGTTAAAACCGGTTCTTGATTAAAAACTTCTTTTTTTTTTTAAGTGCATGGCTCTTATATTTTTTTATGTGCATACAATCGCAATATATTGCAATTTACTCAATTTGCATTTTCAAATTAAATTCTTGTTTTTATGAATAAATATTAAGATTTAAGTACAGTTATGACCTTGAATTAAAAAATATCTGATGTGGGCAACACATGAATTCCTTGTACGCCTATTAAATTATAAATCAGTGGCTCAAAAAGTGATACTGAATTTGGTTACTAGTTTCCAAAGATTACAGTAAAAACCACACTCGGCGTCCCGACATCTATCTATTGTCTCGCACACTCTTGTTACTGGAGGCCTCATTCCGTTATTAAATGTTGTTTTCCTTCAGTAGATAACTAGTTTCCAAGATATTTTTTCATGTTCCGCGACAACAATAAAACTGTCAATATCACTGGATAAAGCATTAGAAATCGACAGTCTCGACATTTTAAGCGGAAAAACCCACCCAGTATTTTACTTTCAATTTTAACACTTAAAACAAGTAATACAAATATTTAATTGGATTGGAAACCAAATTGCGTTTGAAACCTTTATTACCGAAACATATGGTTTATGTATTTAATTTAAATAAAATTTTTGATGTAAGCTTGTTATGACCTTCAAGTAAAGTACCGCTTCCGGTTTTCCAATTTAGACCAAAATCTAGTATGTTATTTAAATCAATATACAAGTTATAAATACTAAATTTGAGAAGTTTTGTATAGTATTTTAATATAATTTTTTATGGAAATCAATTATGACCTTCAAGTAAAGTACCACTTCCGGTAATCAATCAGTGACCAAAAAGGATCGTTCACAACTAGATTTTAAAACAATCCTAAATACAACGTTACAACTTTCTACAGCTAACCGTTTTTGAGTTATGCGAGATACGAACGTACGTACAGACGCCACGACGAAACTAGTCAAAATGGATTCAGGGATGGTCAAAATAGATATTTCCGTCGAAATCTGAAAACCGAAAATTTTCGCGATTACAATAAGTATTGTAAAGTAAAGGAAGTCCTTTACTTCGTACAAGGAAGTAAAAAAAAATCTAATAATGATATACAATACCTCTAATTCTAAAAGACATACTGAAAAACAGAAAACGATGTTTTTCTACATTTTTATTGTATTTTCAAAAAAACGATAGGAAACGATAGGAAAACATGGGGTCATAATGAAGCCCCAACATTCTTTTCGTAAAAAAATTGTATTTAGTAACGGTAAATTCAAATATAGATAAAACCACGTACCAGTAGAGAAATCTTAAGATATATATACACTCATATAGTATATATATATATACTTTTTTTTTTTTCTCATACTACATTTGGGCACTTCAAGCATACCCTTCGGATCATACGGGCTGAAATTTGGTATGAATAGCGGTTTTTTAGACAGAACAATACCATAGAAGTAGGGCTAAATCACAGTCAATATTTTGGCTTATTCAAATGTTTTTAATCAGAGGATTTAAAATTTGTATGTGAATTGAGTTGTGGTACAGAAGCGCCATATAAAAATGTAGGTATTTATACACTTTTTTCTCCCCATGCGCAAAACCTTAAAAGCCTCGACAAAAATTTGGACATGTCGAAATTCTGACCAGGAGCTTCTGACATAACCGTCCAGTCTAAAATAGTTCAATTACAAGGGCCATATAGTTCACATTATCAGCTGTGATAAGGATTGTAGCTCGCTAGATAAGAACATTGTTGTCATGGGACTGATAATGGGCGAGAAATAGGAAGTGTAGCTCTATCTTCGATATCTCGACCTAATTCAATAGTTGCCAACGATTGAATATACTATGGCCTAATAGTTCCTATAAAAATACCGATGAATGCTTTTGAACGCAGTACTCAATCAATTAATTATAGTGAACTAAGGTATTTAAAAAAAAAAAAGAATCTAAGAAAAGCCCTTGTAAAGCAAAAGTAGCAGTTATTTTCAGAGGTATCTAGATTTATCTATATTCTAGATCTTAAGGTATACTGGACCTTGGGAGACATTGTGGGGAATGCAGTGCTCCAACAATCTGATTTATCTCCTGACTTATGTAAGGACTCGTTTTGGCCTATTAAACAGTCACCCTGAAAAAGCTAAAGTAGAAATGAAAATGAGAAAAAATTTCGGAACGTCACTAATAGAACTTTTCGAACAATATCAATTGGTATTAAAAAGTTAAATACTACTGTTCAGTTAAAAATTTTAAAAATAAATTGGATAGACGCTGTGTCTACCAGAATCCCGCGGCGCCGATTTACTTAGAGTGCAAATAATGAGAATTGAAAAGAAGCTTATCAAATAGCAATCTCGCGAATGAAGATCCAGTCATATGTTGCAAATTATATACGGAAGAATCTTGATAATCCGACATTTGTTAATTCGACACGTTTGATAATCCGACAAGCTCGGGAGATTTAAGGGAAGAACATTTCGACCGGTCATAGTGGGTAAAGCGGTGTAACGGAAGATGGTTATTTTCCTGTCAAAAAATTTTCGTCGATCAATCAAAGCAATCCCTATAATGGATTTTATGTTTTTTTGATAAAAAATATTACTAAAATAAATTTAACTTTGCATTATTTTCGACCTTAATTCTTTTTTTGTATTGCATTATTTGATTAGGACCCTCAGTTGTCCGAAATATTTGATAATCCGACAACTTGTTCCCATATTTGTCAGATTATCAAGATTGGACTGTAGTTGTGAGCGGTGAAGTCATCAACTGAACACTCAAAATTGATATTTAAATGCTTACTGTACTTCCTCCTTAAGTCCTAATCCAAAAGTCCTTTTTGTAATTTCTAATAGCTCATTTTCTCTGTTTTCTTGAATTTATTGAAGCGGAGCTATGAGGGTTTAAAAATGGGTCCAAAATCGTCTGAAAACTTTTCTCTCCCAACAACCCAGATGGAGGAACGTAATTTTGCGTTAAAAATAAAACCGATTCAAATTAATCATCATTAGTAGTAACAAATAGTTGAGGAATATTGTTTGTAACACAGATACACGATTTCACAATTGAGTTATAATAATTTATCAAAAATATAGCAATCAAATAATTTATTTAAATAATTGAAGGTTATCTGAAATTTTTTGACGCCTAATTACGTTTCACCATTTGGTATATTAGGACCGAAAAAATTTCTAACCCTTTTGTTGTCATTTTTAAATGCTCATAGTTCTGCTTCGATCAGTGTTGGGCACTATTGAACACACTTTTATTCAAATGATTTTTTCAATAAATTTTTAGTCATGAATACTTTTTCCAATAAGCTAGTTACCGATTTATTTTTTTTAATTATTCATCATTTTTGTCAAATAAAATAATGAGAAATCAATTTTTTATTTTTCTGAATCTATATTCTTAATTAGAAATGGGCAGACCTGGAATGCTTATCACGATTTGAGTACTTTTCTAAGAAAAAATTTCTCAGTATTTATTGTCTTTTTATCAAAGCCGTAGTTTTTGAAAATGCTTTCGATTTTAAGAACAAACGATCGTGTAACGATTTATTTTAACTTTTCAGATTTCTTCGGTATAAAGTTGCATTATTATGTTATCGAGACCTTCCTCTGAGCTCTAGAATAAAACGAACAAAGTTGTTTTTAATAAGAAGAGAGCAACTCGATGAAATTCTCTATATACTAGTTTAGAACAATTACTAAGAATAAAAGACAAGTGTTATGATCTTAGAGATATTTATCATTAAAAGAAATATTAAATGAAAATATTTTTCTTTTCCATTTAAAAATTTCTGATTTGTTCAAAGCCGTTAGCACAAGCCATTGATATTTTTCAGGGTTAATTATAGAATGTCAATCTCTTGCCTTCTTCATTTGGTGAGAAAGCTAAACTTGCTGCTTCAGAAATACTGAAGATATTGTAAGCCTGCTAATTAGGCTCATCACACGGTTTGATGAGTTTTATAATTTCACAAGTTCACAATCCCAAAATGCAGCCTAGCTGCTTTTATCACATCCATAGCTGAAAAAATAAGTGGTTAAATTCTGTTGATTCCTACAGAAAAAAATGAGATACTCAATTCACGCATATTTTTTTTTTTTTTTTTATTAATGATTAGAATATCTGATGTGGACAACGCTTGGCTTCCTTGTACGCCTAAACTATAAATCGGTGGCTCAAAAAATGATGCTGAATTTGGTTACTAGTTTCCGAAGGTAGCACTATCTCAAAAACGACATTCGGCGTCGCGACGTTTGTTGGTGTCCATCTATTGACATAAACATACACAATCAAACACCATTATTAAAATGTTAAAAATGGTTAGTACAGATCTTGAAATGTGCTTATTGAAAATCTCGGTTTGTTTTTTTAGTTTCTTCTTCCGTCACCAAATGTTTTGCATTATTATATGTAATATAATTTTTGATGAATTGGATTGGAAACCAAATTGGGTTTATAACCTTTATTACCGAAACATATGATTTATGTATTTAATTTAAATATAATTTTTGATGCAAGCTTATTATGACCTTCAAGTAAAGTACCACTTCAGGCTAGCTAATTTTTACCCAAATCTAGTATATTATTTATATTATTATAAGAGTTTTATATTCCAAATTTGAGATGTTATGGATTATATTTTAATATAATTTTTGATGAAAGTTTATCATCAAGTAAAGTACCACTTCCGGTTTGCTAATTTTAACCGAAATCTAGTTATTTATATCAATATTCGAGTCTCATATACCGAATGTGAAAACATTTTAATTATATTGTAATGTAATTTTTTATGAAAATCTATTATGACCTTTAAGTAAAATACCACTTCTCGTGATCATTTAGTAACCAAAAACGGAGGTGCACGACGGCTTCGACATTTTAAGCGGAAGAACCGACTTATACCTTATTCTCCTGCTGAAGACTTGTTCAGCTCACAAATAGGGAGGAAAACAATTATTTTACACTCAATTTTAAAACTTAAAACAAGTAATAATATATTATTTATATTGATATAAAAGTCCTATTTATCAAATTTATGATGTTATGCATTATATTTTAATATAATTTTTGATGAAAGACTATTATGACCTTCAAGTAAAGTACCACTTTCGGTCTGCCAATGTTAACAAAAATTGATCATATTATTTTAATCAATATATAAATTATAAATACTAAATTTGAGAAGTTTGGCATTATATTTTAATTTAATTTTTGATGAAAATCAATAACAACCTTCAAGTTAAGTACCACACGTGCAGACGTCACGACGAAACTAGTCAAAATGGATTCAAGGATGGTCAAAATGGATATTTCCGTTGAAATCTGAAAACCGAAAATTTTCGCGAAAAATATGGATGTCAAGTGTCAAAATTCGCTACAGACAAGTGAAAAGTTCAAATGCATAAGATTTGGGAAATCCGGTCTTTTTTTAAATTGTTGAGAAATTTTACATTTTGCTCTTTCCAATTAATTGTTCTGTTATTATCCCTGGGTTCTCATTCTGTAAGCGGTATAAAATATTAAAACATATGAAGGGAAATTAATTATATGCAAGATAATTTTATTGTGAAACTTCTTTTACAAGCCTGATTATTTATACATGCACATATTCATAAGTGTACATTTTTGCTGTGGGTTTGTTAATTTTATTTTAACTTGTTTTGCTTACAAAAGTGTTAAAACACATCGCAAATCGACGAATGCTCGGGGTTCGATTACATTCTGTTAGAAATGTTCAGAAACGTTTTTTGAAATTTGTTTATTTTAAATATTACAGAGTATACCCGGAAAGAGGTCTAGCTCTTACATACTTTTTAAATACTTTCGGGATAAAACATTCCATCACCCAACGTTGCGAAATGGCCACAGTATTGCATTTGATAAAAATAGTAAAAAATATTGTTGATGATAGTTCTACACTGAATAAATTGAATTTTAGATTACGTGTGACTTGTAGCAGAGTAACCAACCGATGATTTTTATTTACCGTTCTGAATGACCAGTTTGGCCTCTTGCTCACCGGTCATTAAAATGTCAAAGATTTGGAGTTTCATAAATAATGAAAAACAATTAGATTTTTCTTATAGTTTATGCACACTACGTAATACAATTGGAAATATGATTTAATCCATTTTGAAATAGTCTCTGTGCTGTGACTTATTTTTTATTTTCAGTATTATTATTGTTTTTTTCTTTTATTTCGTTTCTTTTTTTAATTTTTATTGTATTTTCATTATTGTTATTATTATTCATTTTGAATATATATATATATATATATATATATATATATATATATATATATATATATATATATATATATATATATATATATATACGATTTGAGAGTGAATGACCTCCTGTCCTTGGGCACAACACCTGTTGGTGGGCTTTGTAAATCAATATTAAATAAATTATGAGAAAATAATCATTTGAAGGAACAACTTACAGCCAACCAAGATACTCCGCCATCTTGGCAGTGACAAGTCCCGTATGTCATGTATTTTCCAAGCCATGTAAAGCTGGCTTTTGCTTCCTCACTACCGAAGGTAGGGAAGCCTTGTGTAGGCAGTGAAAAAAGTGTATGACCTCAGAATCGGAAATTTCCACTCCCGTTTTAAGTTGTTGACATCAAGGAACAGGTCTCGTATCTGTCTGTAGTCAAATCCATGGGACGGATCATTTTTAGGGATTGTGCATGTTGGTACCTAGATGGTCCCACATCGGTTTTTATCAAATTCCATTACTTTGGCTTGGAAATGCGAAAACGAATTTTCCTTGACACGCCTATATTTCAAATTCAGCAAGTCAAATTTGGCCGGAAGTTGGGAGGAAATTTCATTAAATCCTCTTCAACAAATCAAATTAATGTGATTGGACTTGAATTAATTCATAAATATGTTTTATCATTTTTTAATCAAAAAGATTTTAAGTTCAATAATGACTTTTGAAATAATTTTGCCATATTCTTCCCATATTGTTTATTACATAATTGATAATTCGTGCTAATTTCAACTAGTTATAGGATTTAAATTTGAAAAATCTGATGCGGTGCGCACATCACTCAACTTTCACCATCACCATAATTATCTTTTTAATATAATTTTGAAGAGTTCACATAAACAATACTTGAAATTAACTCGGCAGCATTCACTTCTTCACATCTTCTCCGTACATAAGTACAATAAAACAGTTTTTAAACAATTTTAGTAGGACAATTAAGTACACTACCTATATATTTTAAGTCTGTCAAATTGAAATATATTTTAAATTTTCAGTTTAGTTTCTATGGAATCATTTTGTTTCCGTTAAATAATATAAAAGTAAAAATTATTAAGTTAATTTCTGCTTGTTTATTCTTACATTACATTATTACAGAGCGTATTGTTAACAACAGATTGGCGGATTGGTGGGAGGAGGTTCGGTCGCATTCTTCTCCTTTTGGATGCGCTCGGTTATCCATCTAGTGTCTCGTCATAAGATACGCTGTATTTTGGCTAATTCCGGTCCGATTTCGATGATTCATTTTTGTATTTTAAACAATTTAACCACCTTTCCAATGATTTCATACACGATTTACTATAAAATACTTACTATTTGAATTATGCGCAAATTAATTTTTTTTTTCGCTATAACTTTTCGCCCCTGCATTTTCTCGTTGATATACTGCATATATGAAAAGTTAAAGGGCTTTAAGGAGAAGATATTAGGCAAGTTTTATCAAAATCGTTAGCAGAAAGTTTATACTTCGTATACAGGTAAGGGAAAGTAAACATGCTTTAATTGTTTATTAATATTTATTTTATTATTATTATTTTTTTTTTGAGGTTGGTTGTTCTAGTTTAGAGGCGTAAAACCTACCGGTCATCAACCCTTGTTGTTTATATTAATTCCTAAGTCTAATTTTTTTGAGGTGTTTAGCGTTTCATCGATTTAGTGATCGTTCATTAGGTTTTCGAAGTTGCTAATTTCGAATATCATCCAAATTTTGTTGGAGCATGAACATTTCAAATTAATTATTAATTTTGTGGAATTCATCGGTGTAGGGATCGTTTATTAGGTATTTAAGGTCGCTAATTTTGAATTTAACATCAGATTTTTATTTTTCTTCGATAAGGGTGTCGTTTATTAAGTATTAGAGGGTTATTATTTGTTTGTTTTTTTTTAAAATCGGATTTATGATCCCGCGTGCGCATTTCGATTTACTGTTATTTTTGAAGTTTTATTCGAAATTGAGATCGTTTAATAGGTAATTCCGGCTTATGATTCCGTTTTTTAAATCAGATTTTTTATTGCGCATGCGAATTTCGAAATACTGTTGTTTTAATTTTGATTTAAGTTTCGATTAAAGTTTTTTTCGATATAGAGATCATTTATTAGGTAATCGAGAGTTCATATTCCGTTTTTTGAATTGGATATTTGATCGCATATCGGCATTTTGAACAATTATTTTACTTGTGACATGCTTGTTGCCGAAACATTTCATAATAAATTATTAAAACATTAAATTTGTTTTTCCTTATTTTTTACATAATTGTGAGAAAGCTAGGATAGTCAGGATGACCTACCTGGCAGCCGTTTTTCCCCTAATTTTGTTCTCCTAGAACCGAAATTCATTTGGAATTCGTAACTAATTAATACACTAGATCGTCTATCGTTTGCCAATTATTAACAACGACCCTATAATAGCTTGTCCTTCCTGTTCTTATCTTTCTGGAACCTAAGGATCTATAAAAAGAGGTGTGCAAAAAGAATATTTAATTGGAAACTTGTAAAAATCCTAAAAGATCAAAATCATACATTTTTTTACTTATGATATTAATTATTTCATCTCAAGCCTGATAAATTTATTTAAAAATGAAATCCTTTCTTCTTGTTTTATTTTGCGCGAAAAATTGGAGATGCAAGGCCATGGTTAAAGTTTTTTGTTAAATAAAAACCGCAAAAAAACACAGGATAACAATCAAATAGGATAACACTATAAAATAGGATAGCAATCAAATAGGATAACACTATAAAATAGGATAAGACTTAATCACATAGAAGAATATGATACACGGTTATTTAGCACAACATACGTTGCGTAAAAAAAAAAAAACGAAAAAAAACATTGCCTTCTGACAACACGCAAGGATCGGCATTGTGAGGTCGACGACAGTGCTCTTTCTCCCCGCAGCCGGGTGTGTAGCTTCTTATGTGCGCATCCGCACAACAGGCAAACTCCACGCCGGTGGAACGCACAGCTCCACATAAAGATTTTTGTATCTTTTTGATAAACTGTAGTATGGCTACTGCTTATGAATTATATATTCAAAAATAATAAAGAAAGAATTAAAGAAAAAAGGATTGATAGTGAATGTTATTGATGATATCAAGTGGAAATGGGAAGAACTACTGCGGTCCCACTGTTCCAATAAGCGAGCTGCCACTGGGCACATTTTTGCAGCTGATTTCAAACAAATTATCATTTTCGATTAAATCCATACCATCCGTTTTTTCGCGATTTTTAAGATTTTGTGCGTTTTTGCAGCTCTTCTGAATTGAGTTGGAGGATTGAAAATTTGCAGGTGAATTGAGTTGGTGTTAGAAAAGTGTAATGTAGATTAGTTGTTAATTATTACTGCATGATTATCAGTTTAATGTATTTTAAAATATCATTGATGGGAGTGGTACTAGAACAACAACTGTGTAACCGACAGCAGTCGGCTAGCAACGATAAGATGAAGGCCTTCAGCGCGGTTTCTTTCCGGAACTATTCGTCATGTTCCAAGAGCCGTCCTGTTGGCCTTAGTACTAGTTTTGGTTAATTTCTCGACCACGCAGGAAAAAACTACTAGGATTGCTAATTTGGGGTTTCGAGAAGCTGAGGTGCTGTTTCAATATTCAAAAAAAAAAAAAAAAACGTATGCGAAACCAACGATGTTGTTTTTTTCAGTTCAGACTGGTCAGTTGATGGTGGTGGATCAATGGATATTATCTTTAGAAATAATAAAAAGGCCTTGTGAACCCGAAGGTTCACCCTTCGGACGTTTACCTGCTGGCTCAGCGATAATCTTTTTTTTGTGTTTTATTCATATTGAGACCAACAACTGTTCTTGTCCATTTCAACCTTCAATTAACTCCTATTACTTCAATTAACGCTGTCGCAAGTAAATTGTAATAACATGACAAAACATAATAAAGAAAATAAGTTCAGGCTGAATTTGGCGAAAACTAAGACAATTATGATCAGTTTAAAACCCTCTCTCACAATATGCCTCTTCAGTTTCAAAACTATAAAATAACTCTGAGATACCTTCGATCATGTAACCATACTTCCCAAATAAACCAAAAATCCTTCTCAACCATCAAATAGCTCCTAAGATACTCTTATTCTTTTCCCTTATTCAAAAATCCTTCATAATTTTTGGTGTAAAAAAATCTTTAAGGGGGACCTTAATCTAAACATTTTTTTCAATTTCTTTGACCAAAAAGCTATTATTTTTTAAAGTTTGCATTTTCCCTTTGATATAATGGGGAAAAAATGTTTTGGTGGCTAAACCACGTCGAAATCATTTCCTAAATTCGAGATATAAAATAAAGTAGTATAAGCGTGTTTTTTTTTTTGTTTTTTTGTGTTCCTTTTGGCTCCAAGAGCTCATCAGAACGAACGCATGGACACTTATCCAATATTTTTGGATGAGGAAAAAAAAAAAGAAAAGAAGTTTAAAGCTGTGATTTGTTCACTGTGCCGTACCCGATAGTACGAGGAATCAGTTGCCCCGGTCTTAGGGATAAGTGCGTAGAAGGTATCTGGATAACTCATTATTCAATCAATGTTTTGGTGCAAAACCAAGTGCAAAATAGTTCGGTTTCCGTAGGACTATTATACTGGTGAAATCATCGAGCTAAAGCTTGTTTGAGATTCACGTTTTACTATCTTCATTGAGCTATGAAGGTGGAATGTGAAATATAATTGAATGAATATATTTAAAACAAATAATTTTTGTTTTACTTCACTAGTACAACATTGCCTAGACTAACCATGATAGTAAGGCTAAGTGTACAACACGCACGATTGTCACACAACGGAGGTTTTGCCCTCTATTGCCATGCTTACAACACTTGCTCCTGCTATCGTGTTCTGCTGAGTGATTGCGGACAAGCGCTTAGGAAAGTTAGAAGAAAACTGTCAAGGAGAAATGTAAATCACAAAATATTTTGAAGAACAGCTTCTGTAGGTTTCGCTTACGGGAAAATAAATAAAAATAAAGGCCTTCCGGTAGATAAACACCGATATAGCTATAGTGCAACAGTTGAGACTTTCGACTTAACGAGACAATTACGCGAAAACGCATGCATAACATCTAAAATTATGCCTTGGTATGCTGATTCCAAAACACATTACATTTTCCCTCTATCTTTATGAATGACCGAGTTATGGCCTTATAAAATAGCTAATTAGCCGCCATTTTGGAATGAAATGACGGATGGTAATGTCGAGTTTCGAGCGTCATTCTTGGGTGCCAGTGACTTTTTTGCCAAATCTCAGAAAATCGGCCCAGTAGTCTCGGAAAACAGCCGCGGACATCTGACGAACGGATTTTTTTTTATTCGATACATATTTTGATTCTATGTATCTTGAAACGTAAAACCTCAAATTTTGAGTAAACCAAAAAGTGTGGAGAAACGATAATAATATTAAGGAATAAATCATAAGATAAAAAAACAAACTAATTGTTAATTGTTAAACATGTTTTAAACAAAAATAATATATGAATACTTACTTATGTGCAGTGTTTTGTTATTTATAATTACAATTTTGTTTTTCTGTAATTTTAGAGTTTTGTCCTGAAGATGGGGAAATTCCCCGAGAAGTCAAGAAATATATGATATTTTTTTTTAAATAAACAGAAAATTCGAGACAGAAATTGACTCCAAAAAAAACTACCCAAAATTAAAAATTTTAAAATGAAACTTGTCTGGTTGAAATTCTTCTTTAAAATTCGTAGGCATTCTTTTATAATTTGAAGTCGTTATAAAGCATTATTATTATAATTTAGCAACAACACACAACAAAAAATAAATTTAACTGGATTTAGAAGGAAGAAGAACGCACCTACCAATGTTTGTTTGTTTAATTTTCATTTTTTATTTGAAAAATACACTCATCGGTGGGTTTGTGAATTTACTTTATAATTTGTTGATTTCATTGTTAAATAAAAAAATTATGTGTCAAAGAGTTCTGTTGGAAGAAGAGTGTCATAATGTCAAAAAGTGGGATTTTACAGGAGAAGCGTTTGAAGTTTATCGCTGTCCCTCAACTCAATCATAAGGCATCAACAACTTACCTTTTTTATTTTAAAAAAAAATTAATTTTAATTTTTTGATTTTTTAATCATGAATCATGAATGAAACTGTGATAGTTTTTTGTACTTTTTTTTTACTTGCCCTCGTGAGATTTTTACAGTTTATTTATTTATTTATTACTATACAATAAAAGATATATATAGTTTACATATAAAATTCCTTTTATAACCCGAAGGTATTTTAAGATATTTTTTGATACAAAAACAATAAAAGCTAATGTTTTTTTACTCAAGCGGGAATATAATAGTAAAACGTTTTTTTTTATATAAAAAAAGTATTTTTTTTTATATAAAAAAGTATTTTTTTTTAAAGTTGTAAAATTTTACGAAAAACTTGTGAGTAATAATCATTAATAGTAATCATTTTTGTTTTAGGTTGGTACTTTTCATTTATGTTCTTGATGAAAGTGATTAAGAATCGATTTTTTCCGTTGTATTAATTCTTCTTTTTTTGCCATACATATAGCATACAAAGGGTGTACAACATTAAAATCAGGAAATTCCAGGATTTTATTTAACACCTCAAGAATAACAACAAAGTTGACCTAGGTCATGGTCCGATTCCATGCAAAAAATCAGAAAATTTGCGGGGTTTTTTTTAAATGTCAAGTTTTTGTTGAACAGGAAGTGATCACTCAAAAATTATTCAAGGTGAATAAGTTCCAATTGCATCATCCTGAAGCAGACAAAATTCACTTTAAGAAATATAGTTTGGTTTAACTAAATCCATTGTAAGGGAGGTGGATTTCGGATGAATTTTTTCCCAGTCTCCTACTGGGCTAGAGATACCCCACTTTTAGGAAAACTTCTACTTTTATTAAGCTTTAATTTGTTATGAATGAAAATGAGATTTCTTTTGGGGTTGGCTCTAAAATTGGCATTTGATTTGATAAAAAGTGTAGTGTTTAATTTAAGTTTCCCCAACAGAGAAAATTTTGAGAATGATATTTTTTAATTTACTTCGTTTCTAGTGAATGAAATAACACATAATTACAGAATAAAAAGCTTCTTTGTGAAAACTTCACCGAAAAAATATCTATAAATTAATCAAAATAATTCTGAAATTAAATATGAAATGAAAATGTCCCTGAAAATAAAAATAAAATAACATCAACAAATTAAAATGAATAATGCTGAAATATTTAAAAGAAGACAATTATTTTACCATAACACTAACAAAAAAAAATTCAAATTAAAATATGAGGAAGAGGATAAAGAAATTCCAGGCGCTGTTTAATAAGTGCAAGAGCGTGTAATGAATGCCCTCTCTGATCTTTTTAAAAATTTATTTCAATTATGTTTTATATTTTTGTTGCTAGTAAAAAAAAAAAAAAACGCTGCAAATTATTACACAATGGTTTATTATTTCCACTTATTTATCCCACTTGTTTATTATTCCACAAAAATATCTATTCTTTCAAAGTAAAAAATATGAAGCAGTAGGCACCAAAGGAAAAGAAATTTGAAGCTTGTCACAAGATGTTCGCCGTGAGAGTGCCGAACTGGGAGTGTTAATTAAAAAAAACTGCGTCAATGCAAGTAGGCTGTGATGTAAAATGATACAGAGGAAATATTTGATGTGCACTTCACTAGTGCATTATTTTATCAAAAAAAAAAAAACGAAGTTCATTACGCTACATCTCAGCTAATAATGGTCCGATTTAGGTGATTTCTAGTTCGTTTTGTAGGGATTTTCGTTAGCTTTCATTTAAATACAATAAAAGCACCAAACAAAAATTTTTGCGGACGGATTTTTTTTTATTCGATATTTGGATTCTACGTATCTTGAAACGTAAAACCTCAAATTTTGAGGGGGAGTTACAAAAAAATTTTCCTTGGTCGATTCCAAAGGTCTATTATTGAAAATAATAAACCAAAAGCATTTACAGATAGAGATTTTTTTATTTTTCGTTTTTTTTCTTTTTGTAGATTTAATGCCTTGTTATGCTCATTCCAAAACACCTTACATTTCTCCTCTATGCTTATAAATGGCCGAGTTATGGGTATATAAGATCTTTAATCGGCAATTATTATAGATTTTTTGTTTTTCAATTTTTTTTTTTTTTTTTAATGTCTCGTTATGCTGATTCCAAAACACCTTACATTTTCTCTCTATCTTTATAAATGGCCGAGTTATGGGCTTATGAGATCTCTAATCGGCCGCCATTTTGAAACAAACAGACGGATGGTAATGTCGAGTTCCGAGGATCATCCCGGGGTGACCTGTGACTTTGGTACCGATCTCAAGAAAATCGGTCCAGTAGTCTCGGAGAAAAGCTGCGGACGGCGTACGGCTGACGGACGGATTTTTTTTTATTCGATATTTGGATTCTACGTATCTTGAAACGTAAAACCTCAAATTTTGGGGGGGGGTTACAAAAAAATTTTCCTTGGTCGATTCCAAAGGTCTATTATTGAAAATAATAAACCAAAAAAATACTAATCAATAAACGGAATTTGAAAAAAATAATCTACTCAAAATATTTGTTTGCATGTATTAAAGTACAATTTTTATATTTCTAACATAAATAATAATGTTTTCAATTATTAATACTGCAGCAAAATATTGATACATTAATCATTAAAGATGAAATATTAAAAATAATTTATCATTATCTTTATCAAGACAGTCTTTAATCACAGTTTGGAGTAAGCCATTATGTTTGACTAGTAAACTTATACCTACTAGCTAAACTAACAATAATTTTTTATTGCGCTAAATATTTAAACTAAAATTGGACATTTATTCTTCAAGAAATGTACGCTACGGAAAGCTTTCAAAACAAAAACAAAATTCGTGTTGTGGCACTGTTCTTCGAAGTGAACGATGTATTTTAGAGCAAACGACTCCTTAAATAAAATAAAGTAAAATTTTAAAATATCTATGATTTACAAGTATTTATTTTATTTTATTTTTAAAGAATTAGTTGTGTAATTTTGATATTGTGATACTGGCGAATGATTGTGAGAAATAATTACAGCTTTGTGAACTTAATTTCAAATATGGATATTGGGCCTCCAAAACAGAACAAACCAAGGTCGTCTTCTTTCCGCTTTATTTCAGTTTTATCTGGCTTACAAAACAATTTTCGTTCCTCAAACCGCCATTTAAAAAAAAAAATGTAAGATTTATTTAAAATTTATTTATGAATGAACTTGAATGATCCGAGATGATTAATTTTAATAGGTATAACGACAATGTTTTATTTTTACACACTTCAAAATCTGTCACAATGCTCCTCATTTGAATGGGATACAATAGAGGAAATAAATTATTCAGTGCCTATGAACCCTATGAATAACTGTAATTTAAAGCAACCTTGACCTGCTGGTCTGTATTAATAATTATTGTGAAAATATAAATCTTCCTTGTAATTTATTTGAAAACTTATTCAATCATTATATTGACGTTTCGGTCTTTTGCCCGATTATCATCAATAATTGATATGATAGGTAAAAAAGGGACATTCAAGCTCTCGGGCCTTTTTCGACCTACCTCCTTAATTATTACTGATATCAATAAAAAAAAAAAAAAAGTCACGTCTGGAAAAATACGTTTTATACTTAAAAATGAAATTATATATAAACTATATAGTATTATATATTTGTCACTAATCATAATTTATCCTTGCAATAAAATTTAAAAAAAAATTTAATTCTAAATTTTTTATAGTATCATCTGACAAATAAAACTAAAACTGAATCCATTACAAAAAGCTTCCCCAGTTAGCGATTTTCTGGATAGGAGCAGAATTCGAAAAAGAACATATCCTCGCTTTCTTAAGAAAATATCCTATGCGATTTTTATATTTTGGCTTTTAAATTTATTAGTATCTAAATTGATATGAAATAAGACTCATTGTAAATAATCAAAAACATACTTACTACTGAGAAAATCAAAATTGGCATAATTATTCAAAATTAGTAAAAATTATAAAAATCATATAACATATTTTATGGTATATACGATATTTTCTTGTGGCCCCCGACGATATATTCCGTTTTTAATTAAATAGTATACTGAATAGTGCCTCTCGAAATTTACTATCCTTTAAATAATGCCACCTGGAAGAAGTGTCCCCTTTGCCACCTCCCCCATAGTTCCGGCCATGTATAAAGGTGTCCACAGAATTTGGGTTACTCGTAGAGTAGGCCGGGAATGTGCCATACATTTTTTTGATATTTTTTAGTATTTATATATATTCTTCCTTTGAGGTGCCAACCATTTTTAATCTGTAATATTTATAAGGGAATTCGCGATGGATAATAAGTGATTGTGTTGCCTTATCCTGCGTAAGAAGTGATTGACAGAATATTTCATTAATTAATAACCCAATGACAGATGATACAGTTTGAACCAATTCAATACTAATTAGACCTCGATTCTGATTTCCTTTATACGAGTCCAGCGACTTAACCATTAGACCAAATAAATAACTTTTGAATTTTCATCGGCTTTTAATATAAAATAAAATAATTTAAAATAATATTAAAAGAACACGCTTGTTGTATTTAAATAAATAAAAAATGCAATTACAATTGACAATTATATTACATTTGACAATTTCGACTATCAATTTCTCACAAGGTGAGCAAAGGTTCGTTCCCTGCTACCTGATGAATGGTAATTTATCACAGTTCACACGAGTATTGGTGTTTGTTGGTATATTTTAAACTATCCGTATTTTATTTTTTTCTCAGTGGTTATATTGGGAGGGGAAATTTCCTAGCTGTGAATCCGCCACTGGGAAGTACGCACAGGAAATACGCTTGCATTGGATCGCAGTTACACATAGTCACGCCACTTTTGCGGTATGCAGATACTTATTAAGCCTTGTTTGGTATTTATTTAGTTAGATAAACAATGGCGTAATAGTCATTCAAACATGTTAATAAATGACCTTGGGAGATCCGTTGAGCGTGTTATCAATAGTATTTTTCAGTGAAACGTCATGTTATTCAAACGTCTTGTGTATATTGGAGGCGATAAAGATTATTGATTCAACTCTCCTCATACAATCAGTATCACTTGAAAATGACAATGGATTCCTACGTTCACGATTTGAAAACAAAAAAATATTCAAATCTTTTGTATAGTTGTATTCACAAAGTATTTGGGAATGTTGCAGGGTTGGTGAAAGTACTGGCCCATGTTGGCGTTGGCAATTGCGTTGGCCGTTCCGAGCGGTTTTCGATTTTCTTTCACACATCGAAGGGATTTGCCATTGACATTGTTCCATCCACAACAGTGACGAACTGTTTGCCCAACGGGTTCCTCATTTTTTCATTTTATAATTGTTGTTACTTTAAAGTTGATATTGAAATAATCAGCGATTCATAACTTGATAACTTTTGGTTGTTAATTGGATTTATTGTTTTGATTCGTAGTTTTTTCTGCGTTATTAGTCCAATATTTATAAACCTATTCTTAAAAATCAGCTAATTTTCGTAATTCAAACCCCGATATTTGAAGCTCACAAAATTTTGTTGCTAAATAAAAATTAAAAAGGCTACTCCTGGTAGCGGTAGGAAAGTAAAAAAAATATAGGGTCTTTAAAGAAATTACACATTACTTTAAAAGAAAACATATGTATTTTAATAGATAATCTCAAAAATTAAACAATAAATACATCTAAATCTGAGAACAAAATTCAGTGATGTGTTCAAACATCTTTTGAAACAAACACTCCTTCTCATGCCTCCTCCTCCATATAAATTCGCACAGATAAGACTCCAACATGTCCCTTCTGGTCCCGCATTCCTTTCTGTTACGTCGTTTCACAGAAGCGAGTCGTATCTTTATTTGATGTCCTTTTGCACATACCTTAGTTCTAGCAATGATATTTTGGCTCTGTAAAAACCTAAGAGCAGCATCATCATTTATTATGTGTTCACTTAACTGGAATATATTAATCATGTTTCGGTTCAATGTCACAATTAATTAATTAATTATATTGCTATAAATACTTAGATAACATGTATCAGTTATAAAATATAACTGGCATCATGTCTTTTCGACAAAAGACCCAAAATATGTATATAGAAGGACAATTAACCTCTTTTATTCAATACAATAAGGAGCAAAAATACTTATGGAATTAAAAAATGTTAATCCTTAGCTTCTAAAAAATTAATATTTCTGCGTGAATATTTATAATATTCTAATAAAATAATATTTCTCTTTACATCCGACAAAAATTTTCATATTCCTCTGATGGTTCTTGCTCGAGGAGGTCTGTTATTAACTGACGCCTATCATATCTGAAATGCGTGTAAAATAAAAAAAAAAAAAAGAAAGTTTTTAACATCATTACCCAGTTAATGATGTTAAAAACTTTCTTTTTTTTTTAAATTTTACAACATATAATTCAAGTTTCAAGCTTGAAGCTTTTGTACATTCTGTATCAGTATTAAAACAATTATTTTAAAATTGACACTGTAAATAAAATAATATAATACAATAGGATGAAACTAAAATCAGTTACTCAGCGTACGCATAGAGGGGAGGGATGTATTCCCCCAAATGTACGAAAAAATATAATTTTCATACCCATTAACATAAGATTTATATTTCTAGTAATATTTTTTGTAATTTTAATAATCGTTTTTTGATCCAAATTTTAGTCTCATTCTTAAAACTTACGACAGATTTGGCGATTTTAGAGAGCTAGGTGATTATTCGCCTTCTTATTAAAATTCCCCACGAAAAACAAATTATATCCCCCTCCGAAAAAAAATTCTGCTTATGTCCCTGATAAGAATAAATCATACTAAAGAAAAATATTTCAACGATAAATGTAAGTGTAAAACTTAATGTATCATAGGATTTTGTAAGCGGAGTTAATTATTCTGTTGTTTTTTTTAAATTTAAATACATTTCCAAAAAATAAAGTATATATAAGGACCATTCTCAAATAAACTGTCACTCTGGCTGTCCTGAGGTTTCTAGAAGCTAGGCGATTTTTTGGGATTTCATTTTTTTTCAACTCCTCATTCAACATTCAGTTCCTCCCAAAGCATTTTGAGTTATTTAAAGTTTAAAAATAAAAATTTGTAACAAAATTTCTTGTGAAAAGTTCGCGCGAGTCACATTCTGTCCAACGTGTAATTCGAAAATTGTCTATAAAGATTTTAAATCAAAAAAGATATTTTGATTATTAAGGGTTCATTGCACAACGACAATTAATCCTACCAGGCGGTAAGAATGCAAAACGCATTTTCCAAACTGATTACAATTATAGGAAATGTAACTATTGATTTTGCCAGTCTGCGGTGGTGGTGTTTTTTGAATTGTTGTATTGTCAGTGTAGGTAGCAGTAAATGTCTCGGAGTTGTTAAGTATGTCATGTGTTAATATAATGTATAATAAAGGAGCCAGCATTGATCATTGCGATATTCCTGCCAAGACCTGTCGAATTTAAGAAATTTCTGAGCTCTGTCAGATAGAGAAAAATCTGTCGAAGAGAAAAGATTGATGTTGCGATAAATTGGAGGAAAAAAAAAATCATAGTTTTAAAAATTGTCATTCACAAATATCTTAATTTTATAGATCATCGATGACTGATTAAAAAGATTAAATAAAATGAAACCATAAGCCAAAAATTTTACCATCATTGCCTAACGTTAATTCTACTTTTTTCGTCGACTTTTGACTTTTATTTTATCACATTTATTCTTACCTTGAACAAAGCCAAGACCTTAACCTGATTAAAATTTTCTTGAGGATTTAAAAAAATTAATTGTTGAGCAACTATACTACCAACAACGCTTCAGAGACAATCATAAATAAATAAATATGTAGAAAGTAGAATAACAAGAAATAAACAAAAAACAAATTATATTAGACCGTCTAAGTATTTAAAATAATATCTTAAAATTCTTGCATTTCAATGCATTATATTTTATCTATATTCCAATGTTTGAGGTAATAACTGTTATTTTTTTCACCTCGCCTCTCGTCACGAGTGTCACTTGAAATTGACCTTGGTTTCTTGCGGTCAAGTACTGAAAAAAAAATTGAATCAAATTTTCGACATTTCATTTAAAAAATATTTCTTCTACGTTTTTCCTAATGATAATGGAAATAAATAATTTGTTATGGCAATAAATCATATTTTATTTTTAATTATATATTTGATGTTCAGAAATGGAAATGGATAGTTTGAACTCTGGAATCACATAAATCGATTCGCTGTAATAATGTGTTCTTCAAAAATTAATTAGTACTTCAAAAAAAAAGGATTTTTATTGCACAAAATCGATGCCTTCCATTGACATAAAACCCGTGATTAATCATTATTTAATGGATTGGTTGAAGACGGGAGATACATTTTAATTCTAGGCATTGACGCATAGTCTGTAAGCGATACATGTAATCATTTTATATATTACTTCCTCATCTTCTAGTTATTTCGTTTATTAATTTTTTTTATCATACTGACTTTTATTATTATAAGTTGCTTACAAATTATTTTTTGTAAGTTCATTTTATAACTTTTTTTTAAATAAGTGAATAATTAAATAATGATTTCTAACCACATAAATATTTTAATAATGTCTGAAAATTCACGTGCATATACGAATCGGACACACACGACTTGCCCATTAATGTTTACTAACAGAAAACTAAACCCATAATGTGCGACGTACCTCCTACTGTTTATATATAAAACTTTTTTTTAATTTTTTTTTTTTTGGAGAGGGAATTTTTAGTTTAATTTTATTTACTCAATATTATAATACTTTTTTATGAGTTTTTGAACCCTTTCATTGACTACAGAGTCTCTGAAAGTCTATCTCTATTTTAAAGGGGTTAGTATTCATAATTAAGGGGGGTAGGGTCCTGGGGCCTTCAGTGCTCTCTTGCCTACAGGAGAAGTATGGGATATAATATGGGAATTTAGGCCGTAATATCGTCGTCCCTATGATATGTGTGTACATGGGTATGTATGTTTGTGTGTACATATATATGTATATGTATATGTATGGATGTGGTATATATAAACATTTTATTTACTTATTTTTAATGTGTAGGTTTTTTTTTAAATTTTCCTACTGTTTAGAAATGTATGTAGATTAAAAACTGTTAGAATCAAACCACCTTAATGCAACATGCAAAAGATAATTATACCAAGACATGTAAATATATGTATTTGCCTTGAATTTTATTGAATAAAACCGTTCCTAATTTAAAAAAATAAATTAAAAAAAAAAAAAAACTGTTACATTAAAAAGACAGAAAAAATACTAGGTACTCATATTGTAGGTATCTAACGTTTTTTGACCTTCAAACCGCAATATATCTTCGAAATTAGACTTCGCATGGTATATCGTTGGAAAGATGATGGAATGAAGCAATTTTTTTTAATTCCCCAAGGTCTTTTTCTTCTATACATCCTCGTTATGTTGTTTTATTGAGCAAAGTTAATTTAATAAATTTCATTCTCCAAGCACTTCTGTGTCGGGGAAAACTAATTTAACAACATACTTTTTGGCATATCAGGATGCAATTCCAGACCAGTCCCGAAAGAAACCTCGACTTCATTTATACAAAATTAAAGCTCAATAAAATTAGACGTTTTCCTGGAAGTATTTTTAATCCATCAGGGAACAGCAACAAATTCACAAATAGGGATGATTTAAAAAAAAAATTAAATTTTTTTACCGAAAGCCTCCTTACAATTTTCTCTGCTTTACCTTGGTACAATTGAAACTTAATCACCTTGAATGATTCCGAGTTTTCCCTTCCTACTAAAAAAAAACTTACTTCAAAGAAACACGAAACTTAAATTTCCTGTTTTTCCGCATGGAATAGGTATGACCATGGCCATATGAACTTTTTTCTTGCTCTTGAGGTCTACTATCAGCTCTTTAAATATTTCCTGTGACTTGCGGGATACAATATCAAAAAGGCCGCTATTCAGATACATTTCCTTATATACCAATGAGACTAGTCTTAATTGTCTATTTGGCTTAACTAAAGGGGGCTTTCGGGCGGACCAGTCGCGAAAACTTTTATTTATTTCCTTAAATCACACTTGAATAGCTTTCTCATCCCCTTGCTGTGCTACAGATACCCCACTTCTAGGAAAACCTCTACTTATATTAAGCTTTAAAGTCGAGGTCTCTTTTGGAAATGGTCTAGAATTGGCTTCTGATTTGCCAAAAAGTGTGGTGCGGAATCAGGTTTCCCCGTGACAAAGAATTGTCACTAGTCAATAAAATAACATGGTATTACAGAATAAAAGCTTCTTTTTGAAATAAAACAAAACTTTGTAATTTTTGTAATAAAACAAATACAGTCGAACCTCTATATATCGAACTTCCACTTATCGAAAATATTTATAAATCGAACTTTTTTAAGATCCTTGAATTTTTATAAGATAAAAATATTCAGTATATCGGATATAATTTCTATATTTAGAACAAAAAATTTCTACTTAAAAATATCCTGTATACCATTAAAATGGCTGGTATTCAGGTAAAGTTCCTTATATCCAAATTTGTAAATTTTAAATCATAGTAACATATATAAATATATATATATATATATATATATATATATATATATATATATATGTGTGTTACTATGATTATATATATATATTATTCTTGCCTGCATCTGAAGAAACGAATTCGCTCGAGACTACTCTAAACGCTTATTATAAAATATAAAGTTAAACCTCAAGATCCTTAAAACCTTTAGGTCACCTTGCTCATTATAACAATCTCTTTTTTTACATTTTTGAACAACTGCAAATAAAAGAAAAACAAAGGAAAGAAGAAAAATAGAATAATTCTGCGAAATATGATTATAACTTATTAGGATGTTAAGTTTTTTTTTTTTTTTTCTCATAGTTGAGTAATTTCATGCTGGGGCAGAGTAATTTTCAAAATAACCTATGATGCCTATACAAATGTCTGCTATTATATCTGGCGGAGTCGTTCGGCCTTGTGAAGATTGGAGAAATTAAGGTAGTTTATTACGGTAGAATATTACGGATATGACTGAATAGAAAAACTTATTACTGATTGCGATCAGCTATTATGCTACAGGAGGATGTTCAAAAATATGTCGATATTTTTGTCCGATATATTTTTTGGATATATCCATACTAAACGTCCAGAAAGACGCATCCGACAGAGGCAGCACGTCACTCCTCGACATCCAATCCCATATGATATGAATATGTGATTGGGTGTCGAGGAGTGATGTACTGTCTCTGTTTGATGATGCCTGAATTGGCGAAACGTTGACTGGTTAGTTGCCGGTATTTTAGAGACTTGAGGCTTTGTATGTTGAAATCTTCCAATAGTTTATAGTAATTAGTTTTTGCTCTTTTATATTTTAAAAAATATCGTTAATATTTAAAAAAAAAAATTCTAAACGAATTAGAGGAAGATTAGGAGGAATAACATGTTTCTTGATACTTAAATCCTGCAGGAAATGAACTTAATAAAAACAAAACCTTAATTATTTCGGCACAGAAATATTAATATTATTAAACCAATATCTTAATGATATCGGCAGAAAAATATCTATATTATGAAAACTATATATTAATTATATCGGTACAGAAATATCGATATTATAAAAACAATATCTTAATTATATCGGCAAAGAAATATCGAGATGTGTGTATCCCTTTAAAAGATTAAAAATATCGATATATTAAACTACTGTTTCAATAAATTAAAAAACTATCGATATATATATATTTCGGTTGGCACTATAGACCATGGAGATCTTTACCGCGCGATGTGGTATTCATACAGACATGTATCGCTTGCAGGAGAACAGACAGTCTGGAGGGGGGTCACCCAACCTCACGTTGCTACTTTAAATTAGCGAATCGCATACGATTATCATAGTATTTATTAATCAATTAACTTGAAAAAGAAATGGCGTATTTATATAACAACCGGTCTTAGTCAAGGTTAGATGCAAGTGTCGGATATTTTTACTTTTATAAGTTTGATATTGACAAAATTCTTTTATTATATGTTTGATAGTTTTACTTGATAACCAAATATTTTTTACTATTTTATGTTGTTATTCTTGACCACAGGGACTAGTCCAAGTGCCAATGGGGAATAACGGTACTAGTGGGGAATAACGCTCCACCGGGCTTCCGAGTTCAGTACAAGGCACTCTCACACTGCAGTACAGGTTATTCGCGGTGCAGAAACAGGAAGTGACCGTATGCTACTGGTTGCCAATACGTATCGTCAGGAACGTAAGATGAAGCAAACATATGTATTAGCTAGGAACAGGGTCAAGGAGGCGGTAAAAATAGCAAAAAATAGGTCTTGGGAAGGATTCGGGGAGAAACTGAACCAGGATCATGGTGAAAATATAAAATTGTTCTGAAAGAAAATTAAATCATTGAGAGGCAGAAAAAGCAAAGAAATAAGAAATATTAAGAATGAACAAGGGAAAATGGTCTGTGACGATAAGCGCATTCCGGAGGTATGGAGGGAGCACTATGAAAAGCAATTTAGAAATAAATATATGTATCCTGCAAACAGTCGCAATGAATGTTGGAACGAGGCTACCGAGAAAGCTCCAGGACGAGATAATATAATTGGAGAATGGAGTATAATAAAGTATGGAGGGATGGTATTAGTGAGATCTTTACAAATACTTTTTCATAAAGCAGGGGACTAGAAGAGGATTCCTATGGAATAGAAATATAATGTTATTATTCTCATACACAAGAAAGGCAGCCAGGCTGAATGCTCCAACTTCAGACCCACATGCATATCGCCAGTGGTATACGAAATTTATAAGTCCGGCCTAGAAAGTAGACTGAGACCTCTAGTAAAGCCGCTAATAGGAGAGGAACAAGCTGGCTTCAGACCTAGACGGTCTGACAAAAGAACACATTTTCTCTCTCAAAAATATTTTGCAAAAATCCTGGGATCGGGAGAAAAATATGTACGTCGCCTATATTAGGAAGCACTAAGAGCCAAAAACGTTCCAAAAAGCCTAGTAGAAGCCATTAAGTCCAACCCTAAAGGAATAGTCAGGTTGAATAGAAAAGAGCCTAGGTATTTTAACATAACTAGAGGGGTCAAACAAGGGAACTTCTTTCTCTTTATTTGCTCTTTGTTATCAGATAAGCACCACAACTATATTCTCTATATCAAACTAAAATGTTATATCTCAGATATTTGAGCTTCTAGGCAAAAACTAATACCATATTTAATTTCAGAGGATCAAATTCATATAAAATCAGTTCCGAATATCCAGGCACCACTGTTGCCCTGTGTTATTCCATAGATCGTAAATCAGATAGATAATCGGTTTTGAAGTTTCTTATTCACAAGCGAATAAAATTTGCATTAGCATGGAAATCCGGTCGTATAGTATCTTTTATATGTGTAGAGAGAGAAAAAAAAACTGTAGACAAGTTAGTACATAACCATAGTATAGGTGAATAAATTTACATTTATCCAGCCGAATGATTTTTTGTATTTATGCGCCTAATGCATGTGCGTTTTCATGATTTTTATATTTCTTTAACATATTTTAAAAATATGTTTCTTTAACATATTTTAAAAACACGCGTCCTAAGAAACGTGGACGAATGTCACAATTCTTGCCATTCAGATAAATTATAATGAAGCATTTATTTAGATTATTTTAAACGTTCAATGATTTAAATGAAACTTAAGTGACCTGAAGGGAATTATTGCTAAGAAATTAGCAAATAATATAAAGGTCTTATAAAGTAATAACACATTTTGGCGCCATCACTCAATTATCAAGCCTAGCAATTATATATATATATATATATATATATATATATATATATATATATATATATATATATATATATATATATATATAACACAGACAATCACGCTATCTTGGTTTTACAAGGTTCTAACTGTTTTAACCTTAATGTCATAAAAAACTAGTTTGGACATTTAAAGTGGTAAAATGTTTTTCGTTATCAATAAAATTTATCAATTTTCTCCTCATTACTTTATATGATTTTAATTTAACTTTTTAAGTTGGTTTAGTCCAAAAATACCGTATCTCTGATTTTATATAAAATACGTCGAAATTTAGTCTTTCAAAAAAAGAAATTAATATAAATTAATTAAACGGTCATTTCTCAACAGATCGCAAATAGAGGTAGTATCTCTAGTGCATAAGACAAAGAAGATAAAAAAATGCACTAATTGAACCACCGGCAATCTCATTTTAGCGAAAAATACCAGTTACAACCTTGTCAGACCAACGTAGCGAATTGCATGCTGATGCTAATTGGTATTGTAGGTTGAGATTTCAGTATCGTGATGCAGAAGTTGTATTTTTCTGCTTGTTAATTTACTTAAGGCATATTTTTCTATTTGTTAATTTACTTAAGGCATAGGAAAAATAATGGTCTACTCGTTAAAGCTGTTTTCCTCCTTCCAGATTCAAAATATTTTACATTCCAATTATTCATATTTTTGAATATTGAGTTAGAAGTTTAAATTGTTATTTGTAATTTGTAATCTGCCACCTACAAGCAAAAAAATACTAGAACCCTGGAGTTTTATAATTTTATATTAACATAATCTGAAGAGATACGCAAGTTATTTGCGATGTTGCATAACGAATGCTGACCCTTCATGGCATAGCAGCCATGATATTCGTATTTGAAAAACGAAAAAAATATTGGAAACACAGCAGAACCACGTTTATCGAAATTATTGTGGCCTAGACTATTTCGAATAAGAGATGGTACGATGAATAATGGTAATGGTACGATCAGTGAATAAAAAAATCATGATATTATTGACGAGTGACGGCACTAGAGAGGGAGGGGAGATTACGGGGAGACTTTCCTCGAGCGCCAGAATTTAGAAATCGGCAAATTTCGAGCGAAATTTTATATTTAGTTTTGAGTAAAAAATAATTTTTTATTTGTTAATTCATTCAAAGTAATTAATGAGATATTCATATATATTTCCTGAAATACTGATTTGTTGATTTTGCTTAATCGACTGTGATGTTATTATGATGAAATAAATGATCAGGATGCAGTCAACACAGTATTTTATTTTTTTTATTATCCAAGCCGACGTTTAGGCTCAATCATGTGAGCCATCATCAGAGCTGAAATAAAATCAAAGGTACAAAATATAAGATCAGTAAAAAGTACAAATAATAACGGTGAAATACAGATAAATTAAGTATGTATATAATAATAGGTAATAATAATGCACTAGTAACTAACATAATGTGTATTAGCACTATATTAGTATATTAGATAATAATATAATGAGCTACTATTATATTTTTATATTTTATATTAGCAGTGCATTATTATTACCAACATTATTTTATTATTTAATAATAATAATAATAAATTCTTTATATATCCCTTTAGAATAATATTACATGTAAAATCAGTAGAGATTTAGAGCCTTTAGAGTAGAACAAAAAATGATATAACGGTGAAATCAGTAGAGATTTATTTCATCATACTAAAATACTGTTGACTGTTATTGGAAGAGTGGGGGGTGAAAGAAGGGGTTGTAAAATTAAGCTTGCCTCTCCCTCCTCTTGATTAACTATTAATTTTTTTAATTTTAATTTTTGCCTTACTTGATTAGGTATTTAAGTGATATAATGAAATCATATTCTATTATTTTATTCAAGTGACGCAACAGATGCATAAATAGGTCCTTGGCCAGCTCAATTATTTCAGCCGGGCGACTGCAACATGTGGTCATACTGCATTTCTCAGGTCTGCAAGGACATTATCATCATTAATGCACGATCTGGGTCTTCCCCTGCCTCCTGTATTTTCTTGTACGCTTTTAAAGAATATTTTCTAATTTTTGCATTCCGGCGAAGTTGGAGATACATATCCAAATCCTGGTATTCCCGTGGTGTCACCTTAGCAACCTCGAGACTGCTCCAGCGCCGGTTTGGCCTGGGAGGGTTGAAATTTATTTCGTGGTAGCCCCACAATCTCGACCTTCTCACTTTGGTTAGAATAGGTTAGTAACTTGTAGGATATACCGTCCTGTTCGCCGTGATAGGATAAAATTTATTTTGGAAAGGAATAAATCCCAACAAATAAATAAATAAAATTTCATTTAAATAAAAACATAAATGACACAATATTTGCTTAATTTAATTAGGAATTGATAAATTATTTGCCACTTTTATAATTTTGTTTTTATTAAAAACTAGTTTCGAATGTTATACATTCATCTTCAGTTCTAAAAACACAAAAATTCAAAAGGCAGCAATTCAAAATACAGTTTGGTAAATTTATAAATATTAAATTAAGTGTAATATAAATTAGTATTATAAACCATTTATGAGTTATGAATTTAATTAAGACAAGAAATCAAATACATGTTATTGATGGGAATAAATTTAAAATTGGACAATTGAAGATATTTATTTGGTCATTTAAGCAAAAATCTGGAGGATTTTATTATTTCAAGTGCTTCACATGTATTTAATTTGAAATTGTTTTCAATGTGATGTTTTAAATTTAACTCCTGAGTCTTTCATGAATTTATGTTTTGTTTTTTTCATTTAAATGAACTGCAAAGTTGGAATTCTCTGTCTTATTATTAAATAGTATAGTATATGTACCTTTAATCCCTGATTTAGTGATCTTCCAGTTTTTCTCGTGTATTTGGCTGCACGATCATTACAATTTAGATCGTTTACTCCGTTTTTTTTAGAAACGGTCCATTTTGTAATTTAATACGTATAATAATACCAAACTGTATTTTGAATTGCTGATTTTTGAATATTTGTGTTTTTAGAAATGGAGATGGATGTATAACATGTGCATTACATCGAAACTAGTTTTCAATAAAAACAAAATTATAGAAGAGGCAAATAATTTATCAATTCCTAATTATATTGAGCTTTCTATACCACCATGCGGAGGTCAATTGATTTACGTAATCAGTATTGTAGTACGATCCTCAATTAATAATTATTAATTATTCCACTAATAAAATTAAAAGTGATAAATAATGTTTATTCTATTATCACCCATTGTTTTGAGCAACAGTGGATTCACGTTCGGTGTCTTTTAATCTTCGGTGCTATTTTTTAAAGGTAAAATATAAGATTTTTTGGGGATTAAATAACACTAATACAGATATATTTCATATTATGTTTATAAATTTTCAAGATTTTATTTTTTTTGTCTTTTAATATTGTAGCGGCCAACGACCCGAGACGATCGGGACGTTAACCTCAACTACCCATCAGATTGACCTGAAATATAATCACATGCGACGCAGTTTATTTTACGAATATGGAGATAAGCAAAAAAGAAATAAAAGTTAATAACTTAAATTTTTATTTAAAAAAATCTGATGCTGTGTGCGCTCACACAACTTTACCTATTTCAATAATCTTTAAGATTATTTTAAAGAGTTCACACAAACACTACTCGAAATAAACTCAGCAGGAGGAACTTCTTCAACAATTCTGTACATTAAATATTTTTAGTTTGTCAAGCTGAAAATATATTTTAAAAGTTTTAAAATATATTTTAAGAGTTTCCGCGGAAATTCCATTTAGTTTCCATGGGATCATTTTGTTACCATGAAATAATATAAATGCAGAAATTATTAAATTAATTTCTACTTTTGTGTTAATAGAATACATTGCTATTAACAATAGGTTGGCAGCTTGGTGGGAGGAGGTTCGGTCGCATTCGTCTTCTTCCGGACGGGTTCGGCTTTCCCCCTAGTAGTCCTTATAAGATACGCTGTATCTTTACTAATACAGGCCTCATTTAAATAATTGTTTGTTTGTTTTTTAGAGAATTTAATTGTCTTTCATACGATTTCATATAAAATTTAGCATAAAATCCTCACTTTTTGAGTTATGCGCAAATAAAATTTTCTTTTCGCTATAACTTTTTCCCCTGCATTTTCTCGTGGATATACTACATGCGTGAAAAGTTAAAGAGCTTTAAGGAGAAGACATTAGGTAAATTTCTTCAAAATCGTTAAAACCGTTTACGAGAAAATTCAGTTTAAAATCGATGATATAATTGCGACTTCAGGTTAGTCCGATTCGCTGCATCTTTGCCAATACGGGTCCAATTTTAGAATACTTTACCTTCGGCAAAAGGATCTTTCTTCGGACACATTATTGTGGATTTTGCTACTTTTAATAATAGGGGAGGGTAAGAAAAAAAATTATATAAAAATAGTCCAGTTAAACCATTCTGCCACCGCGGTTGGAAAAAAAAGGGTACAACTACAGGGGAGCGGCGCACTATCTGAAGAGTCTAGAGACTGAATCGAGTGTCGTCTCACTAGCGATCTCTGGGTCTATTCTTGTTAACTACGTGCCTCCTTTTTCTTATAAATTTGGTTTTATGCTCACCGCTTAACGCTCTTTTTTTACAAGCAATTTTTCGATTGCTATGAAAATTCGTATTTAGTAGTTTTGGGGAGTGCAAAAAACGAATATCAACTTTGTCTCTCCCTAAAAAAAAAATATTTTACCCCGCTTTGTTACGTCGCACAAATTTTATTCGGAGTTGCTACACCCATTGTGATTTAATTTTGTTAGATTCTAGTTTACACCTATTTATGATAGTTACTGGGTAATTTCATGTTTTTTAATTATGAACTTAATCATATATAATCATAATGGATAATATTAACATTATTTATTTTTGTAGAAACTTAAATTAATTATTTAAAAAATTCAATTGCGATAGTAAAGTGGTAATTTTATGGTTTTTAATTATGAACATATTCATTTACCTTATTTCTAGATAATTAATATATAGTTAGATAATTAAATTAATGAAATTAATTATTACAAATGTTTATTAATCATGGCCTTGAATTATGAAGATCATTTAAAAAAAACATTACTTGATTAATTATTATTTAATTGTATAAAAATAAGTGAAATGCTTATATTCTTATGTGAAATAGGGGAAGATGTTAAGTAAATTAAGATAAAAAGTAACTTTTTTCTTTAAAAAAAACAAACAAACAGTTATATCCAAATAAGAATCAATTTGCAAACTGTTAAACAGCTTTAAGCGATGAGCATAAAACCAATTTATAAGAAAGTGCTGAAAAAGGAGGCACGTAGATAACAAGAATGGACCCAGAGATCGCTAGTGAGACGACACTCGATTCAGTCTCTAGACTCTTCTGATAGTGCGCCGCTCCTCTGTAGTTGTACCAAAAAAAGTGTTTGAAAGCCGAAAATGGTTTTAATCTGTTCATTAGACATATGTATACATCTGTATCCTATGTTTGCCAAGTTCTAAGTGGTGAGCCAATTATAATGACATAAATTCCTAATTTTTTTAAGCTGTCCAATGAAAGTATATAATTTTAATGGACTTACCTTGAATTATATATATCATGGCAAAAAACAAATAGCATTTTAATCTGTTAATAGTTGTAACTGTTACACATAAGGCAACAGTGACTCATAGCGACAGTAGATGTAGACTGAATTGTTTTTCGCAATAACTTATTACTAATCCTTAGTTGTAAACAAATATATCTTCATCCTTTGTTTATAACATCATACTATTTACCGTGGTTATTCTTATAATGTATATTCATAATCTAAATAATTTCAAGTTATGATTAGTAAAAAAAAAAAAAAAAAAAAGATCAAAAAGTAAAAATCTGAAATCGTACGTCTCGAATATTCTAATTCAGAGAAGGTACGTAAGTAGCAGAATTCGGGAACTATTAGGAAATGAGTACTTACAAGCCAATTAAATTTTGTTTTCAAAATTTATGATCATGATTAATCGGTGCACTTAAACATTCACAGATCGGTCAATTTATTTTATTTATTAACTATTTTATTTTATTCTTGACTGCCACCGGTACGATCTCCTTATCAATAAAGAAATTTGTTTTATATAATTTAAAAAAAAAAAATCTTAGTGTGAATAATATGTCTCATCGATCTAGTGCTTCCAAGTCGAATTCGACCCTGAGAAATAATTTTCTCAAAGTTCAAGGAGAGATGTTTATGACTTTTTTTAAGCCTTGAGTCTGATTCGCTATAAACAGGATAGTTTATAAAACTATTAAAACATAATAAAAATATTAAAATTGCATAAGATCCATTTATTGAAGTTATCGTTAACTATAAATTACGCTTTTGATATCTTAATATAAAAATAAACAAATAAAATTGATTTAATGATATCCGTCCTTAATATAATTATCAGAAGTTTCTCAAGGATTTAATACTTAAGCTTTAAAAATTAATTTATGTTTTCAGGCCTTCGTCTCTAAACAGAATTATAATATTAAGGAGGTTCATTTTTTGTTTTATCTCAATCATTCCAAAATTAATGTATTTTTAATTATATGTTTTATATTAAAATATGGATCGTTAATGCTTTGTCCTCGTTTTATAAGAAAATATCTGCTATGCCCACTCATATGATTTTCCAAAACACTTTGAGTGAAAATCAAAAATAAAAATTGTTTGCTGTATCTACGCTAATATTAGTCCGATTAAGATGTATATATATATATATATATATATATATATATATATATATATATATATATATATATATATATATTATAGCTTTGTATACAATTAAATTATCTTTCAAATGAGTCTCTAGAATATTCCGGGAGATGTATAGTTATCGAGTTATAAAAAAAAACTGAACCGATTTCCAAATGAACATGTGTAAAAAGTTCAATAAGCTATATCTTTGCTAATGCCGATCCGATTTAGATGATTTTTTTTTGGGGGGGGGGGGAGGGGGGAGAGTGATAATTATTTTTTTAAATCAAAACAGAATTTACTAGATGTATTTTTGGAGTGTTTTTGTTTTTTCATTCATGGATGTGATAATTTATATTTTGCATGAATAAATGACACTTGAGTCTTTCATTAAACACTTTTTGAAATTTGGTTTATGCGCTTTAATTATTACTCATAGTGAATGGGTACCAATTTTTACTTATTACCTGATTCTTTTTTCCATTTCCTCCATTTCAATGTTTGTCATTTTGAATGATATGAGTTGTTTATTTCCAAAATGGACCCTAAACTATTTTTTTTTTTAAATCGCATCCTATTTATAAATTAAATATTGTTTAATTAATATCAATATAATCAACGATTTTTGGAAATATGTGGTAGAATGAAAATTTTTCTAATTTATAAAAAAAAAAAAAAAAAAAATTGGTTTTGATATCACAATTGGAATATAAAATATATTTTTTCATTGTAACTAAAAATTGGTCAATGATAATTAGGGTTCATTTTGGAAATAAACGACCCATATTTAAATTACATTTACTGATAAGCTGCAAACAGCCCGCTGGGAAGAAATACTTCTTCCGGAGAATTTTAGCAAAGAATAATACCTTCTTCTGACATTTAAAGGCAATGTTTAAAAGTTTTTGTAATTTTTTTTATAATAATGTGCTGAGAAAACTAATGTTTTAATTTATATTATAACGAAACATCCAAGGTTTGCTCATTGGTAGAGAATATATTTTATTTATCTAGTAATAAGTTACTAAATAAATTTATTAAGTCTTTGTGTGTACAAATATTACTGAATTTAAATAATTAAAATTTGAATCAACCCCTAATGTATCAATATCCTAAACAAATCCACGATTTGTGCGAAATTTTCGCAAGGGTCAGCTAGTGTATTAAAATCAAATTACCATAATTTCTGTGTGAGAAGCGTTGCCATAAGTAATAAAAATTATTAGTTAATTACTTAATTAAGAGAATTCAATAAACTTATCTATTTATTATTCATAAACCTGAATAAAATATGTTTTTATATAGTTTAGTCAGAACTATCTTGGAGGTCACTATGGCCATCCGTGTTGAAAATACCACTGCATCCGCCTTCGTTTAAAAACAGTTCCAGTTCAGTTCCGGCAGTTATGGGGATTATTTCGTGGAAAACCCATGGAAAAGTCTCGACCTTTCCGATTTTGGATAGGCTGGTGTTAGAACTCTAGAATATCTTGGCGACCTGAAGATAACTTTCCTCCTGTACTTGAAATTTGGGTTGACATGTCGTCGAGCTTGTTGGGGATTATTTGGAAAATGTACCATACGATCCCCTACAAGGTTCACCGATGGCAATGGGATACAAGATGTCACGAAATAAGGCGGTAGAGGAGTAGGGAGCTGTGATTCAAAGAGGGTTGCCATCCTAGTGTTAATTTTATAAGGGGTTTTTTTTTTTTTACAGTTTTTAAGATAAAACTGGAATATAGAAACAGAAATAACTTAGAATTGAAATAAAAAAATATATATTAATTTTGTATCATTGTTTTAATTATTTATTTTATTATTTCATTATTTTAACTTATTATTTAAAAAATTCTCGTCACACTAAGGTGCCGCGGCATCCACTTAGAGAACAAATGATTTAAATAAGTAAGAACTAATGAATGATGATAGAAACGTTTTATAATTGGAAAGTTTTGTGTAGAATGTATAATCAGTTAGGTATTTTCCCGGTATTCTATTGTTAATTTAATCATTTTATAAATAATATAATGGTAGCAATAATAATATGGCATCTAAATAACATTTAATTTATTTATTTAATTTATTAATGTGGCATACTAGGGTTAATTTTATCTTCCATGTTTTAATTTATTAAGAATATTAATGGAGTAGGCTATGACTACAAAATATATTTACTGTTTATATTTACTTTTTTTTTTTTTTGTGGTAGTATCATTAAATTACTAACCCACAAATAACCCCCGTACAGAAAGCAATTTGTGTTGTGACATGGTACAGGACTGTGTTACATTCTGACTCAGTAGGCCAGAATGTAAAAAAAAAAAAAAAAAACGCGACATATTTTTTGGGAGGGACTCGTGTATCGCGCCAATGTCTCATACATTTCCGCTAGGTGTGCTCTAGCCATAAGAAAAAATGTTACATACCAATACAGGTTGGATAATTATTTGTTTTTTACCGGGTAGCTCGTAATTAAAATTAACATTGTAATAAAAATCTAGTTCCTCAGCTGTACAAAAATAAAATTACATATTTAAAACATTATCCAATTTTTTTTATTTTTTTTGGTTTATTATTTTCAATAATAGACCTTTGTAATCGACCAAGAAATTTTTTTTTGAATACCTCCATTCAAAAAAAAATTTTAGGTTTTAGGTTTCAAGATACGTAGAATCCAAATATGGAATAAAAAAAAATCAATCGGTCCGCCGTCTCCCGTACGACGTCTGCGGCTTTTCTCCGAGACTACTGAACCGATTTTCTTGAGGTTGGGTACCATAGTCTCTGATCATTTCAGGATGATCCTCGGAACTCGGCATTACCATAGGTCTTTTTGTTTCAAAATGGCGACCGATTAGGTATTTTATCCCATAACTTGACCATTAATAAAGATAGAGGAGAAATGTAAGGTTTTTTGGAATCAGAATACCATGGCATTTAAAAAAAAAAAAGAAGAAATTATTTAAATGCTTTTGGTTTATCATTTTCAATAATAGACCTTTGCAATCTACCAAGAAAAAATTTGTTTTAACCCTCCCTCAAAATTTGAGGTTTTACGTTTCAAGATATAGCGTTATGAACTTTGCAATGTGATGACTAAGCGTAGCCCTAGGCCTCCTGACTTATCAATTGTGGGCTCCTGGCTTCCTCGCACTTCTCTTCTTCACCTTTCGCTGGATTATTTCTCAACTTCCTTCAGCTTTTTGGTCTTTCCTTTTTCTTTTCTCACTGAAGTGCACCCCCAATATTTTCCTCTGTACCATTTCACCCTCTGAGTCCTAACCATTTCAGCCTACTTGTTTTGACACAGTTACTTCATAACACTCTCAGGTCGGCACTCTCACGGCGATCATCTTGGGACAAGCTTCAAATGTCTGCTCCATAAGCTCCTTCTACTTAATTTCTTTGCTGAACTTGGTAGATAACTTTTATCGAGTATTCTGCACTTGTTCCTTTCCCGAAACATTCCAAATGCTCATTTGAAAGATAATCTAATTATCTAAACTGTAAACCAAAACGATAAGTAAAGTCCCGTGAATGGACAGACCAGATATTTTTGAAATATTACTATTTGGAAATTATAAAACTTTGTGTGTTAATTGGCAGCGTTTTTTTGATAAGAATATGAATTTCTTTAGAGTGATTAATTAGAATTTTTGACGTACCTTGATAATTTATTTTAATTCTAAACCTTGAAACTATGGGTGGTCAAAGAGCGCTATTTTTCTCATACAATAGCTCAAAAACGTTGGCATCTAATTTCAATTTTCTTACTGAAATGGCTCAGATTGAATTTATATACATACATTTATATAAGTGTTGTTTGTGAAAATTTGAGACCTATTAACAAAAGGGCAAACTGGACATTTGCCCAAAGTGCTAGATTTTGAAATGCTAAATTAATACGACAAACATATTTGAGTGATGGGAAAAATAGATTTTCTAACCTACGGTAATGATTTGATTTTCAAAAATACATGCATGTGTACCAAAACCTACAATATAAGCTACGGGACGGAAGTAGGATTTTATCCAGGAGTTTTCCCACCACTTCTTTCACCCCCATCCGCTGCAATAAAAGTCAACATTTTAGGCAATATATTTCGAAATAAATAACACCAATTATTTATTCATTTTTTTGTAGGTTTTTTTTCCTGTTATTAGCACTCAAAATTTTGTTAAACTTATAGTTTAAATCAAACCTTATTTTCATGTTATAACTATCAAATATAAAATTGTTTGATTGTAAGGATGCGCATCCGTAAACCATGCAATCTAATCATTTTTGTTACTGTAAATTTTTAAATAAAAGCTTTATTATTTATTATTTTTAAATATCATCATCTCATTGTGTTAACTCATTTTATTAACTAAATCATAAATATAGCAATGGTTTTTGCAACGACTCCCTTATCCAATCGCTCTTATGACTTTTTTAAAATTTATTTTACTTTTAATTTATTGAGAAATACTAAATTCTGTCTCAGCAGGGACAATGGCAATAGTGATAAAATAAATCATTCATACCATATTTACAAAATATCTGATGTGGACAACACATGACTTCCTTGTACTCCTATTAAACTATAAATCGTTGGCTCAAAAAGTGATCCTCAATTTGGTTACTAATTTCCGAAAATTGCAATATCTCAAAAACGAAATTCGGCGTCGGGACACCCATCTATTGACACACACACATACTCTTGTTTCTGGAGATTTCATTCCGTTATTAAATGTCGTTTTTTTTCAGTAGGTAACTAGTTTCCAAGAGATTTCTTCGTGTTCCGTGACAACATTAAAACTGTCAATATCACTAGATAAAGCATTAGAAATCGACAGTTTCTAAATTTTAAGCGGAAGAACCCATTTAACTTATATCTTATTCTCCTGCTGCAGACTTGTTCATCGCACAAATGGGGAGGAAAAGCAGTATTATATGCCCAATATTAACACTTAAAATAAGTAATAAAAATGTTTAATTAGAGTATAAACAAAATCGCGTTGGTAACCTTTATTACCGAAACATATGATTTCTCCATTTAATTTTAATATAATTTTTGATGTAAGTTTATTATGACCTTCAAGTAAAGTACCCTTTTCGGCTCACCAATTTTAACCAAAATCTAGAAAATACATTCATATTGATATAAAAGTCCTATTTACTAAATTTTAAATGTTTTACATTATATTTTTAATATAATTTTTGATGAAAGTCTAATATGACCTTCAAATAAAGTACCTCTTCCGGTTTTCCAATTTAGACCAAAATCTAGTATGGTATTTAAATCAATATATAAGTTCTAAATACCAAATTTGAGAAGTTTTCCAAAGTATTTTAATATAATTTTTGATGGAAATCATTTATGACCTTCAAGTAAAGTACCACTTCCGGTGATTAAGCAGTGACCAAAAAGGGAGGTTCACAACAAGATTTTACAACAATCCTAAATACAAAATTTCAACTTTCTACGGCTAACCGTTTTTGAGTTATGCGAAATACGAAAGTACGTACGTACGTACAGACGCCACGACGAAACTAGTCAAAATGGATTCAGGGATGGTCAAAATGGATATTTCCGTTAAAATCTGAAAACCGTAAATTTTCGCGATTACAATACTTCCTTTACTTCGTACAAGGAAGTAAAAATGAAATGATAACAACATAAAAAATAGAGTTAATACAAGAAATAATGAATAAACTTGTATAAAATAAAATAAACGTAACATCTTAAACGCAGGCACACTTAAACACACTATTTACAATGAGCCTGGGACTCCCCGAGCCAGGCTTTTCCCCCACTTATGGATGGAAAAGCATGACTCCAGAATATCCCACTGCTGGTCACTCAATCGCGTAACTGGCATTGAAAGTCAGTGGAGATTATGACATCAACACCTAAATCCTAAAAATCGTAAAATTTATTTTCTGTCATAAATAACTACTGGCACTTGCATAAACATGGATATGCATAAACAGGTTGGCCCTGAACTCTGGAACTATTTAGTAAAAATTATTCATCGGATCAAAACAAAAAAAAAATCACTTTTTATAAACATGGGACTAGGCTGTTTACTGCAAACAAATTAAATTAAAAACTAAAAAAGATAGAAACTTTAAAATTGGCAGAAAGGTGTAGTTTGTTTGTTTAAATATGTTTATAAAATATTTGATTTTTATGGACCCGTTTTAAAGTTGGAGCTGAAAAACCTAAGATGTTGTAGTATTTTGTACTTTAAATTCAATTATCTTAAATACGGAAGAGTTAACAAAAATATCAAAGATTTTCAAATTTAATTTTCTATCGATTGACACCTTTTATTAAAAAATCGGTTAAAAAACATTTAGAACTTTGAAGATACAAAAGCATGGCGTTTACGTCAAAAATACTCCAAAACAGCCTTGTCTTTGCAACTTTAAAGTCCTGTTCTTTAATGATGTGAAAGATTTAAAACTGCGTTAAATAGTATAAGTAGTTAAAATAGTTAAAACATAGTATACTGGTTAATTGAAGACATTGTTAGAACATAATTATTTAGGAGATATGATAAAACTGAATCACCACATTTATCTTATAAACCAATTCTATATCTCAGATCAATAAGGTCAGGCAATTACTTGATAAATATAGATAAGGATGATATCACAATCAACAGTTTGCTGATGTAGTAAAAATTATCAATAATTATCTCCTAAAATTAGCTACATAGATTTAGATCGAAACGACTATTTTACCTATAGTTTCAATAGTCGCTTGTTTTCATTTTTATAGAATGTCTGTAGCTTGTCTTTATCAGGGAAGGATTTTAGCATGGCCGATTGAGGAGGGATTTACAATTAATTGCAATAATTTGCAATAAGTCAATTGAACGATTGGTTATCGCGGTATTAGTCGATCGGCCTCCAATGGAATTTTTTATGTAATCAATATTAATCTCGGATAGGCCAGATAGTGATATACAAATGTCACAGCCGCTATAATATATATAAGGTGATATATGAGAAGAGGATTAAAATAACATCACGCGATAAGGGAGGGGTGCCCGTCGGAATTAAGCGTACAATCCTAGCGTACGCAGATGATAGCTATCCTTGAAAGCAATGAAGAGGATATTGAGAATCAACAAAGATGCGACAGAGCTGTATGTAGCAAACTGGAAAACAGTAGCCCAAGATAGGCAGAGGTGGACAAGGCTGGTTCAGGCGGCCAAAGATCTACAAGTTCTTTAGAGCCAGCATAAAAAAAAGATATATTATAATTATATATTATAATATATAATGTATTATATATATATAATACTGCCACATGAAGAGGATGTACGAGGATAGAGTGAACAAGCAGATCTTTGACAAGATGATAAAACTTAAAAACGTCAAAGGATACTCCGAGCAGATAAAGGAAAAAATAGAGAAACTGAGGACCAGAGGAGAGGACTACCAGGATAGAGAGAAATTTAGAACGATGGTAGATAGAAAAAAGGTCCTTGCGCTTGAGAAGAGGAAAAGAGGGGAAGGAAGGAGGTGGACAGAGGAGCCTAGAAGGGAAATGAGAGAAAAGATGAAGATGATGTGGGCTGAAAGAAAGATGAAAACCAAGAATTGATATACGCGTGGTCCTTAGCTGGCCTTGATCGCGATAAATATATGTATATATATATATATATATATATATATATATATATATATATATATATATATATATATATATATATATATATATATATATATATATATGTTTCGCAGTTAGTAATAATAATAAAAAATAAATAAATAAAACACTTAAATCAAAGTTTCATGGTGTATTATGTGTTCTTTTATTAGGTTCTTTATATCTCTTTTAAGACAATATAAAGTGTTTAAAATTTTTAAAAAATCATAATTATTTGGTTCGATTATAAATTATGATACTCTTTTCAGTATAATGAAAAATACTTTGCCAAAATAAAAAATAAAAATGTTTTTATGTTTTGTGTTTCATATTTTTTTAAAAATATTTATTATCTTTGATTTGTTTAATTATTATTTATTATTATCTATTAGTTATATTCTGAATAATATCTCTTCCTATATTATTTTTCTGTATTGATTATCACATAATTTTTTGGACGTTTCGAGCTATTTTCCTCAACACCTGAACATCTAAATTACGAAAATAATTAATAATTCATTTATAATTAGATATTTTACCTCATTAGCAAGTAAACATTAATTTCATATCATTTCTTTGTTTTACCTAACATCTCATTTACCTCAAATTGCCTTCATATGATTCCTTGATTCTATTAATCCATATGCAATGAATAGTATTTTGACAGGTTTGTTTACTTCATATTTTACAAGGAATATATTAACTATTCACAATCATAAAAAATTACATTAAAAAAAACATAAAAATTAAAAATATTTTTTAATAGTTTTTTTGACATATCAGTCTATAATATCTCTTAAAAGGGACCACTGAACAGCTGATTAAATTATTTATTCTTATAAGTCACAATACAGTATTTTGATTATTTTCTTCTATTTATTTATTTATTTTTTTAAGAGATTGCATTAGCCAAGTGTCCATTTATTATTTTAGATTTTTTATTATTTTGGCTATTTGATAAATATTCTATTTCAGATTATGATGTGTAGACACATTATATTTTTATAACTTTTAGTTTTAAATAAAATAGTTCTTTTTATTGTAAATATTTTTCATTAATTCATATCTATTTTTTTCTTTATTTTTTCTGTCCCTATTTCCTTTTTCATTTCCTTTCTCTGAATCTTCGAATTCTTCAACGTTTCCGGCAGATGACTATGTTTTTGTTTTAAAAAATAAATAAAATATAATAAATGTACAGGGTGAAATACAAAGAAGCCTTTGAGACTATGGTCTTCTGTAACAGATAGATAATTTAATAGGTCTTAGATATGAGGAAGGAAAGACCTTGATGTCCAAGTATGGCACCACTCCGGAGTATCGTGAGCACTGGAACGTGCAGGCCGCATTTACAACAGACATACGAATAGCCTGCGTTCCTCATTTAGGGTACGCATCTCAAGATCCTCTGATCTTAAGCGCCTGATTTGCCCTTGTCCTGGATTCCGAGATTGTAAGTGTTGAGGAACCTTAACCGCTGCAAGAGATTGCGAAACCCTTCTAGATAAGGCCAAAAATATTTTAAATCCGTTTTGGGGTTCTTGCCATGCCTAGATAATAGAGATGTTCCTTCAAGTAGCTTTTGTATGAAGTTTAATGGTGTCATGGTGAAACTATTTTGTATAATCTAAGATATGAAAACTCACATTCAGTTGAAAAGTTCAGTAACGTATTAAGTTTAGTAAAACTTCCAAGAAGTGCTGCACTATCGTGCTCGGTTGATGTATATTAAATTAAGCATACTAAATTAATTTAATAAAATATAAAAACCACGCCTACGGAAATAACCTTTACATCTTAAATCCTATTCATCCTACCGAAAGTAATGTACTATCATATCTACTTAAGAAGATCGGTGGGTTGCTAGAGAAGCTGATGCCCGTGAATATTGCAACTTGGTGATGCAGTTGGGTGCCTTCCACATCCAAATGAAAATGAAGACTCTTCTTTGCTCAATACATTAATTTACTTTCTATATGCACAGATGAATGGACCGGAATGTACCTGCAAGAAGCCGTAATGTACAGTGGAAGAATCTTCTTTTTTTTTTAGTTCCCCCTATCTGGTCCTTTCTGGCATATGGGGTTTAGTGGAAGACACCCGACTACTATACTGATATTCAATATTCATAGGCCACAACTTCACTAACAATCCACCAATGCGTAGATATGCAAATATATTCCGTCCCTTAGGACGAATAGGGTTGTAAGATTTCCATCCGGAGCTTTTATTTTTTATTAAATTAAGTTTTATTGTAACCTTTTCAGTTTTAGTATTGGCTATTTATAATTTATTTCCATATGGTCATCTACTTACAAATGATATAATAAGAAAAAGCCGAAATATATTTTTTCAGTATTTTGAGCTCTCAATATTTCAAAACATTCACGGGAATTCACTGGGTAATTTGAGCCATCAAAACTAAAAATCGGTCCTGCAGTTCTCTCAAAAAATCGTTAGAAACCCTCAAACGGACCGATTAAACGCATTTAATACAATATTTCTTTATTGTTTTGAGTTCAAAATATTAACGGGATCACAACGAATAATTTGAGCCATCAAACTTGAAAATCGGTTGAGCCGTTCGCTCAAAAAATCGTTTGGTACCTACAACCGATCAAGCTAATCACATTACCCTTCTTGTGGATTCGTAGTCGCGTAAAAACTTATTAGGCAATTTCACAAACCAAAATAGCAGTTGCTATAAATTCACTAATAATTTAAATATTAAATAAAACACTGTAAATCATAATACTAAGGATTTTTTTTTCACGGGACGGCCTTAGAGACCACGCGAATATTATTTTTATTTCTTCTCCTTTTTTTTTCCTTTCCTTCCATTTTTCCCTCATTAACTCTGCGTGCTTTTGTTTTCTTTCTTCTGTCCACGCGACTCCCTTTTTCGAATTTTTGTTTCCCACAAGAACCTTGATTTCCTTCAGTCTTTTCCTATAAACTTCTCCGTCCTGACAGTCCCGGTCCGTTATTCCTAGATTCTCCGTTTCCTCCCTTATCTGCTTGGCGTTTCCTCATGAGTTTTTGTATTCTCGGATTTTCTGGAATATTTCCTTGTTTAGTCTTTCCGGGGTCATTCTTATATATGTGTGTGTGTGTGTTACATATATACTATGGTTTATTATTTCCAATTAGTTTTATAAGAGAAAAATAAATAAATTATTTTTTTTTTGTTTTCTTAAAGGCTTCGGTGTAATAATTCAAAAACACTTTATAATTTTCCTCTATCTTCATAAATTGCTGAGATATGTGCGTATGAAAACTTTAATAGGTCGCAGTTTTGAAACGAAATAGCGAATAGTATTGTCGAGTACCGAGGATCATCCTGTGGTGATCTGTGACTTTAGTGCCGTATCTCAAAAAAATCGGTACAGAAGTGCCGGAGAAAAAGCCGCGGACGGACGGATTTTTGGATACTACTTATCTTGAAACGTAAAGCGTCAAATTTTAAGGAGGAAGAGTAATTGTTTTTTCCTAGTTATTGAATTATTGAAAATAATAAACCCGAGGAAAGAGTGAAATAAGACCAAACTTTTATAAAAACAGCTAATAATTATTTTATAAATAATTATTATAAAAGATTATAAATGGGAAAGTAGTTAGATAATATTGTTTGATGACTCAAGTATCTTTGAACGTAGCTGCAGAGAAGCGATAAGGTGTTTCGATTGATAGGACTATCATTTTACTTTGTTTTTATCTATATCTCTTGTCATAATGTTTTTTTTTTTTTACTTCTATAATTTTACTCATTTATTACTATTTAATTTATTTTTTGCTTATTTAATCTTGTTATTACTTTTATTATTTATCAATTTTTCATATTCTTGTATCATATTCATATGACATTGTGTCCTATTTACCTTATCGTATCCCTTTTTCTATCTCTAATTTAAACAACAGTTGGAAGGAAACCACCCGTAAGCAAGCACTGTCAGTTGTTGGATTTTCAACTCTCGTTGTCAATAGTTTCAAATATCACGATTTTTTTCTTCTAACCAACTCAAGTCACAAGGAATTAAAGGATTAGTCAAAGTAAACATTGGCATAAACAGTAGGAACAAAACCATTCTTATAGGATAATTATGAGAGCTGGATTTGAGGGTTCTTTTCATGCACATGGACTTTTTAATTTTTTACCTCTTGGCCTCCCCACTTAGGTTTTAGCCATGATTTTATTTGGCAAATTTGCTCCTGGTAAATTAATAAAACTAAGGAATTCAAAAAATGCGATTTTTCATTCTTGTTACTTAAACTCTGTGGTGACGATATCCTCAAATTTTTTTTTATCGTTTTAAAGCCTCAGAATTCCAATTCCTTTTATATTTGAGGAGTTTTATAAAAACGACGATTTTTTAGGCGAATTAATGTTCTACACCCAAAAAGTATTCTTAACCTTATTTAAAATTTTAAATCCCCCCCTCCCCTCAAATAGGTGTTACACATCAATATTTCCAATAAAAAATTTTCCATGACATGCTCTCCTAATAATCTTTTTTGTTATAATTTTCCAATAGTGGTTAACATATCCACTTTTTTTTAACAAAACTCCTCATTACTAGAGGGTAGGATGTTTTTTTAATATGTGATTAATTCTACTTGAATCTCCTTTAATGAATCTCTATAGTTTTTTTTTTTTAAGCGTATTTAATTATTCAGGCAGTTTAAATTAGCGCAACTATTTTATAATAGACCGGAAAGAGTGGTATTCCCCATGCTGCCATAACCGGTCCTTGGTCCGGTTTGAATATAAAAACAGTCTTAACAAAAATATAATTAACTTTAGAAATATAATTATTAATCTCCTTTAACAGGATATATTGGTGTTTTTGTAAATTTAAACACGGACCATCCAAACTCTGCTTTATAATATTTCATTTGACAAATACATATTCCTGTAATTGTGACGGAGATATTCCACAAATATTTAAATATATTCTTTTCGATTATAATTTTTACAAATACCAAAGATTTCGTTTAATAAAATGTTGTTTAATGCTAGGAAATAACGTAATGGCCACCTTCAGAAGACAAATTCATCTTGATGTAGCATTTCCAAGTCGATTGCAACTTTTTCCAAATCAATAATCAGATCTTCCATTTCTATTGTAACTTTTTCCTTTTCAATTGTAGCCCAACCGGACCTGAAGTTAATCCATAAAGATTATATTTTATTTTTGTTTTTATTTAAAAATAATTATTTTAATTTCAATAATGATTTTTGAAATAATTTCGGCTTGTTCTTTGCCATTTTTTTTTCGTTTATTACATAATTTATTTTAAGTGCTAACTTCAACTAGCTATTAGTTGAAAAAAAAATTATTTTTGGACAAGGGGGATGGCCATTTCATCGATTTGGTGTTCGTTTATTAGGATTTCGAAATTGCTAATGTCGAATTTAATATCGAAATTTTGTTCGGGAACGAGCATGCGCGACCAAAAATCTGATAGTAAATTCGAAAATATCGTCCTTTAAAACCTTGTGAACGATACTTATAACGAAGAATTTTTCTAATTAATTAATTAGAAATGTCCGAACAAAATTTCAATAGTAAATTCGTCAGTAGCAACTTCGAAAACGTTATGAACTATCACCAAATCGATGAAATCCTCATCCACTTCCCCTACAAAAAAATATATATATATATTTAAAAAATAGTATACAACAATTTTTTTTTTTTTGAACTTATAACTAGTTGAAATTAGTACGTAACATAAATTATCTAATAAACGAAAAAGATATTTGAAGGATATGTCGAAATTATTTCCAAATTCGTTAGTGAAATTAAATTAATTATTTTTAAATAAAGACAGCAATAAGATATAATCATTACGAATTAATTTCAAGTCCGGTTGGGTTACAATTGAAATGGAAAAAAACTTACAATTGAAATAGAAAAAGGTATAACTCAAATGGGGAAAGTTACATTTGAATTGGAATGTGTTACAATTGAAAAGGAAAATGTGACAATTGATTTGGAAACGTTTACAATTGACTTGGAAATGTATAAATAGCAGTCGATGTGCTTTATATCCATCCAAACCCATCCCAAACCGTTACCGCTAAAAATCACCCATGAAACACTTCCAAGACAGTCTTTAAATAGTTAGTTTAACAATTATTTACCTACCACGTTGGAATCTTTGTGATTAGTTTATCATACTATTATACAAAAGGACAGCCCGTTTTTCGTTTGTAAGGTCTAACCACAAAAATTACTGAACCAATCTTTACCAAATTTTAACTATATCATCTTCATGGTTACTTGATGGTTTTGCAATAATTAAATTTACCGATATCGATATTAGGGATTCGGAAAAAAACGAAAAACCACTTCTATATTTTATTTGCTCATAAATCGAAAATTATACATTTTATAGAATATTCTTATTATAATTAAATAATTAAATCCGATAAAAAAAAAAAAAAAAAAAAAAAAACACCATTGGAATCAGAGCATAATTAGCAAAGATACGGAGCATTGCACATTGTAGCTATGTTTTTTTTATTTTCTCACCGCTGCACGTCGGAGGAACTACAGAACATAAGCCCACTGCAAGGTAGATATTGTAATCGGGTCAAATTTTCGATGTGCAGTTTTCAACAGTTCTTCGCTTTGCAGAACCCTTCTGAGTGGAAAAAAACAACGTATTATTGGCCATTGGACTGTCTGTGTCACGATTATTTTTTGAACGGGTGAACTAATTCTATTTTGAATTTCAATTAATTTGATTTTTTAATACTACATTTATGCATACAATAATTTTTATGAAACTTTCTGTTGTGTTCATTTAATCTTTCTCTCTTTCATAAAAGCACATTTAAATAATTTAATAGTCATAATGAATTTTAATTTATTAATTTTTTTGTAATGTTTAAATATTTAAAGAATATACGGGTCATTATCGCTTAATGATGCTGTTAAATATTAATGAAGTTTAACACCTATCAGGTGCCTGAAATCAGCATTAACAGTCGGAGGTACGTTGCACAGTTCGATTTTAATTCCCTATTAGCAAACATTGATGGGCAACTCGTGTGTTCGATTCGATTTCATGTGATTTTTCAGACCTTATTAAAATATTTATGTGGTTAAAAACTATTCTCTAATTATTTATTTTGTTAAAAAAAGGTATAAAATGAAATAAAAAAAATAATTTGTAAGCTACTAATAATAATAAAAATCAGTATGATCAAAAAAACGAAATAACTGGAAGATGAGGAAGTAATATATAAAATGATTACATGTATCGCTTACAGACTATCCGTCAATGCCTCGAATTAAAATGTATCTCCCGTCTTCAACCAATCCATTAAATAACGACATGGATTTTACGTCAATGTAAGGCAAATATCCATTTCCATATATATATATATATATATATATATATATATATATATATATATATATATATATATATATATATATATATATATATAACAGCAAAGCATTGCCGGGTCAGCTAGTAAAATTATATTTTCTAACATTGCTTATAAATCAGTTTTTCAATTGTCCTGCAAAATCATGTGTTTGACACATGGGAGGTTTCACGGCTTCCTCGAAGATATGTTAATTTTCATTTCTACTGAGTGGACTGAATGAAGTTATCTTCACTTGCTATATGTTTTGATTGTGTATATTATCTTATTATTTAAATGGTATATAAATTTATTAATTTATTTTTTATATTTGGTTTCGATATCTTACTATTTTGAATCGCTAATTTTCTGTTATGTATATATATATATATATATATATATATATATATATATATATATATATATATATATATATTTATTTATTTGCGCTTATCTTTAATTTTATATCTTTATTTATTCCTTCACAATTTTCTATTCTGTACATATTTATAAAAACCTTATAAATTGGTTGCATGTTCAAAACCTGTTCTATTTCTTTTTATTCTTGTTTTTCTTTCTTTATTTTTTTTTCTCAATTTTTTAATTTCAAATTTGCATTATTTATTCATAACAAAAAATGCAAACCGCAAAGGTCATACAGTAATAAGCTGTTTCGCTTCCATGCGTATAGAAAAAAATAAACTTCAATTAAGAATATGCGAAAGCAAAACAGGTCTAACTTTATTTTTTTATTGAATTGTATTTATTTTATTTTGAAGACTGCAGTGTTACTGAAAATAACCAAAACGTCCTGGGCATTTGTTTTGCATAAATATGTATTAGGCCAGTTTCAAAAAGGTTCGGGTCCGCTTTCTTTTATTTTTTTTTCTCTCTTTTACATTTTCAAAGCAATTGCATTAATGTTCCTTTTACTTATCCTTCGCAATGCTCCATTTTGAAATTATTCTAAACGATTTTCTGTTAATTTTGTAACGAGTAAAAACATTGGTGTGCCATACAATTGGGTCGGACTTATTATATTAATATTAATTAAAGCCTTTAAGCCGGTATGTTTTAGGTCTTACTGTTTTGATTGTTTTACAAAAGTCTGCCGAAAACCTAAAATACCTGTCAAACGTAATTTGAAACTAAATGATCATTTTAGATATTTGGTTTTTGTAGTTATTTATTTTAAACTTCAAAGGAAGTTCCTTTTTTTTTTTCACGGCTATAAGTCCATACCCAACTTATTTTATATATAGAGAGAGAAAGATAAGGGATATTTATTTTAAATTATTCTTTATATTTTATTGGGCTTAATCACTATAAAATGTACAATTATATGAACCAATCAGACCTGTTCGGCCTTGAGGGGACAAGTTTTTGTGATTACTCTAATATGATTTGGGCTGCTATTCTAATGTAATTTACATCTCATTGTAATAAAGAAATTAATTTTTAAAAAACTGATTTATCTTTCGTAAAGGCATGATACTCGAAATATAAAATAAAAAATTAAAATAATTAGATTTTTTTTTAAAGATTTCAATTAAAATCTTTAAGTCTCTCAAGTTTATTGAATCCAGTCGACGCTAATTGCATCTTGAGGACTTGCAGTTATGTATTAACAAAACATCTCGACTCCTGCCAAGATAAAAAAAAAATGTTTGTGCGTGTGTGTTTGAGTTGTGTAATAACTTTATTTTCCTGAATTATGAGATCTAATCATTTCCCGAGGTCAGTCTTACCCTGAGGAAATCTGTAAATTAATCATCGTATCGTGAAAATATTTGTTGTCATTTATAATCAAACGATATATCAAATTCTTAAAAAGTTGGTATTATTATTATTACAAAAAAAAATTATTATTACAATTAATTTAAAAAGTAAAAATAATTATTAAAAACTTTGGAACGATATAATACTTTTTGAACTGAATTCATCAGTATGTTTTTAAACTGAATACCATTGAGTAAATAAAACTCTGGCGGAAAATTCTAATTTATTTTTTTTTAAACAACCTGGCCGGTGGGAAAAGAAAGTCAATGAAAACCAGGAGCGTACGCAAAATTTTTTTCGGGGAATTTCAATTTTTTGGGGGAGTGGAGGGGATTTAATAAGAAGAGGGCAAATTAGAACCTAAATGTCTATGGTCACCAAATATGGCTTAAGTTTTAAGGATAAGCATGAAAATTGGATTAAAAACTATTATAAAAATTACTCAAAATAAAAATCATATGTTGGTGGGCATGAAAATTATATTTTTTGAACATTTCGGGAGAGGAGGGGGAAATAATCCCGATTCCTCTCCTGCGTACGCCGCGGATGAAAACTGAACGAAACGTGTGTCATTAAACGCAACTAACTTCTACCGCATAGACACAATAGTAAACCGTTTACAACAAAACTTCAAAATAATCAACAAATATTGCCTAAATTGGAAATTAAAAATCAACCCCTCTAAATCTGAGACCATTTTGCGAGGCTTGGTTTTTTGGACTCCTTATTTGGAGAAACCTTAAAGCATGTATTTCTATTGAAAATTCGAATTAAAAATTTTTATGATCGCAATACTTTCCGTTACTATAAATTTCATATATAGGTAATTAAAACGTTTTATTTACATTTTTTTTGTAGTATTTATTGCCAATGCAATAATTCCTAGAAAGGCTGCAATTTATTTTATTTACCTGTCCTGAAGTGTAGTGCAAACAACTACTCATGTGGGACAAGATAACTACTCTAATAGAAATAATAGCGTGTGACGATCTTGGCTTCTTATTATTCCTTGACCCGCAATTACTAGCTCACCTTGAATCGTAATAATATGCTACGGTTGTTAACTTAAATTAACAGCCCATTTTACAAACAGATTAGTCTTGTTCGAATGATTTATCGTCATTGGTATTTAAGGTGATGTATGTAGGACCAAAATATGCCGCCATGGGCCGGCAGTGATCAACCCTTGGCCCAATAAAAATTAAAATCTAATTCTTAAAACACATCTGGTGACCTCAATCATTAACTTATATTATTTTTTTATATGAGTTGCATACATTTTATTATAATTCATACCTATTCTTTGTAGCGAACATTTCTCTATTTCAATTGTCGCATTTGCGTAAATAACACGCCAACATCGGGGTGAGGAAGCGTAGTGTATAAACGGATATACTGGATAACATTTCGACCAAATAAAAAATAAAAATTTATTTAAAAAAATTGTTTATTTATTTAACCCTTTATCGGTCACCCATTAATCCCTGAATGCTTAGATGATGTAAAGATGCTTCTATCTCCATGCAGAAGAGGAAAAAAAGGGGGACTTGAGAAAGGGGAACTGAGGTTCCCCTTGGACGAAAAGGAGTTAAGGGCGTAATTATGCTCTTTTTAGTATGTGTTAGGGGTGGATTTGAAAAATATTGCGATGCAAAGTAGTACCTATGGGGTAAAGATAAAGATGGTATTTTTTCTGGAGAGGAGAGGAGTGGAGGAGGGGACGCACAGGAAAAGCGCTTTTATTGCGACACAGTCAGCCTCAGCTACGCCATTGTAAATAAAAATTGTAAATACGTTGATTTTACGTTGTGGTCTTCCAGGAATGCCAAATAGTCGCCCAAAGGTTTAGCCCAGAGACGGTCTGCTGTGGAGAAAGAAATATAGGTCCTCGGGCGCCTACTCAGCCTGAACGGCCATAATTCATGGATCTAGTCCGATTGGCCTCTATCCTTGAACCCGAGTGAATCGATGGGAAGGACAATGCCGAATTGAACTTTAGTCAAGGTTTGCAAGACGAAATGTGTCTTTTTTACTTTAGGTACGCCAGTTATTTTTAAACAAGGAAAGTATCTGTTATAGAAAAGTAATAGCTATTATTACGCCATATGTTGTTTTATATTTGTAGTAAGTTATCTACTATTTTCTCCTATTTGCGATTGCGTTTTCTATGAATTTAATAAAGCTTAGTCTATTACTATTTTCCATTGGAACCATCTTGACTCTTATTTGTGTGAATTTGTTCGGAGGAGGAAATATGAGAAGGAGGACTTGTTCGAAAGAACACTACAATCAATAAAAACTTATTGACCATCCAACTAAAAAAAGAAAAGAAGCGTTTAAAAGTTCTTAAATAAAAGTTTTTTTTACATGTTTCATACAATAGAGGTGGTTACAGATTTTTATACATTGATTCAAATATAACTGATACTTTTCTTTGACAGATACTTTTCCTATTTAAAAATAACTGGCGTATATAAAGTAAAAAGACCCGACGAAATAATTGAACGCTAACCGACATAGCCGCCAGTTTACTCTGTTACGTTAGCAATTAAACGAAATAACAGTTGAAAAATAGCTAGCCATATATAACACGTAATACATACTACGACGCCTAGTTTTCAATTTACTCGTCCTCATCGCTATTTCTTTATTCAACGGGATACTCAGCTGTCCTCACGAGACTGAGAAGTCTCTATTCTCTGAGAAGTCGCTATCCTCCGAGCATATTTCTTTATTGTTATTCCCCTTACGAAAAATAACTATATAAAATTTATTATTTATGTAGACTAAAGCAAATCAGCTTGAACCAGAGTTGGATATTTTTCTAAACTTAATTGTGAGTGCAAAGTTACTTATCGCTCTTCAAGATAATAACTTGAATTTAATTTAGTAAATGCTGCTACGAACATTTAGTGAAATGTTATATCAAATGTTTGCCATATGACTTCGCCAGATGTGAACACACGCAGAAATACGGATTTCGACACTTGGCATTGGTTATTAGCAGTTCTACAATTGGCCAGAAGATTCTCCCAACTGTCAAGTGTCCAACGTTGGAAGGTGTTCGTAGCATCGTGTTGTGACGGCTTAACTCGCAAAAGTTAATATTCACTACTAGCACATGACCTTGAATAATGATTAATTTATTCTTTACTCGAACCCATTTGGCTTATGAATTAATCGAGTAATTGAACTCTGCATTGTCAACGGGAAGATGAACAAGACATGTGTTTTTAACCTTCATAAAATGCAGCCCATAACTAAGGTGTATAATTATTTTCAAATTAGTATACATCCAAAAAAAAAAACTGTTTTTATTTTTAAAGACTTATAAAAAAAATATTGATTAAGGTCATTACTATTCTCTAACATGATTTGCAGCCATGACAAACTTTCATCATCCATGAATTGAAACAATCCCTTTACATCTTTTTCTTTTTGCAGAGAAACTGGAGTGTAGTTTACTTGTTTTGGTTGAATTTCCTTTAAACTTGTAACCGCGTAACTTTTCATCCAAATGCGGAAAAATATGTAGGCTGCGTTATAAGTTGGTGACGCAAGTACAGTACCATCTTCTTTATATTTCAACATACAATACTCTTGGATTTTAAACTGACTTCCTTTAGACACAGGCTTAAGTTTCATTAAAGGCTTAAGTGCTTCTTTACAGTCTTCAATAATATTTATATCCATCAGAACAAAATATGGAGAAGGGTGCTCTCTGCATTCCACCATAGCAGTTAAATAAGGTTTTACTGTAGTCATGGTTTCTATCTTTTTAATTTTTTTTCTAAGTAGTCCAAAGTTCCGGTCACATTGTCCAAAACTATGACCACGAACATCAAAAAGGTGTAGTACTTCAACAAACCAAATAACACCATTATTCATCACCTTTTATAACTTCAAACGCAAAGGGTTCTGATAATGTGTTTAGAAATGTGACTGTCCTGAACTCTGGCGTCAATATATTGAAATGAAATTATGTGATATTATACATTGAAATACGACGGTAAATTCAAAACCATTTCTGGAAAAAGGGCTTATAGACCTATACGCCCTTCTTCCGGAAATGGCCTCAATTATAATAAATTTGTTACTCCAATTGTCTGTTTATTTTTTAGTCATAAATAGACGGTTTAGTTGTGGTAGTCTATACATTAAATGATAAACTACATCATCCGATAGAGGAAATTCAAGAGTTTAAATTTCTCTAACCTATTTAGATATGTAGAGTGAAAGGTGACAAATTATCTTGAAGAGGTCAGTTAGTCAGTTATCCCTCTTTGTTAGCGCTGATAAATAACAATGTTAGTGATAATCAAACAAATCATACCGATTACGAAACTAGCAGTCACAATATCTGACTAGTCAATGTCTGGTCAAAGTATGGAACAGTGTAGCATATGGTCACAATAGGACATGTCTATACATTAAAAATAAAATAATCAAACTGAATTATAGCTTAGAAAATTTTGAAAAAAAATAATATTATTAAACATAAACTGAAGCGTTGTATTCCAAAACCAGACAATTCCATTTTAGTAATTTTTTCACAGAAGCCGGATAAAGGCCCTGCATTGGTGTTATCAATGCATAGATCATGTTATATTGTTTTTTTGTCACTACCACTTATTTACCTATCCATGCATAGCAATAAAACAATTTCACGATAAAAAAAAAAATTATAAAATCACATGGATCTGACAGATAAACTACTTTTGGAGCTGGCTTTATTTATGGTAATTATTTTTTTCGTTATATTTCAAGGAAGGTAGCTCTCAAAAACACATAAATGAATCAAACAATAACAATTTATTTTTCATTTATATCCTGAAAACGTTTTTTTGCAATACTAAAGAAAATTATAATAAGTTATAACTTTCTTTAGTATTGCAAACAAAATCATTGTGTTAAAACTATGATAATTAAAAAAATATTCCAATTTTTAAATGAAGAAAAATAAAAGGCATTTTATGGGTGATGTGTTCTCGCTTCTTCCAGGTATTCTCTGAGAGGCTATTTTGAAAAAAAAAATGAAAATAAAACTCAATGCTATAAAATTGTGTTCAACAAATAAGTTAAAAATTAAACAATTATATTATGATAAATTTTATCCATTTAAAAAAATAATCTTGATTTTTAAGATTTAGAAATAAAGTTATAGATGTCAAAGGATTTGTATAATTTGTATTTGTTTAATTTGTATACTTACCGGTGCATATAGATAATATTTTCTTAAAATACGAGTGGGGGGGGGGGAGGCTCAAAAAATGCAAACCATAATTTTTATTTGATTAAATAATTAATAGTTGATCGTAAAAATAATACGAAGGAATGAGATGGTCCGGAGGGAGGCAGTCAATAAGAATGGATCACAAATAGTAAAAACTATTTACTAATTTATTTATCGGAAACCAACTAATAATATTGGAATAACCAGTGGAATAACTTTCTAACAATTTTACACTGCTTTATTATATTATAAGTTATATATGGTAAAAAAATATATACGAACATTAGTGGAATAATATAGATTATTTTATTACTAGCTATATAATTTGTTTTGGTTATAAAACTCTGATGGCTAATCAAAGTTAATAAAAGTAATTCTCACATATTTTATTTACAAATAGTTCAGTTCTCACATATTTTATTTACTACGTTAGTCTATTAAACTATAAATCTGTGGCTCAAAAAGTGATTCTGAATTTGGTTACTAGTTTCCAAAGATTGCAGAATCTCAAAAACGACACTCGGCGTCGCGACATCCATCTATTGGCTCACACACCCACACAAGCTCTTGTTTCTGAAGATCTTATTTCGTTATTATATGTCGGAGTGAGTTTTGGTTAACCGTCGATATACGTAAGGAAGAATTTGGTCGGAGAGTGCGGTCAAAAACGAACACTTTAATTAGTAATACTTATTTATTTTGTGCCAAAGTTTCGGCCTAAGTTTTAGGTCATCATCAGGGCAGAGAGGCGTCCAGCCAAGCGCTAACTCAGTTCAGAGGCCCTGATGATGGCCTAAAACTTAGGCCGAAACGTTGGCACAAAATAAATAAGTATTACTTATTAAAGTGTTAGTTTTTGACCGACGTATATATATATATATATATATATATATATATATATATATATATATATATATATATATATATATATATATATATATATGTATGTATAGGCTTTTAGATGAATGTTTTGAGAATATACCATATAGTCGGAAGAATTGTAAGATAAATAAAAATTGAGAAGTTTGAAGGTTTTTTTATTGAAAAACTTCTAGAAGACCACAATATATCAAATATGGCTAAAAGTCTTCAAAATAAAAATATGTTATAATATTTTTTTTTCTTTGAAGTATAATTCCTTTCTATCTTTTTTTATAATGATTCATGGCTAATAAAAATATTGTTTTCTAAATAATAATCATTATATTATTTCATAACCTTCTTCACAGTTTAATAATATCAATAGTATTTAATATCGAATATCGATATTTTCCTTTCGATGTTCCAACCCTAGTTCACACAGACATTCCTAGATTTTCCATGGTAAAATATAATACTCCAGGATAATATAATAAACGAAATAAAACACCTTGTTTAAAAAAAATATACACATAAACCTTTTATTAACCAAAAAAAAAAAACAAAAACAAACAAAAGAAATTATTCCAGCCGGACTAAAAAAAAATAAAAAATAAAAAAAAAAAATTATTATCCTTGGTTTAATGTATAAAAGAAATAAAATACAAATCTGAAGAATTAGGTGGGGCAGCCAATCCTATTTTCTTGGTTCTTCCTGTTCTCCGGTGGCGTCCTTTTTTTCATCTCCTTCTCGGGAAATTCGCTATACCCTCTCTTATGACGCGAAGCTCTAACGTTTTGGACGCACACAAGATTATATCTGGTTAAACCGTACAGAACAGAAACAAATTCCGCACCTCGTGCACTTCGATAAAAGTTCACCTCTTGCGTCATCTGTCTGCCCCCAGCTGGCGAGATCTCTGTTCCCTGCATATCGCACAGCTGTTTATGGATCCTAATTAAATTTATAACGTAACTTACAATTATATACATTATTTTTAATATTGCAATAATTACAATTTAAAAAAATAAAATAAAAATAACTTCTATCTATAGTTTAGAGCATAACGAAATTTCAACGTAACAATAACACTAATTTTCGTATGTTTTTGGTAAAGATATTTTTTTTTTAACTTATTTATTTTATATTAATAATAACTATATGAACGGTACTAAAACTATAACTTAATTATTTCTAAATAATTATGAAATGGCGTCTGAATCCTACAATTTCTCAAAACCGTAAGTAGGAAACTAAAATAAAATCTAGGGCAAGAAAACATTAACCAACGATTAGACAATATTATCTCCTCGAAGTGAACAACGACCAGACCAATTCCTTAATCTCTGACTAATTATTTTTTGAGCATCCAGGAAACGAACAAAGAACAAAGACGAATGGCGAAGGGTCAACAGTAGATTGTAAGATTATGAAATACTTTGAGAGCTTAAATAATGAGCGGATATTGTTATGTATATCAGAATTGAAATTTATTAAAATATTCAAATTCTAAACTTGACGCACAACTGGTCATTGCCCTTCTGCAAGGCCGATTATAAATTATTTATAAAGTAAAATAAGATATCTGACGTGGGCAACACATGACTTCCTTGTACGCCTATAAAATTATAAATCCGTGGCTCAAAAAGTGTTACTGAATTTGGTTACTAGTTTCCGAAGATTGCAGTAAAAACGACACTCCGCGTCCCGTCATCCATCTATTGACACACACACAAACACACATTATTGTCACTGGAGGTCTCATTCCATTATTATATGTCGTTTTCCTTCAGTAGGCAACTAGTTTCCAAGATATTTCTTCATGTTCCATGACAACAATAAAACTGTCAATATCACTGGATAAAGCATTAGAAATGGACAGTTTCGACATTTTAAGCGGAAAAACCCACTTAACTAATATCTTATTCTCATGATGAAGACTTGTTGATCTCACAAATGGGGAACAATTTTAGACTCAATTTTAACACTTGAAAAAAGTAATAAAACGCTGCAAATTATTACACAATGGTTTATTATTTCCACTTAGTAATAATTCAAAAATTTCTAGTCTGTCCAAGTAAAAAAAATTATGCAGTAGGCACCAAAGGGAAAGAAATTTGAAGCTTTTCAAAAGATGATCGACGTGAAAGTGCTGAACTGGAAGTGTTAATTTAAAAAAATCTGTCAATGCAAGTAGGCTGTGATGTGAAATGATACAGAGGAAATATTTGATGTGCACTTCAGAAGGAAACAAAAAAAAGGAAAGACTAAGGAAGCTAAAGGAAGTAAAGAAATAATCCAAGGAAGAATAAAACAGAGAGATACGAGGAAGTCAGAAGTCCAATAAATAAGTCAGGAAACAGGATGACCAGCCGTCAGAAGAATCAGTCTTCTGTTCCTTACGCAATATCTCAGCTAATAATGGTCCGATTTAAATGATTTTAATTTCGTTTTGTAGGGAATTTCATTAGCTTTCGTTAAAATACAATGAAAAAAACCAATCAAAAAAAAATTTTGCATAGTATGTTATTTCATACTCCAAAATCTAGTATGTTATTTAAATCAGTATATAAGTTGTAAATACCAAATTTGAGAAGTTTTGCAAAGTATTTTAATATAATTTTTGATGGAAATCATTTATGACCTTCAAGTAAAGTACCACTTCCAGTGATTAAGCAGTGACCAAAAAGGGAGGTTCACAACTAGTTTTTACAACAATCCTAAATACAAAATTTCAACTTTCGAACGTACGAACGAACGTACGTACAGACGCCACGACGAAACTAGTCAAAATGGATTCAGGGATGGTCAAAATGGATATTTCCGTTGAAATCTGAAAACCGAAAATTTTCGCGATTACAATACTTCCTTTACTTCGTACAAGGAAGTAAAAAACAAAAAAAATTTGCGGACGGATTTTTATTTATTCGATATTTGGATTCTACGTATCTTGAAACGTAAAACATCCTCAAATTTTGAGGGGGGGTTACAAAAATTTTCTATTGAAAATCTAATATGACCTTCAAGTAAAGTACCACTTCCGGTTTTCCAATTTAGACCAAAATCTAGTATGTTATATAAATCAATATATAAGTTGTAAATACCAAATTTGAGAAGTTTTGCAAAGTATTTTAATATAATTTTTGATGGAAATCATTTATGACCTTCAAGTACCACTTCCGGTGATTAAGCAGTGACCAAAAACGGAGGTTCACAACTAGATTTTACAACAATCCTAAATACAAAATTTCAACTTTATACGGCTAACCGTTTTTGAGTTATGCGAAATACGAACGTACGTACGAACGAACGTACGTACAGACGCCGCGACGAAACTAGTCAAAATGGATTCAGGGATGGTCAAAATGGATATTTCCGTTGAAATCTGAAAACCGAAAATTTTCGCGATTACAATACTTCCTTTACTTCGTACAAGGAAGTAAAAAGAGAAAGCAAGATAATGCTTCTATACATTTAGGTCTTGCCAAGTATTACCATGATGTTTATCGGGTTTAATTCCCTTGTTGCAGGCTACCAACCTACTCTGGCTTGATATGAGTGCGAAGGTCGAGATTAATTCTATACTTCTATTAATCCGCATTGAAATAAAACTCTTTCCCTAAAGGTGCCTTCGCATATTGTCCAAACCAAACGGTAAGCATAAAGGGAATTTACAGAAGCTTAGTAAACTAGCCTATCCGTACGCTACTATTCTGTCTATACCAACTTTTGTCGGCTGTTAATTTCAGTTTAAAATAGTTTTATTTCATAAAGAAACAATTGAAAATATAAAATAAAGGTACAAAATTACAAGAGGGGCGCGCTATCACTTTTTCCTCCCATCTTACCCGAAGGTCGCCGGACTAGCTTACTCTAACGCCATTTTGCTAACTAACTGCTTTGCATTCAATAGTAACATTCGTGCTCATTGGAATGATTAAAATTATTACTGCTTTAATTATACATTATTTAAAATTATTAGTGCTGTCGACTTCCGGTGGTCTGGGGAAATTGTAATAATAATTTAAATTGCGGTAAGGACTCAACTGAAAAGGAACTTTGGGGTATGTTTATCTCTTGAGCGAGCGTAGCGAGCGGAAGTAGTCAGGTGTGATCTATTTTAAGCAGTAATAATTGAAATTAGGGTAATATCCCGACCTCAACTGAAAAGGATTCGTTGCTGTTTGTTTATTTAGATTTAGAACCAAAGATACAGGTAGTCACAGAAATAAATGTAATAATAAACCATATTATAATAATTTGTACCGTTTTCTTTTCCTTCATCATCATACAGCCGAGATTGGGGCGTCTGAAACCTCTAATCAACCGTTATTTTTTTTCAAAATGGTGGATAGTAAAGTCGAGCTCCTAGGATCTTCCTGGGGAGGCCTGTGCCTTTGGTGCCAAATCTAAAAAAAAAAATCAACCCAGTTGTCTCGGATAAAAGTCGCGGACACATGTATTTATTTTTAATCGATTTTTGGATTCTAGGTATCTTGAAATGTAAAACCTCAAATGTTTAGGGGGATTACTCTTTTTTTTTTTCTTTTCGATTATAAAGATTCATTTTTTAAAATATTTTATTTTATATCATTATTCAAAATTGTTTCTTTGAATATCTTGGTGTCTTAGATTCAAAGTATTTATTTGATAAAATATGGTTTTTATAATTTTTCCTAAATTGATACAATTAATTTGTAGGTGCATAAAACGGGTAAAATACTATTCTTTTTTTTATTGTGCATGGTAGCAAATATTTTTAGAATTACTAAAAAAATTATTTCTATGATTAATATGCTGCCTTTTGGTCATAATAATGTTTTTGTTAACCACCGTATTACACTTGATTCATAACTTTTTTTTTTTTTTTTTTTGGCGCATCAAATATTGATTATTGATTTTTTTTTTAAATGAGCATAGTTTTTTGAATATGACCTGAAAGTTTTATGATATTTGGTTGGTAAATAGCAACAGTACAATTTTTTTTTTCCATTGGGCTAGCAAGTTTCTCCGTGAACACCGAGAATATAAAAACGATATAAGAATACAATTTGGTATATAATCTTATCTATATGAAAGGATAAAGCATATTAAATTCCATAAAAATCTGAGATGATAGGTGTCCTACATCCTGCATTTCTGGATGATCTGATATGGAATGACCCTGGAATCAGCTCTGTTCTAAATGCACGCTCCATTAAATTCCAAATACAATCTTGGTATCAATGTATGACCCAATTGTTATAGTAATTATTAAAAACTATATTTATATATATGATGGGTTTGAAGTTCAAATGTTATAGGGTTTATGGGATTATGCATCAGCATGGCCTCGTTATTCCCGCTTTGACCCAAATATACAATTTTATCATTATTATTTTGCACTTATGTAATCCTGATTCATGAGCATAGCTAAATCCATATTAATTATTTCTAGCTATCGTCTAGGTCAGAGGTTTCCAGACCGTAGAACGAGTACAACTGTTGGTACGCAAGGACGTTTCAGATGGTACGCTAGCAAGCAAACAAAAGCCGTGGATAAAATAATATCTTCAGTGATATATCTGTTTTTGTTTTTTTAATTGTTTAACTAAACGTATTAAAGATGAATAAACACGGGGTAAAATTAATAAAAATAATCTAGTGGTGTGAGTATAGTTGATCGTAGATGTAATTTTAAGAAGGGGGGAGGCAGGAGGGTGTAGTCAATGAAAAACACACTAATAAGTGTAACTTATTTTATTGTGTGCCAACGTTTCGGCCTATACTTTAGGCCATCGTCAGGGCATAGAGGCTTACGGTACAGCACCCCTGACCCACTTCATCTTAACAAAAAATAATCTATGGTCGTTACCATGATAAAGACCATGAAAACACTCAGTGTTGAAGAGGATTTAAGAATCGAGTGGAACTCAAGCCTAACATTGATGAGCTTATTGCATATAAATATCATGCTTCAAACTGAAAAATATTGGTGATTTTCTTCACAATAGAAATAGAAATAGAAAAACAACTTTATTCAGGGACAAAGTTCCTTTAAAATAACAAATATGTATAAAATAATATATATTATATGGTATATGGCCAAAATACCTATTAGAAATAAAAATTATAAAAAATATCAAATATATACATAGTTTTAAAAATATATATATATTTTTTTTAAGAATAGAATAGAAGGAGAATTTTATTCTGGGACTTGGGACACAATCGAACAAATAAAACAGAAACAATATCTGGCCATAAAATTACAAAATAAAGTTCAATTAATATTTACTATATTTTCAATAAAATAATAAGCAAACATTATAAATTCTTGTCTTGAAAAGAATAATTAATGTGAACAAAAAAAAAAAGAAAAGAAAAAGAGAGAAAATGAAAAATCTAAAATAATGGGCTAATTAGCAAAGTTGAAGCTAGTTAAAAACTATTATTTACTTCTGATCTAGATGTTAATCTTAAATTGAAATTTCGTAATTAGAGAGCATCATTTTGGAAAGAAAGAAGATGTTGGAAAGGAAGTGATTTGAATGAGGATAGAGAAAAAGCATGTCGGATATTAGAAGGAAAGGAATTCCAGAGGGCGAGAAAGGAACGTTCGAATGTTTTGCTTTTATGGGAAGGGGTATAGGGGTCAGAGGCGAGATCTTGTTTCCAATGCGTGGACAGAGGATTTGAATTGTAGGATGCTGTAGATGTAGGAAGGGTGTTGGGTGGTAATAGTTTGGTATAGGAAAGATCCGAGGAAATATTGTCTACGGTTGGAGGGGAAGAGCCACTTTAACTCGCCGTAGAGGTGGGACACATGAGCCCGTCTCGAGGTACCGAAGACAAATCTTAAAAAGCAGCTAAAGTATACATATATATGCATAGTTATAAAAAATAAATAAATATATACATTACAACAAATGAAGGATGGTGGTATAAATTCTATACCAAGATAAAATAAATAAAAATATTAATTACATTTTAAAAATAAAATAGTAAAGTAATATACAAATATATTCTATACAAAGATGAAACGGATAGGATAGAAAAAAAAATTCATCTAATAAGCAGAAAAAAAATAAAGAAAAAGACAACCATAGAAAAGAGAGAGAGAGAAAAAAAACTCATCTGTTATATGCCAATATTTTTCAAAAGAGTACATCATAGTTTTGTAAAGAAGAACTCGTGGATGAAAGAATAAAAAACAAAAAAGAAAGAACTCTTCTAGTATACATAAAAAAAACAAAAAAAAACAATATGTTTGAAAATTGAAATGAAATATATGTTAATTTGCACAAAAAAAAGTTATTAATGAAACGAATTCCTTATTTCATAATACATCGTTAACTAGCATCTGACTGTATTGTGAAGAAGAACTGGAATAGAAGGGTTTTAAATTTGGATAAGGAGGAGGCATGCCGGATTTTAAGAGAGAGGGAATTCCACAATGTCCAAATTTCTTACCTCTTATGGATACACTTTCATTATAAGATTTTTCGGTGCCGTTATATGAATCTTACTGTTGCTGTTGTTACTTATCTGAAATTGATAAACTTCTAATTCTGAATTGTTGAACTTTGTTATTTTCTCAAGCAAATTTAATGTAATGTATATTGTTTTATTTGTTAAATAAACTTTTGTAAATCGGTTTGTATTTTTAAGAAAAATCTTTAATACTATCTAATATCATAAAATCTAGGGTGGTGATACGCCCATTATCTAAAAAGCGGATGTGCTACGCAGTGACATAGTCTGGGAAAACCCCCTGGACTAGTTTTATGTGACTCACCTATATTAGAAATAATTCGTAAATTGCATTTACATTTTTATAACTCTTAATATTGGAATAGTTTTTAACAACTGCTAAAATAAAGTAACAGTTAACCAATAACATATTTTTGATTATTAACCTATATATATATATATATATATATATATATATATATATATATATATATATATATATATATATATATAGAGAGAGAGAGAGAGAGAGAGAGAGAGTGTTATAATAATAAATTTAATATTCTTACTTTTGTTATAAAGCTTTCCTATTTTTTTTTCAGAGACAAAGGCGATTCTTAAATCTATATCTGGTAACTTCAAATCCGGTGAGCTTTCTGCCATCATGGGACCTTCTGGTGCAGGGAAATCAACACTTCTCAACATCTTAACTGGCTTTCAGTGAGTACAATTCAATTATAATAAATATATAGGATGTTCTGTAAGTCTCGGGAAATAGTAAACCTCAAGAGCTACAAAAAAAATAATATGGACCATGGTCCGATTCCGCACAGAAAAGCAGGAAATTTAAGTTTTGTGTTTTATTTTTTAAGTGAGTCACGTTTTTAATTGAATAGAAAACGATCAATCAACAACTATTCAAGGTAATTAAGTTTTAATTGTATCTTCGTGAAGTAGATAAAATTCTCTTTAAGAAATAAAGTTTGGCTTAACTAAATTAAAGGGCTTTTGGCCGGACCAATAAAAGTTTTATTTTATTTTTTTTAAATCACCCTTTATTTGTGAATGTTAATCTCAGCCTAAAGATACCCCACTTCAAGGAAAATTACTTTTTTATGTAATGAAAGTGAAAAGTACTTTAAATAAAACTTGGTCAATTCATTCATTGACCAAGTCTCATTTAAATTAGTAGTAATTAAGTGACATATCCAACATTTTGGGATTATTTAGATACTGAAGAGGAGGACAGAGTATCTCCGAAAGATCTAAAAATAAATAAAAAAACTATTGAGCTTTTAATTGACCTCAAGACAAATTGATTGAAGATAAACTTATAATATGGAAGGTCAAAAATTTAAAATAATTAAGAAATCTATTAAATTCACTTCGTTTATATTGAATAAAATAACACGAAAATGCATAATAAAAATCTTTTTTTTGAAACAAAACAAAACTTCACCAAAAAAAAAATCTGTAAATTAACCAAAACAATTATGAAATTAAATATGACATGAAACTGTCTCTGAAAATAAAATTAAAATGAACAATGTTTAAATATTTAAAATAATAAAATTAAATAGTATTGTTATTTTTGTGAATAAACACACTTCCCTTAAATTACCTTTATTAATTTTCTACATTAATATTTTTTACCCACACACAACTAATGTTTCGAAACACTCTTCCATCTTCTGGCTTTTCCTTTCTTCTTAACTATTTTATTTTTTCTATTATAAAATAATTAGCAGTACTTCTCTAAGGACCGTTTTTCCATAATATATTATTTCGTCTACTGTATCCACTATTAATTTTTTTTTTTTAAACATTACTGCACTAGAGAATGTCTGTGCTTTAAAAAGATTTTTTAAGATTTGAATTACAAGGACTATTAGAGGATGTTCATCTAAGCATCAGAATACAAATGCACTTTCAGCATGACGGAGCTTCCGCTCATTTCGCATGTCAGGTGAGGCAACATTTGGATGAAAGGTTTCCAGATCGTTGGATTGGTCGCGGTGGTCCAATTAGTAGGCCTCCAAGATCTCCAGACTTTAAGAGTACTGGATTATTGTTTATGGGGCTGGTTCAAATGATGCGAAGTAAAAGTAGACACTCGGGATGCACTAATTCAGGCGCCATTACAGGAAGATATGAAACAATCAGGCGGCCAATGTCGCCCTTTGAAGACGAAACCGAAAATGTTTCGAAGTCAATGTTGGTATTTTCGAACATTTATTAAAAATATAACAACGGAAATAAGTTTCATGGAAATCAGTTCAGTCGTTTTATTGTGCAGATATGACAAGAAAATCTGGCAAGAATATTACAATTTACATGTTATTTTATTTATTCTTTTACATATAGTTATTTTATTTATAAGAAGATAGGTGCTATTTATTTTTACAATATTTTTATAAGTTCATTTACAGTTATATAAAATGCATTGCCTTCAGAAACACAGAACTTCAAAAATAATTTTTTTGTAAATATATTTATATTCTTGCATTTATATATTCAATCCTTCTCTGTAGTGTCCAAGGTTTGTCTGGAGAAATTCAGATGGATGGTGTGGCGATTTCCCCTGGAAAAAGTTGTACAAGATCTCTGAGCTGTTATATTATGCAAGAAGACCATCTGAGTCCTCTCTTCACCACTCAAGAAATCATGATGGTAGCAGCGAATCTCAAAGTTGGATCTTCACTCTCACCGAAAGCTAAGAAACTTTTGGTAACATACACACTCAGTTTTCTAGATAATGTTTTATTTCTCTCATGACAATAGTTTTCAATCGATATTTAATTTTAGATTATTTTAAGTAATTTGTGACCTGAATTTCGTTCATGATATACTGAAATAGTAGGCGTTACATTTAATTTCTTTTACAGTACGTCAACAGGATGATTCAGTTATTTTTCCTCTTCTTATTTCTCTTTTCCCTAGACAATTAATTAATCCCTAGACACTAAGGTAGAAAAGCCAAATCTCACCGGTTTTCTATGGCTTCTACAGACAAGTCATATTCCTATTGCTTTATTGTCCGTTCAGTTTCTCAGCAGGTGCAGAAGGAACCATTTGTAATATTTTGTTTGTTTAAAAAACTATAATTTGTTTAATATCCTGAATTTTGTAAAGATATGTTGTGTCATCTTGTTGTTTTGATGTACCTCTATTCTTTTATACTCATATCTTAGGTTACAGAGTGTTTTATTTGCTTAGTATTTTAGAACTGAGTATTGCTGTATTTGTTGCTATGAATCTAAATATGAAATCAGGTTTTCTCTATCAGCTCTACTTTTTTAGATGCATCCACTTATCTATCAAATCATGTTTTTCTATTCAATACTTTCAAGTATGGGTAATAATGCAAAGTTGAAAACCATGTTGAACTGGTAAGCGAAATGGTGAGCAGTTTCAGATCCCTTGTACATAAGCATTAAGGTGCCACTATTTACACAGCCAATTAGACTGTCTTCTTAAAAATTTAGGTGAGGAACAAGGTGGAAGATTTCACTACAATATTAAAACTGAGGAGGACCTTTACCGAGAAAGATGGGAGAAGCACACGATGGCAGATTACTGCTGGAGTTTAAAAAAAAGTCTGTTCAAAAATGCATACAACAATGCCACAGAAACGAAGTTTAGTAACCAGTTGGTTTCATTGATGACTTCTTCCTCTTTATTTGCTCTTCGTAGTTAGATAAGTACCACAGCAATATTCCCTATGATTTTTGCATTTCTATAACATTTAAAAAAAAAATAATAATAATAAATCCGTGTTTAGTTTTTTTATTGAATCAATGGCTTTCACTGAAAATAGTATCATCTGTATTAAACTAAAATACCATATCTCAGAAATTTGAGCTCCTGGATAAAAACTAATGCCATATTTGAATTCAAGGCATCAACTTCATTTGATAACAGTTCCAAATACCCCGGCACCAAAACCACTATTCGTATTTGTTATATTCAGTAAAAAAAAAAAAAAAAACAATGAGTGAACATGATCACCATGAAAATTGGACATGGTCAATCATTGCAACATTGTTCCAACTTTTTTGTATCTATTGTAATAATAATTACTTATATTTCAAAATTCTTTTTAAAAATTTGACTAATTAAATTATTGAAAAACTTACTATAATTAAAGAAAATATTTTTTTATTTTTGGTTAAAATTGAAGAACAGAAAAAAAAAGGACAAAAGAATTTAATAATAAGAAATTATATGTTTAAAACTATGAAAATTGAATCTTATGATGTTTCCAAAGATTTTAAATTAAAAATATATATAAATAAGTTTTTATATTTATAAAAAAAATTGAATTAATCTAATATTGTGAAATATTCAAAAATAATAAATATGATTTTATATATATATATATATATATATATATATATATATATATATATATATATATATATATATATATATATATATATATGTAACTTAATAATTAAAGATATCTTAACACTTAGCAAAAAAATTATTAAATTTAAATTTTATTTATATTAATGTTATTTTGATACTTTATTTGAAGTCTTCTTAACTCCTTCTCCGCATTTCTCTTCTTTCTTCATGATTCCATTACCAAAGATATATTAGCTAAGAAATGTGAACATTTTAATAGGCCTTTACTCAAGTCTTAACTTTCAACTATTAACTGCTTTCACTGACGGATATTTTTTAACTGTGTTTGAACACGAAGATGTCTGAAGTTCTATTGAACTGCTGCAAGTGTACCTATGCTAACAAAATTTCTCGAAATAATGGTTCACCAATACTTTTTACTTTATTATTTCTTACTCATTATTATTACTTATTACTTTCTCATTCTTTAAATACCTACACTTATATTTCACTCTTTAGTTTGAGCAAAACATAGTATCATGTTGAGAGAATAAGTTTATTATATTTTTTAATATACATGAAAAATTCTATTGTTTAGAATTGAAACAAGCACTTGTTCAACTGCTAATTTTATTTAACACACTACTAATTTTAATGTTAACGTTTTTTTTTTTAAATAAATCCATAAACAAGTTCATTCCTCTACATAAAATAATAAATCTTTTAAATCATTTTCAACCTGTTTCTAATAACATTTCGCTTTCATATGCAAATATTATGCATCATTTTGATGTATAATCTAACTTCATTATAATCAAGGTCATCTTCTAAATGTTCTTAACATGAAACAACCAAATATCATCAAACTAAGATTTGGCTAATATTTCACCTTTCTACAATAATTAATACATTCAGTAACTCAACATATTAAACTTTAATTCTAAATAAATTTTATCTTTTGAATATGCTGTGTATCTTTAAAGTTAAATTTATGATGTCCCAGTATTGACTTTGCATGAATATTTTACATTTGCATAAACAGTTTTGCAGTGATTGAGTTATAAATATAGTAAAAAAATGGTGAGGTAATATAAAGTTTGGAGGTACTACTGTAATTTCATTTCTGAGGATAGGTTGAGCAGTGAGGTATTATATTGTCCTATGGTGCAATTTAGCCCTTCCTGTATCTTATTGTTAGGTCGAGAAGGCAGTGCATGATCACCTGCTGTTCAGTGTGGTTGGCAGGCCTGCACAAATAATATATTATTGCATCTATGATGATAATTTGGCATTTGGTCAAGTTATTTTTTAATCACTTAACCTCCAAGTACGATGAAAAGCAATGTAAAGCAAAGTTACACAGAGGTCCTTTTGGAACTCCAAACTATTTCTTCCACTTTCAACCTCGCATTAATTAATAGGAAGTTAAAACTTGGTACATCCACTTGTTTTTGGGGCCTGATAGTGAATTTCATCTATTTTGCCTAGGCCCAAAAATGAATATTTCTAACAACTTTTTATCTTCTTAAATGATGAACTCTTTGATGAAAATAATACACTTTTTTGCATATTTTTATATTAAAATTTTAATATCCAATATTTCTTAAATCTAGCTACATCACGCTTATAAATAAATATGGCATGAATATAAAAAATAAGAAATGAATACAAATTTACCAAAAAGTTTTTTGTAAAAATGAAACAGACAATTTTTTTTCTCAAAAAAATTAACTAACAAAAAAATAATCACTCGCTTTTCACACACATTTTTTTTAGATTTATGCACTTTGCACACAAAGTTTTTGTAATCATTGCAAAAAATGTTAACTTTTGTAAGAAACATTTCGGTTAATTAATTAGCAATTTTTATGCATAGATTCTTGTGCTAAATAGTTAATTATGGTTATGAATTGTAATATGATAATCTAAAATTAATAATGCTGTAATTTTGAAAAATTGTTGTTAGATGTATCTATATTACCCAGGCACTTTGTGTACTTTCTTTTTTCATAAATTTATTTATTTGTAAAAACTATTATGATAAATATTTTTTTATATAAGATATTATTTGTAACTTTATTATAAAGTATTTTTTTGAATAAATAAACATAAAAAGACCACGTATAATCCCGAAAGAACCACAGCCACGTTTTCGTGGGAGAAAAATGTTCATATATATTCGAAAAGTCCCTCTAATATTTCCAGTTCTGCTTCTAACTATTCCAGATAGTTTCACGCTAAAATTCATTGACAGGTGTCAAAGAATTTCTTCAAATGCTATTTCAAAAATTAGAAATGTTAGAGAGAATTGTAAAACATTATAAACAACCTTCTTCTTTAAAATTGAAAAGTAACTAATACTTTAAAGAATTGTTCTTATAAATTATAGTTTGACATAATGTTGGTTAATCCAAGCCATGTTAGATGTCAAATGAGTCTTTTCCAGGATAATAGACTTAAAATAAGATTGGTTTAGTTTTTATATTTTATTTTATGCCCTATTTTTTTTTTTAATACTATTATTATTGTGCTAAGGTTGAAGACATCTTAGATTCATTAGGGATGGGCCCGTCACTATATACAAAATGTGGTCAGCTTTCTGGTGGACAGAAGAAAAGGCTATGTATTGCGCTTGAACTCATTGATAACCCACCTATTATGTACCTAGATGAACCCACAACGTTAGTATATTTTTTAAATATTCACCTGAGCTATCAATTTTATTGTAATATTATAATTAATGATTGATTATGTTTTACTTCTGCAATCATAGCTTTAACTATTTCTGATAGTAGATACTTGTTAGTATTATACCATGTATACTAATTTAAATTCTGGTTATGTTATAATCCATGATATAACATATATTATCCATTATATAATAATTATATCCATCATATAATAATGATACTTCTATTATTATATGTTATCTATATAAGTAGGGTTATTTCTATCATACTCTGATTATCTTTTTTAAACTATTCTATTCTAAATCAGCAGTGTGTTGCAAATACTATATTTCGCCGCTTCTGAGCAGAACTAACCTATCACCAAATTTGGCTTTTTGTTTTTTTTGATCGATTAAGATAGGTCAGTCTACTACGAATTTGTTGCAGAAGTAGCCTATCTCTATCTATAATAACTCTATATATAATATAGGGTATATATATACTATAATAACTTGGCAATGCGTCACACATTACACAGTTTTTTTATTCATTTATTCTCATGTTGCCAATTTTAGGGATATATATTTTTGTATTTATTTATTTTTTTTTAAAATATTAAATTTAAACAATTTTTTGTGAAGAACAGTTTTTTTTTAAAATCACAACATTGTTCTGCCAAGTTAAGAACTAGGCTAGAAATTCAAAAATTTGGTTTATACATTAAAAATCATGAAATGATGAAACAAAAAATAAAACTAACCTGCTCTTGTAAAACTTAATTTTCAAAGTTAAGCTACTTCTGCTCTGAAACGGCGATTTGATCTCAGAATATGAAAAGACATCTGATGCAGCTGAAACATCTATTTAAAATATTAATTTTTATTAAAGGCTAACCCACAAATTAGAAACTATTTTAGGCAGTTATAATAATGTTGATTAAAATTGTTAAAACATTTCTTTTTTTCTTAGATTTAATTCGGTGGGAATATTTTGGTCACTATACTTTCTCAAAATCCTTAGACAATGAAAAGAAAAAATTAAATCCTTATGAAGAACAAGTGTATTTTTTGTATCACTTCAACTCTATGCAGTAAAATTTAAAGAAACTTTTTTATGATTGTGGCACAAGAAATGTTATATTAAGATAATCAGAGATCATACACCATACACTGAGCATATACATATATCTGGAAGTTGCAATAGCTTTTATTCTTGTTTGATTTATTTTAAATAATGATACTGCCAGTAATACTACCTCGTAAATAGCTGATACACGATTAGTAGCTTGATTAATATTTATTTATAAAAAAAAAAAAAAAAACCTGTACCACTACAACCCATGAAGGGTCTTGGGTTCAGTACTTGGTAAGGACCGTACTGTTTCTAAGCCAACGGTTGTGCAAGGAGGTGATTTGGCCGAGATCCCGCTCAACCGCCAGGTTTTTCCCCCAATTAAGGGCTGGGTGGTCCCCAGGAGGGTCTCCCGATCCCACAGGGTCAATCCACGGCTGATAACAGAATAAATAATTATCTGCCACAGCCAGTCTTGAACCCGGGACCGGGAGCATTGTAACTTAGTGCCTTACCACTGAGCTACTCCGCTCCCTAATATTTATTTATATGATATATAAATAAATAGGCCGAATGAGTTTTAGAAATAATTTTAAACCTAAGCTAATGCTAAGTTGAAATCTAAAAAACGATTTGATTTGACAGAGGTCTAGATAGCTCTTCAGCAACACAACTTGTTCGGCTGCTTAAAAGTTTAGCAATTGGTGGCAGAAATATTGTATGTACCATCCATCAACCATCGGCGTATATATTTGAACTTTTTGATCATGCCTATATGATCGCCAGTGGTCAATGTGTCTATCAAGGATCTCCTCTTAATTTGGTGTCATTCCTGCAAACGATGGGCATCCCATGTCCACAGTACCATAATCCAGCTGATTTCAGTAAGTTTTTTTTTTGTTGCAATTTTAACCTAAAATATTTTATTTATGTTCTCAAATCATTAAAGTTTTATCATATTAGAAATAAGATCATTCATTTATCAAAAGCAATAAGTCATGGATTAACATGAAAATTGGACATGGTCAATCATTTCAAAAAATGGTTATATAAGCTGGTTCTATAAGCCTAGAGGTAATTCTAGAAGAAGTTGGTTGGGGGATGTGGTAAAGAAAGAAGACAGCAAGATAAGTGTAAACTTATTTTTTATATGTGCTGACATTTTGGCCTAAGTTTTAGCCAGTGATGAGTCGAGAATTCCAGAACAAATGAAACACTTGATTTGGAATTCTGAAATGTCGGTATATATCAAAAATAAGTTTACACTTATATTGCTGTCTTTCTTTTGCACACCCCCAACCAACTTCTCCTTTTATTATCTGATTCTATGTAGTTTATATTTTATACAGTACTTCAATTTTTGTTTTCTTCACTTTAACTCATAAAAATTTCCAAATCATTTATGAAAAAATGTAAACATCAGACAGTATCATTAGAAATGACTTTGCCTTTCTTATTAGAAAAATTTGGTACTTCATTGTTAATGTACTTTATAGGAATTAAAAAACAGGAAAGAGAAGCTCGCACAAGCTAAATTAAGAGTGTGCTTCTTCTTAAGTTTCTGTTCATTAATTTTAGGCTTCATATAGTATATTTAGGTATATATATGAACTAATATAATGTTTTTTTTTATTTTATTTCTTATGTATAATTCATAATTTTACAGTGCTTGATGTTGTATCTGGTGAATTTGGACAGTTCAATGATCAGTTAGTTATAGCAGCCAAGGATTCATCTTGGGGGACACCTAAACCGAAGCAAGGTAATGCTTACATATTTATATTTTTCTTAATCAAACCTTCTGCCGTTCTACCAACTATTGCAATGTAAGGTTATTGTTCTATTAGATTAAATCTAGCAGAAAAAAAGTATTTAAACAGCTTTTATTATCAAGAGATGATAGCTTCATTGTAGCTTCTTTCAATAGCAGAACTTTTAATTAAAGAAGGAATATAAAACTAATCAACAATATTGATGAAAGCTGGTAAAAAAGTAGGGCTCAAAATAAATTCGGATGAGACAAAATATATAGTTAGCAGCAGAATGACGGATTTTGGCGATATAGATATAAGAGGAAATACGTTTGAACACGTTGAGAAATTTAAGCACATATTTGGGATCCATGATAACTAGAAAATGTATGATATTCAAGAGGACATAAAAGCGTGGTATGATTGTTATTTTTTGGTCTATACATTGCTTATCTCATGCCTTTTGTACAGAAAATATAAGTTAGTATGTACAAATCATTATCCTGGTGTGAAATGTGATCGCAGCATTGAAGGAAGAACAACGCCTTAAGGTCTTCGAGTATAAGGTATTGCATTGAATATTTGGTCTAAAAAAGGATGAATTCACTGGAGAATTTAGGAGCAACACGGAATCGCGGAGCATGCACCCTGTTAATATAATTGAGGTGATAGCATCCTGACGGTTGAGATAGGCTTATGAAATTGTTGGGCTTTGTAACAATCGAATCCCTAAAAAGTTAATAGACGTTGAACCGACTGGTAAACATCTGAGGGGTAGACCGAAACATTGTGTGGGAGGATTACGCTAAGGATGATCTTTTGGATTTGGGTTCGGACGATAGTCGATGGAAAGTGTAATTGTCACAGAAATGCAAGAATGGATAAAAAAATATACACAAGAGATGTGGGGAGATAAAAAAAAATCATTTAGCATAGTGAATAAAAACTAAAAGTTATTAAATCAAGAATGTTCAATGGAGATTGCTGCCAATAGTTGCAATGGTGTAGATTTCGAATAGAGTAGGGATGAAGAAAATTTGAAAGCTTAAACAGTTCTGCCTTGATGAAAAAGTTTATTCATTTCTGGGATAAAATTATAGATTGGAGTAGTTAAAAAAATATATCAGGATGAGGAAGGATCTTGTGTTCATACGAAGTGAAAACTTGATTCCTACTAGCATCGTTTATAATTAATAAATTTGTAATTAAATAATATCCCACATACCGAATGAAAGCAGCACAACTGAATATAATCATAGTCAGAAGTTTTTCTTTTAGTTGGTTGAACTTTTTTCATCCAAGCGAGTAACTCTCAAATATTAAGCTGAAGCAATCTATACATCAGGCAATATTAACCTATTATGAAAAGAAAAAACCTGGCAGTGATTTTATACAGATATTATTTAGTATCTAGAATTAGTTCTAAATGAAACATACTTTTTAGGTTGTGCCCCTTTCATTTGGAGATATGCTATTTATATAGTTTTTTAATATATAATTTAAGGTATAAAATAAAATGATTAGTAATTCAAAAAGTTATACTTCAGAATTTAAATTTTAAAAAATAAATAAAGCTTTATGTTAATAGTTTTTTTTTTGTTTATGCTTATGCTTTATTTGTTTAAATGTTTATGTTTATGCTTTATGTTAATAGATTACTTCGAAATCCAATAATTTTTATTTTAAAGTAATTATTCTTTTTTTTTTTATATTTTAGATACAGGAGTTCCAAAACCTAAAGAGATTCTAGGTAGCAATACTCAGAAAGCTTGTGTAATAATTCAATCACCCTCAGAATTTTCACGGTTTTTTGTGTTATTTAAGAAAAACTTAGTGTACCTTCATAGAGATTGGGTAAGCGTTTGCTGATCATTGAAGATTTTTCTTTTTTAAATAATTGATACCTTGAGTTCCAAAACCAGGCAAGTCCATTATCCAATTTTTTTTAAACAGTTTTCCTACTAAATTAACATGTGGTGAAAGGATTTCTTCTAAAAGTGGTTAAATCACATAGAAAATAATCCTATAAAAATATGGAGTGCACTATAGGGCACTCTATCCGAAAATATACAGCAAGTCTTCCCGGCTCTGTGAGGTTATTCAGTGTTTACAATTTGGCCATTTAGCATTCTGGTATGTTGTATTAACTTATCTGTATGATGTTATAATGTTACATACTTTTGTATTTTTAACAAAAAGCACAGTATCCAGTTACAACTTCCCCAAACCGCCACCTTATATACTAATCACTAAATATTTATTACCAGATATTATTAATATTAATTATTAAGATAAGCAAACACACAAACAAAAAAATAATAATAATTTTTATTTTATTTTTATCAATTCAGGTCTTATGATGCTTCCCGATGTCTGACGCCCCTAAATATTGCCTTGGCGTTCTTTACATCTATGGAGTCCACCTTATAAGATCCATATTATAAAGTCCATATCAAATTCCGTCAATATATATTAACCATCTGCGGGGCATATAGTAACAATAATATTGACACATATGATGTATGTACCACATTAAACAATATTGGCTCAGTAATATTGACCATGTAAGGGAGGCTTAGTAAGTGTAAATCAACAGCTTTGATCTAATTAAAACTCTTATAATTCAAATTACGGTAATGCCACAACCTCAACTAAAAAGGATCCGTTGGGTGGTGTTTATTTATATCTTGAGCGAGCGGAAGTTGACAGCACTAATAATTTTAATAACTCCAATTAATACTAATTTTACAATTGAATACAAAGCAGTCAGCACAAATGGCCCTAACGCGGTTTCCACTACTGATAAGGCGGCGGATAAGGCGGTCTGGGGAAGTTATACCTCTTCCAAAACCTCTTCCATGTAAAGATTTTTTTTTTTATTACTATGTAAGGACAGTTATCTAGGTGGCAATGACAAAAAAAAATAATAAAAATACATCAGCTGGACATTGAAAACATCGATCCATGACCTTTGTCAGGCAGCTGTGAAAAAGTTTCAAAAATGGATTTAGCAGGTTTTTGGAACTTAATGCCTCTATTATCATTGCATTTTTTCTAGCACTAAAATTAATTGTTTTATAATAAATTATAAATGATCTTCAGGAAGCATTCTCTCTCTCCCACATTGTATCTTTTCCTCAAACCCAATATTGCCGTATTTTAGAGCTAAGGCAGCGGGGATTTAATAAACAGCAATGTTGTATTAGAAGAAATGATTCAATGCCTGAGAGGGAGAGCCCTTCCTGAAGATCCACCCACCTAACATTCTACTATAATTTTTATATTAATCAGAGTAATGGAGTATTTTATATATTATCGATCTTTTCTTTTTAGACTTTTGTTTACCTCAAGGCTCTTCTTCACCTGTTAATTGGAATCATTGTGGGCTTAATCTTTTACAATGTGGGTCATGATGGAGATAAAGCAATCTCAAATATAACTTACTTTTTATGTGTTGGTGTTTATCAAGCATTTTCTTCTCTAATACCTGCAGTCTTGAAATGTATGTATTTTTTAATTTATTATCATACACTGTTGTCTGTTTTCCTATTTTCATCATTTATGTTATATGAAACTTAAAGAATATTGATTCTTAAGAGCAACATTTATAATATCAAATTGCATTATTCGTATTTTCTAACTTAGTTTTAATGAATAAATATAAAGAGGATTTGATAGATAAATTATTATAGATAATTAATCAGTTGTTTAACCTCTTAATTGTTGTGTATGCAATACCCCAATACTCGATTAAATAGATTTTCTTGGTTAAACAGCTATTTAAAAAAAGGATGCTGATTTGGTCTGATGCACAATGTCAAATCCCTTCATTATATCTAGTAACAATGGTTAAACATAAGATGGAATGAAATTAAATTACTGAAGCAATTGTAATGATCATATAAAAAATGATAAAATAAATCCTATTAATTATTTATTTATTTTATTATCATGTATGTGTGTGTGTGTATATATATATATATATATATATATATATTTTTTTTTTTTTTTCTATAAATATATTTTTTTCATTTATTTATTTTATTTTTATTGTTAATTTTTTTTATTTATCATTTTTTTTTCTTCTAAAATTAATTGTAGCAATTTTATTACATGGGTTGGGTACTAATGACCTAGATGTTTTGCGCCTTTCATAACAACCAAAATGGTTAAACACTGTTTATAGTGAAGCACCTATAAGTGCCTGTTTAAACAGCCATTCTCTAATTATCTTCTAACCTAAAATTATTTTTGTTGGATCTGAAAATTTGATGGTCAGTTAAAATATATATCTGGATTGGATAAAATATATTTCTGGTTTTACCGATTATGTTTAAAACTGCACATCAAAGCAATAAATCTTCTAGTTCATTGTTTAATTCGAAAACCTTCTAGTTTAATTTTCACTGACTAATAAATTAATAGTGAAATTAATTTCTAACATTTACAGATAATTAATTAGCTCTATTAATTAGTATATATTTTTTTGTTTACAGTTCAGTCTGAAATCAATATTCTAAAAAAAGAACAATTTAATAATTGGTACAAGTTGAGGACATATTATATTGCCTTTATTTTTACTAATATTCCAGTACAAGTAAGTATATTGGATATTCAGATGAACTATTAAAAACATTTATTTAAATTAAGCCATTGAATAATTCATACATTATTTTAATATTAGAAAATAGATAAATTATATTGTAATAAGTAACTATAAAAGTATGCCATAATTCAACTTGAGTTTAGAGTTTATTGTGGGCCATCACATAATTATTTCTGATTTTTTTATTTAGTAAGACAAGAGATCCAGGAGTTATTTTTTGAACACTTATTTATATGATCAGAATAAAATTCCAATAATAAAAAAATTGATTAAATCTCTACCAATTGTTCCTCATCAATTAAATTTATACAAATAATTTAAAATAAAAAGAAAATAATTGTTTTACATTATATATTAATGGAAGGAACATTGCATTATTGAGTGGTTCTGGCCTGATACATTAGGTTGATACAACAGAAAGCAAACTATAGTCTGAGATTGGAAAAATTTATTTTAAATAAATATATCAATAATTTTATCCGATAGTTTTAATATGATGTATCGTAATATCGATATTCAAATTTGAGTCTCAAAAACTGATACTTTATCCAAACAAAAAAATTAAATAAAGAAAAAAAATTTCAATTCAATTTTGATTTTCTTACATTTTTTTATTTTCAGCAATTTAATTCACTTTTCTCTGCCTCTTAGTAATAAGCCTTTTCATTAATAAATTTTAATAGTTTTATAAGATTTTAGTAATTCATTTATATTAATTTTCTTCCTTCCTTTTTCTTTGTTTTTTAATGTTCAAGTAATTTAATTTTTTTCTCCCTCTAGTTTCTAGTAATAAGTTTCTTGTTTTTATTAACAAATGATAATAAATTGATACTTTTTTTTTTTATAAGCAATATATAGATACTACTTTGTTGTTATTAAAAATCTAAGGCTTGTTAATTTATATTATCCGATCCTTCAATTTAATGTAAACCCTCTTCTCCTTCTCCTCTCTTCAAAGATTAAAAATATCGAGACCCAATATTATATCGAATATATTATATATATATCGATATTTACATCCCTAGTCTGAGAGTCTTCAGATTGCTTCTGGCTAGAAATGAGTGGAAGACCAGCATTGCCAAATCTACAAGACAACCAGTCCTCCCATTCCTCGTGTGAGCTCACAAAACTTGGTTATTGTTCCTAATCACAACTGCCTGTGTTTGTTAAATGATACTTGTTTAGCTTGAAATGGCAGTTAATTCACCCTGCTAACGATTTTATAGGAAAATGTCATAATTAAAACATTTAAAACTTATAAAAATTAATTTTATTTTTGCATTTATCTTTAATAGCTTGTTTTTAATAGAATTTTATGCAGAATATGAATACATTGGAAAGCTCACAAAATACGATTGTCCATTAAAATGTCTGTTCTTATGTCATTAAAACTTTAGACAATTATTACATAATAACTGTTGTTCCTTTAATTTTTATACTAGCGAGTTCGCGAGCCAGGTGCCTCTTTTTGAAAGCTAATGATATTCATTGAGAACCTAAATTGATTTAACATTTATTTATTTTAATTATTTTTATCTTATATCTTATATTTGGCAATTATTGCATATTTCATGTTTAAAGTAATTTTGAACCCTTAGAAGCATTATTTGAATTTGGGACTTCAGAACTTTAGCTCTTTCTTTATAGTCCAGTAGTGCTTTCCAGAGTTGGTACCAGTTTATGGCAAACACCGGCTATTACAATCTAAACCGACATGCCCCTTCAGGGTTGTTATTAAAAAAAAAAAAAAATGTACCACTACAATCTGTTATAAAAAAATATTTAAAATAATAATAATGCTATTTAACTAAACTCTGAAAACTATTCAAAAAAATAATAATAAAACATTGAAATCAATAAAACAGAGTACTGGTTTGTTGCAAGGCTAAGATTCAAATGAGATAGCTATAATTAGAAATGGCAAACCTGGATGCAGGCAATTGGTCAAGCCCTTCCCCATTATCCTCCACCCAGATCCTCTTCCAAATCTCTCGGACTATTCGTAAGTTTTATAAAGATATGGCGAGAGGTTAAATAGAAATATATGCAGACTTATTAAAAATATGAAACACAATAGCGGAAAAAAACAATTATTGGACAATATTTTTGATAGACAGTTACTACTTTATTTACTTGATTAAAATAAATAAAAATTCAGATTCCAAAAGTTCTTTCTTCTCGCATATTTATCTGTTTGCCTTCAATCTCTTTGAAATGGTAATCACTACGTTCTTAATTATGTAATATGTTTATATAATGTATGTCCTGTTTAAGTTTATTTAATGCAATATAATTATAATAATTTTAATTTAAAGTATAATATAATTGTTTTTTTATACCTACAGATGGCCTTCAGTTTTATCTTTGTTTCTGTATCTTACTACTTGACTAATCAGCTCTTCGAACTAACCAGGTTTATAAAATTTTCTATTATATGCCAGCTGACTGTTATTGTAGCAGAATGTACAGGACTCGCCATTGGTACTCTTGATAACCCTGTGGTAAGGAACTTTTGCTGACCTATAATAATTTTAAACTATTTTTATTAATAATTACCAATTATAATTGCGTTGCATGTTTAAAAAAAAAATAATGTCCACAGTAATTCTATTTCTTTGTGCTCCATAAGTTAACATAGAGACTACTTTTCATATGTCTTTTTGTATAAATAACAATTTATTAACAAATTTTCTTGTGGTAATAGATTTATTTACTAATAATATTTAAACAGACATAAAATCCTTCAAGTATAAAAGAAATTTATTTTTAAAAATATTCTAATATTATCCCCATTAATAACATTAAAGAGAACTAACTGCAATTCCTTGAAGAACCTACAAATAAATGAATGAGTTAAATCATTTTTCCAGCTGTGTAGTAAGTTAATCATCTCAAACTGAATCTTAAATATATTTTGGTTGTTAATTAATTAAATAGCTTCCTGCAACAGCTATACTAGCCACACCTAGCGGTGGGATTTGGGACAGGAGCCATCTGCTTTTTTGAAACAGTTTATTTGAGTGTACCTGTTGAATTTAGCAGAAACAGCTTCCTGCAACAGCTATGCTAGCCACACCTAGCGGTGGGATGTGGAACAGAAGCCATCTGCTTTTTTGAAACAGTTTATCTGAGCATACCTGTTGAATTTAGCAGAAATAGGTTCCTTCAACAGCTATGCTAGACACACCTAGCGGTGGGATGTGGAACAGGAGCTATCTGCTTTTTTGAAACAGTTTATATGAGTGTATCTGTTGAATTTAGCAGAATCATCCATTTATATTGATTGAAAAGGACGAAATTGCCTCACAGCCACTTGATACATCTCACAGGATGTAAGAACATGATATACTTTTAAAAAGTTTGGCAGTTATCAGCATGCATTGGAGAGTATGATGAACGTTGTCGCTTTCTGGTCATCATTTTTTTTTTTTTTTTTTTTTTTATTGAAATCCAACAACGAAGAGGTAACAAAGATAAATTTGTTGTGCCTTTGCTTGTTCAGAATTGCATTTTATGTATTTTTATGCATATTTCATGAAGTTTAATATCATGTATGGTAATTGACATGAAGAGCCTTAAATTGTGGTGTTTTTTTTTTGTGAAATTTGGCCTCATTTTCAGTGGGCAATAGCGGTTTAAAGGTTGATAGTAGAGAAATATTTTGTAGCCATAAAGTGTAAAGCATTTTGTCTACTTTAATTTGGTAGAGAATGGTCTTGTTTGAATAAAACAAGTTTCCAAACTATACATTGATGGAAAACCAAGGTTTCAGGCAAAATATCTGTCAGATTCAAGTTCAGAGACCCAATAAACTAGGATGTACCAAAATTTTCATCTACAACAAACATTCTTCTTTTCTGTCCTAGTTTATCTGGACAACCACTTATAAAATTTTAGTTTTAGTGTAACTTTTTTATATTATTTCTTCAAATAATCCCTGGAAAACCCAAAATAGGCCACTTTTCGCCCTCCCCCTCTCCCTCCCCCCCAAGAATTTTTATGATGCAGCTCACGTCTCCCCTCCCCTTACTCACTTGTAGGTTGAGGGGACAAGGACAGTCATTGCCCATCAGAGGGTTCAATGACTAGCTTTTACTTATTTTGATTTTATGATACCAATTAATTCACAACTGTATGTCTTAATGTAAAAATAAATGATCTACAATATTCATTTTGAAGAGTACTCCTCTAAATTTGTGTATTTTATATCAATTCCAAAATACAAACATTGATAATTCTTCATAAATTTATTTATGAGATTTTTCAATTTTTAAGAAAATGTATCTGCTAGTAAAATGTTTCTATACTTACTTTATTTTATTTTGTATTTTCCTTGCCTATCAGGGATATGGGTTTCCGTAGATGAAGCAATGTGTAAGCTTCCTCTGCAGATAAATATTTCATTAAATCATAAAATTCTGATTTTTGTTCGTTTCCTTGGTCCAGGAAGACCACCTTCATCTTTCACACTTATTTCCACTCTTGCTTCCTTTTAGGAGTGAGGAGGTTAATATGAGTTGGTCTCAGTGTCCCCTTCGACCCGCATACAAAGGATTTTTGTATTGGCTATATAGTTATGCTTAGTGACTGATTGGATGAACATGCTCTCTATGATGATATAAGAGTCCAGCTTCCCTCAGTAGCTTAGCCTTCAATTCCTGAAACGCATTGCAGGTGCCATGGAGTTCACCAATTTTTGGAATACTTTAACTACCTTGAAATGCATCAGAAAGTAAAAGGCATGAGATTTAAGAAAGAATTTGTCTCTCAAGACCCCATTGATCTAGAGCAGTTTGAATGGCAGGATTTTTCTTTCCAACCTTGTCTCATCTTCACCAAATCGTAGTTATTAAATTTATATCAAGACAGGCTTAGACTATTCGTAGGATGATAAAAACTTATACTAAAGCCTGTCCTTATTAGTAAGCGTGTTACCAAATGGCTTACCATTGGACTTTGGCTAATGAATATTCATAAACATAGAATTTGAGTGTTATTATACCATGCGATGTCTTACATATTACTATAGTATGAACTAAAAATATTTATATGATACTACTTTAAATGTGTTTACATTATTTTTATAATTTTATGAAAATATCTTAAAATCAATTTTGTTTCAGAATGGAGTGTTCTGGGGCTCCATTATATTGGCAGTTCAAATCGTCCTGGGAGGTGTATTGGCCATTTTATCACACGTGCCTTTGCCACTTTACTACATTTCATTTCTCAATTCCATACGTTATACTACCGAAGCTTTGGCTTTCACTATGTATGGCAATAACAGAGAGATCCTTCCATGTCCTAAAGAGGAATTTTATTGTCATTATCGATATCCTGAAAAAGTTCTTGATGAAATGGGTATGGCTGACATCAATTATTGGGGTGATGTCAGCATGCTTACACTTTTTTCAGTAATCTTTATGTGTAATGCATACTATTTTCTTTATAGAAAAGTAAAAAGGAGGTAAACTAATGAAATATTTAAAAATATTTCCGAAAACTTTTTTTTCTTCTTGTTCCTGAAAGTAGAAGGAAAAATTCTGCTTTGCCAGAATGTCAAGTGGGTGTAATGATTGTAAATAAAAGTGTAAAGTAAAACATTAGATTTTAGCTCATCGTATATATTTAGAAACTGTACCTACAAGTTTTATATGATTATGACAGAATATTATTAGAGTATTTAAGGGTTAGATTTTATATTGTAACATGTGATATTCTTATGATTAGTTATATAAGTGATGTAATTTTTGTAAATTTCGTATTGACAGTATTGAATTTTTTTTTTTTAAATATTAAATGACATCTGATGAAATAAAACATCATTATGAGAATTTGTCCTGTTATTATTAAAAATAAAAATATATGTAATTTTTATATTTACGAAATAAAATTGTAAATAAATGAAAATAAAAAAGACATTGAATTAATGGATATTAAAACATTTAATTTTGGCAACAATGAGCAATAATTTTTGTCTATGTGCATTAAATAAATTTTATTAATTTTAAATATAATTGTATAGTAGGTTAACTTGTAAAATATAGGAATTTATTAGTAATAAATCAAGACATGACAATGAAACATATACTTGTTACAACTTATAGACTTATTAAGATGTATATAAATATTTATCTATCCTATGCATTACACATCATCGTCCATGAATCGTATGTGATTCACAGGATCCATAGTTGTGAAACAGTGATAGAACTATAAGCCTCACCTCTGCTTTTGCTTTTTGCATTATGACCTCACCTCGGCTTTTGCATTATGAAACTTATGTCATAGAATATTTATAAGTACTCTCTATTTTGCCAAAAAGCAGCATTGCCTAGTAAAATTTATATGAAAACAAGCGTAGAAATTTGGATTGCGAGTGAGAAAATGCTTCAGAGATGCGAAGGATTAATGAATATTTCCTTTAAGAAGCAAACATATATTATTTAAAATGCTTTTGTTTTGATATAATATTACAAAGCCAAGGATCATTTAAAAATATTTTGTAATGATAAAACATTATTATAGGTGATTTTTTTTTTTACTCTGTTAGTAATTATTGTTCAACCTTTACTGTAATTATTTTTTTTGGCACGATAATTTATATTATTTATTAAATACAATTATTTCTTTGCGATTGTTTAATTTTTTTTTACCATTATTTGAAAATTGTTATCTATTCCCTTTTCTTAGTTGCCTACTCCTGTATCAGTTGATGCTGTTTGAGGATTCCTTCTCTAAAGCTGGTTCCAATTAATTTGATGAACTGCCAGCTCTTCCATCATCATTCCACCTAAGTCTTTAAAAAAGCCTTTCTTTTGGTCTTTCAACAGTTTCTTTATCAGTTAATAGAGATAATTAATTCTATGTAGGGCTGGTGTGTGGTATGATTCTTATGTGTGCGAAAAATGTATGGAACCTTTCAGGAAAAAAAAATATATATATTTTATTACTAAACAGGAAATAATATGGAAATGAAAACTACTTTATACAAATTACTGTATATTATTTTAAGATTGCTTATTTACAAAACAATAAAACTAATACTTCATGAATGAAATGCATCAGGCTTCCATTGCTGCAAACCCATCACAGTTCTCAATATTAATTGATTTTGAAACATCATATTTTATTGTAATAATAGCAAAACCATTAAATTTTTCCTGATTCATAATTGTTCCAGGTAATTTTTAATTATTTTTAATTTAAAAAAAGTTCTCTCACTCATAGCAACTGAAGCAGGTAGAGTCAGTACAATTCTCGATACAATTGAACCAACAATTTATAACAAGTTATAAATAAAAGAAGGAAAGAATAACAAGTTCTGGGATGGAACTAGAACTTTCTATAGAATGACAAAAGACTCTTGGCTGGCGTTTCCACTCACGCTGATAAGGAGGACATATGAAATGTGATAAACCCTACAGGACCTTCATAATTGTCCTGCACTTAGTTTCTTTCTACCAATACTTTCATTTTTATAATATCGTTAAATTAACAGAGTAATTTTTTTATTGAAATACCGCAAATTTCAAAAGTTTGGCGCTCCATAGCTATGCATAGGTCCTTTACCGTTAGTTGTACCTTAAAACAGGGATTCCCAAATCGTACTATGCAAGGATGTACCAGGTGGCACTCGAACAAGCAAACAAAAGTCATGGATATTATATATATATATTTTTAATTATTATTTAATGTATCGATTATAAGACGCATAAACTCGATCTGCAATTGAAAAATAATTCTGAATGGTTACTGTAGTAATGGCGAAAGCAATGAGTGTTGAAGAGAATATAAGAATCAAGTTGAGGTCCATTAAGCCTAACATTGATGCTATGATTATAAATAAACAACAGCATGCTTCCAACTGAAAATATTCATGCTTTTTTTTACAATGTACTTTTTCTTACTTTTGATGGATGTACTTTTATCCACACATAATTATTGGTATTGTTATATGAATCTTTGTTTTAGTTACATAGTGTGTTTTATTACATTGTGTGAATATAATTTTTACTGTTGCTGTTGTAATGTCAAATTGATCAACTTTTGAACTTTATTTCCAATTTATTATTTTCTTAAGCCAATTTATCATAATATAGGTTCTTTGTTAAAATAACTTTTTGTAAATTAGTTTGTATTTTTTATGAAAACGAATCTTTAATTTTAACATCATAAGATGAGGAAGTGGTACTCCTAGTTATCTGAAAAGTGGAAGTGGTACTCAGTGACATGAAGTCTGATAACCCCTGCCTTAAAATGTAACTGCACCTTTTTCATAGGTGATCTTAACATGAAAACAATTTCGATTTTCAGATTATCATATTCGTATTTTAAGAAAAAAAAACATTTATATGTTTATATTTATACTCGGTATTTTCTTGAAATACCGAAAATTTGAAAGATTTGGCCTTCCGTTGGCCCATAACCGTTAATTTTATCCATGAGATGCCTACCCTACTGATTTTAAAAAGAATAATTTTCAGAAAGTGGATAAGTTAACTTTTGATAGAAAACTCATTTGTTTGGATAAAATGCATATTTTCTATAAAAAAAAAATTAAAAAAATGTTTTTTTTTACAGTTTATTGTTGGCTAAAAACACAATGAAACTACCGATTTTGATTTCTGGATATTCTGAATATACGCAAAAATCATATGTTGGGATTTAGCGCAGAAATGAGCCAATTCACTTAAAAATCAGTGCCTAGCTCCCTTTATAAAAGTCAGTGTCTAGCTCCCACTGTGGGATCCCTTTGCAGATTGAGGATAATAAGTACCCTCAGGGTACCGAATTTTCGTATTTATGCCTGTGAATACACGAAGATGGAATCCCGGCAGAGCTCTTAAAGCATGGAAGTGAGAAACTCCATGAGGCTATTTATGGGATAGTATTGGATATATGGGTTGAGGAACAAATGCCTGTCCAGTGGAAGGAGGAATTAATTTGGTAAGCCTAACTGTATTTTAAATTGCTGACACAAATGTTTGTGTGTTTTTAGAACTGAAGATGAATGTATAACATTTGAAACTAGTTTTCAATAAAAACAAATAATTTATCAATCCCTAATATCTTAGATTGTTCAAACTATCGTCGCATTACTTTCCTTCAGCGAGCTTATAAAGCCATGTCAAATGTATTGTGTTCAAAGCTACTTCCTTTTGCAGAAAGAGAAACAGGAGAGTATCAGACGGGATTCAAAAGAGGAAAATCTACGACGGATCAAATATTCAGCCTAAGGATGATACTCTAGAACTCAACTGAATTCGAAATGAACACTCATCATCTTTTCATTGATTTCAAGAGCACGTACGATAGTATCAAAAGGCCCAAACTCTACGAGGCATTGCGTGAGCTCAGGATCCCACCAAAATTGATACGCCTCGTCAAAATGACCATGGAAGATGTGAGGTGAGAAGTCAAAGTGCAGTAAAACTTGTCACCAGAATTTAACTCGAATAAGAGGACTGAGACTAGGAGATGCCCTAGCACGCTTGTTATTTAACCTTTTCCCTTGAAATAGTAGTAAGAAACTCTTGATAAAATTAGTGAACAAGGGTAAACTCATATAACATAGGAAAGATATTTTGAACACACGTATATTTCCTCTCAGAGCACCTTACAACACCACGAGGCCAGTGCCAACACAATATGCATTGCCTGCGTATATTACATAGACACATCACTACTATATATTATTACGGTAGTATAGATCCCTTTTCCGGCTCTCAGGAGCGATGGATTTTGATCAATGAGGTATCAACAGAAAAGGAATTTCACAGAGAAGTGACGAATCTTGATTTTGTTTCTTAAATTCTTACTAGGGCTTAAATAAATGTGATGAAAAAACTGGGAGGTTTCAAAGATTCGACGTCTGAGAGTCGGCGGATCGAGACGGGATAGGTTGGGTTTTAAAGATTTTGACGCGGGCATCAAGATCATATACTGATACCTGCGGAGCGTATGGTCCAGCGTTTTAAAGCTTTAAAACCTACCGTTTTCGAGATAACGCACGATATAAGTCCGCACGGGCCCTATGCCATCTTGCGTACGTGTCGTTGTCATGGCAACTTTATATCAATTTGAGTCTGTTTACAAAAACTTTTAATGAGTGAGAAATTGTATATTGTTTCTCATGTCCAATCCTAACTGTTAAATATGACTACTACACACAGAAAACGGTGTAGCTGAATCTTATCGCCTTACTGTTAAACTTAAGAGATGTTTTCCAGTGGTGTAAGCTAATTACTAATAAAGTATGTAGCTAATAAAGTCATTACAAACTATGTAGCTTTACCAAATGTGTGTGCTAAATAAACTTTTTTGGTAATATTATATTGTTTACACGAATGAATATGTTTCTTTCCCTAATATCGCTTATACATCCAATATATTAGGGATTAGAAGAAGGATTGATATATAATGCGAGAGTTCTCGCTCGGGTATACTAGTCACTACTATATATTATTACGGTAGTATAGATCCCTTTTCCGGCTCTCAGGAGCGATGGATTTTGACGGGTGAAGTATCAAAAGAAAGGAAATTTCATGGAGATGTGACGATTACCAATTTTGTTTCTTAAATTCTTAGTAGGGCTTAAATAAAAGTTATGAAAAAACTGGAAGGTTTCAAAACTTTGACGACTGAGAGTCGACGGATCGAGACGGGATAAGTTGGGTTTTAAAGATTTTTACGCGGGCAGCGTTTTAAAGCTTAAAAACCTACCGTTTTTGAGATAACGCACGATATAAGTCCGCACGGGCCTCATGCCATCTTGCGTACATGTCGTTGTCATGGCAACTTTATATCAATTTGAGTCTGTTTACAAAAACTTTTAATGAGTGGGAAATTATATATTGTTTCATCTGTCCAATCCTAAAGGGCACTGCTAAATACTACATATAGAAAATATAGCTGGATCTAATTGCCTAACTGCTAAATTGAAGAGATATTTTCCAGTGGGGTAAGCTAATTACTTATTAAGTATGAACTGTAACATCAACATTGGCATTACGAACTATGTAGCTTCACCAAATCTGTATGTTAAATAAACATTTTTGGTAATATTATATTGTCTACATGAATAAATATGTTTTCCTAATATCGCTTATACTTCTAATGTATTATATGTTTTAAGAAGGTTTGATATCTAATGCGAGAGTTCTCGCCCGGGTATACTAGTAATAATTATTTCTGACAGCTCTTGCATCCAAACGACAGGGACCATTTAAGACAGACTCGTCCAACTGCTTGCTTTTGCTGATGATATCGACATAGTCGTTTACTCGCTCAACGTACTTAAGAGCGCATTCCTGAATCTTATAGAAGCCAATGCAGCCATGGGCCTGGCTATAAACAAAGTAAAGACAAAGTACATGAGAATTGGCCAGAATGATAGAAATGCGGCCAAAGAACCCTTAGTAATACGTCCGTTCAGATTTCAGAGCGTAGAGCAGTTTCAGTACTTAGGGTCTCAGTTGTTTGCTCCACAAATAAGATTCTGATGAAAACAAGCCAGAGACTGATGATGGCAAACATATGCTATTTTGGGTTAAGAAAGCATCTCAGTAAACCCATAATCTCTTGACGAACCTTAATTTACAAAACACTCATCAAGCAGGTCCTTATTTATGGGTCCGGAAATGGACTCTGACTGCCAAAGAAGAAATAGAAATCCTTATTTTCGAAAGGAAAATATTACGGAGAATTTTTGGGCCCATTAAACAAATGGGCCAGTGGAGAAGATAGCACATCAATGAAGTACTCGAGCTCTACGGTGAAGCTAAGGTATTACAGACATCAAGTCGTGAAGATTGAGATGGGTCGGCCATGTCGCCAAAATGAGAGATGTCCAGATTCTCAAGAAGTTATTGGATGAGAGGCTGGACTGCTCCAAAGGTAGAGGCAGACCATGTATGTGAATACATTTAGCATTCGTATTTACGAATATAAATATGCCCAATTCTGCCTAGTACTTACTGAGTTGAGTTGCTGATGTTTCTGTCCACGTGATCTTCTAGTATTAGGGACTTGAATAAGTTCTCGCTGTTTCCCGACAGATGGTGTTATCTTAGTCCTTTTGCATCAGGCAATATTATAACCAACTTTATCGTGAAGCTCCACCATCAGACTCGAAATCACAGTATATGTTATTCCGCCGAAGTGTAAACAACATACTTTTTCATAGCGTTAAACATAACGAATTTCGTGCCAAAAAAAGAGTATTTGCGGGGAATTTTACTGCATTCCTTTTTTCAAAAAAAATCTGCATCTGAAGCACATAGAATTCTTGTGGAGACTTACGGCGACCATGCTCTGTCGGAAACAACATGCAGAGATTGGTTTAGACGCTTTAAAAATAATGATTTTAATATTGAAGATAAAGAACGCTCTGGCGCAAAGACCCAAGTCAGACGCAAAATGAACTTGCAGAATCTTTAGGAGTTGATCACACAACAGTTTCCAAACGTTTAAAAGCAAGTAAATTGGGTGCCCTACGAATTAAAGCCGTGAGACGTCGAACGGCGTTTTTTCACATGTGAACAGCTGCTCCAACGGTAGAAAAGGAAAGGTTTTTGCATCGTATCGTGACTGGCGATGAAAAGTGGATACACTACGATAACCCGAAGCGTAAAAAATCATGAGGTAAGCCCGGCCATGCATCAACATCGACGGCAAAGCCGAATATCCATGGTTCCAAGCTCATGCTCTGTATTTGGTGGGATCAGCAGGGTGTAGTGTATTATGAGCTCCTCAATCCCATCGAAACCGTCACGGGAGATCGCTATCGACTACAATTAATGCGTTTGAGCCGAGCATTGAAGGAAAAACGGCCTCAATATGAGGAAAGACACGACAAAGTAATTTTTCAGCATGACAACGCTCGGCCATATGTTGCAAAACCTACTTGGATACGCTCAAATGGGAAATCCTACCCCACCCGCCGTATTCACCGGACATTGCTCCTTCCGATTACCACTTGTTCCGATTGATGTCTCATGGCCTGGCTGAGCAGCACTTCCAATCTTATGAAGATGCCAAAAAATGGATCGATTCGTAGATAACTTCAAAAGATGAGTCGTTCTTTCGACATGGTATTCGTATGCTGCCAGAAAGATGGGAGAAAGTAGTGGCTAGCGATGGAAAATACTTTCAATTACATGCTCTTTACTAATTTTTTTAAATAAAGCATTTATTTTCACGAAAAAACAGCCAGAACTTATTCAAGTCCCTAATAGAAAAGGCTAAAGGAAGGATGAAATCTTACCAACACCCAAACAGCTATAGAAATTGTGAGATTAAAAAGAAGCCAATAAAATAAAATAAGCCAACTTTTTACATCATCAGATTAGGTTCACTATTAAGTATAATAATATGTATTTTAATCATAATAAGTTATATTATAACGTATCTGGCTCGTTACCCCGTTTTAAAAATGAATTGAAACCTCTTAATTTATTCTTTTGGACCAAAAATAACACAGTGATTATACTGAATTGCGATTTATTTACAAACCAAAAGTATAATAACTAGGGCTAGAATATTCAAGTAAAGACATTTTTTAACAAGATATGACAGACTTAAGTCTGTTTCTTAATTGGGATCTTTCACATGTGGGAAATATATTCAATCTTTGAAGACTTATATCTCAGGAACTACTTAATCTACTGAGTTGGCTCAGGTCTAAAATTGTGGAAAATTTAATTTGGTTTAATAAAAGTAATCAAAACGTTTTATTTCAGGCTCAAACTTTGGGAGATATTGATCAGAAACTGAAAATAGTGCCAAAATGTCGGTGTTTGGCTGCTACGAGCTCGAACCGGTTTTCGAAAATTGTTTTTTACTGCAAGCTTAGGCCTAAAAATTAGTACTACTTGACCTTTTGCAGGGTCGGATGTATAATTTGACTGGACTATTACCCAAAGTGCGGTACGCGTACGTCCAGGGAGTGTTTGGTGAGGGTACATAGAAAAAAAATCTGATGCGGTGCGCGCATCACACAATTTTCCCTTACCGTCCTATAATAATTATCTTTTTAATATAATTTTAAAGAGTTCACATAAACACTGCTACTAATAAACTCAGGAGCATTCACTTCTTCTCCCACTTCAGTACAATAAAACAGTTTTTTAAACTATTTTAGTACAATTCTGAACACTACCTATATATTTTAACTTTGTCAAGTTGCAAATATATTTTAAAAGTTTCTGGTTCAGTTTCCATGGAAACATTTTCTTTCCATTGAATAATATGAAAGTAGAAATTATTAAGTTAATTTCCGCTTTTGTATTCTTAAATTACTTTATTACAGAGCGTATTGTTTACAACAGATTGGCGAATTGGTGGGAGGAGGTTCGGTCGCAACCGTCTCCTTCCGGATGCGCTCGGTTATCCATCTAGGGTCTAGTGCTCCTCATAGAATATACTGTATCTTTGCTAATACTGGTCCGAGTTTGATGATTTTTTTTTTTGTTTTTTAGATAATTTAATAACCTTTCATACAATTCAATATATAATTTTCTATAAATTGCATGCTTTTTAAGTTAAGCGCAAAAAAAATATTCTTTTCGCCAGAACTTCTTTCCCTGCATCTTTCCATGGTCATTTTCTCGGTGATTTACTACATAAATGAAAAGTTAAAGGCCTTTATGAAGAATAATTTAGGCAAGTTTTATCAAAATCGTTAATGCCATTTTCGAGAAAAATGTAAAAAAGTGTAAAAACCATGATATAATAGCTAATTCCGGTTAGTCCGATGCGCTGTATCTTTGCTAATTCTGGTCCGATTATGATGATTCTTTTATTGTTTTTTAGATAATTTAATTACCTTTGTACAATTCCACACATAATTTACCGTAAAATGCATACTTTTTATGCTATGCGCAAATAAAATATTCTTTTCATCATAACTTCTTTCCCTGCATTTTCTCGGTGATTTACTACATAAATGAAAAGTTAAAGGCCTTTATGAAGAATAATTTGGGAAAGTTTTATCAAAATCGTTAGAGCCGTTTTCGAGAAAAATGTAAAAAAGTGTAAAATCCATTATATAATGGCTAATTCCGGTTAGTCCGATACGCTGTATCTTTGCTAATACTGATCCGATTATGATGATTCTTTTATTGTTTTTTAGATAATTTAATTAACTTTGTACAATTCCACACATAATTTACCGTAAAATGCATACTTTTTAAGCTATGCGCAAATAAAATACTCTTTTCATCATAACTTTTTCCTCTGCAATTCCTCGGTGATTTACTAAATAAATTAAAAGTTAAAGACCTTTATGAAGAATAATTTAGGCAAGTTTCATCAAAATCATTAGAGCCGTTTTCGAGAAAATTGTAAAAAAGTGTAAAATCGATTATATAAAGCGGCACTTCCGGTTGGTCGATTTTGACGAAAATGTTGCTGTAACATCACATGCATGTGGCAACCTTAAATACGTAATTTCAGTATCGTACAACTTTTCATTTTTGAGCTAGACTGTTCACATACACACAGATCATTTTGCGAGACATGTTCATTTGGACTCAGGGGACCTTAAAACGTGTATTTCCTTCGAAAACTTGAATTCGAAAATATTCACGATCGCAATACTTCCCTTTACTATATACTTCGTAAGGGAAAGTAAAAAATAATTTTAAAAAACTTCGTTACTTGTTAGTGTTGTGTAAGGTGTGGTTTTCATATATACTTATTCCTGAAGTTGCTTTATCAGAATTTGTAGAAATCAAGTCAATAAAAAGAAACAGCCATTAGGCTACTAAATCGCTTCTCAGATTAAAATTAACACCAATCTATGATGATCTGCCGTCTTAACATAAATAATTACATCGATCTCATCGGTCTAAATAAATCTTATTTAAGAATAAATCTATATTTAATAAATCTATATATATAATCTATATATTATGCTTTTTTAAGCATAGAGAATAACCTTAAAAAAAAAAAAGATACAACTAATAATTTCATAACATTTTAGTAATAATTTTATAACACAGAATTTAGAAGATTTGATAACCCCTTCAGGAAGGATCAGTATAGATAAACATGTGTTTTCTTTGAAGGAAGGTTCAAGAGGCAGGTTATGTTACATCCAAAATTTTGATTTACAGAAGAGGGTCAATTATTTTGGGGTCATGGTGAAATTATTAGAAACGTTAAGAAACCATTGGAAGAAATCTACATTAGGTGTTGCAGCTTTAGCATATGGGATAAATTATGGGTTAGACTCATTTGAGTAAGTTTTGCATATAGTGAAGCCAATTATAATATTATTACATTACCGATTATATCAACATTTTAAAACAATTTAGACTAGGTTCAATGATGAGATCGGTCTGTGCTGAAGCAGTTAAACATGGCGACAGACCAATTACAGAAGGCAAACCTCGGCGCATTACTGTAATTCTGAATCCAGCCTCAAATAATAGGTCCAATTTTTAATTTTGCTATTTTATATTTTTTAAATAAATGTATCATATATTGTAATAGTTTTAAAATCTTATATTTTAGGAAATCCAAGAAAAATTTTGAGAATTACTGTGCTCCTTTATTATATCTTTCAGGAGTTTATGTTTCTATAATTGAAACAGAAAGAGAAGGCCATGGCCGAGACATCATTAAAAAAATTGATCCGAAGACGGATGCTGTGATAGTTGCTGGAGGTGATGGAACTTTATCAGAGGTTCATATTTAACATTATCAATATGATATTATTTAATATGCCAGTCAGATTTAAAAGACAAGACAAAATATGTTTGCTAAATTACATGAAATGAGTAAATAAATACTAAATGATAATTTAAAAAAGATATATGCTATCATATACAAGATTTTGGGATTCTAAGCCGTTTTCCTCCTCTTTATTTAATTATCTGAACATCCTTGTTAAAAGAGTCGCATAATGCTGTTCATATGGCATTTTGATATGAGTTATTCATATGATAACGTATGGCTAGTTTTCAAATAATGGATAATTCTCAGGTCCCAATTTTCCACAAAAAAACATTTTAAAAAAATCTGAACATTCTAAATCAGCTCTAAGCTAAAACAATTATCTCGAAAAACTTATTCTCAAAATCTACCATCAGTTGGAACCATCGTGCTAAAATTCTCATCGTTGTAGCCACATAGATGGCATGACAGTGAGAGCCATAAACAACCATGACAATGATAAAATGAACTTAATAAAATCATTCAATATTGAATATCTGTCCAATTATTAATTTGAAGATCTCATTTCACAAGGATAATGATAATCATAATAAAATGCAAAAAAAAAAAAAATTAAACAAAAGGACGTTAACTATATCTAGCCACAACTATGATTGTTCGAAACCTACTAATATGTTATTCACCCTTCCTGGCTGGGTGGTATGAGGGGATTGATAATTAAAATGGGGGCCTAGACTACCTTTAAAACTTCAGAACTGCCACAACCTTTCAGAACCCTGAGAGTCAGGAATGATATTTTTTTATGGGCCATATTTTGAAAAATCCTACAGCCTATTCTAACACAATAAAAAAATAATTGAATAATTTTTACAAGTATTACTGAATACAGTAAAAGCTTTATTTTCGAGAGATTGATGAAAATAATGTTAAGGTATATTTGAATATTAAAAAATGTAGCTGTGTGATAGCCATGACAATAAGAATGGAATTGCACATGGCAAGTAGAACATTAGTGAAACATTCCAGTATAATTAATTTATCATTTCGATCAGAAACAAAGGCTCCTTGAAGTGCTATTATCACCGACATGAATGTATAGTGATCCTAGGAAACAATTTTATTTAATTGGGACTTGAAAGTTGTCCGTTGTTTAAGAATCACCCATATCTGTACCCCTGTGAGTAAGTAGTAATTAGAAAAATTAGTTTAGTCCATCACTGGGTTTTAAAAGTTGACTTTATAACATCTTTAATGCTTAACTCCAGATTGCGTTCGGGAGATATTGCAATGTGAAATTATAAGATTATTCTTGAAACAGACATTTTTTCAAGGTAATAAAACTTTGAAACTGCTAGTTTGAAATGTTGGAATTTTTAATTTGATTACTTTTTAGATATATAAATCTGTCTGTTTTATTATTTTATTTAGTATATAGTACGTTTTTCTGATTCATTTTTTGATAATGTTTATATGAAAGGGGTAAAAAAAATCTTTTCTTAAATTAATTTTAGGGTTAATGATAATTATTAGTTATCAAATGGTTATCAAGACTGTTTCCAGTCATCTGAAATTGATGAATACATATTTCATTACCTTGTATATCCATTACAAGCACCTCCCCTGGTGAAACATAACTTGTTTTTTTCTGGATTAGATGTTGTAAGTGAAAATGCGAAATATGTATTTGATTTGCTAACGAAGTATCTTCCGCCATGGTATACTTCCTTCATTGCTATTGAAATTCAAGCTTACTTTGTTTTGAATGGGAAGCATCATTACAATTTTGATCAATAGCTCTTTGTGCTAGTTAAAAAAACTTTATAATTTGTAATGGATCCTCAATCCAGGCTGCCTTCTACAAAAGCCAAATTAAAGGAATGCGCAAAGATATTGGGAATCAAAAGCCAAAATCAAATCCACAATATAAGGATGCTTAGGCAAACCCTTAGGAAGGAAGGCCTGCCATTAATGAATGGTAGAGCTGTGATTGGTAAGGCATTGGAGTGTATCATTTTAGGGATAATCAGCTAGTATAAAAAATTACCCTCCCAAAAAAAAAGGTACCTAATTATTGTTGATCATCCTATTAGATTTGAAACTAACAATTAGTTGCTGACTACAAAAATTGATGCAGAAAAAAAATCTAATATAAGTATAAATAAATAATAAATTAGCAAGTGTATTATTATATTTTAGAAATATTTATGGCAGTCCCGAAATCACCTATTGAGGTTAAAAAAAAAAAATCAGGTAAAAGATTGCTCTCAATCAATAACTTGACTTCTTTGAACACCACAGTTATGGTGTCTAAGGTTTTAAATTGTTTCATTACTTCAGTAATGATTTCAATTTTTATTTCTCTTGAAACTTCAAAATTTATAGAATGAAAAATTTAAAATATCATTATTTAGAGGGAAAAAAGGATAAATATGTAAAACAAATTTTCTAAGCTTGGTAGACAAATGTTCTGTATAATTGAGCAAATCAATGAAATTGGCAAGCAGCCTTTATTAAATAAAGTATTTCTTGGTTGATATCCGCATGATAGTATAGAAGGATCAATCCCTGAAGGATTTGTTGTTCTTACAATAAGAATGAAAATAAGTATAAGTGTATTTCACAATACTTTTGGTTTTCCATTCATAAATTTTTATTTATTTCTTTTTTTCCTAGATAATCACAGGATTAATGAGATTTAATGGTGAACTATGTAAAATACCAGTAGGCGTGCTTCCGCTAGGAAAAACCAACACTCTTGCAAAACGATTATATGGTGTCGAAAACTGTATGTCATATGCAGGGATGGTAAATGCAACAATGGCAATAATCAAAGGAAATACTAAAACTATTGATGCTTTCAGAATAGAACTTTTACAGGTAACTTTTAAATGTGTGACTTAAATATAAAAACAAGTAATAAATAAAAGCACAATTTATAAATATTCTATTTTACATTATTTTGAATTGGTTGTATTTCATGAAATGTCACTTTCATTCCATAAACTAATTTTTTTTCTACTAAACATCTTACTTCTCTAATAAGATCCCACAATAATAATTATGGTTCTGATAACACACTGTAAAATTAATCAATACTTGTTTAGCTGCCCTACTACCGTCCACTCTCAGTAACTCGAACCTCAATAACTCAAATTCTTTGAAAATACCAATTTTTTTCAATTCCCTTCAGAAAACCTTTTTTAGTAAAAAAAAATGTAAGTAGATAACTTAAAATGATTTCTCGTGAAATTATTTTACCTCTACGATTTAAAGGAACAAGCTATTTACCTCTACAATTCAAATAAAGCCAAATTTATTAAAAACATTGCCTCTATTTGTCATGGCTTAAAGTTTACCCTTAGCAGGGCCTTGAAAAAAAAAATCTTTTTTGTTTATGCCTGTTCATATCAATCTAAATACATTAATTTCATATACAAAATTTTTTTTAATTTAAAACTAATTATACTTTTATTTTTGTATCTTATTAGATACATAGCACTCTTAAGGGTTCATCTTAAAGTTATATAATTTTTCTGGAATTATCAAAAAAACAAAACATCAATTTGTGTTATATACATTTTATTTGGAAGTATGAAATTAAAAAAAAAACAGTTTCAATGAGGAACTAAATATAATATAACCTCACATTTCTAAACTTGACTGAGGTTTTCCCGACCAAACAAAGCTTACACTGTCCCTTTTCAGAGAAAACAATTAAAGAATCTGTGTTTTCAAATTATAACTCATTGGAATGTGTTCCAATTGTGAAATTTTTCCTTTTTGGTGGAGAAAAATGACAGAACATGGCAGAAATTATTTAACAAGCAATAATTTAGAATAACAGGCTCTAAAAGTAATAATAACATATAAATAATTTTTGAAGGAAATGACCCAAAACATGTCATGTATCTCATAGGATACAAATAACTTAAGAGTAAAATAAACCAAAGGCCATGTATCTTATAAGATACAAATTGTTTTTTTGGCGTTATTTGCTCCCGATGCAAATTATGACAATATAATTACAACTCTATTAATAAGATTATTAAATGAAGAAAACGGCATATATTTTTAATTACAAAAACTAAATATTTAATAAAAAAAACTTTTTAACTCAACTTCATTGTTGATTCTTCCATGTTGATTGAAGTGATGGAGTTACAGGAAGTTCTTTTGTCTTTCCTGACATGCACACCTGCATAACATCCTAAAAATGTCCACACTTTTACAATAATAACAAAGTATTATTCAACTAGAAGAGCAGTTGAAATAGACCCTTGTAACCCATTAAAAAAAATTAAGTTCATCTTGAGAAAGTTGTGTGTCCTGTAGTATACATCACCCGGCTAAGGGTTAAGTTTGAGTGTAGATAGGGAGATAGGGATGTGCTGTTGATGAATTATGTGACCGTTGGTCTACTGCACATCATCCCAGCCTACTATTTCATCCATTGTTGTCAATGGTGTATTGTTTCTTTGTTTGTTTTTTTGTATAGTTTTTATTTATTTGAAGTTTTTGTAGTTTTGATTTTAGAAGTCTAGAATATGCGTTGCAATGATTCAACAAAAATAAAAATCTCTCACTGTACTTGGGAAACTTAAAGTAATGCAAACTGTAAATGAAGAAAAAAAAGAAGATATTTCCGCTCATTTCGGTATCCCTTCCAGTATCCTGTCTACGATTCTGATGAATGAGGCTGAAATTCAAAGGCAGGCGAATGAAGTAGTCCTTTACGCAAAAGAAAAAGGGATACGAAATTTCTTGATCTTGAAGATTATATCATCAAATGGTTTAAGCAATGTTGAGACAAAATATTAGTTATCAACAGCTAAAAGAAATATCTGAAAATGTTGCCAAAACATAGGGTCATGAGCGCTTTTAGGATAGCAATGGGTGGTTTGAACATTTTAACATTTTAACACGTGAATGTTATTTATTATTTCTACATTATATTATTAAATATTACATCTATAGTTGAAATGTCTAAAAGCTAACCTTTATAACTCAAGCTATGCATTACTCTCAAAGTAATTTCTCATTCCATTGAGGTTCAAGTTACCGAGAGATGAATGTACTTATTTAGGTTCACAATGTCCTTTCTTCTTGGAGAAAAAAAAAACAACCTTGTTTGTTCGCTTTATGAGATCTCTAACCTTTCCTTTTGCACTTATTACTCTGTTCCTTACTTCTCTTTTTTATTTAGCCATTTTGAAAATTTCCCTCTTGTCTATTCTCTAATTACCATGAGTAGGATAATGTCAAACCTCTTCATAATCATAACTGAATATCGTTTAGGACTCTTCACTCTATCTATGTTTCCTAAAAATTACCCATGATCTTTATTATATGTTCGACTTCCAATAATCAACTATCCTAATTCTTCTATATTTTTCAAATAATTGATTATTAATATATGAGTTATATGACCTATTCAAATGAATTTTGATTCATAGTGATCCCTAATTAAGTGTAGAGAAACCAGTGGAAGATTTTTTTTTTTTTATTAAATAATGTTATGGCTAACATAAAAGTCAATCTTTCATTGAAAGTTTAAATTATTGATTATTAAAATTGTTAAACTTTATTTTTGTGTATTGAATAGTTGATCGTATTCATAATGAAGGAGAAGACAGTCCCGATGCCGATCTAGATTAACCCCAAAAAATAGTGAACAACTATCAATTGAACGTCGACATTTCAATCCATATTGCATCAACAGCTGATCATCTTCTTGTTTTTTTAACCTCTATAAGTTATATAAACAAAATAAAATTTGTTAGAGCAGGGAAACAGAAGCAAAACCTCCTGTTTATGGAGTTGGCGGAATTGAATGGGGTTTATGGCGCCATATAAAAAAGCAAAAAGATGCCTTCTGGTATCTTGGGCCATTTGGAAAATATGCCCCTCTCATATTTCATGGAAATGCTTTAGAAAAGGAAGTTACGGCAAAAGTTCGATACACCAAGCCTTGTTCTGGTTGTTCCGAGTGTTACTCTCAGGTATTTTAAAATTGTAAATGAATTTCAAGTATTTATAAGTTTAAAAAGCTAAGTATTTAAGATTTAGTTATAATGCCAAATTTATTAATTAAAGCTGTACTATAAAAAGGACATATGCTCCAAACGACAGTTATGAGATATGAGCTCTCTGAAAATTTCTGTGCTGCCCAGCAATTTCTTCGGGCATTTTATTATGTCAATCTGTTATTTCTAAGCCAATACTGAAAATTTACAGCAAAGAGGGCCATGTTATTTCTCTTTGTTTAAAGAAACATCATAACTACTTATATGTCCTTTATATGGAGAACGCCATTTCCAAGTGCCCTTCTTGCATATAACAATAAAACATTTTATTAACCTTGCATTGAAATTTTATTCCTCTTTAAAAATGTAGTTAGCAGTTGATATTTAAAATAATGCAAACTAATTAATTTAAAAAGTAATAGTCTTTGTTAGAAAAGAAAAAAATTATATATTAAGGTTCAAAAAATAAATATGAGCTTGAGTTGAATAAAATATATTTTTAATGTTGAGAGTATGGTTGACCGTGCAAAATGTATGCAGGAGAAACTTGGTTGGGGGTGTAGTCTATGAATAAATACACAAATAAGAAAAAAATTATTATATTAAGTGCTGACATTTTGGCCTAAGTTTTAGGCCATCAGGGATAAGAAAAAACAAGATAACAATAGATGCAATGACAGTGGCAGCATCAATAGTAGTAAAAAAAAGTTAACAAACAGTAAGATAAGACAGTATGATGAAAAAAATATGCTAATCATAATGTGATTAATAAGAAATAAAGAAAAATATGTTAATAGATAATGAAAATAAAGATAATTTAAAATTTTGTGAAAATATAGAAAGAAAGATAATGAATGATATAATAAAATACATGAAAACTACTAATTATAGCAACTTCTTCATTCAAATGAATCTTTATTCTAGTTGTTATTATTAACGTTTATTATTAATAGTAGGTATTATAAACGTTTTTATTATAAAATAAAAACACAATATAATAAGTTTTTTCTTATTTGTGTATTTATTCGTCGACCTCATCCCTAACCAAGCCAAGCTTCTCCTACAAAAATATATTTTTACTTTGAGATCTCTCTCTCTCAAAAAAATATAAATAAAACTAGGTTCTTGAAGTATAGCAAAATGTTAAAATAAAAGTAAAGGCTTTTAATGTCACAATATAAATTTTTATTAAATAACTAAAGACTAGTTGAGGAAATATTACAAGTGACCAGATTTATTTGTTAAAATTGGTAATGCATAGATGTTAAAAAATATACAAATTATTGATACAAATGTAACGGATCTTCTTCCTGTCATTTATCTTATTTCTCAGCTCATCATCTTACCCTATCCTTAGAATTCCTGTATATTGGATCAGAGGGCTAAATACTCATAGCTCGCTGATCGCCTGCGGTTCATTGGTTCTTTGTTCGAGGCTTTCTGATACCTCCTATCTCCTTAGCCTCGACAATAGGTGACTACATTTACAACACCTTGACAGGCTTATAAGGACTCCAAAACAGTCGTACTAACTTCATTTATTTCTTTATTGGAATAAAATTTTGTTGGGATATTTTTATATCATATACAAGTCATTAAAGCGTTCTCTGCAAAAGGGGACTTAGATTTATAGCCCAGTCTTACTATGGGTGACACTCAGTCAACTTGTCATCAAAAGAGGGTCAAATAGGGTAGTAGGTTACTTTTGTTTTAATCTGGTATGTGATATTATCAATATGCCAAACCCAAGTTTTCGATATCAGTAGCCCTCCGAATCAGTTTTAAAAAAAACCATAACCAGAAATTTCGCAATTATTTCATTTTTGGAACATGAAAGAGCAATTTTTTGACAGATTATTCTATACATTTTGAACCTAGAATAAAAATGCTAAAATTTAAGACCATATATGTCTCTGTAAACCAATAGTATATGAAATACTGTTTCTCGAAGTATGGAAAATTTTCCATTTGCCAATTTTAAGTGATTTTTCATGTTTCAGCAATTAAAATTGGCCTTTTACTCTCCCTCTCAAATGGTTCAGCAGTATAGTAAAAATTTAATAAATGTAACATTTGGAAGGTGAGGCTATGGTAGGAGGGGGGTCAGCAGACCATTAGAGTCTAGATAATAATTGCCTTGTGATAAGGAACTTGCAGATTGGGTCTAATCGGTGGTGAATACGATCTCCTTAACAGAAGAAGAGACAAATGAGCTCGAAGATGTTCTGTGTAACTTTAACAAATGTGTAATTTTGAAAGAATATGAAAATCGGAAGATCCCAAGCTATTGTAACTAAATTCAAAGATGCACTACAAAATCTAGAAAACAGTGAACCAACTAAAAAGCTAACTGGAGGGAATTATTGTTGGCCGTATATTTATATTTAAAGGGAGAAGTTGATCGGGGGTGCGGTCAAAGAAATAGACTTAATAAGTGTGGTCTTATATAATTGTGCCTACGTTTCGGCCTAAATTATATAAGACCACACTTATTAAGTCTATTTCTTTGACCGCACCCCCGATCAACTTCTCCCTTTAAATAAAAAGCTAACTATTTTAGAATTATGATATTGGTGGAACAATTCGTCCAAGCAGAGACAGGTTTGTATCTGATCACCATCCAAAGAATGCTGTCGTTCTTCCAAGGTGCAGGCCATTTTTTTTAATGCCAAGTGTATCTTTAGATCCTGTATCTTTAGGATATGTTAGAATTAGGCAACAAGATGGAATCTAGTGAATACCGCCTATTTATGACCGTTGGGTTCTTCACCATTTGCCGTTCAAAAAGTTGTGTGCAGAAGTTTAAGCAGACATGGCTATAGAACAGGTACTCATGTGGTAAGTCAAAAGCTATGGAGGTTTAACCCATGGTCGTGGCATAACTGAAACCCAGATGGGACCTGGGGATGATCTACCTCTAGAGAATGGTCTGCAGAGGTTAAGGATTTGCAATTTTAATCGAGCAACACCTAGAAATAAAACCATCATGAATCACATGTGATAAATCTGATAAGGAAAAGCTGTGCAACTGGTTTATGGAGTACCCTCCATTCCCTAACATTGATTTGGTCATGTTCTTAAGAAATGGACTTGTAGGAGATGAGGGCTCAACTGCCACATGACTAGAGATATTGAGAAGGAAGCTGTCTGAAAAATAGTATTGATTTAGTATAATAGTAATTTAGATGAAAGTACGAAGTGCCTCTGAATCATGAACTCTTGTCATACATAACTGTCTTAACGACAAAGTATCCACAACTGGATAAAAATTGTAATAATATTTTAGTTGATTGTTAATTTTTTTAAATTAATTCCTTATGTTACAGAGACCTGATCTTATGCTCCAGTCTTCTGCTCAGCAAGCAGTCAGTTCCAAGTGGTGGAATGTCCTATCACTTAAAAATAGACGTCTTCAGAGCCAAGGTTTTTAGTTTTTCTAATTTCAGCTTATTTATACCGATTTTTAAATATAGTTCTTATTTCTGTTTTGTCTTTCTTATTTCTGTTTTGTCTTTCTTATTTTTCATTCAGTGTAATGTTTTAAGTTGGATTTATTGTCAGTTTCTTGTAATATATTGATTATTTGAATTTTTATATACTTGCTTTGCCTCATGGTGTCACCCTTGTTAAATTTGGATTAATCTTTAAAATATATAATAACCTATAATATATTGTTCAGTCTAATTTATTGCAGACATTTTAAAAGAATAGGGTCAAAATAGTAATACATTAATATTGAAATCTTTATAACCTAACTTATCTTTATAACTGATGACATCACTGTCACAGTTTCGAAATCTGATACATTTTTCAATCACTCTTATTAAAGTTGTACAAAAAATATAAGAATTGAAATTGGAATTTGTCACTTCTCCATGAAATTTTCTTTCTTTTTACACCCTGTTCATCAAAATCTATCGCTTCTGAAGGCCGGAAAAGGGTTCTATACTACTGAATTAATATATAGTGATTGTATTATATATTGTTCCAGGAATGCCAATTGTTGATTACAGTAAAATTAACAACCCAGAATGTAGCAGGATAGAAGAAATATCAGTAAACACGTCTGACTTGTCTGTAGTGACTTCAAACGATCCATTTATTGATCTGGATACAGAAAAACCCCATCTGCTTCTTTCTATAGGTAATATAAATATTAAGTTTTTATTATTTCAATGTTAATTTATCTCAAGCTTAATATTATTATAACTTTTAGCAGAACGTTTTGCACGACAGCATCTGTGTTATATCTAAAGATTTATTTGCATTTTATCATTATAAAGGCACACTCTAAATCATATTTGTTTATTTTTTTTTTTAATTCCATTGTATAAGAAGATTGAGCAATAGAGGTATGGTGATATTCCTTACTACTGTGATTTTGTCTCAGTACTGGGTTAGGACCTTTTAATGCATTATCTCTATAATTACTGTGTTAAATAGTTTTTCAAAAAATCTATTGACTCTATTAGTAATTCGTACCAGTCTTTTAGTGTGTTCATTTAAAAAACATATCTACCTTTGTTAGTTTTATCATGTTTAAATAAACTTTTATCTATGCTCAGAAATTTTGTCAAAATTGTAAAACTATTAAAGTTGATAATAAGCAGGGAAGCCATGGATCAGATTTTGATCCAAAAACTTGTCATTAGACATGAATTTGTCTCATGATTGCCTAGATAAGCCTTAGTTCACAAAATCAGGCGAGGAAGTAAATTTTGGCTTGATTGGTAGTTTTATTATCATTATGATTATTCTTTTAAAATTAAGTGACTAGTACATAATATTTACCAATTGGTGGGTTATATCATAACTTAGAAAATAAAAAATAACTTGTAAGCCTTTCTTCGCATCATATGAGCTTAAGGTTATATTATATTTTTAAAGATTATTTATAGAAAATGCATATTTAGAATCATTATTTCAATTATGCTGTAAACATCTAAAATTAAAAATTGTAACATCCCTTTTTTTAGTTACATATTAATAGTCCATTTCATAACTTTTATTCCAGCTCCAAAAACGAAATATCAGGGTGATCTTCTTTTTGATGGATACAAATTTTGGCATGAAGGTAAACCATCGATAGGGAAAATAGAAATGAAACAACTTGAAATAAGACCTGAGACGGCTAACCCAGAAGTAAGTTTAAAATCTTTAGGCTATAATTCCGTCTAGTATAAGGAGTAATAGACTCAAATATGATTGGTTTCATTCGGTTCACTTCAATTGGAGGTTATTTCAAAAGTTTGCTTATAGATTATATATGTTATCAAAATTTATAAAATCAATTTCCTATAATAAATATCAATTAAATATGTTGAACAAGGTATGTGGGAACTTTTTTTTTTTTTAGCGTTATCGGCTATAAAACTATAAAACACCATCCCTGGTTTGTCCTTCATTTTGGGTACAGCCTGTAGAATAGGTGCACCCGTTATTTTTCAGTGAATACAGTGATCATTAGTAATTATTAAAATGAGATTCGGTAATTATATGTTTACACTTAAATATTACCATTTCAGAAAAATTAATGTTCCAGCTATATAAAAAATTTAAAGATGAATGAAAGAAGTGCTCAATCATTTTTATTATCAAAAAGTTATCTATGTGAAGAAGTATGTTGTAGTGAAGGACACATAATAAAATTTTGTGATATAATCGACAAAGGGTGGTGTTCAAAAATAAATTTTAGGAAAGTATATTTAAATGCAGCTATTTTATTTATATATTCATGGACTTCATTTCATTTATATAATCTTGTTTTATAATTTGCAAATAAAATAAATGTTTCAATTACCTGTATATATATTTTTTTTAAATATTTGATAACGATCATTGACCCCTACCAAAAAGTAATGGGTATACCCTAGAGAGTTTAGCAATTATCTTTTATTACACCTTGATAATTTTTCAGGGTAATGAAGAAAATCTTTCAATTGACAACGAAGACTTCGAAGTTCGGCCAATAAGGGTTACCGTGTTACCAAATGCAGTGAATGTGTTTTGTCCATAATTATTTAATATTATTTAAAAATATTAATTTAATATAAAGAGCATTAAGATTGTGAAAAATATAAATAGTTTTATATTAATGTGAGTGATAATAAACCAAACATTAATTTTAAACTATTTATTATAATAAAACAAACTTACGTAAAACAAGCAATATAAATATATTGAGTTCTTATTTTATGTTTTTGTTTTATATTGTCTTAAAATATATGTGGAGCCATCATTGTAAGAGGATAATTTTAAATTAATAGACTATATTAGATACTATCAAAGTATTAGTAAAACATGGGACATACTTTTAATCCGTTGTTTTATATTACAAGCTATTTGACTTTTTGTTGATATCAATTGTTCTTTCTTATAATGATCTGCCTAGGAACTGCTCTGTTCTTGTGACTGTGTGCTCGGTTCTCTACCTTTTAAAATAGATTTATACAATAATATTGTAGCGTAGTGTAAATACTTTCTGTTCAATACATAGGTTTTCCTTTTTGTTCTTATTTTTGTTATATACATTGTTTGTATAAAAGAGCTAAACATTTTTTTTTAAAAATCAGCTTATTCATTTATTTCCTGAAATATTAAGCTATTTTTAAGTGAGTAGTTATCCTTATTTCCTTTTTTTATAACTAAGTTGGGCATTATTACGAATAAAAACTTTAATCACAATTTCACGAATTATTTCTCAATGAAATTTATGTATATATCTCAATATATAAATTTTGCTAAAAGTTTTGTAAACTAAACACACAAGGCCACAAAGCCTTTGCCATGAAACTTCTCAAAAGTAATGTATCAAAGTGGATTAAGAAAAAAACAAAACAAATGATTTAAAAAACATTTCCAGATAAAACAATGGGTATTGCTACTTATAAGCGGCGATAATAATGTAATATAAGTTGGATTTAAGGCCTGGAAAAAAAGGGGTATTATGAGCCCGTTTGGACAGCTGCATCATCTGGATGACCAACTGTCCAGATTATCGAGAACCTACCATATAAAAGTATGTAAAGAGAAACTGACAAGCAAGTAAGATGTAAGGTGCCTGTTCGGTAGTAGAATAAGATTACAAAAAAAAAAAAGAAGGTGCATGGTCTTATAATATTGAAAATTTAAGAATATTACTGGATTGATAAATATAAATTTTGTTTGGTATTTTATTTCTAATTATTTGATTTTTTTTGTATTTAATGTATCAAATTGTTCATAATAATTAGTTAGTTAATCATTTAGGTAAAAGTTTATACATGCAGTATATCTTATATTGGTATTGTTCTTTACGAATTTCAAGATAAATTCTTACATAAGTTTGCTATAAAAGGAAACCAATTAAAAAAAAAAGTTAAAAAATAATAAATAATTTTTCATTTGATTTGTCAATAACAATTTATTTGGATAATGGCCAACAGTAGTTTCTAAACATTAGACTTAAAAGGGGTACGGAAATAACTCTACTGTGCTTAGCTAACACGTTGCGCGTGGATGTCTAGCATGCTTCGGTATTTCATTCTGCTTCCCTGAGGCGGGTGTCGAAAGTTTGTTCGACATTCTACCTGCGTGTTATGACAGGGCTTAGAAAATCCCCGTCTTAATATAGCTGCTTGTTATTTGGTACTAGTCTTGGTGAGACCTTTTAGAAGCTGTATCATCCATAAATTTTAATTTTTCTGCATAAACAAAGGTAAGTCGATAATAATTCACTATTATTTCTTTTCAGTCAAATGTTTTATTTTTAAAATTGTTTTAGAAGACATAAAACCTGTTCTTCTCAATTATAGAGAGGAAAATTCATTATTATTACTAAATTTTTTTATATATAAGTATAAAAACAGCCTAATTTTTCATGTTTATTTTTTAAAAAATTATTTATTTAATTTATTTTTGAAGCAGATGTCGACTACGCTTGAACATGAGCTTATTTGATTGAAATCGTGTAATAAATGATAGAATACTTCTTAAAATGTTCTTATCAAAGTAAAAGGAAACTCATTTCAAGAAAAAAAAAAAGTTCTGAGCCAGGAAAACGTTTCGGTTTGACACTATCGCATGCAGCATGCTAATAGTGAACATTAAAACAACATTTTTGGAAAAAGAAATATTATTTACATAATCAATAGTTTTAAAAATGCTACTACTAATTTTGAACAATTAGTTTCATTGGATAAAAAGTTGCTATTTCTCATATTAAAATGTATATATATATATATATATATATATATATATATATATATATATATATATATATATATATATATATATATATATATATATATAAATATTGAAAAAATATATATATATACATATTTTTTAAATATGGACTGAACTTTGATACCATTTTGTGAAATTCATAAATGACAGAAATTTAAATAAATAAAAGCAGGCCTATCTCAAGGCAGTCAATGCTATCTGTTACTTTAACATTTTTATGTTTAATAATAATATACTCTTTAATGGTTAGTTCAAACTTGGAAAGATGGGATCTATTTTTATAGCTGTTAGATTTTCTACGTTAACTTAAATAGCAGTTAGCTGTTATACGAAATAACAGTTAAAAGGTAAAAAAAAAATTGCTATTTAGTAACAAAAATCTACTGCTTGTAAATGATGGTAATACAGCTGTGAATTAGAGAAAATGCAATGAATGTATTTTTGTTCAAATACTTGTCCAAAGATTTATCTTAACAATGCTAGTTTATTTTTTCTCTCTCTTAGCTAAAAATCCTTTAGTGGAACTGAAACCAGCTCTTTTATTTACCTAAAATTAATCAAGAATCACCATTAAGAATGTTTAATCGATTAGTTACAATTAAGAACCACAATTATGAATGCCGGAGGTTAACTAGAAAGTCAAATTTTCTCTTATTTTGATTTTATTATCGTATTTGCATTATTCTGCTCATATTTTCCGAGAAGTAATATATCGTAAATAAGCTGAAAGAATAAAAGTTCAACACTTCAAATATATTAATCACTATCTACAACAAGCAATATAGTGTGATCTGAAACTTATTTTTCTTCTTCTGTAAAACTTTGAAAATATTAAAATAGTTTACCTCAGGCATACCAAATTTAAGGGCTCAAAAACAAGATTTTTTTTTTAAATGTTTCATCCAACCCTTTCTTTCTTCCCAAATTCCCTTTTCTGACTAAATATCTTATCATAAAAAATTTAAAAAAGGTGAAAATTACCAAGCAAGTAGAAATGTTTAAACATTATATTATTACATTAGTAGATAGTGTAACATTAATCGGTACATTTTTCATATTCACAATTTAAAATTGTTATTTCACACAAATTATGTTTTTTGACAAAGTCAAAGCTGTGCACTAATTGTATTTTGTTTACTTAGCATATAAACGTGTTCAATGATAATGGATAAGAAATAAAGAAAAAAATAAAGTGTTTATTAGTACAAACATAATTTAAAATAAGAAATACAATCATGAATAAAAAAAGATCCTATTAATTCCTTATTTTCTAAGGAGTCAAACTTTGTAAGTATAAATATTATACAGAATAAACATATATTACAATAAATGAAACTATTTCAAATGAAATAAGAATAAATTACCAATATTTCAAATCCTGACTAATTACTTTGTAACCTTATAAACTTGAGCAAGTTGTTTTATAATTCTCCAAATTGTCTAGATGAAAGACGAGGACCTTTTGGAATAACCTTCTTTTTTTTTACTTTTTTTGGTTTTTCTTGGATCACTTCAGGAGGCGAGTTGTTAATTTTTCGGTAAGGATTAACAAAATTTGGTTGTCGATCAGTATAATTCATCTCTTGGTTAACCTGTTAACAATAAGAATATCCTAAATTAATACTTAGTTAACGAGATAAAAATATTTAGTTTTAAGAACAACTTTATACTTGAATTTTATTTAAGGGCAATAAGCATATGGCTGGCCATCTATTTGTACACATGTCAATTCATATTGTATCTATACAAGGCAAACATTTAAAAAGATATTTGTTGTTTCAACAAACATCAATTCATGCCTCCTGGAATGAATTGAAGCCACTAAGGGGAAAGGGGTTTCCATTTTCATTTGGGTTAAATGTATGCCCATAGAGCAAAAAATTCTAAAATACTAGCGTTTAAATAAATTGTCCCACGTTTCGCTATAACTTTTTTCCTTACATTTACTTGTTGAAATACCACATATATGAAAAGTTATAGGGCTTTAAAGAGAAGACATTAGGCAAATTTCATCGAAATCATTAAAGTTGTTTACTTGTAAAAAAAGTGTAAAATCGATGATATAATTGTCACTTCCAGTAAGCCCGGTATGCTTTATCTTTGCTTTTACTGGTCCGATTTACATAATTTTTTTTTAGATCATTTAATGACCTTTCAGATATAATTTACCATAAAATGCATACTTTTTGAGTTATGTGCAAATAAAATTTTCTTTTCATTATACTCTTTTCCTAGAAATTCCTCAGTCATGTACTACATATATTAGAGGTTAAAGGGCTTTAAGGAGAAGACTTTAGGCAAGTTTCATCAAAATCGTTAGCCATTTTCGAGAAAATTACAAAAAAGGGTAAAATCGATGATATAAAGTGACACTTCAGGTTAGTCGATTTTGAGAAAAAAGTTGCTGTAATATCCCAAGAATATACCTAACTTAAATATGTAATTTCAGTTTTGTACGATTTTTCATTTTGAGCTAGGCTGTTAACAAATACACACACAGATCTTTTAGTGAGACTTGGTTATTTGGAGTCAGGAAACCTTAAAATGTGTATTTTCGTTGAAAACTCGAATTCGAAATTTTTCACGATCGCAATACTTCCCTTACTATATATTTCATATATAGATAAGGGAAAGTAAATAATGGCAACCTTCAGATAACCATGTCTGTGATTGATTAAGTAATTCTAATTAACAGGATGTCTAGCGATATAGTATGAAAAAATTCAAGGCTGTGAACTGTAAAATTCAAGGCGCTTTTCGTCAATTTAATGGATTAAATTTGAACCATAAAATGTTGTATTTGGTCGGCTTAAGATAAAATGTACAATTCGGACTTGAAAATTGATTTGAATAATTAGAAAAGTTTTATTCCTGTTTGATAATGAAAAACTGTTACTTAACTTCTTACACTGAGGACTCAGCACGCCGCCAAAAATAAAAACATCTAGAAAATACAGTACAAAAATAATTTGAAGTATAAATAAATAAAATTCATGCAATGGAATAAATTTCACCGCAATTTTACTTAATGTAAATTTATTTTAAATAACAAAACAAAATAATATATATATATATATATATATATATATATAACAAAATAATAATAATTATAAGAATAAAATGAATCCTGGCAACCTCTTCGGTTTGAAATTGAAACTGGGAACTGTATGGAGGTAATTAGCCACAATAGTGGTGTATAAATACATCATTTTACTCTTCCATAACATCCTTATAGTTCACTAAATGAAAGAAGGTTTTTTTTAGCTTTCATAGAATTAGAGATTATACGGGGAACAACTACATCAACCTTCTCAATATTTTATACACTTGTTACTTAGCACTAATGGAAAAATGGAATTATTAGGTTCAAAACTAAAAATTCCCGATGACTGGCTGTTTTTCAAGAATAATTCTCGATTTTTTCCCAACGCGAAAAATTCAATCAGAATTTCCGATCTTTAAGGAATTAAAGACTGCTGGACACCCTGAATTAAGCTGTTTAAAACTTTGCATAATCATCAGAATAGCACGGTAAAGGTAAAGACTGAGCCTAGTTGCAAAAAAGCAGGTTAGGTCAGACCTCCAAAAAAAAACAAAAATAACTAAACAGATTTCATAAAATCTTAATATTACAAGGGTACAATCCTACAAAGTAATACTTACTAAATATAAGAGTGTAATAGTTTTACTATCAAGAAGTTGGCTTTTATTGGCAAAGATTAAGCTCCATTTGAAGAGCTCATTCCATTCAGTATTGTTTACAATAACTTGTTGAGTAAAATCAGGTAGCCTCAATATTATATCTCCCAAAAATGCTGTGTTTTCCAAAACATTGGAGAGGGCTAAAAAAAAATAAATAAACAAATATAATTTTAAACAATTCATCAGCAATGTTACTATGATAAATGGAAACGAAAATAAATAAACTAACCATCTCTAATATTTTCATCTGTCGGAAAGCTTGATTCTCCAGGAATGAAGTTAGCCTTTTCAAGGATATGTCTGCTTTTGTTTAGCACCTAAAATATAATAACCACATTTAGATGGTTATATCATAATTAAAATTAAAAAAAAAAAAAGTGGAAAATAGGTAGAACAAGAAGAATTTTTTTAATGAAGGAATCCTTATCCTACGTGTTCTACGAGAGGAATGGGTCTTGGATAGGATAGCCTGGAAGGTCTTATAATGTCTAGGTTAAGGAAACCCATTGCTTCAGTGGGGGAAAAAAAAAAAAAATCCTCAAGATATAATGCAGTTTAGGCACCAATTCAAATCCAACAGAATGTTTTATTTAAATGCTAAATATTTTAATTCTTCAACTATTAATTTAAAAAAAAAAATTGCCCTTTAGCCTTGGTAATTAGTACAAAACTATCCATAAAACTGGTTTAGGCTCAATTTTTGAAAAACCTGCCAGAATGTTGATGCATAATTTAATAAAATAGCAGAAAATAAATAAAGACACCATATATACTACAAAAATTTTGAAATAATATTTAGTATTTTTTTCAAATAAAAGTTGTGCAAAAGGACTTCAAGGGATAATAACTGAAGTGGTGATAATAAATATAAATCTAAAACCTGAAATTGAGGCTGAAGCTGCAAGGGCATATAATCCAAAAGATAGCAGCTGGCTAAGGTTTTCGATACTTTCTGAAAATTTCTATGCTATCCAACAACTTCTTCCGGCATTTTATTATGTCAGCCAGTTATTCTTAAACCAGAAATGAAAATTTGTAGAAAAGAGCACCATGCTATTCCAATTTGGTTAAGAAACATCATAACTACTGCTTTTATGGAGATGCATTATTACATGCCCTTTTTATGGAGAATGCCATTTCCAAGGGCTTTTCTTGCATACACCATTTATTCCTCTATTAGTATGTAATTAGCTATTATTATTTAAAGTAAAGCTTCTTCTTCTTCTTTATTTTCATCCTTTGTGCCTCTCGGCGCGGGGGTTTTAAAATAAAGCAAAATACTTCATTAAAAAAGAAAAAGTATATATTAAGGCTCAAAAAAATAAAAATAACCTTGAGTTGAATAAAATATATTTCTACATTGAGATCTCAAAAAATAAATAAAATAAAATAAAACAAGGCACTTGAAGTACAGAAAAATGTTTAAATAAAAGTAAAGGCTTCTAATGTCCCAATATAAATTTTTATAAAATTACTAAAGACTAGTAGAGGAAATATTACAGGTGATCAGATTTATCATGTAAAACTATTAACACTAACCAACACATGTTTAAAAATATATATATCGATAAAATCTAAGGATCTTTCTTCTCTCATTTATCAGCTCATTCTCTGATATTTATGCTATTCTTAGAACTACTATCTATTTGGTCATAGGGGTAATACTCTTAGCTCGCTGATCACTTCTGGTTTGTTGGATGTCCCTTCGACACATCTGATTGTCCTGTCTCAACCCTCACCTAGTTCCGTCCAGCTACCCTACTGGGTATGCATTCTTCGAGGCCTTCTGATACCTCTGATCACTCCCTCCTTGACAATTGGTGACTACATTTATAAAACCTCGACAGGCATATAAGGACACAAAAACAGGCATACTAACTTAATTTATTAATTATAGGGAATAAGATTTTGTAGCGATATTTTTGATACCATATTAAAGTCATTAAAGTGTTCTCCACAAAAATAGCACATGACCTTACAAACCCTTATTGCAGCTACAGACTCAATTCATCATAAATAAATGTTAAATCTTAATTTACGATATAAAAAAAGTTATTTGCACTTAAGTTCTTTATGATTTGAAAACCAATTGAACAACTACTAAATATATATGTAGTGATGTCCTTAGCCAGAATGCAACTAAATTAAAATCATTCACGTACACTAAATACTCTGTCTGCGATTGCCTCAACCATTTTGCTTTGTTTTATTTCAGTTCCTAATTTCAACAAGGCTTTGATGGCTGCTGCTTGCTCAGTTCTTTCTAATTTATACAGTCTTCGAACTATTATTTGTAAGGTAAAAATACACTAAATCTGAAAGGCGAATTGAAACTAGTATACATTACAATGAAAACTATTGAAAACAAATAATATATAATTTTTATATAAAAAGGATACATAAGTCTTCAGCGCTTTTAGAATCGCTTTTTGGTTCTGTTTTTTCAGTTAAAGCTGTTTGGAATGTTAGGAAAATAATGACCATACAAAAACTAACAATAGATTTTAAATTAATTTTAAGATCGAGAACCATAACTACGAGGCCAGTCAGGACATGTTATGCAAAGGCTTAATTTTCCAATATCAAATACAAAAATATATAAAATCAGTAAATTAAATTTATTAAAAATTAAGGAAGAGAATTGAAAAACCTAACCCACATGGTTACCAAGATTGCTTATCACTGTAACAGCTGTCATGTTATCAGCTGTATTGGCTGTGGGCCTGTTTGTCATCAGCTATCAAGCGATATTCGTTGTTTATTTGTTTACGTTTCTTGTTTGAAAAGTAGCTTATGCTATTTTAATGTGGCCTTTTTCTCATAATGACTTGCCAATTTGAACAGATTGCAAGTATTTTGGAGTTAGAAAAAGTTAAAACGTGTTTATTTGTTCAAGAGCCCTCAGACAATTCAGATGGTATGTTTGTCAATTTTAAATGATTCCCTGTCTTATTATATTAAAAAAAATATTAAGTTTAAGTTTTTCAAACTCTGAACATCTTTGTGATAGTTATGTCTACTCCCAGTTTAATAAAAAATAATTTCCTTGAGCCAATGATTGTAGCTTTTATTTTTTATATCAGTGGTGTATATTTTAGTTTTGGTGATTTTCTTTGATTAGCTATGTGCCTGTTAATGAATCTGCTAGTGGCAAACTTTTTTTAATTTTTTTATGGGTAACATATTGTGACATTCATTTCTATGAATATGGCATAATTTCTTTCAATTAAATTATATCTTATTTTATTTATTATAACTATTATAAAGGTTTAAGGATTTTCCATTGTTTTCCCGTTTGGCTAGTTTATTGATATGAGACGCTCATTCATAAAACATTGTACCTAACATTTTTTGTGAATTGAAGTTTTTAGCAACACCGGATTCCTGATTTCATAGGTTGTTGAAAGAATCTGAAGGAATTTTTTTTTCTATAAAGAATAATATCGGTAGTAAGTTATGGTAAGTAACTGCTGGTTGAAGGTGAAACAAAAGTTTTAATTTTGTTAGTTACTATGTTTATGGCTTGATGCCTCATACATTTTGTCTATTCCTTTATCAGTCTTAGTTTCAACGTGTTTCCTTTATCTCTATCATATAATTTTTATTTTGTTTCAATAGAATTATTTAGGTAGGGATCATTCAAGGTAAATTATAGTAAAAAACCAAATTCATTATTTTATTTATTCCATCAGTCAAGCAATGTTGATCATCTCTCCTGAATAACTACGTTTTTTCATTGAAATGTTCCTTTAAAAAAACAATTGACTTGAAACTTTTTATATTTATCAGAAAGAGTTTGAGAAGAAACAGACGGAATGGTTTTTACAGATTTTAAATTAAAAATACAGACAAAAAAATTTTGAATCTTGAAATTTGCACCAATTTGTTTTCCTTTTTATTTTATCTTGGGGAATTAGTTTCTATTCGGTCAAATTAATTTTCCATGTGTCAATTTTGTTCAAATGTCATTAAAAGTAAATTATGAAAATTTTAATTCTGTAACTATTTCAATTTCTGAGATAATGGAACATATAGTGCCGACATGGAACCTTCGGACTTAAAATTGTGCATGTTAAATCAGTTATATTTCTGAAGAATTTTTATTGATAAATCTATCCTCCTCTAGATTTATTGATACATTCGTTCTACAGATTCTACCTTCATTAAATAATTAAATTTTATCCTTCCCTCCGAAAAACAAAATATATATAAAAAAATAGCGGATCTTTTAAGATTATTGGAAATTATAAATCTACTAAAAATGTTTATTTCTTTTTAATTAATATTTATACATATTTCTAACTATAAGTTATTCATATCAAAGTTTTTTTAAACATATTTCATGCAATTAATATCATAAATTTTAACAACACTATATTTACTGTCAATTTTTATTATTATTACTGTATCATAGTCTAAAAACTGTGCAGTTTACTGTTCCTCTCCTTCCGTTTTCCACTCTCACAGTTCGTTGGAGTGATAGGATTTGGTTATAATGATGTGGATTTTAAGGCTGTTTGAATTCCAGCTGCTTCCCTCTACTCCAACCACACTCCACATAGGATTTTATACTCATGGTTGTTCCATGCTCCATTTGGTGTGGAGTGATCGTCAGTGACCCCCTTAATGGTCTAATCGTTATTATTTAGATGGAGACAATCAGAGGATCGGGTACTGTGGTTTTACCTTAATGTAGCTGGTCAAGAGGTGAAGATGACAGGAAGGTTGGTTTAAGTAATCAAAATAAATGAAAATATGTAGTTTTTAAAATTGAAATTCATCTGAACGATCACCGAATAAATAATTATTTTGATTATACCATCACAGCCAACCATCATCCATCACTTTGTTTTAGTGATTCGAGTTGAAGTGAAATCAACAATAGTAAAATTAAATTTTATGTTGATATTATTTTTTATATCCGGGCGTAGGAGTGATGACCTTACCACGTGCACCTAAATTGTGAATCGCATTGTGGTCTTCCAGGATGTTAAATAGCTGCCCAGAGGTATGGTCCATGGACGGTCTGTTTTGGGGAAAGAAATATAGGCGAGCGCCTGCTGACCCTGAACAGCCATAATCCATGGGTCTAGATCAATTTGTCACTGTCCTTGAACTCGAGAGAGTCGGTGGGAAGGACACTGCCAAATTGGCCCCAAAGGGCTGGTTATGAAGCAATGGGCAGCATGCCGCTGCACCATGGAAACCATGGTTCGCAGCAACATGAGATTGGGTGACCCCCTCCAAGCTGTCTGAGTTCCCGCAATCGATAAAATGTCTGTAAGAAGAATACATCGCGCGGCCAAAGATCTACATGGTCTACAGTGCCAACAGAAAAAAAAAAAAAAAAATTACTTTTATATATCATGGGTGTTCGAGCAAACTTTTTAAATACCATAAACTATGGGTTACCATGGCTGATAAGATAGCTTTAAGTCAATCATGATTTCAACTTTGAACTTTTTAAGCGGGTTCATTGTTACATCCTATTGATAAAAACAAACTAAAATCAAAAACTAAACAAAAGGCAGTAACAATGAGCCTGCTTAAAAAGTTCAAATTTAAAATCCCAGTTGACTTAAAGTTACCCTATCAGTCGAATGATATTTGATATATGATATTTATTATCAAATGATATATGAAATTTATAATTATTTGGAATGAACTTGAGATTTATTTGCTTTTGCAGATGTTTGGCTTAAGTTAATAGAAAATAAATAAACAACATATTATTCTCTATAATTTATTAATTGCAATATAATTAACTTTTTTTTCTTCTTCTTTTCTTAGATTTCGAAGATGAATCATGGAATTGGTCAGTTGAAGAAACTGTAACATCAAAAGAAAACTGGTTAGAAGAATGTGAAATATCCTTATCTCCTACTAGCGAACTCCTTGTTTTAGCTCACGAAAAGAATCTTGTCATATTAAAAGGTTTTTTCTTCATTTGTTTTATTGATTTACTTTAACTAATGCTATTTGCTTCAAGCGTACATTTAATAATTATGTAGTTAAAAAATGTTTTTCTCTGATTGAATTAAAAAAAGTTTTTTTTTTAATTTTACCCATTATTTTTCTTTACAATTTAAAAATAAATACGGTCGATTAGTTGCCACTAAATGGTATAATTGTGGATTGACTTCAAAAACAGAGCAATTGTAGGTACCAATTTTGTGCCTGTAAGAGAGAATTATCATTTACCATACATCTCTGATCTCCTTCAGTTCTAATCCTCTGTGCATTCCTGCATATCCATTCTTGGCCTTCAGATTTATATTCAACAGCTTATCAAACTATCAATAGATCTTTTCTTATCCGATCCTCAACCCTATAGAATTACATTTTTTTTTCTTCCATCACTTTGATATCCTTCCCACTTTCAAACCCCGTATATTCAAAGAATTCCATCCAATTTCCCAAGCATTGTAAATATGTATTTATTTTATTTGTATTTTTTTTTGTTATTTTTATTATTTCATATTTTTTTTAATTTATTAATTTTAGAAGTTATTAATTCTTTTTATTTTATTCGACTAAGGCTCTAAAGTCCACCTTTTCTTGCCTATAATATTATTCTGAAGGTACATGTTCTAGAATAAATAAAAAATTCATTATTATTAAATAAATAATATTTTATAGCTTTTTTATTGTTTGCCGTTTTCATATTTTTTAAAGAGTATAATTTAATCCATTAAATTTGAGGCATTTATCATAACGATGCACAAGCTTTCCAATACCATTCTCTGTTGAAATCTAATGCCGGAGATTTTAACCATTAAAATTACATGCAGTAAACTACCTGTAAAAGAAAAATTGTTTAGCAGATATTTTCTCTTATATTTTTATTAATTTTCATTGTCAGTTCATCATTCACTAGGCTAGACCTGCTTTTGCGTTCCATTTTTAAATATAATACACTCCATCACCTTTGCATCACTCTACCTTCACTCATAATTCTGTCTCCGTGCACCTCACAAAGCTGCTGATGAGTTTCAATCGGTTTGTGTTTTTTCATCAATAAAAATCTAATCACCTCACAACTCCCCGAATTTTTTATTACAGTACATATTTTATAAATTCTCTGCTAGCAAAGTAGAAGCAGCATGATCTGCTAGCTACAACAGCTGGATGCATACTGAGTATGGGGGGCACACGTTTGCATGAAAATGGGGGCTCCCGTCCCACCCAACGCCATGATAGGGCAAAACAAAAGGTCTGGAGAGTCCTTGTACTTATGTTCACTGAACAGGAATAGAACATTCCAGCCAAATGAAAGAGAAAATTTAAGCTCCTATACAATGTTTATGCCTTACCCTTACCTCCACTCTTGTCTTGCAACTTTTGATTCAAGTCTAATTGTTTTTATTGTTAAAATAAAACTATTTAGTTGACGTGTATGATGAAAACTTCATTGATTCCAAAAACTCAATATCTAATGACAGCTATTTTGGGGCATGATGGACTATGTTTTTAATTTTAAGACTCTGGTAAATAGCTTAATTATAAAATTCAACCTTTTAAAATTTTCATTGAAAAGCAATCGTTTTCCTAGCAAATATCTATGACTCTATTTTCATGAACTTTGTACAATTTATTAAAGTTGTAAATAATTTGTATTAAAATTTTTTTTTCTTATTTTTATTTAGCAAAATGGGATTCTGATGGAGAAAATGGAGACAAGATAAAATATTTGTTATCATGGCATGGAGATTTGTGCTTAGATTCAAGGTATTGTTATTTAAGCTAATAATTTACTACACCAACACCAACCAGTAAAATCAGCTTTTTTGTTTGAAATAATTTACTTGCAGCCCAAAGTTTATTTTGCCAAATATTTATTCGTTTCTACTTATATATCTCATCATTTAACTTGTTTTTTTATTTTTTTAAGATCATGATATGTGAAGTGTTAAAAGAAACTATTAGTAGCTATTTCAAATGCAAATATATTTTTCTTTTTCATTTATGCAACTTATGCCAGAAAATATTTGATATGCCAAGGATGTTGTTTATTTGAAGTAATAGTATTCAAAATAATTTTAACACATTCAGCCCCATGATATTTTTTTGGTGGAACCAAAGTCACAGGTTACCCCAGAGTTATCATAGGAACTTGACATAACCTTCTACCTCTCTATTTCAAAATGGCTGCCGATTAGATATCTTATACGCCCATAACTTGGAACCAAGGAAAAAAAAAATTTACCCTCCGTCCCTCATCATTTGAGGTTTTACTTTTATATGGAAATAATAAACCATTTTGTAATAATTTGCAGCACTTTTAAAATAAATAAAATAAAGGAAAGTTAACATAAATGTTATTTAACAAGAGAATATAATATTATATAAAAAAAAAAATAGTTAAGTAATCAGAAAAAAAATTCAGGAACCAAGAGTATTATGCTATTCATCAGGACCAGTGTGGTCCCTTACTATAGAAATAAGTAAGGGACGGCTACTATAGAAATAAACAGGACCGCAATCCCCTAGGCTAAAGAGAAGATAAAAGTAGAAAAGACAGACCCAGACGTTGTGCATGTTTGTAGGTCATGTGCATGACCGTGTTGGGGCTGAATGTGTTAAATAATCAAAAATGTAACCTAATCAAATATTAGAAGGGATAAAAGATTCTTTTATAAATTTATCTAAAATTTTAGTATAAATAAGTAATCAAATTTAGACAATCAGCTGAAAATGATTGATGCTTTACGCTTTTTTACAATTTCGTACTTTGAACCTTTCTTGTATGTTTTCATAATCACAATCACCCATTATCCTTAGTTATGGAAGTCTGAGTTTGTGCAACTGACATTTTAATCAATGGGCATTGATATAAATTATGCCCCTCTATAATCAATGAGATATTTTTTAAAATCTCTTAATATTATAAATTTTCTTCTAGTGAAGTGATTACTTGCCTTCTATGCTTACCTATTTGCGCTCAAGGGAAGTTGAGTGCCCATTGTGGAGCAGATTGGACTTGTATTGCTGTTGGCTTTAGTAGTGGTGCTGTAAGATTTTACACCGAGGTAAAACACATTTGTTTTATTTTGTTGATTAACTATTTAAATTCTTATTTTATGTTGTAATTTGGTGTTTTATTTATTTCTTCCTTAAATTAAGTCTGTCCGAAGGTTGTATATTTTGTTGTACTATACAACATTTTATATTAATAATAATCAGTAGATATAATATATATTACTCTAATTTGATTTTTGTTTATTTATTTTATATGAATACATTTTTATTGTAATGCATCCATTGGGGGTTCAGGAAAAATAATTTATCTGTTACACAAAACGTAAAAATAATTTATTATTGTTAACTGCTGTTCTTATTTTGCTAAGGCAATGTGGGGTAAGCGTGTAATTGTCTCGTTAAACCCAAATCCGGAACTGGTAAGAGCTGCCCTATGCAGAGCATGAATTCTAAACACTGTTGTTTCACAAATCAGATGTGAAGTATCGCTAAGGTGAAGTATAACGAATTGCAAAGATTTCAGTTTTGTGGTGAGAGGAACTTTCAGAAGCTGTACTTCAAAATACTTTGTGATTTACATTCATCCACAACATTTTTCAAGTTTTTTAGCGTTAGTCTAAAGATACTCTGGCAGAACATGAACATAGAGGTAATTACAGATCTCTGTGTGGAACACGTATGTGTGGAGTACACTTAACCCTACTATCATGTTTTTCTGAGACAACTGCGGACCAGTACATTGAAATAAAAGTTCTTTTTTCAATAAATCTGTTCAATTTTGTTCCACATCCTTCATTCGTGACTGTCTCTGAAGATTTTTAAATGTGAATCTCAGAAGTTTCAACTTTTTTCGATGATTAGATCAGTAAAATAATCATCTGTAAACGAACTATTAGTTGTCCCACAATCTCCACTGCTTGAATAGTGACTCTTATAGATACCTCGTACGCATTTACCCCTCAAGGCAGGGGTAAGTGCCTACTATGTACTACAAACTTGAATTATCAGACTCGTTAAAAGTGGAAGTGATTGAAACGTGGGCTTGAATCCTATATTTAAAACAAAAATCATTTCAAGAACATTTAAAAAAAAAAAAGAGGAAAATCTAGCTTCTAAAATAAAGATTTTATATTCGAACTTTGTAAAATCTAGTGCAAACTTATCCCACATTACCTTACATTTGTTTCACAAGAATATTTTCAAAGAGTAAAATTTTTAATAGCAATAAAATCCTTTAAAATAAAATTAAACTTTCAGTAATAGTCCAGTCAATGAAAGCTCAAACAGGAGATATAGATGGAAATGATGTGGCGGCCAAAATTGTCTTCATGGCTTTGTTTGGTATAGTTTAGAGGTAAACATACTAAAAGTCCCTGGATTCAACCAGATAATGGTTAGAGAGGCGTTCATAATATAAAGCAAACAATAGTTCTGTATCATTTAATATGTTGAAAAACATTAAATAGTACACAACTGCTGTGCTTTATTTTTACCACCTTTCCTCCTCATCATGATAATTTAGCTATATAACCACAGTGAAATATCATGTACATTATATTTATTTTGAATGTTTTGTTTTTTATTTCCTGTAAAATTTTAATTGACAATAAAATATGTTGGTTAATAATCAAACTCATTTGTCTAGAAAGGAAGCTTATTGCACTCTGAAGTTTTTCATGAAGAACCTGTTCTTCGACTTAAATGCCAGAGTTATCAGCCTATGTACAGCTCTGTTTTTGGCAACCAATCAGATGAATTATTTGTTATTTATCCTGGGGTCGTTTGTTGCATTCAAGGATTTGTGTTGTGCAATACGATAAAGGCTTGCAGAAATCAACTTGCTAGAGGTACAGTTTAATTTATAATTTTTTTTTTATTCCTATGAATACATTTTTAGTTATTCCCTAGCATTGAAAATTATTGGGGATTTAATTGATGAAGAGGGGAAGGAGTAAAGAAGGATTATAAAAAAAGGGAGACAACAACTGAAGGGTGCAGACAACAACCTGGTGGGCAGAGCTTAGATTGGCAAGTTTTGCTTGAAAAGCCTTTTCTCTCTACTTAACTTCAGATATACCAAGATATACATCAAATGTACCACCTTGAATTTTTTTTTATAATTTAAATTTTTTCGATTGGGTGCAATAATTCATAAGTTGATTGTCATTTTAATTACTAAGGGCTATTATTAAGCGCATGAGCACTAAAAGGTTCTTTCTTAAGTTGTTTACCTATACATACGCTCCAAGTTATCCCAAAATAATAGTTTAATTATAATATAAACGAGTTGTAAAATTATTCAATTACCAGTATGTTATGTGACTAAGTGTTTGTTATTAAGAATAATTGAATATATACATTTTCAGTTAAAAAAAAAATTATACTTTTATGATTCAATCAAATTCTCTTATCATTTTCAGGATTAATTGTTAATTACTTCCTTGTACGAAGTAAAGGAAGTATTGTAATCGCGAAAATTTTCTGTTTTCAGATTACAACGGAAATATCCATTTTGACCATCCCTGAATCCATTTTGACTAGTTTCGTAGTGGCGTCTGTACGCATGTATGAATGAAATACACGTACTACGTGTGTACGTAATATATGTACGTACGTACGTTCGTTCGTATTTCGCATAACTCAAAACCGGTTAGCCGTAGAAAGTTGAAATTTTGTGTTTAGGATTGTTGTAAAATCTAGTTGTGAACCTCCCTTTTTGGTCACTGCTTAATCATCGGAAGTGGTACTTTACTTGAAGGTCATAATTGATTTCCATCAAAAATTATATTAAAATACTTTACAAAACTTCTCAAATTTGGTATTTATAATTTATATATTGATTTAAATAACATACTAGATTTTGGTCTAAATTGGAAAACCGGAAGCGGTACTTTACTTGAAAGTCATATTAGACTTTCTTCAAAAATTATATTAAAATATAATGTAAAACATCTCAAATTTGGTAAATAGAACTTTTATATTGATATGAATGTATTTACTATATTTTGGTTAAAATTGGTGGGCCGAAAACGGTACTTTACTTGAAGGTCATAATAAGCTTACATCCAAAATTATATTTAAATTAAATACATAAATCAGATGTTTCGGTAATAAAGGTTACAATCGCAATTTGGTTTCCAATCCAATTAAACATTTTTATTACTTGTTTTAAGTATTAAAATTTAGTGTAAAATACTGGTTTTCCTCCCTATTTGTGTGTGTGTGTGTATGTCGATAGATGGATGTCGCGACACCGAGTGTTGTTTTTTAGATACTGCGATCTTCGGAAACTAGTAACCAAATTCGGGATCACTTTTTGAGCCACCGATTAATAGTTTAATTGGCGTACAAGGAAGTCATGTGTTGTCCACATCAGATATTTTTTTTTTATATGCCTTACTAAAAGTATTATTTGTGAATTTGATCAGTATCTATATCTCTACTAATAGAGTAATATCTGTACTTAATAAGTTTTTTTTGCCAGTATCCTCCTCTTATAGTTTCCTCTTTCAGATTATTAATAACGTGCATACAATAAATTTAATTAACAAGTTGGATGTAATGAGAAAGCGGCTTAAAACACTACAGTCTAAGAATTTAGACAAGAAACTGCATACACCATGCAAGCCTATTATGGATCATGATGCCGACCAGGAAACGTATGTGGAAAATTTCGAGCTGATACCAAAACTACAGGGCCATATTTCATAATAAAGTACAAAAGTATAACTGCAAGTAGATTTATGATTTACTACTCATATGACATACTATGAAATGTTGAAACATGATAAAATTTAAAATGGTTATTAAATATCTTAAATTTTATCGTGTTTCAATATTTCACAGTGTGTCATTTGCGCAGCAAGTCTTAGGTCTACTTGCACTTGTACTTTTGTACTTTTTATGAAATATGGCCCTGCAGTTTTGGTATCAGCTCGAAATTGTCCACATACGTTTCCTGGTCGGCATCATGATCCATAATAGGCTTACATGGTGTATGCAGTTTCTTGTCTAAATTCTTAGACTGTAGTGTTTTAAGCCGCTTTCTCATTACATCCAACTTGTTAATTAAATTTATTGTATGCATTTTTGTTTTATTGATGTTATCCCCCCAAAAAACTGAATTACTTGTGCCATAACCGTTTATGTAATTTTTACTATTAGCTAAGTTATTAATGTTTTACAGTAGAAGCACGATGTGGCGATCGCATAGATGCCCCTCCTTTAGCACTCACTAAATGGAGTTTATCTGAACAAGAAACAATTAATGATGTTTCCATTCTTGGAAGCCAGGCTACAAATAGTTTTTGTCATTTAACGACAGCAAGCATCAGAGGTGGATATTATGCGCTTTACAGGTAAAATAGAGTCTTATTTAATTTCATATTCATTAAAACATGTTAACGATTAAGTTATTTTTGTTTAGGAATTTCTTTCCAGATAAACTTTTAATTAAAGATTATTAACCTGGAAGGTGATATGGCAGGGGGCAATCAAAATGAAACATCTTGCAGTGGAGTACTATTTAATATATACTATTATTTATAAAGTAGTACTCAACTGTGTGTTTCATTTTGACTGCCATCTTGACCATATGACCATAATCTTCTCAAATTTTTTTTTAGCTTTGTTATTGAAGATGGAGAAGAAAATTTTAATTATTATGAAACCAATGGCATTCAGGCATCTTCAGGATTACAACTTTATTGTTAAATCATGCTTTTAAATTGAAGCCTTATAAAACAATAATTCAGTCGATGAATCCCACATAATTAGTTACATAAATACTGGGATTGTTGGCTTCAGTAGATTTCTAGATGTGTTCTTTCTTCTTAAATAGACCAACACATTCTTTTCTTATTAATTTTTGAAAAAAATCTGGATTTAAATTTTCACAAAATTATATCCGCACCAAGAGTGTTAAAGAAAGAATTAGCTATCAGCTTTAAAAAATAAAATAAAAAAAAAGTCTGGTAAAAATACTTCCCATTATCCACCTAACAACATTGTGACTGAGGCTAACGATTCTGTTGTCCTACTCATTTTCAGAGATGTTGAGCCATTAATTTATTTTAAATATATATAATTTCTATTCTTCTATAAATTGATAGTGAAGGGCAAAGGATGGTTCGGGGTTCCCTGGGCAGATTGTAAATATTGTATAAATAGGTATCAATTGTTCAATAGGTATCAATTGTTCTATAGGTATCAATTGTTCAATATTATTTTATTTTATATTTACTTAAATAATTTTTTTTTATCTTGGTGGTTACACTTATTTTCTTTTTTTTTTTTTTATGCAGTTAACATATTGTTGTCACCACATTTAATAACAACTTTGAATATTGCTGCTTTTCAGAAGACCACAGAAGACTTTTACATTTTACTTTTAATTTCCCCTTACATTTTACTTATAATTTTTTTATCTCTGTGCCTTTTTACTTCTCTAAAATTCTATTTTGCAAATATGATTCTGGTGAATTTTTAAACTAAGGAATTCGAAAAATACAATTTTTTTTTTTACTATTGCTATTATTTTTTTTTTAGGCATTCCCCTCCACAGATATCTGTTGCTATTGCTTCTGGTGTTCGTCCTTATGTTGGCTTTCACTGTATAATTGAAGGTACTGCCAATCCTGTTCTTACAGATGTTGCCAAGGCAGTTGCAACTAAAGTCAAATCTGCTATTGGACAAGTCGTACCGTAAGTCTTTAATGCTCCATGTGTTATAATTTTCAATCATTTTTTTTTCTATTCTTTATTATATTAATATAAAAGAGTAATAACTCAATAAAGACATAAAATTACTGGTAGGACATAAATAGAATATTACAAAGACAAAGTCTAGAGTATCTAAAATACCGGTAAACAACTAACCAGTGACCGATTAGTTCACTATTCACAACTAACTGGTCACTGGTTAGTTGTTTACAGGTATTTTAGAGACTAGGATTCGTGTTTGAAATATTCTATTTACATCCTAACTTCTTAATTATATTTGACATTTTATTTAAGTTAATAGCATTTTACAATCTATGAGATTTCATGCTTTTGCTTTGATGCATTCAAATCAGGCAATAGTTAGATAGTTAAATCAGATAATAATGCTTTACGAGTTCTAAAGGCGGATTAGTAAACATGTTTAGTCTCAGTTTTGAGTTTGTATGTTGTCGATTTTTTTAATGAAAATGGTCTTACATTTCTGACAGTTTAGGCTACTTGTTTTGTTATCCCTTAAAAAAAAAAAATTTACAGACTGGCAGAAAATTGTTTATTTTTTATTTTATGTGGGAATGAAATATTGAAGAGAATGCCATCCATCTGTTCAGTTCAGGAGCAAGAATTCGCCTCAATTTTTGTTTGAAATTTATTAACTTCATACAATGTATAATTGTTTTAGTGGATGGCTTGGCGGAGGTAGAAGGCCATCGTCTGTTGATAAATCTAAAGAAAAAGGAACTATTGAACCAGCTGAATCCATGTCTTGTAGGTGAGTCATGTTATTCAGAAATAATGTCTATCCAATTATTAACAACCGTCATGCAGTCAGTTAAATAATTTTTCACATATCAGGTTTGGCCTTTGTGATGTTATAAGAAAAGGAGAGAGAACTTACATGTCTCCTGAAAAATCTCTTAGTGTTACTTGTGACAGTCTTGGAAGGGTTGTTTTAATTGACAATTTATCTGGTATCGCATTAAGGTAATGTATGATTAGATTCTTATATATTAAACAAATATTTATTTTCTCACTTAGTTACACCAATGTTTAAAAGGCATATTGTGTGAAAAGGGAAAAAAAAATTAACTGTAGTAAAGAGAGTAAATATTTTCAAAAAAATATCCTTTAATTTATTATTATTTTTTCAAGGCTCAATGAAAACAAAATACACGCTAATTCCAAAAAAATATCTTATTTAAATCTGTATCATAAGATGTTTTATTTAAGATAAACTTTTGGTATGCCTTGATGCTCACATATCTCTGATTGACAAGTCAAGTTGGCAATTCTTCTTCTTCTTTTTTTTTTTTTTTTGTACTGATTCTGAAAAGCTAAAAGATCCTCTCACCTACTTTTCTTCTATCCATTAATTTAGTACCAGATCTCAATAAATTGACTTCTATACACTTCAACTTAGAGCTGCTTCCCTTAGCAAATCTTGTCTTATTCATGTAATCTAAAAAAAAAACAATTAATTAATTGTAACTAAAAATCTATTATTAAGTAATAGAAAAGGATTTTTTTTTTATTTTTAGATGCAATATTGAACAAAATTACAGTCCAATCTTGATAATCCGCCAAATTATCAGATCATCAAATATTCCAGTCTACTGAAGATCTCGTTTAAACAATGCAAAATAAGGAATTAAGGTCAAAATAATACAAATCTAGATTTATTTGATTAATAATTCTTTATTGAGAAAACATATTAACTATTATAGGAGTTGTTTAATGGTAATTGATGAAAATCTTTTGATCATAGCAAAAATCTGCTACCTTTGCGTTCCCCACTTCCCCTAATATGACTGATCAAAATGTTGTTTTCTTAGACAGCACAATCTTGTCGGATTACCGTATGTCTCTGGTTAGCAAATGTTGGACTATCAAGATTAGTACTGTAGACTAATCTAAATTTCTTTGGAAATTATTATTGTATTTAATTGTTAATAAATGCAAAATATTGACTTGCTAATATAAATATGTGGTGCAATTTTACGGTATAAATTATCAACATGATACAATAAAACAAGGCATTAAAAATGAGATGATTCCTCTATGATCCCTTGCCCTTGTGTAGCTATGCAACCTTGCTTCACACTTAACACGCTTTTTAGAGACAATTTCTATTTTGTATCAAAATTTAAATTCCTATTTATTATTTTATTAATCTGGATCAACAAATAATCCATACTTTTTTATTTTAGAATGTGGAAAGGATACAGGGATGCTCAATGTGGATTCCTTCCTATCGAGGAAAAAAAAAATGGAAGGGGAAGGAGAGCACTATTTTTAGTCATTTATGCCCCCAAGAAAGGTATTATTGAAGTTTGGGCTTTACAACAGGGACCTAAAATATCTACGTTTACTGCATCAAAAAATGGCAGGTATGATTTTTTAGGATTTTTTGAAAACCTCATATTCCTATTTGGTAATATACATTTTATATTTGGTGTGATGTGTTTTCTGTTATAGACTACTCTACGTTAATTACGGACTTCTTGGTGTAAATTCACTGTCAATGATGGCATCAAACACTAGCCATCACCCTTGCGTCTTCATAAATAACTCAGGTGTTATTAGCAAAGTTATTGTTCCTTTTCATGCAATTTTAAGGTAGGGATTATATCTAATGTATTAGCTTTTTATTGATGTAAATAAATAAAAAATTATCAAAGAAAATATTTTCTTTTTAATATTAATATAAGCTACTGTGGAGGGCTAATGCATTCTTATAGGTGAAATTAGAGGAAACAAAAGTGTAAATCTGAGGAGGATAACTTCTCAGTTTACCAACCAATTGACCAACTACGACGGTAGATCGTAAAGTAAGGTTACCAACACTGCCATGTGCTGTAATTTCTCCACTCTCGATCTCATCTTGCCAGGCTTTGATTTGCCGCTCAGTGTTAGTTGAGCAGCTGCCCGTGTTTGAGGTTCTGATTGCCGCTGTCGCCAAGTGCGAGATTTGTGTAGTAATTCGTTTTTTAAACGTGAAAAGGGTTCCACTTATAGACTATTCATTGAAAACTGATACAAGTGTTAAACAGTGGATTTTAAGTCCATATTTCAAATGTTGTTTTATCGGCGACAATTGAGTGCAAAGGGTTAATAAAACTAAGGAATTCGAAAAATGCAATTTTTCATATTTATTACTTAAATGTGGTGGCATTTACATAATAATAATAGTATTTACATATAACCAGTCTTCTATAGTAAAGGAAAAATAGTATTTAAATACTTTTAATGAATGTTCTTCCTTCTTTTCCTTAAATGATCAAGAAAATAGTTGTTAATTAATTTAATGTTGTAATATAAATCTGCTTTTTATCTTTTTTTTTTTCTTTCCCTCCGTTTATTTCAACTTGATTTCAAATACAATATAAACAATACAATAATGATATATATATACATATATATATATATATATATATATATATATATATATATATATATATATATATATATATATATATATATATATATATATATATATATAGAGCCTATGTTAACTTCCTTTCATTACCCGAGGATATTCCAAGGTTTCTGCTTGTTTTAACTTCTATGTTCCATGATTGGTTAATTCATGGGTATGGGTAAATTTTATTAGCTATAATTATCATTTAGTATTATTTTATATCACTGGTATTTGGCCCAAAGGACATACGTAAGTTTTAGAAAAATTAAGTAAATTTTTAATGTCTTCTTGAACAAAATATTCTCCCTTCACTGGTAAAAAAGGCTTAAGTCTCATATGAATCTATATTAAATAGAGACTCATCTCAGACTTAAGCCATTGAATGAAAAAAAAAAGCAGGATTATTGGTTAAGAAGTCATAAAAATGATGTCTTTAAGCCCTTCTGACCTAACAGCAGTGATATACACTGGGCGAATTTAGTTAGCAAATAGCTTTTAAATTTAAACTGATCCTTTTTTTTTAAATTATGAAAATCTCTTCCCTAGGATTTTTATTTTTTTATTGCAAATTTTTTTAAAATCAACTGAGTTTTCAAATTTTATCAGTAGTTTATCAATGAATTTAAAACTCATAATTGTGACATTTGTAGTTAAAACAACTTTCTTATACAACTATAAGAGTGCAAGTAAAAGATTAAAAGGAAAATTCTAAATTTCAAGTACTTCATAAACTGTTTAGAATCAGATTACAGGTTGTATTACAAATTAGGAGTTGAATTGAACACTGAAAATTACTTTCCTTAAAATGAATCGCCCTGTGTATATTTTATTTACTAATGGGAAAAATAAATCATCTAATTTGTACAGCAAAAGTGATCCAAGGTCAAGAGATGAACATATTTTAAAGCAGATAAAGAGAGCTTTATCTAATTGCCATGGTCCTGAGTTTCTCCAGTTGACAACTCAACTCGCTACACCACAAGCAAAAATTCAGGCTTTGGAAGCTGCTGCGAAAGCCAAGTTTATAACGCCTGAGATCCTTGATTCTGCCATTGTTGGATTTCTTGAAAAGTTGAAAAGTATAGGTATGTTTTGTATTTTCAAAATGATTAATTCAACTTGAAAAAATTGATTTTGTCAAAAATTTTAATTTAATTTTATCTTTATGTATATTGCCGCTTTCTACATTTTGTTTACCGTACACATTATTTTATATCAGTTGTGCCAAACTCAATTAAAACACTGTTAATTTAATGGAACTCACGTGGGCCATATCACATTTACAAATTATTAAAATTATATTTTCAAGTGAGGGTTTAGGTATATGGATAGGATAACTAAAAAACATCATTTAATTACGTGAATTTAGGGTAATAATTTATAATATTACTTCTCTGCTATTTTCTTACAATATATTGTTGTTTTAATATTATTTCAGAGCATTGTGGGCCTCAAAAAAATTATTTCGGGGACGACCAATTGACTCCTAGTTTATACCACAATGCTAGTAACCATAACCACCAGTCCTTTCTGTTTATTTTTTTATTTAAAAAAGATACCATTTATTTATGTATTTTATTTTATGTATTTATTAACTAGTACTACTACAACACTGGCATAACTTGAATGGGCGCAGTGGTTCCGGGTATCCTGGTGCCACCCTTGGAGGGTGCCAAAAAAAAAATATATGAAAATATCAAGGGAAAGATTAAAAATGTTTTTATTACACTGTGTTTATCACATTGCTCCTTTGTTTTAGGACATTCTAAAACCGAGTAAACTGAAGAAACCACGCCACTGGCGTACGTAGACCCGTTACTTCTCTCTCATCAACACTACTACTTTCCCTCTTCATCCCTTTTCTAACACAGCTGTTTCCAAACTACTACATGAGGGTTTTTGCTTTTAGTGTTCCCTTCATATGAATCAGGCAAAGAAATTGAGTGTTCAATTTTTTATTTTTTTCATTATTCCTAAGTACTGCAATGGATTTAATGTTTTAAATATTGATGATTATGTTTTGGCATATCATTTTGCTATACCATAAAAAAATATTACACCTCTTGTGCACCCTTTTTCTCTCGCCATGGTGTAAAAATGTTAGGGGACGCACTTTTTCGCTGTTAGCAGCCAGGCGTGAAGAATCCAGTTACGCAATTGGCTGCAACCCACGAATAGCCTTGATTATGGAGTACTATTACTTGATTAACAGTTATTCGAGAAAGTTATGTTATTTTGGTTGCACTCAACTGCTGCCTTATAGAAGTTGAGTTTTCCTCGGGAGCATCTCCCTTCCAAACCTAGAGTTGATCAGCAGCTGATAAAATGGGAAATAAATTTTCTATTGGTTTCCAATCAGTTCTCAAATCTGGGCCCAGGAATCCTAATTTCGTCAATAGTGCTCTTAATTTGAGTGCCTTATTCACTGGACCGCTACGCTTTTTATTTATTGTCAACTTAAAATTTCATAACTGTTTAATGAAGATAGGAGTTGCAATTACATTAAATTCCAATTATATATGGTAGCCACTAAAAAATAATAAAAATAAGTAAAAATCAAGTTAATGTTGCTTTGCAATTTAACTTATTTGTTTGAATTAGGTATATATTTTTGATATATTTATAAAGTTTGCTATGCTTTAAATAAACTAACTAAGGACATTTTCAGAGATGTCTGAAAATGGCTTAAAGGCCGAAACGTAGCATCCAAATAAAAGAGCCAGTGGTGAAAGATTTTATTTTTTGCCGTTCAAGCCTACATTTATTTCAGAAAATTGGGTTTATACAAATCGAAATAAAAAATAGAAAAATTCTCTGGTGCTAATTGTGAGCATATTAAAAAAACACTGCAAATTATTACACAATGCTTTATTATTCCAAATTGATAGCTGTTGTGAGAAGTTGTTTTTTTTGTTTTGTTTTTTTTACAACAAATATCCTGTTGGCACTTACAAAATGTTGCTTAGTTAAAAATCTTGTAATTAATAGTCTTGATACCCTAACATTTTTATCATTATTTTTTTTTTTAACAGAAGAGGAAAATCTTGGCCTTGAAGAAAAAAAATGTCTATTAGTTTGTGAAAATTTGCAGCACCTTCTCAAATTCTATGTTATGACCGTAACTCTGCAAGCTGAGCCTCCTCGATATAGCACTGTCGTTCCAGATTCGCCTGTTGATGATGATGAAGTTTGTGATTTAATTACTATTTATGATATATTTTTATTGTTTTAATTTTTTTTTTCATGTTTAACTGTACATTTGAATCTAGTTTTACTGTTATAAAGTATTTCTTTCTCCATACTTGAAATGAATTATATTTTAAAACAATAATTTCTTTTCAGGGACTGGCTAAAGTCTTGCGATTAACCAAATCAGAGACTCAGCGATTTTTGAATTTTATTACAGCTGATTCTGAAAAGTACAATCGATCGAAGGTGAAGTTCGATCAGCCTGATAATAAGTTTAGCCTGTTTTTGACTTCTTTTTTACCATCAGTTCTGAAACCACCTCCTCTTCTCATTTCTCATAATATGATAAGCTCTGATCTAGCCATGATTGGTAAGTATCTTCTTGTATTAGTAACTTTAGTATTAATTTGAACTATTTTACCTTTATTAATGATGAAAAGGAATGTTGTTAGTTATCTATGAGAAAAATTATTGTTATAATTATTTAAATATATTTGTGCCGTGTGAAAAAATAACTTTTCTTAAAGGTTTATTAGTTAATTATAATTAAATTTCATAAGATTTTAAAATACTGAAGGTTGTTTTATCGTATTTCCCCTTAAGGCCAAAGCATTTAATTGTTAATACATTATAGTCAATAATAAAAGTGATTATGCTTTTAGGAAACTTTTTCTGAATTTATTAATTCTTAAGAAAAATTATTGTGTGATTCATATAATGAGAAAAATTGAGTTTTCACTGATGCTTATTAACTCATTATCAGAGGATAAATGCTCTGAAGTATAAAATATGCATGAAAATGTAAACCAAGATGTTACAGCAACTTTTTTGCTAAAATTGGCTTACTGAAAGTTTTACATTTTTTTATAATTTTCTCAAAAACGGCTCTAACAATTTTGATGAAACTTGCCTAGTCTTCTCCTTATTGCCCTTTAACTTTTCATATATGCAATGCATCACCAAAAAAATCTAGAGAAAAAGTTTTGATAAAAATAAAATTTTATTTGCGTATAACTCGAAAACTATGCATTTCATGGTAAATTATATATAAATATGAAAGGTAATTAAATTACTTAAATAATAAAAAAGGAATAATCTAAATCGGACTATTTAGTATTAGATTATAATAGTATTAGCAACGATATAGCGTATCGGACTTACCGGAAGTGCCGATTATATCATCGATTTTACAATTTCCTTACCCTTTTCTCGAAAACGGCTTACGATTTTGATGAAACTAGCCTAAATTATTACACCCTTCACAATAACTGTTATAGTGTGGAAAAGGAAATTTGTGAGATGCGCGCACCGTACCAGTTTTTAATATTGTAAATATCATTTTCAAACATAAAAATAAGCTTTTTTCATTATTTTTTGTTTTTTATAGGTGAACTCCTCTGTCAGTGTGTGTTATATGGTAGTTGCTCAATAGAAAATTGGAAGAAAGCTGCTTTTGAAAGTTGTATTGAAGCGAGTTCATTATTGCATTCCGCTATATGCTATTGGTTAAAAAAACCATTGGGAAATAATGCTCGATCGGAAGTGATCCTTTTCATGCACCTTATGGTTGCAATTACTTTGCTTTCAAGTTGGTATCATATTTAATATCTTGATAATAATTTTTCAGTTGTAATATTCTTTTTTTTTATTCCATCATTTTTTTTTTGTTTCATGTACTTTAATATAATATTTGTTATAAAACCTAGTTAAATTTAAATACTGTCTCAACTTAATTATCCCTTTTTTAGAATCAGTGACTATGAACATGGAAACACGGTTTTCAAAGTTCTGTGGAGAAGTTTAATGAGAAGAACCACAGACAGGATGATAACTGAGTAGATAGTTGAATAAACATGAAGTAGACATATTATCCTTGAGAAGTGTGGAACCTGTGTTTCCATAGTTGTAGTTAGGGATACTATCAAATACATCAATGAGTTAAAACAATATTTATGTTCATAAATCACTCAAAATTAACTTATTTTGGCACTGGATAAGCGCATTATAGATGTTTTTTTTAATAATAAAATATACTTCTTAAAAATATTTTTATTTTTTAAGGTTCTATAAACAATCATTTTTCTGAATTTTCAAGGCCAGAGAGAAGCAGTCGAGTTTTGGGAAAGTGTTCGATCAGTCATCACTGAAAGTAATAACATAACGAATGCCCTTTCAGCTGCCATCATTGCAAGAAGTGTGTATCTCAACATTGAAGATCAGTTAGCAGGTATGACTCATGGAGAGTGTATATATTTTATATTTATTTATTAAATGTCCGGAATACAAGTTTTAATTATTCTTTATGCTTTATTTTTGTATTTTTTTTCCTTCAATTCCTTGAAACTTTGATTTATTTTTCTGATTAATATCTCGAGTGGGGAGAGAGAAATTGGGTGCAATGATTGATGACTGTGAATTTTTGTTATTTTTTAAAAATACTTATAGAAAAAATAACTGTAGATAACATTATTGTGATTTTAATACAAATATAAAAAATATTTACATTAAACTTTAAAACTATTTATATATATGGACTTTTAATTTGTACTCTACACAAATTAACTTATTTGATTTATTAATACATTCTGTAATAAATAACGAAAATTGTCAAGCTGGTATGTGGTAAGTTTATTATTATTGGAGAATTATATAGTCTACTGCAGGTGCCTTCAATCTTTTCTAACTGGAGCCACATTTACGGGTTATCTGTCAGGCGCAGGCACTATTTTTGTTTTGCAGTTGGATATTGTTAATAATAATTTAAAAAAGAATAATTTTAACATATGAAAAAAATATTGTTTATATTGTTATATAAAAGTAATAATTTATTATTTAATAGTATTATTTAACAATACATTAAAAATGTTTGAAGGATGTGAAATTTCTTTTTAAGAAATATAAATGCAAAAGTTAAAGTGATTTTTACATTGAATAACATTGGCCATTGCTCCATAATTTGAAGAATATGATAATATTATACTTAATTTTGAGATTCAAATGAAAGAACTAATTTGAAACAATTTAACAAGAGACGGGCATATGGGCCTATACCTAGGTATAAGATACGTTAAATACAATATTACCAACTCCTGTCATTCAATTTTTGGTTCTGCTAAAAAAAGGAAATAAATAAATAAAGAACCTATACAGAAAAGTATTTTTAAAATGCTATGATGTCAACAAATTACTATTTTTAAGCAAATACCTTATGTTTCTGATTAGCTAATTGCTAGATAGGTATTCAAAAGAAAATGGTATGAAATTTTATTGAGAACTCGTCGAATAGCAGCTGTCCATGTAAAACATGTTGCCATGATGGTCACTGGTATAGATTATGCCCGGCGAATACAAGTGACGTCAGGCGGGAACTTGTGGTTTACTGTGTGTAGTTTTTGTTTTCCTTAATCGACAGTAGTTTTTTTTTGTAAGAGTGTACAATTACAAAGTTTTTAATGAAATAATTTTATCATACAATCATTGAACCTGATTTCTTTCCTTGTTCATTGCCTAATTGTTTTGCTTTACTGATCCTGTATATTTTATTTTTAGTATTCAAATTGTGAAAAATTTTCTCAAAAGTTCTTTCTTCTGATTAAAGTATGTTTTATTTTTATGATGCAATATTTTCAGTCTTCCTCCTATCTCTTCCTTAACTGTCTTAAAGGACTTAAACTATCTTAAATTTCAATAGTTTCAAATGTTATGGTTATGATTTTATAATTTCATCTTGGTGTTTTTTGTTAGATGACAAAGACAGCGATTGGGAAACAGTTTCTAGTGAATCCTGTGTTTGGAGTCAATTAATATCTCAAGTAGAAGCTGTAGCTTTGTTACAATCCACATTGAAGTAATTATATAATTTATTTTTAAAATATATCTTACTAATTTAACTTAAAATAAATTAATTCTATAAGTTTTTTTTTTTTTTGCTTTTCTCAAAATAATCAATGCTCAAAACTTGCTTCTTGTTTATTAGTGATGAAAAAAATTGTTATTCTTTTTTTTAAAATTGTATTTAGTTTAAAACTATATTTTACAAAATACTTCTTGTTAATATTCTTTATTAAAGCAATATGATAAATCTGTTCATCAGAGGTAAACTATCGTGTCTAATTTTGCTCAATTTAATTTTATTATCATACTTCCATTATTCTTGACATATTTTCTGAGTATCAGTAACGTAAATAAGCTAAAAGAGTAATAAAATATGCAACATTCAGATATAAAGATTTACCATTACCAACAACAAACAATCCAGTGCGATCTGAAATTCTGAAAATGTTACGTACCACATTTTATCTCTGATGTACAGAAATAAATCCTCTTTGAATAAACTTCACTATGATAGAAATTCATTTTTTTTTTTTTTTCTGAGATATTAAACTCATTTTACAAGTGATTTAAAAATATTGACAAATAACATACAAGATTGTATTTGATTAATCTTGATAAATACAGCAAGTATGTTTTAAAGTTTTGGAACTCAATTTTATATTTATGTTTTTCATCCTCTAGTTACAGGCCTTCACATAAATTGCCAAAAACTCTTATGCCATGTCTGGAGTACAATAAACCTGATTTTTCATTGTCATACATTGTTAACAAAGGACCAGGTATGTACTTTATTTTTATATGATACTCTTATTTTATACAACATTGTAGTTGGTTGAATAAGAAAAAAAAGTAGTGTTAGTTTTTAAATTCTATGTTTTTTATTTACCTCTGGTTGTTTTATATATAAGGAAAGTCTAATATATTGGACTTTATTGAAGTAATGTGTATGAAATATTACTGTGGAATATAAAATTTGGATGATTTTAAGAAAATAGGAAATAGAAAATTTGCTTTGGAAGCCACTCGGAATTTCTGAGGCTCAAGTTCAATTATGAGAAGAAACAATTAAAATGTTTTTGCATGTTGGAAAATGTATCCCTCAAATTTTCAAATGTTAAAAACTAAAATGGTACTAACAATTTTATTCAGCATACTAAATCAGGATTATGAGTGGCCCAGTGTGAGTACTATTGACATGGTGTGTCGATTGTGCTCAGATCGTACAACTTTATTTTCTTCTCCTGCTTCTCCATTTATTTTATTTAAATTGAAGTAACTTATAAAAATCACACTTCTTGACATCGTTTTTAATTTTAAAATAAAGAAAAATAATTAAATTGAAACAAACTAAAACAAGTAAACAAATAACCTCTTGATACTTCAAAACCTTATGCAAGATACCTGTGAGTTGGCAAAACAATGTGGTGCCCATTTAGCAGAAGTACACTCCATTTAGTACACGATCAGGTCTTTTAAACTGAGTTTTTTTTTTCTATTGTTATATTTTAATATTTATGAAGTAATGAGAACATATATAGTAAACACTATTTATTAAGGATCCGATGTTTCGACCCATTTTGCAGGTCTTCTTCAGGGCTGAATAAACAAGATACAAGAATAAGAATAAAACAATGGCATATACAGTGAATGAATTAATAAATAAAAAAGATTTAGTGAGAAAAAAATGAAAACAGTGATGAATTTGTTAAAAGAAACTGGTAGAGTAATGACCAACTAAAAATAAATTAGTGAATATTAATACATTAATAAAACTGGCTATATAATAATAAAAATAGGTAAACCAAAAGAGAAATAAAATTAACTAAAAATTAATAACTCTGTTAAATAAGTAAAAAAAGGGAATACAAATAAATTAACAGACAAAATATAGTACCTTGAAGCTCCAAGGAAGGAAGAATGGCTTAGCAAAAAGCAAAGTAATTAAGGAGGCGATGGGTGTAGGAGTAGTAATTAGAATGTAATTAATAGTTATATAGAGAAGGCAGTGAGGAGGGGTTTTCATTATAAGTGCCATCTGTTGGGGATGTAATGAACAAAAACTATGTACATACAAAGGCATACTGATAGAAAGTTTTCAGTATTTTAAAAATGCTTTTATAAAAACAGAAAAAAAATAGTAAAGCAATAAAGGAGTGGGGTTGGCTGTAGTAATGAAGATAAAAGAGAAGCGAGTTGTCAAAGTAATGAGGGTTAATCCTAAAAAGAAGTATTGAAAATAGAAGAAAAAGATAAATCTAAAGTAACAAATATAAATAATAAATTAAAGTAAAAGTCAATATATAAAATGGGCAAGGAGAAAATAAAAATATAATTGATAAGAATTCATGAACAAAGAGATTGAGGTAAAGTACCATCTGTAAGAGTTTAATGAACAAAATGTATGTATATACAAAAGAATGAATAAGTAATACGGATAGAAAATTGTATCTACAATGCCCTCACAAAACTGGTATATTAAAGCTGTAATTATAGGTATAATAACAGGAGGAAAACATTTTTTTAACAATAACCTTTTTTTTTTAAAATAAAAATAAGGATACAAAATTGTGATATAATAAACATAAAGTGACAAAATCAAATGTTAAAGAAAATGGCAAAGATTTACAGAGTAGGAAGTATTTTTGGTACCAGATTAAAATAATTACATAGGTAAAAAATTTAATAAGTAATTTAAATGTTATTACAAAATTTAATAACAAGTTTACCTTTTGCAATCTCATTACAATTTAATATTAAGTTAACCTTTAATTATTTATAATTTACATTGTTAAATAATGTAAAATGTTAAATAATAAATAACAAGTTTTCTCAAGTATAATCAGTTTGGAAAAACAACTGTAGGAAAGTAATTATAAGAGACGGAACAAAAATAGAGAAGGAAGAGGGAGTAAGGGAGAAATTGTAAAAATGATTGGGCTATTATTGTTTTTTTAATAAGATTTAAAATATGTCTTTTAGTAAGGGAAATACAATTTTTGTCTATTTTATGATTAACCGGGTTTGGTTCAAGGTGTATGTAAACTGATTCCAAAATAAGTCTTTTTTCATGTTTGGGAACTGTAGCCAGGATAGAGGGTTGATCAAAGTTGAAGGAATGGTCGAGGCGTGTTCTGATAGTTTGGAGGCAGACTAGTTGCGGGAGGTGATGGATGTTTTGTGTTGGGAAATGCAAGATTTTAGATGGTTTTTGGTTTCACCTATATAAGAAGAATTACAATTGGGCATGGAGCATGGAATCCGGTAAACTACATTAGAGCGGTGTTTGAGGGGGATAGGATGAGGGCTTGTGATTATTCTGAAAAGTTGGGGAGAGAATCATTGCATTTGGAACTGACAGAGTATAAATCTAGTTTATTGGAATTTATAGCTTGATTAGAGATGGTTAATACGGTATCTTTTCTACTTTAATTCCACTTTTTTATTGGAAATCAATTAAGTATCTCATATTAAATATCTAATGTATTTGTTTATGATGCAGGATCTGTTTGTGAAAGTGTGGCTAAATGGATTTCCTCTTGGGGCCTGCGCCCCGAATGGCTGTCAACACCGGATCCTTCTGAAGCTCTTAAAGAAGATGCACAGAGTGGTTCAGTGATCACCGGTCTCAATCCTGGCAGTGATCCAACTTTCGAAGCTAGAGAAACTGTATCTGAACAGGTAAAATCGTTTTTACCAGATCTTAAGTTATGGGCTCTATGTCTAAGCACTGATACTGAGCCAGAGTCTAAGCAATTTGACTAAATTAGTTTGGTTTTATTTCTGATTTTCATACTGTTCATATTGTCGAAATGATAAATTTTAAAAGGCCTGAATAGAAAATAGAGATAAAAAAATAATGCAATGTTTATAGTCGTTATCCTGTTTCCAAATTGTATTGAAACATCTTAATTTATTCCTTTGGGTCAAAAATAACACGGAAATTTGTTGAACTGTGATTTATTTACAAACCAAAATTATAGTAATAAACAAACAACTGTAAACAAGCCATTAAGAAAGTACTTACAATCACGTAACTAAACAAAACACTATTTATTTTCTCAGTCTCCATTTTGTATCTCTTTCTTCAATTTTCTCCACAGTTTCACAAACACTGTTTTACTATCACAACAAAAATCAATTGTCGTGCACTTAACTATAACTCTGACTTAAACTGAAATCGTACTGAACTCACACTGACTTGATCATCTGTTTTTATCTCTTTATATATGGTTCAGGAACCTTCTTGAACCTAAGAGCTGGAATGTAATCAATCTAGAACTTTCTCGCATAATTGACCATGGCCAACTATAATAATTCTATACAATCACTTCACAATAATAACAGAAACTTTTCTTAATTTTTTTTGTGCATCGTTGTTTAATAAAGCGTTTTTAATAAATAAACAGTGATATTCGCATTGCACTGTTCAACTATTCACCAAAATTGAAGGAGTGCTAATATTAATTCTCAGAGAATTGTTCCTTTCTATATAATTTTTTTATTTTAATTTTTAACTTTTCCTTTAAGCAACCTACCTAGACTACTATAAAATATGTTTTGGTAAAGTGGTTCATATTTGTATGATAACTTCTTTCCTTCTTTTTTATTTATTTGAATAAAATTGGAACACATACCACTTAAGACATTACATATTACTCATTTTCTTGTTGCTGTAATTTTATTACTTTAATAAAAGAGAGCGTTATTAAGCTTCCACTATGTTTCTTACTTCTGTCATAGCTCAGATCATTAAAGTAAGGCTATATTCACTGTAATAACACAGAGTACCCTACGAAATGCGTCCAATTTTTTCCAGACGTAATTTAACTAGCTGGGCAATGTGGAGGTAGGTGTTAGCTTTAAAATGCGTCCAATGTTAGTCGCCTCCCAACTGCCAGAGTGTCAGGGCATGCGTTCCCATGAACCTCTTTTTGAGGCTATATAGCACGGCACAATGGATCGTTCTGCGAAGCAACTACCAAATTTTGTTTTAAACTTGAGAAGTCTGCCACTCAAACATTTCTATTCATTTAGCAGGCCTTTGGGAATGAATGCTTGTTGAAATCACAAGTTCTCCGATGGTGCAAGTTGTTCAAGAAGGGGCTAATATGTGACATTTGTGCGTGATTGTTTGAACTCGACTGAAAAAAGAGAGTTGCACGCTGCCGAAGCGACATCAAAGATGCAGTGAAACTTCATCACGACAACACTTCAGTGCCAAAGATTTCCTGGCCAGGACCTGTACCCCATTGGTTCCCCAGCCACTCTACAAGATGAATCTCTGACGTCTCTTGCAATATGCCCATTACAGTCTCCCAGAGAAGGCAATCCAGGATGCCTTCCAGGCCTGGAACCTCTGCCTCCCGAAGTGTATAAATGCAAGAGGGTGCTATTTTGAAGATTTTTGACTAATTGTACAAATATAAATAAATATTTTTTTATGAACTTGGTCGCACTACTTATGTAACGCATCCTGTATTTATTCAACATTATACACAATTCAATTCTGATTAGCATTAAGTCATCTATTGTTTTAAGGATGATTGTATGTTAACTCCCAAGAACATAACTTTTTTGAACTGTAAGAAATGAAAAAGTATGAGTACTGCATCATTAGGCTGTTTTGGCTATGGCTACAATTTTTTACTTTGTATGCTGTGCACTTTGAAAAAGAGCAATAATAGACGAATATTATTTATTTTTATTTTTTAGGACCGTGCGTTACTCCTTTTAAACGAGCTTCGTGCTCACTTTCCATACAGCTTAGCCCCAGGTCCTCTAGTGGCCGGTCAGTCTTGGGAGTACCTTTCTGAATAGCAGCTGTCCATGTAAAACATGTTGCCATGATGGTCACTGGTATAGATTATGCCCGGCGAATACAAGTGACGTCAGGCGGGAACTTGTGGTTTACTGTGTGTAGTTTTTGTTTTCCTTAATCGACAGTAGTTTTTTTTTGTAAGAGTGTACAATTACAAAGTTTTTAATGAAATAATTTTATTATACAATCATTGAACCTGATTTCTTTCCTTGTTCATTGCCTAATTGTTTTGCTTTACTGATCCTGTATATTTTATTTTTAGTATTCAAATTGTGAAAAATTTTCTCAAAAGTTCTTTCTTCTGATTAAAGTATGTTTTATTTTTATGATGCAATATTTTCAGTCTTCCTCCTATCTCTTCCTTAACTGTCTTAAAGGACTTAAACTATCTTAAATTTCAATAGTTTCAAATGTTATGGTTATGATTTTATAATTTCATCTTGGTGTTTTTTGTTAGATGACAAAGACAGCGATTGGGAAACAGTTTCTAGTGAATCCTGTGTTTGGAGTCAATTAATATCTCAAGTAGAAGCTGTAGCTTTGTTCTTTTTTGAACTGTAAGAAATGAAAAATTATGAGTACTGCATCATTAGGCTGTTTTGGCTATGGCTACAATTTTTTACTTTGTATGCTGTGCACTTTGAAAAAGAGCAATAATAGACGAATATTATTTATTTTTATTTTTTAGGACCGTGCGTTACTCCTTTTAAACGAGCTTCGTGCTCACTTTCCGTACAGCTTAGCCCCAGGTCCTCTAGTGGCCGGTCAGTCTTGGGAGTACGTTTCTGCTTGGGCAAGAGATCCTGATCAAATTGAACTGCTCACCGTCTCGTTGAGATGCCTCTCTCATATTGCAAGCCCTCATCTTAAGCAAGGTATTTCACGCTCTGCTACCTCTTATAATACTTATTGTAATGCACTTAAACAAATTACTTTTTATCTTTTAAATATAATTTAGAGGAAAGTCTTCAGGAACTTTATTAATTAGAAGTGAACTAGGACTTCCATTATATGATTTATTTGTTTATCATTTAATTTCTTTTTTCTGACGTTTTGGGGTCTTATCCCCATCATCAGAAATATAAATGTTTTTCAATTTGTAAATTATTAATAATTTGATGTTAATACTTAATTTTTATCAATTTTCTCTATAACAATATTAAACTTAATTTATAGTACAATATATTTACATTGAATTAGTATTTATGCATATTATTTATACTCCTGGCTGTCATAATATTTCAGGTCTTTGCTCAATTATTTGGAATGTTCATCTAAAGTCTAAATTCGAAGCAACTGTACGCCTCTTGCATAAAGTGGGAAAACTTCCTAAAGAGAAACTTTGTCGTAGTGACATTAACATGTCTGATACTAATGTCCAACTCTTTTTAAGAAACCTATCTGATTTTATTGAACTTTTTGTTGAGGTAATATTATATTTAATACATTAATAAATAAATATAATAAAGTTAAATTAATTCTCATAAAATTTTGTTATTATACAGTCAGTTATCTATTACTCAAATTTGAATGGAATATCAGATCACTTCTTCTTGTGAATAGTTTGAGTAATAAGGTTAACTGTCAGGCGTTTTGACCTAAAGAGAGAATATTTATTTATTTTTTTTATACAAGAGCTTAAATATAGAGAATTCGAGTTACTAAGGTGAAACACGTTTGGGTCATTCTCATGATACTTGTCAAATTCACGACTTTTGACTTTGAGATAGTTTTTACATGCCTCAAATTATTTTGGAGTTGGCTCCAATTATCTATATATTATTGGTGAGTAACCCTATCAGGAACTTATTTCTTCAGAGAATATGCCTGAAAACAAGTGCTCAAGTATGTTACCGCTATGGTTACAGTTGGTTTAGTTTGACACAAAGTCACTGAATTCCAAAAAATCATTAAAGCTGTAGCATGGTAGTGACAAACTGATGTTTCCATACATTGAATATACCTCCATCAATGATAATGCCTATTTTGAAGAGCAAGGAAAAAATGGCCCCCTGACTTCAAACAGCAAAGTAAAGTATTTTAAGACCAGTGGGTACACTCAACTGGAAAAGCGTTTTAAAAAATGGTTTGCGCAAGCACAAAATTCTTATGTACTTACTTTCGTACGAGTGATAATTGGTTCTATAGAATTAAAATTAATTACAAAATAAAATTTTAAAAAACTTAGTTGTGTAAGTATGATTGTTGTGTGTGAATAGAGGAATTGAGACATATAATCTATGAGCCCTATTAATCAATAGCCATAGTTTTTAATAGTTATATAAACTTATGTTTACTAATAAAATTTTGTTTTAATCTTGTTAGTTCGTATTTTTTATTCCTTACTGCTGGTTATTGGTAATCTTGATAATTTGAACATCACGATAATTCATATTTAACCAATGGATCCTTGAAAACACAAATTATTGGGAATCTACTGTAGTAAAATTTCTCGCAAAATTATTTTTGTATCATTCAATAATTTTTTTATTTATTTTGAAAGTAGACTCTAACTAATTAAATAATAGTAAATAAATAATATTTCACATTTAGTCTGTCCTAGGCTTTTATAACCAACATGTTGATGTTCAGAAAAAGCTATCTTTGCTCTTTTTCTGTATTACAACTAGTATAAGAGAACTTTTTTAAATGTTGCTCCTGCTTTATAAGTTTTAATTAATTAATATAATTACTACTACAATTAATAAATTACATCAAATTAGTTTAGTATTCTTCACTTTGGTACAACGCTTTCAGCCAGGAATAACAGGTAATGTTTAAACGTTATCTCTTATCTCTTGTTGTATTTAACTGGATTGTGAAATTTCTTTTTTCAGAGTTCATTTGCTGCAGAAGTTAGCAATGAAATGACCAAAATCAAAGTTGAACCACTGTGGACGGAGTGCCAGCCCTCTCTCGCGGAAATATGCCTTGCTCAAGCTCCCCCTAACCCGAGTATCCTCGAACTGCAAGCCACCTGTATCACTGCCCTTACACTACTTGCTGGACTGCCTTTAAGGCTTCACCATCCCATCACTTCACTTTTTGATTCTTTTGTAAGAAAACTGTTTGCTTATTGATATTAAGAAATTTTATCTTATGTTTTATCACTTTCTGTGCGATCCAGTACCAAATCTTTGTGCTATTTTTTAGGATTTGTTTTTCCCCTGTACAAAGCACGCCCAAAAAGTGTGAGTACTTTTGCCCTCTCGTGCTGTGAGAAATTTTTTTTCCAAGAGTGGTACTGGGAGTTCTCCTGAATACATCGAACACCAGCTGACCTTGTTAGTACAAAAACTTGCTTTGTAGTGTCTGCTTGTGTGAAATATGTCAATAAGAAAGACCACCAAGTGAGGTGCATGCTGTCATCTGGTTACTTCTTGCGGAAGGAAAACCACTGACTGAAATTTTTTCACGGATCAAAATTGTTAACGGGGAAGGTCTTATGAACTGGATGAACATGTTTAAGTGGTGTCGTGAGCTTAATGAAGACAGAACGAATTTTCATGACGATGAGAGGAATGGAAGTTCCACTTTGGCAATGAGTTAGTGCAAAAAATCAAAAAAATTGTTCCTGAAGACTGTCTATTGACAGTGGATGAATTTTCTGTGATGTTCCACTTTTCTGTGATTACCACTCTCCAGATTTTCCTTACATAAAACAATTACAAAAACGCTGAGATTTCGTGCTGAAATTTGTGCACAAGATGAGTCCCAAAATAACTGACAGAGTAGCACAAAATCACTGGCGAAGTCACTAGCGCTTGCGAGTTCCTTCAAACGATTTTCAGGATTTTCATCTCCCTGAAGACTCACATGGATCGATAAAATGTTTTAACCGACGAGGTGGTGAAATATGAGATCCTGAACTGGAAGAAGCAGATGGTAGGAGAATTCTTTGAGAAGGGTATCAAAAAGCCTGTGCCACAGCTCATAACCTGTACAGAATGATGGGAACTTGGTTACATTGAGAAATAACTAGCTTATTTACCAACAAAATTCTGTAATTTGTTTTTGAATGTAATTACTCTCTATGGAAGGTAGCCTTTTCAAACTGAAGTACACAGCATGATCAAGAACATATAGCGATCATAGGTGAATTCATAGTTGTGTAATATTAAATTATTCAGTAATTTATACCAATCACACTAGGTATTACAAAAAAGAAAAGAAAACAACAGTCTTTCTCCCACAATACCATTCATGTTTCTTGATAATATTCCTGGTTAGACATCAATCAAAATGATTTGCCATTAGATACCACAACTGTTGTAATTGTCCCAGATCAATGAATGGTTAATTTCGTAAATTACATATAACCTTCTCTTAAAATATTGAGCTTGAAGATATTCTATGGCTCCCAGTGATATAAATTTTATTATTATTTGTTTTTATTAATACCATTTTAAATGAATATAAATATTAAAGTAGTCCACACAGACCATTGATCATACAATACATGAGAGATGCATATGAATCTTGTCAAGCATGCAAAAAAACGATTCTTGTCTCTTTCGTTTCACATCCGCAGACGGGTGGGTTGTCAGGCTATCGTCAAGGAAGTGCCAGTATTTTCAGCAAACTTTCAGTAGATTGCTTTAAAAATTTCCAGTTCTTCATTGACTAGTGATGTTGAGGAGGTTCACAAACAATTGAGATAATGGGCTCACCTTTACTTTGAGAGGAATTGGCATCACAGTACATTTATTGGCATGGCAGTACCGCAACCTAAATTGTGTGTGACAAGATCTATTGTGTGCCAATACTTCTCAGTTCTCAGTCAAGAGATTTATTGAATTAATGAGCTCACACTGCTTTGGGTCTGTTTTATGGTCAAGATTGAACAACGCGAATCTCAGTCTTGAGAAACTATTGCACAAGCAGATAATATGATATGCTGTTTTATCCTCGCAGTGACAGAATCTACACAATGGTGATCCCGTCAACTTGAGTTTAAACATATGGTTGTTTAGTGTCCAGTCCCATACCACTCTTGATTTTGTTGTATAATTGCTTAGTGTCCCAATTGCTGCCTGGCTATCGGTATAGAATGTGATCTTCTCATCCTTCAGCTCCTCTTTTAGCATCCTGCATGAACCATGACTGATAGCAAGTACTTCGGATTGAAATACTGTAGTATATGTGCCTACTGGAATTGAGATTCCATTTAATGGCTTGTCTTTTCCCCAGATTCCTGCTCTAGATCCGTGGACTGTAAGAGAGCCATCTGTGTTGCAATTGACACCCTTTTTGGGTTAATGCTGGTTTGTTTTATCGTTATAGGCCCTGTAATCAGTGTCTATGTATTTTCGTATTTGAATATTATAGTGCATGGTAAACATTCTATCATTCTCAATCCGCTGTGACAGCTCCCAATGCCCAGCCTGTCTCAGAACAGTGGAAGTTGTATTCTGTTTTATCAGCCTATAAATGGTTTTATAGGCCTATGATTTGATCTCCAAGTGTAGTGGTAATAGACCAAGCATTACCTCCATAGCAGCCGTTGGAGTAGTTCTCATTGCACCTGTTTTCATTAAACAGGTCACTCTTTGCAGCTTCTCCAGCTTAATTCTGGATCTGCCCAACTTTGCCTTATGCCACCATAGCATGGCTGCATAAGATACCATGGGTCTAATGACTGTTAAGTACAACCAGTAGACCATGCAACGTTTGAGTCTCCAAGTTTTGCCCACCCCACCATATATACAGACACTAACCTTGTGTGGGTTGATGCTAAGACCATTGGTTCTGCACCACTTCACCAAGATGTCAGTTACAGTTTTGAGGAGATCTTAGAGTTCACTCTGATGTTCATCCTCCAATCAGGATAGCGATATCATCCCCATACCCTTCTGCATAAGAGCCTGCTGTGTTGATGGTTGTCAGCAATGAGTCAGCCATCAAATACCACACTAGTGGGAGTAGTACATCTCCCTATGGGCAGTCTCCTCTGGGCCTAATCCACAGTTCTGTGTTTCCTAATTCTAATTTAAGAATCCTCTGCTCCAGCATATTATTAATCCAGCCAGAGTTTACAGGATCTACATTTCTGTACCTTAGAATATTAGCTATGGCACTGTAAGAAGTTCTGTCAAAGGCGCCTTCTATGTCATTAAACAGGCCTATCATTATTTCTTGTTGGTTTACTGATTTTTCAATCCTTGAAACCAAATAATGTAAGGCTACCTTACAGGATTTGCCTGTTTAGTAAGCAAACTGATTGGAATGTATAGGACATACATCCAGCAGTTGTTCTCTAATATGCCTCTCTAGAATCTTTTTGAATGTTTTCATTATGAATGATGATAAGCATTTTGGTCTAAAGGCTTGAGGGTCATTGTATCATGATGACTTTACCCGGTTTGGGTACGTAGCGTAATTTGGATATCCTCCAACTAGTTGAAATACAGCGAAGTGCCACGTTTCCCCTTAGGATTTCAAGTAAATACGTTCTGCAGGAAAGATCTCATCAGTGTTTATCAGTTTATATGGTACTGATTAATTGATGGCCCGTTCTAATCTCCTCATCATAATAATCTCATTAGCTTTGTCCCACCAACTTTTATTAGTATTGTTGCTAATTAGGGTGGGAGTTGTGCTCTCTAGCTGTAGCAGGTCACACTTGGGAAAATGAGAGGAAGCCAAGGCTTTCAAGGTATCCTCCTCATCTTTGGGAAACCCTTCACCAACTTTCAGTGCACCTCTCACAGGCTCTTCATTGCAGGAAAGGAGTTGAGCATGTCTGAAAAAATTGTCTCATTTTCATTTAATAGAACTCCTGAAACCCTAATCAATCTAGCAAAACGAGCAGTTCTTGGACTTGAGTATTATAAACATGCTTAATTAATAAACATGCCTATAAAAAGCTAGAAACATACCTACAACGAGACGACTATGCTTCTCACTCCTGGCGATTGGTTGACATCTCATTAGCAGTCTCCCTATCATTTACCTAGCCTATGGCATACAAGCATACAAATATCACATCCTTGATGATTCTAGAATGACCTCTCTGTGTACTGCCTTCGAGAAAAAATAGTTTTTAATTTCTTATAAATACAGTCGAACTTCTATGTATCGAACATGAAGAAGGTTCCTTCAAAATAATTGGATATATAGAAATTTCAATATATATAGAAAGATTGAAAATTTTCATCCTTGTCATACTAAAAATAATACAGTTATTTCCTAGAGTTAATGAAGTGTCAAAGGCAGTATTTTAGAAGTAAAGAAAAAACAACCATTAAACATGTGTTATCTTTCACACTTAATGATTTTCTTTAGAAGACATTTTTACAACAAGAAAGACAAAGTTTAAGTGAATATAAAATGAAAATTTGACTCTACGTTTAGAATAAGCTTCTGAGAATCTCACCCCTGTGGGCACCACAATCACTTCTTCATAAACAAGGTTTTATTTTATTATTACCCATTCTTATGAACATAAACTAAAGGCCTTTTTTGATAACAATTAAATTTTACTTGTTTAAATGTAACTTTTTGTCCAATATAAAGAAATTTTATTCGATGTACAGAATATATTTTTCTTATAAAAATTCAAGGTTCCTAAAAAATGTTTGATCTATTTAGATTTTCTACAAAAGTTTGATACATAGAAGTTCGATTGTATTAATAAATATTTTTAATCGCATTAATAATAATTAATATTGTTATTATTATTTTTACTTTCTATTCGCATTCGCTGGAAATAGCATCAACCCCGGAGATTTGAAAAAGAAATTTGTAAGATATTCCTAAATGATAAATTTCTTAACGATGCTCACAGTACCCTAGCAACACTGCTTTCTGCATATGTTCCAAGCTATTTAGAGATAGGTCCAAGTCCTTAATGGTGTTCATCGTCATCTCTGGGAATAAGCCATATGTCGAGATGATCAACATTAATATTATTATTTACTAGTTAAATTTAGTCAAATCTTTTCATGTTAATGGATCAAGCATTATTTGTATACATTTTTAAAAACAATTTTTTCTTTTTTATAATTACTTTAAAAAAGAAAGGTAAATCTTTTATTTTCATTGGTTTATTACATTCTGCATGGTTTTAATAGTTAGTACTTGTAATTATGATATAGCAAACAATTAAAATTTGTTTCAGGGTGAACAGTTCTTGTGGCGAGATATAAAAGATGGGTGTACGATAACTTTACCTAGTCCAGATGCTAAACTTCAATCAAACAGACTTACTTTTCTTACAAGAGCTTTAACAGCAGCTATAGAACCACTCGCAGGGGTAATATAGAACATATTAACTTATATTAGTGTTCTAATTAATTTAGAAAGAATTTTGATGGTTAATTTAAAGTTATTTTGTTCTGTGTTGTTGTTTTGTTTATAACTTAAACAAGTTATGTAAATATGTTTCAAATTAAATTATCAGAGCTAGACAAAGCGGCAATATGTCTCATTTCTGAACTTACAGATCAATGTTAAGTATTTTTTTTTCTATTAAGAAAATAAATAAATTTATAAAGCAGTGTTTCCAACTTATGTTATGTAGTCTGCATACATATAATTTTTTTAATGTTTTTATGCTTACTTTTATGCTTGATTTAAGGATGGAAATATTAAAGAAACCATTTCGTGGAGTACTCTAATTTTTTCTCTTGCAAGAGAATGGGGAGTTCCTCCAGACTCATTGCGAATCCACCAAGTCTGTCAGTTTTACATTGTGAACCGAGATAGAAATGCTGAAGAGGTATGTATATTCCATTTTTATAAGTATTTTTTTTTAAGCCTTCCTAATTATGAATAATTGTAAATTCCATTCTTTGACATTTGTATATAATATTAATGTGGAAATGATCCTCCTAAACAGAAAATCATAATAAAACACTGTGGTTACGCTATTTGTTAAGAAAGAATGGAAGCCATATTTATAACTTATATCTAGGGAAAAGTTTAAATAGTCCTAATCTAACCTTAAAAAAGCTGCATAAGATGAAGTTGATTTTAAATATCTTATGAGAAAGAAACATTTTATTTAGGTGCTTTCTGCTGTCAATGACAAAGAAAAATTGGGCCACCACCTGCTGATTATTGTCGGACAAAGAATGAAAACTATTCTCTGTAGTTCAAATGAAGAATTGAGAGAAAGGCTTTCTAACCTCAGCCCTTCTTTAGCTACATGGATCCAAGAACAGGTATGCAATATATATATATATATATATATATATATATATATATATATATATATATATATATATATATATATATATATATATACACATATATATACACACACACACACATATAAATTTATATATATACACACATATATATACACACACACACACATATAAATTTATTAATTTTTATTTAAATTGAAAAAATTAATTTTGTTGCTTATAAATGACAGAAAATATTATAAAACAAAAATTAATTTGTTAATAATAAAATAAAAATTATACATTTAAAATTATGAAAATGGAATGATCAGAAGATTTCAGAAACTTATATATGAAAAAGAATTAAAATAATAAGTGTTTGTATTTTTGCAAATTAAGTTGGATCGGTTTAATAATGTGGAATATTAGAAAATTAATAAAAATAATTTTAAATATATCTTAACTGTAAAAACCAAATATTAAATTTTAATTTTATATACATAATAGGAAGAAATGTTATTTTGATACATCATTTGAAGTCTTCTTAGCTTCTGTTGGACGATCCTCTTCTTTTCACATAATTACAATTAACGATGTTTTCTGGAGATTTTGCAATTTAATTAGGTCTTTACTCACTGACCTGTATTTAATTTTACTTTAAAATTCATGCTCTGGATTCCAATTCACTCTATCATGAATTTATTCACGTTAAAACGTAAAAGTAGCAGGAAATCCTTTACAAGATTTTTGCTCTCAACTACTCTTAAAAATAATTATTAAGGCTAAACCACTGACTTATCTACCTTTTTGCGTCTTTTTGACATTTTCATGACCCTGTGTCTCTATATTTACTCGGAATTTTCAAACATGTTTATGAAACTTGCAGGGCATTTATTAAATGATATTTAAAATTGGTAATTAAGATCTTTTATCTAAAATACCCTGGGAAGTTCAAGTTATTGAGGAAAAATGAAAAAAGTGCTTTTTCTTAGCGGTTTTTCAAGATAGCTGTAAACACACTAGAGGAGTAAGAGATCGAAAAATTGTTTTTTCACGAGAGGGGCAATATATACAACATACCTGAAAATTAAAAACCAGTTGACTTGGTTAGCATACCTTTTATAACCCAGTTGCTTTTTTTTAGCTATATCCACTGGACTATTGTTAGAGTATTATATAGTATTAATTAAATATTACCCAAAATATTTCCATACTATAATCTTTTTATGATAAATATGGTGTATATATATATATATATATATATATATATATATATATATATATATATATATATATATATATATATATAAAATGAGTGTTTTTTATTTTACAAAATCTTCCAAAATTTGATACACATATTTTTGTCAACTTTATGTATAACTCGTCAACTGCTGTATCTCGAACAGTATTGGGTCCATCGTGAACAATTTAAAAGCGTACAAACTTACTTTTGCCGAAATACAGGTTTTTCCTTGTCAGAATAGGCTACATTTTGCTTATTTTGTAATTTTTTTGAAATTTTGAATCACTATATCTCGAAGAGCATGGGATCTAAAGGAACAAATACAATTTATGTATTTTACAATCTTTCAATTCCGGAGATACATTTCTTTGATATTAAATAGAATGTTTTCCACTGATTCTAACTCTTGATTATGTTGAAAACGACAAGTTTAAATAATTATTTAGTTTATTATAAAATGTATTTATTTTTAGGAAGCCTTAAAGACACCGTGTAACATCAATGATACTGTGCAGTTGTCAGAATTAGTCGCAACTCTCCTGCCAGAATCCTCGTCTGATAATAAATTTGCAGTCCTCCTTTACGAGGCAATACAGCCGCTGGCTAGGTAACCTTATGACTGCCTAATACAATTACAGCATTGGAGCCTTGTAATTTTCATCATTAGTCATGAATAATGATTCTATGAATAATTTAAACGTATCAGGTAGGATGAAATATTTAATTACATTAATCATCAAGATACTTGTTTATGTTTATTAAGGAAAGCTATTTAGAGTGCCTAGAGAGTAATACATTTTATTTATTAATATATTTTTATATTTATTCTCCTCTGTTTATTTTGTATATATCTTTTTGAGTTTTTGTATTTGGTGTTTTCTGAAGTGTTGTTAATTGATGTCGAGTGTTTTTAATCATTCATATATCAGAATGTGATGTAACATCGTCTGTTTTTTTTTCTTCTTGTTTATCCGCTTATTCGGTTGAACCTAGATGTATTTAAAAAACTAAAAAGTTCATTGAAAAAAATTCAATCAATAAAAAAAATTGCTATTTTTTGTCATTAACATACATATTGTTGGTTTTGTGGTAAAAGTGATCAGCTGAAATTTTTGCAAAGATAAGGTTTGGAGCTATCTATCTGTGCCTAAACCAATTTTGTCAAAACTGAAGCATAATTTTGGCTCAGGCAAAGGTAGATAGCAGCAAACCTCACCTTTTCAAAAATTGCAGTTGACCACTTTTATCTTTAAACCGATATATAAGTGCTGATACTAAAACATATGTATGGAGTATTACCTACTGAAAGAATAGGTCTGTTACAACACCAGTTTTGACTATCATCAAACTCGTGTTGGAACAACTTCTTATTAATTAATTTTTTGGGATTGGAGGAATTTTTTTAGAGTTAAAGAAGAAAACATAAATGATCATACTGTGGTTTAACTGTATATCTGCATGTTTTTAAAATTATTTACATTTGTTACATTATTGTTTGTTTGTTCTCTATCTTGTTCATTATATTGTATGTTAGTTTTTTAATAGATTTAATGGTGTAGAAGCTATTATATTGTGATTTATAAATTTGGGTTTCAGTATTTCTCATTGCTATTCAATTTTTTATTCTACTCATAGTAGTCTTTAATATTCCTTGTTGGCTTCCACATATTCTATTTCTTCTACTAATTTAATATTTATTGTTACTGTTTAAATTTGTTTCTTTATTAGTTAAGTAGACATGCCCAGTCATGAATTTTAAAAATTTTTAAAATGTTTAGTACCGTACCATTCTTCTGTATTCTTAACTTTAAATTTTTAAATTTAGGGTGGCTTTATCGTGCTTTCCTACATCAATTTTTGTCTTTATAGTTATCTTAGATTGGTTGTTATTTTGGTTAACTAAATAAATAGACCTAATTTCAAAAGAATTTATATACGTGTTAATTAATTATATAAATTTTTTATAGCTATTAAGTTAATATATGTATGTTTGGAAAACATTTTTATTGTAAAATATGTTCATGTTAAAACCTGTTACTTTTTAAAATGAAGTAGTGTAGTAAGTCCTCGATTAACGTTGTTGTTAGGAACATCAAAACTGGGATTAATGTTAGGGACATTAATCGAAAAAACGTTATGTGAGGATTATATGAATTTACAATACAATTACAATTAGATATACAAAGGGCTCTTTCTATGTGAAGGAGTGAATTAATATAATTTTTATTTTAATTTATAACCGAACCTGAATTATTTTTCTCCGTTGGCATTTCATGGAAAGCCAAAAAACTCCAAAAAAGTACTAAGGGAGAGTATTCTGAGATATCATTTAACTGTTTTTCAAGAGAAAGCGTAGCATCATATTTCATGGCTGTGTGTGTTTCATTTTCTACCTTTTTGCTCCTTGTTCTTTTCAGATATTAACAATAGTATCATGATGATTTACTTTCTTTCTTAATTTGGTTCTATTTATTTCAAGTTACTAAGAAAATACTTAAGAGCTTTATTACTAATTTAGTCAAATTATTTTCAGAGGCATCGTTTATAATAATATATTGTATTAAAGTAGATAATATGATGTAAAATTAATGTAATTTTATGCCAATATATCATAGTTAGAGTTATGGCTCAGTTTCCAGTTCTTTTTATATTGGAAGCTGTAAACCACTTAACATTGCTCATTCTTAACTATTCAATGTTTCACGTCGACAGTAATTTGCTTATTGATTATTTAAATTACAGTTCTGCTGTATCAAAATTTTCTTTGTTCATCTATCATTTGAATGTTTGTATTATGATTTTGTACATAAGTTGTTGTACATATGTCGAATGATGTTTTATATTATAAGATATATTTTTTAATATTGAATTAATTATTGTAAAAAATATAATTTGTTAATTTGATTTATGATTGTTTTCCTATCCTGAAGAAAAATCCTGATATTTTAACAAAAAACCTTCATTAACATTAATTTTTTGTCTGTTCTAACTTATTTAAAAGAATATAAGCCAAAAGAATATGAAGTAAAACAGCAACATTATGTCTGCTCCAACACAAGCTTTGCCTATCATCAAATTCTCTGGTGCATGGAGGGTACAGGTTTTGAAATGGAAAAAAAAATGTAAATACGATGATAATCATAAGTTTACATAAATAAGGGAAACGTATAAAGACAGAAACCTAAAAAAAAAAGGAATATAAGGTCGATTTCCAGATTATTATTATTTATTGCTAGTGAAGATTTTCATTTGAGGATTGGTGGAGTTACATTAATGGTTTTCTTATTTTTTGGACACATGATAATTATTTTGGTACTACTTTATATAAACTAAGCTGTAGTTCTACCAAATTAATTTATTGTCTAGAACAAGTTTAACAATAAAAAGCTGAGGAAGAAACCTGATTTATTTTTATAATTATATTTTGTATGATTCAATCTAAAATCAACTTTATTTTGAAAAAGGTAAAGCAAATTTTTATTTAATAAACGATAACGGCACTAAGTTATTGCTAATAATCGTCAACATATGCTAGAACCATCAATTACTGGTGAAGTAAGAGTCATATTCGGAGGGTTATAATAATAATCATTATCTAAAGTATTTTTTTTGCTGAAACTGCCCACCGTAGCTGCTGGAATTGACTTCCGGGAGTTGACCACATTTTTGAGGTTAATGAACGGCCATATTTCGTTCGGCCATATTAGAACTGCTTGGCAGTCAACGGTGTGACGTCATCGATTCGGTCCCCCTACTGCTGCGTTTCGACCGCTTCAGATCAGTATGACTGCCACGTTGTAACGGTTCGCGGTTATTTTAGTCATGCCGAAGAAAGGATTTGACGATAATGAGGACGAGCGTCTGGTAGAGTTCGTGAGTGAGTTTCGGGTTCTCTATGACCCCAAACACAAAGACTTCAGAAATGTCCATATTAAGAAAAATGTATGGAAGAAGATAGCAGTGGCTTTAAAAAAAGACGGTAAGCTTATTTATTATTATTACTATTTATTTTTAAACTGTGATATATAATTAGTTTACATCAATAGCTATAATTAATTTAGCAACAATAGCCAAGCTGCAGCAGCTATTATCAGTAGTGGCAGGGGTGTCCACAGAGAGCGGTTAGAATGCAAAGTGCGTCATTAAGATTTTAAAAAGTGGCGTTTTTGAATTGTCCGGAAATTTAAAATAGTGTACTGTAATTATATAATATAAATATTTAATTTTGTTGTGTGATAAACAGTCTGTGGGAGTCGGTCTGTATGAAAAGAGATTCACATTAAAGAGCAGTAGTGGCAGGGCCGAAAATAAGGAGGGGGCACTTGATTCAGGTGGTAGAATTTCGAGCGAAATTTTATAGATTAAGTAAATACTATTTGTTTCTCCTTTTTGGCCTTAATTCAGTCAATAAAATTAGTTTATGTTATCATATTATATTTATTTCGAAATATATTACCTAAATACTTATGATTTTTATTGGAGGTAAGGAGAGGGTGAAAGAAAGGATGACAAAATTAAGCTTATACCCTTAGTTTGGGGATGGTGGGCATCTGGCAGCAGTGTTATAGTGAAATAGTAATTAATGAACGGCATTTCCCAAGTATTTATGACATGAGTACTGTATAAAAATACTTTACACAACTAGACTTTTTATTAAACTCGTGTTTATAAATTAAACTTATGATTAAAAATGTTGGTGTGTTGCACAGCATAAGAGCGAACTGCAATAGATAATTTTAATATGCTAGAAAAGAAACAATTAAACTTAATTAACATCTGTTTATGAAATAGCCAAGAAAAATTAAATTATTAGTTTATCTCTGGGCTCTTAGAAAAAACATATTATAATAAAAAGAACGTGTTTTCCCTGCTTTCTCGGATCTGAAACTGTAGGGTTAATTCCAAGAAAAGTACCATAAAAATTAATAAGATCAATATTGTTTTTATTTTTTTCTGTTAGAATGGGAATGATATTTCCATTACATTGCCATGCTTTTATTCTTTTGAGGCAAACAAATAATTAATATTTATAGGCGTGCGCATCGTTTATTAGGTGTTGCACGAACTGTAATATCCTTCCATACTCCTCTGGAAATTTGTTTAAACAATATATATCTAAAACGTATTTTAAACAGTTTTTGTATCAAAATTTAACACTGTTGGACTGCAAAAAAGTTTTTGAATTTTAGTTTTAAGCCATGTGTTTTGTTTTTAAGTTAATATCTTTAAACCTTTCCTTCTATCTACTATTTTACAGAAAAAAATAATATTTTTGAGTAATTAGCAGGTGCCTGTATTTTTTTTTTTATATAAAGCGGTATGTGTGTCATTGGTGATTTTGATTAGAGAGGATTGTGTGGAGAAAGTGGGACATAAACCAGATTAGAGAGGATCGAGAAGTTAGGACTTTTCAAGGAAATTTGATATTTGTGATTGTACTATTTTTTCTAGGGGTTTGGAAAGGTTAGATAGGATGGAAATTGGCCGTGATACATTTATTATATATAGTATATATATATATATATATATATATATATATATATATATATATATATATATATATATATATATATATATATATATAAATGGACACATGAATGTGAATGATTCAGATTATTAGTAATGCCATTATCATTTTACGATCTTATTATATTTACAATCAGGTTAAGACTTAGGTGAAAATGAGGACTGGTCCCCGTAAATATACCAACAGGAGCTATGGCGTAAAGTCTAGTCAAATTCTCGTAGTGCTTATCATCTCCTAGCTCTTATCCCCAGTGGTCTTGTTCTGTTTCTATTCTTCCTATTCCTGGGGTCCTTATACTCTTCTGTTCTTCCCTACCTTTTCTAATGGTTTTCTATGATTGGCTATAAATTGTCCAAAATGGTTTTGATTGGCTACTAGAGATTGTAAGAGCGGGTGGCATTCTAATGAATTTCTGGTTTTCCTCCCTACGGTTGCAGCTGCTTTATGTTACCCGGAAGTATTTCCAAAAACATCTTTACTTAATTTAAACCTTCTCGGACCGTTTACTAGTTTTTATATTTGCAACTGGGTGGTCCGATTCTGAAAACGAATTTTCTTTCCCAAGCTCTTCCTTGAGAAGCGAGTTTGTGGTCGCTAAGTACTGAAAGCTTAGCGAACTGCCTAATGGGTCTGAGAGGGATCAATTATTTTTCCTTCCGTCTTATATTATGCGTCTTTCAGACAGCTTCTTAATGGAGCCAAATCCGCAGTCCGACATACTAAATCACTGCTGATCCATTCCGTCCTCTTCAATGTTCCTGATCTCAAATCCAAATGGAAAATACTTCGAAAATTATCCGTACCAGAATCCAATAACCTCAGTTCTCTCCCAATCATCCCAGATGATCTTAATAACCTTTCCACATCCTTTGTTGCTAATTATTCACCTACTACAGATATTGAACAGAATAGTTTAAACCTGGAAATTTTCTTTTTCTCCCACGTGCCCTACGATAAATTACTTACCACTATCGTAAAATCCCACATCAATGATTACGCACCTACCGACATCCCTAATTAAACCCTATCTCCCAATCCTTATATCTGTACTTTATCATATTCACAACTTTTCTCCGCAAAACTCCATATTCTCTTTTTCCTGTAAAACCGCCTTTGTACGACCATAAAATAAAATTTCAAATCCTTCCTCATCGCGTGAACGTCTCGTTCAAACTCAACTTTCAAACTTCCTAAAAGACCGTTCCCTCTGAAACCCTCCCCACTCTGGCTTTCGACCTAGCTACTCAATCCAATTCGCTCTCCTAAAAAAACCAAAAAAAAAAACCCAAGACCTCCAAAACGCCATTGAACACCAAAACTAACAGTCCACATCCTTTTAGATTTCTCTTAAGCATTTGACACTGTTGACCATAACATCCTCATTATGGAACTACAAAATATCCTTCTATCCAACAGTGCTATGCGCTGGTTCCAATCCTTCTTCTCTGGTTGGTTAGAATATGTAGTCGTCCCAGATCAACCTCCATCCTAAACACTGCCCCTTTCCTGTGGTGTCCCTCAGGGTTCGTCTCTGTCTCCCACTCCGTTTGCTATTTATATTAATGATCTTCCCCTCCTTATCCATTCCTCCCTATGCTATCCTTATGATGGTACCTAAGCTGCTGACGATTTCCAAATATACTTGTCCTTCCCGCCTTCCGTCCTATTACCAGCCACAAAAAAAAATCCAAGAGAACTTGAATCGAATAAGTTACTGGGCTATTACTAACAAGCTGAAATTGAATGCAGAGAAGATAAAAGCATTTATAATAGATTCCAATTATCTCCTTAAAACTGTTCCTCGCATCCCAAACCAGTTCCTAAACAATAATCCCATATATTCTATCCAACCATCAAATACCTTGGAATCACTTTTGATCAAGCCCTTTCCTGGAAAATCTCTCCGATATCTACCGTCTTATCTTTTCCACCTTAAAGTGACTAAATTATTTTCGTCACCTACTCCCATTTGAAACCCGAAAACTCCTAGTTACCTCCATTATATTTCCCCACTTTGACTACTTGTTGTAAGGTGTACGGTGTATGGGGCGTCTCTGAGGATCTCGAGGCAAAAATAAAACGTTTGATAAATTGCTTGGTACGATACATCTTTGTGTCTACGATACATATCTCTTGATCGAGCGGAAGTCGATAGCTATGATCTAATTAAAGCAGTAGTCATTTTAATAATCCGAATTTATACGAATTTTTAATGCTGCCACATAAATTCAAAGCTTTGGAATTATTCTATTTATATTTTTTTAATAAAGAATTTTGGTTATGAAATTTAATTCAGATTTAATTTTTTTTTAAATGCTGTCACATAAATTCGAAGAAAATAGACGTTATCTCTGTCAGGTTATGACCTACAACAGACTATATGACGACCGCTTAATGCATAAGTACCAAATAAACAATATAATTGGATAAAGCTGAATTAACTTAAAACTTTAAAAATAAATATGTGCAATAACATTGTGAGAATATTTTAAAATAAAGGATCACTTTATTTCCAAAGTTTGGGTACTAGTTCTTTTCTCAGTTGCAATAATTTATTTAATGGTTCATCATGTAACTCTTGAACGTTCACAAACTATTACAGGAACTCATATAGCTTGATGATATACGAAAAGCATGCCCAAGAGCACGGAACTCTCCCTTGCTAGGAATCTGTAACAACACAATAATTATGATACACAAATAATATGGTTTATAGTTATTACAATTCTTAAAAATATTTTTTTCTGTCTCAGATATCCAGTGTAAGAAGAGATGGAAAGACATCCGAGATAATTATTGGAAAATTATTAGAAGAGAAAAGTTGCCAACAGGATCTGATGCACCTCGTTCGTCTACAAAATGGGTGCTTTTTGACAAGCTCATGTTTTTGGGCGAAGCCGAAAGGGATAGGGTCTCTTTCTGTAGTGCTCCAGAACAGGACTCAGGAAACATTGTAGGACTATCGCCTGATGAAGATGGGCCTATGGTCATAGAGTGTGAAACTCCACTAGCTTTTACTACTTCCTTTTCGTCAACTAGTGACTCACCTTGTACTTCTTCTTCGTTCCGTGCCAACAGTTCAAAGAAAAAACCCTGGGATGTAATAAGCACAAGAGGTCCACAACGGTTGGAGTTGTTGCCGTGCTTGACTGAGAGCCAGCAGTCCGAAGACGATGTAGACCTTTTTATGAGAAGCATTGCAGCATCAATGAGGAAATTACCACCTCACATAATTAATAAGGCCAAAATTGACATTTTGAAGTATGTTTGCGAACTTTCAGATCGTTCTTCACATGATGCCAGCTCCATTGATCGGGTACACTTGGGGTAATAGTGTGAATAACGGCCAACAGATAGCAGCACTTCCCAAGAGCTAAAATTATAGCTCTAGTTGGTGCCAGAAGATCTCAACACTTGTGTACAGTTGAGGCAAATAGTTCTAGTAACTATTCAAAGGTGGCAGCATTTTCCGAGAAACTGAAAAAATAGTTCAAGCAACCACCTAATGAGAGCAGCACTAATAATGTTCGAGAGGGTGTTCTGAACTAAGCTGTGATCTCATACTTGTGTATTTTTAAATTTACTGGTCAAAATTAAAACAATACTTTAGAATTATGAGACTGAATAGCCCTTTCTAGTAGTGTGTGACATTTTTCTGTTTTTTTAAGTTCATTTTATGTCAGTAATATAAAATAAAAAGTAAATATATTTATGTATTTACTTGTTGGTATGTTCAATTGTTGATTATTTTGTTTCATTTACTTAATAAATTCAGGGACTCAGTTGTAAAACATGGTATCTAATATTTTTTATGAATTGAATTTTTTCGGAACATCAAATTTGTTATGGTTAATTTCATAATTTTGTGAAAGAAACTATAGAAAATTTGTTTTCTTTAATGAACAGTGTTGGTATTAAGCTATTAGTGGCTGCTGATTGAAGGCAACACATTGTAATTAACAAGCATTTTAACATAGTAAAAGTTTTCATTTTATTACTTACCATGTTTTATGAACAAGTGCCTACAGTTTATAAATTAACTGACAATTGTCTTATTATTTTTTTATGGTTTTGTCATAAGGATATTTATATAAGTTGGTATATTTTATTTGAAATAGCTATTTTCTACCAATATTTATTAAATTCTGCTATCCCAACCACATCTCTAAGGCAATAAATTATTCTAAAAAGGAACATATTATGTAAAAATACCATTAATAGGTCTTATTTGATTTTAGGTATTAATAATTACATGTCATTTATAAATAATTAAAAAAAATAAATTATCATTTCTTATTTCATTATTAAATAAAACATATTTTAAATATTTTGCGTTTTAAAATACCTTTCCTTACATGTTTGGTAGGTGTTTCATTATAGAAAAGAAAAATTTTGATGCAAAATATCCGTTCTGATTTTTTTATTAGTTATGTTTATTTCATATTAAAAATTAAAATTCATATATTCCAGGAATATATAGAGGGGGAAAAAAAGTACAAATATTAAAATATAAATGGGAAAACCAAGCTATTAGGAAGGAAAGCAACACATTACACTAAAGTAAGTAATTATTATTCTGATAATAATAAAACGTTTTTTGATTTAGTTGGGATTAATCCAACCAAAAACATAAATAAATTGGAAAAGAAGGAAGAAGGATCATTGGCATTTGTTTTTCGAGAAGTAACTGCAACTAATGTGACAAAAAGCACTCTATAACATTTTCTTTGATTTTATTTTGAAAGCCTCTTCATTAAGATAAAATAAAATGAGGGAAGGATATTATTATTTCAGCAGTGGATTTTTGTAAGAAATCAACGACTGTTATATTACAGTGGTGCAAGATCATATTTCTCATATCAAGATTATATTACTCATCATCATAATTTCTGATTCTTGGCTGTCAAACCAGAATTTTGATGAAAATGGTTATATCCATTTGACCATCAACCCTCAGTAAAAACAATTCATGAAGTTCATAAATTTTATTAAAATGGTTTACTTCCTTTCAAAAACTTTTGGTGTGATTTATTGTATCTATCACTTCCTTATTTATAGAAAATATATAAAATAATAAAAACTAAATGTACCATAAATAAATAAACAATGCTGAGATTAGGAGCTAATTAAAAAATATGGAAATGACAAACTATATCAAATGAGCACCAAAAAACATAAGCTTTCTATATTCTTGTTTTGAGTTGCAGTAAAACAAAATCATTTAATAAGAGAGTAAGGGAGAGTTAAGCACTATATTCATTGCCTACTTACAGTCAGATCGAAGTTTACATATATATATATATATATATATATATATATATATATATATATATATATATATATATATATATATATATATATTACTAATAAAATAATTCACACAGTATGTTATAATTATTTTATTTTATTAACTTCAGAAATAATTCATTTAAATAACTTACTTTTCTTGGAGTAATTTTATTCATTGAAACTTCATACAACCGAACACCATAATAGAGGCTTCAAAATATAATTTCATTAAGAAATTTGAATATAGAAGTATGGAAAGTTATGTAGGCCCAATTAAAATTAAAAATTGATTTTCCATTTTTTTTTTATTATTAAAGAAGAATAAATTTTTCAGTGAAAGGTCATTTTGACAAATCAATTTTCTTATATAACAATTAAATTATTTTCATTTGTTTAAATTTAAATGGTTGATTGTATTTACCATTAGTGTATAGATATTAAACTTGGACTTACCATTTAAACCTTTTTGATCTTTTTGCTGAATCACAATGTATCTTTTATTTGTAGATCTCAATTTTGTAAAATAACTGTTGTGTTACCACATTGTACTTATCTATATATTTAATTTATAATAAGGGGAAATATTGCGATCATGAAAAATTTTGAATCCAATTTTACAGGTTTTAAGGTCCCCCTAAATACAAACAACCAAGTCTCACAAAATGGTCTGTGTTTGCCTGTCTGTGAACAGCCTATCTCAAAAACGAAAAGTTGTAAAAAAGTGAAATTATGTATTTAAGTTAGGTATTTCTCTGAGATGTTATACCAATTTTTTCACTAAAATCCAAAGTGCCATATTATATCATCGATTTCATACTTTTTCAATTTTCTCGAATACGGCTATAACAATTTTGATGAAACTTGCCTTACGTCTTCTCCTTAAAGCTCATTAACTACCGTTTATTTAGTACATCATGGAGAAAATGCAGGGAAAAAAGTTATGATGAAAATAAAATTTATTTGAGTTGAATTCATAAAGTAATCATGAAAGGCAATTAAATTGTCTAAAAAATAAAAGAAAAAAAAGGTTTTGTTGAGTTCTATTTTCTTGATTATGAATAGAAGTCTTAAATTTTGCACATATAAATACCTTATAAAGTATTCTCTTGCAACCATACTTTGTAATGTACTTTCGTTAGCCTCTTCCATTTATTTCTTTCCCATGCGAGGCGGGGCCAAGTTACTCCTCCACACATCTTCTTCATCTCAAGCATGTCCTGGTTTTCCCTCCTTCCTTTTAAAGCATATTTGGTACCAGTTTATAATGCTCTTTGTCTATTTATCTTTTGCGCTTCTTATTGTGTGTCCAGTCCATTTCCATTTACGATTGTGTATATACTCAATTATATCTGGTAATCCAGTCTGTCTTCTTATCCCAACATGTCTTCTTCTATCTCGTCGAGTAATCCCTAGCATATACCTCTCCATTGACCTCACAGTAGTCCTCATCTTCTGTATAGCATTTAAGTTTAGCTTCCTGTAATCGTTTAATTTGATTGGGTAAGTTGCAGTAATTTTGTTCTTCTTTTTTAGGGATTTCACCAATGGTTTTCGTGCCTCACTTATTATTTGTCCAGTATACTTTATGTCTGGAGTTGGATTTGAATTACCATTAATTATTTCATTTAATTTCCTCCAATGTGTATCTTCTACATTTAAAACTTTTTGGGGTTTTTATTACAAGAGGTTTGAATTAGCTTAAGTTTGGCTCCCAATGGTCTATGATCAATGCCTATATCAATATTTAGTAAAACCTCGACATCTCTTATTATTCTTTTTTCATTAGTTATTTTGGAATCTTATTTTGGAATTTTGGAATTTTATTTTTTGTTTTAAGGTCGGGAGCTATCCAAGTCCACGTTTTATTGTAAAAGATATTCATGATATATAGCTTATTACTTTCAATGAAATTAATTATTCATACTCCTCTTTCATTTCTTTTACCTAATCCAAACTTTCCTACTCCTTTTTCTCCAATTGATCCTGCAATTTTAGAATTAAAATCACCAATAATCTCATTAAAATAACACTTTTTCTCATCTATAGCTTTCTGTAAGTCAAAATAGAATTCCTCCATGTCCTCATCACTATAATTAGATGTTGGGGCATATACTTGAATAATTTTGATTTTAAAGTTTTTATTGATGTTGACAATCAGTTGTGAAACCCTGTGTGTAAATCCTTTGATGCTTATTATTTCTATATTTTTATTGTTATTTATTAGGAATTCGGTACCTCCTAAAGGAATTTCCATTCCATTGTAATAAAAGGTGTATTCTTCATTCTTTATACATCCTTCTCCAATTCTTTTAACTTCAGACAATCCTATAATCCACCAGTTAATATTTTCCAGTTCTTTACATATATCTAGAACTTGACTTTCACTCCTTAGACTTCTCGTATTGTATGCTATCAATTGTCAAAGGTCCTTTTCCATGCCAGAATAGTATCCACAATTTATATTATTATTTATTATGGGTCAGTTGTCTGTTTTCAACCAGATATAAGGGAATAAATAACTAATGATGACTTGGTAAAGTCATTTGTGATTATTTTTTTCATTTGATTTAAAAATTAATAATTAGTAAAGCAAAAATTATATATTTAATTATACCTTTACATGGATGATAAAGTTATCAGAATAAATATTTATTTATTGTAGTTTTTGTACATTAACAGATTTTACAACTTTTTTAAATCTATTAAGCACCAAAATATTTATTACATCATGCTTTGTAACAAATTAAAAACATGAATAGTATTTACGATAATTAGATATGCTAGGTCTTATGATATGTACAATGATATAATATCTTAAAATGAATACATATATGTACACCTTAAAATATTTACACAATTATTCCTGTTACTCTAAAATAATAAAAAATATATAAATATAAAAAGATTATCAGGATTCATTGCTAATAAAAAATTTCAATTGTCATCTTAGGAATCAGGATTTTTTTTTGGTTTTGAAAAGAAAAATATTAAATTACAAATGTAGGTTCAAATAGGTTTTGATCTAATGGTTGTGTTAATCAGAAGCAGAAACCTTAGCTCATTCTGAATTATTGGAGGTGATTGATTCTCACAAGCATTAAATTTATCACCCGCTTGAAAATAGAATAAAATGTTCAAAACTTCTAAAAAAACAAAGAGAGATTAAAGTCGGAGCTATACAAAAATAATAATTTTTAGATAATATTTTAAAAACAAATTTATTGATTTTTTTTTTAAATCCTTACCTTAAGTATTAAAACATAAAACAAAAATGATTACTGATAATATTAGTTCAATTACAATTATGCCCTTTGAAGTTTAAATAAAATTTATAATTTTGTCAATTAATGGTGTGTTGTTTTGGCTATCAGCTATTAAATTACTAGTGTTTTAAAAGAACTTTTTATAATTTATATTTATTGGAAAATTTAATGTTTATTCAATTATTAGGTTTTAATATTTCCATACCCTCACAAAATTAAGATTTTAGGATCCTCTAATACTAAGAAAAATGCTGAATGATACTACAGTTTCAACCATTAAAAAATAAGTTTTGTTTTAATATTTATTATTTTATAATATAAATATTTGTTATTATGTAATCACATCTTCATTACAATTTCAAGTGGATAATAAATAATAGAAGCTTTATTTATATGTCATATCACCTCAACTATAATGTACAATAATTAGACGGTTTAAAATTAATTCTTTAGGTATTATATCTTCAATCAAACAACTGATTTCCTTTTTGGTTTTTAAAAAGAAACTTAATTATTGTATAAATTTTTATTTTCATTAGGCCAATATTCTATAGAAAATATAGAATAGAAGAAAATATAAATGTGTTAAAAAAAAAAAAAGCATGTTTGAAAAATTGGCAAATCATATGTTCATAAAAATAACTGCAGATGATTTTAATATGTTGAGCTAATTACCCTTCTTTAGCACTTTTACCAAGAACAATACTAGGTTGTTACAAAAGTCCTTATGCATGAACACAACCCTTAATTCCAACTCTCATAATTAATCCTATAAGAATTTTTTTGTTCCTATTTATGTTGATGTTTACTTTGACTAATCCTTTAATTCCTTGTGACTTGAGTTGGCTTTATGGGGTCATTTACATTTTTAAAATGCATGTGGAATGTCAGAAGAAAAAATCATGATTCCCGGTCTTTTGAGACAATACTGGAAAAATGTTTAAGCGCAAAGGCAGCCACCGAAGAAATTTGTGCTATAGGAGAGCCAATTATCCATCGAAATACTGCTGCACTTTGGTTCATGTGTTTCAACAATGGGATATGAGCTTTCCAGATGAACCCAGATCAGGTTGCCCATCGGCCCATCGGTCCTTGATGATGATGTTCTTGAATGTGTGAACCAGGACCCACATGCAATTACTTGCGATTTATCGGCCGTAGTAGGGGCTTCTAATGTCACCGTGCCTTATCTTAAAAACCTGGGCCTCCGGAATTTAAGACCAAGGTCTGACCCACATGACTTGACAGATGCCCAAGCCCAGCAGCAAGTTGATATTTGCAAAATTTTGTTTGAAAATCCGAAAGATGACAGGTTATGGAAAAAATTATCGCAAGTGATGAAAAGTGGATATTTAAAAAAAAAAACCCTAGCAAACATAAGCAGTGGGCATGGTCCACCACTAACATTGTTAGTTCAGTGTGAGAAGAAACCCGTACAAACTTTTCTGTTTGATATAATCCATTTAAACCTTGAACTGAAAATTGTATAATATTCAAAACTAGTTTTCAATAAAACAAAATTAAAGAAGTGGCAAATAATTTATCAATCCCTAATTAGATTGATCCTTCTATGCCATCATGCGGATGTCAACTGAAACTTTTTCTGTTTGAAACATTATAGTTTCCAATTGATTTCAAATCTCTCTTTACCAAAGCTTTGAAATTTCGATATTGTTTGTTTTTGCATTATGCCTCAGATATGTGTTTAATTCGACTTGTGTTTCGAAGAAAAAGTAATTAGACATTCACTGGGTTATAGAAGTACACTTTTACATTGTGTATAAATGGCTAAGTCAGAAACAAAAATGCAAGGAAAGTACTGCAATACGAAATTACAAGGTTATTCATCAAATGGCAAATTTTCAGAATGTAGTCAAACTCTGAAAGCACTCCCTAATTTTTGGCTTAACCACTTCTCCATCAAAGCTACATATTTATCATTAGCTTAAAGATAAAAGCCACTTAATACATTATTAAAAATATATAAATAGAGGGTACAATGAGGGTCTATATATTAAGACAGAAAAAAAAAAAGGTAATGTCCCTCTGGAGAAAACATCAAGTCCATAGGCAAAATCATAATGTAATAATTTCTTAAATACTTGAGGTTGTTGGAAGTTTCTCTTGGCTTACAGAATCATTTTAAAACCTAAATAATACCATTTGTATCTTAAGATAGACTCTCGAAAAAGAAGGGTGACATATTTTATAATCTGACATAGTTTATAGATTCCAAAGTGGAATCTTGAGGTCCATCTCTGGCCAGATTAGGATAGTTGGTAAGGTGGCAGAAGACAAGGTGAAGTATATGGGCAACATCTGTCATATGTTAGTCATTAAACGTATGTTCAGATCTTCGCCTGTATATAAACACCCTCGATCTAGTGAATTCAATTTCTCAAGCAGTAATGTTCTAGGTAGTAAAGAGTAAGAAGTATGACAAAGAGAACGGTAGAAGGATAGTATAGAGCAGAATATTTGATAATAGAATATTTCTATTACACATTCAAGAATGGTCATCTTATGTTCAGGCCAAGAGTAGCCTATGTTCCTGTTATGTAAAACAATAAATATTTGAGAGTTGTCAAAATTGTCAGGTTTCTCGACTCACACGACTTTCCTTGCTAGCTTTGGTGCAAAGTCCTATACAAAAATTGTTTACTGTATCTTTGCTAATTATGGTCTGATTTGATGATTTTTTTTTTCTTTGCTTTGTAGGTAATTTATTTGTATTTCAGATGATCATTGGACAATTTCCCATAAAATCAATACTTTTTGAGTTATGCGCAAACAAAATATTTCCTGCTTTTTCTTGGGGATGTACTATTTACATAAATTTAAAGGGCTTTAATAAGAGGGTTTTAGGCAAGTTTCATTAAAATGGTTAGAGACATTTTGGTGGTACAGTCTATATAAAAACATGTTTTTCGGCTATTGTTCACAGGGTTTGGTACTCAGGCATCGGAGGACAAAACCCTACAAAACAAAATCAGTCCATCCGTTGAACAGCTAATCGTGGCACAGACACATAGACCAATGACTGAAAATGCGTTTTATGGACTCAAAGGATTCCGAAAAGCATAGATCCTTTGAAAACTGTGCCTAAAAAATTTGAACCGATTACTATACTTTCCTTACCTTGATGTCAAGGAAAATAAAAATTGGTGACTTTTCTCCTTAAGCTGATGATACATATATAACTTTAAATTAATTCAAAAAATAAGTTCATATATGACCGTTAAAAAATTAATAAACTACAATAATTACTTACATCATAATAAAAATAAAATTATTATACTGTTCTTTTCACTGCTCTCGAATACTTAAGTTACAATATTTTCTGGATATATATACATACAAATGAGCAACCAGGAATAAACAGTATGTAATATAAATATATTGTTCTTTTTATTTAATTTAATAATAACATAAACCGAGAACATATTGGTGTGGATTTATGATCATGAACCATTTAGTTCACCAATTTTTATATTTTTTTTTTATCCACAAGGACTACATTCAGCACAATAAAACATATAAACACTAAGATCGATCAGAAAAAAACATCGATTTCATATATCATGGATATTAGTCTTTTCTCAGCTCTGTATGTGAGACATAATAAAACTTTTATGAATTATTTCACTCCTGTACAGGTCATCTTAATAGAGCAAATAATAACACAAAAAAGAAAAGAAATCCATAATTGTTATATTGGTATGGTGATGAAGAAACTGCATAATGCTGCTGCCTTCTTCTGCTGTTCCGGCCACTTTTCACACTGCTTGTATCTACTTCATTTAACTCAACTTGGTACTGTGTTGGAAGAGTAGCTGTAATGAAATTATTTTAAGTTTTAAAAAGTTTACATCTAATGAAAGTATTGTTACATTTTAATATTAATTTAATAAAGACAAAATAGACTTTATTTTACCTCTGGTTGTTGTACTTGTTAGTATTTCTGTGGTGGTTATTTCATCTAAAAACATTCAGAAAACAATATAATTATAGTATTACAAAAACAAAATAGATGGTAGTTTCAAATAATGATTTATTTTGCCGAAAAAATAAATTATGGTAACAAATTATAGAAAAAGAGAAACTGAGCTGATAATATATGAGAAATATGAACAGGATTATTACATAAAATGCAATTTGAATAACTTCTGAAATATTTATATTAAAATTACACTGACTTTTAGGAATGAAATTATTGGAATGCTGTTTTCTATCTTTCTTGAAATATTAATAACTTTCAGAATAGAAGGACTTTATATTTATAATTTTAAAAATAACTTAAAAAGTTTTAACGAGGAAACTTTGGTCAGTAACATTTTAGCAAATTTAATAGAAAATAACTGCTAAAGGGACATAAAAAACCTTTTTTTTTGGGTACAAGTACCACCTCACAGTTCCAATTAACTCCCATTTATGGGTGTACTGTGAATTTTCAGAAAAAAATCGAGGAAGCCTAAGGTACACTTGGGATAATGGTGTCCAAAATATTTTTCAGATACATGAAAAACCTCTTGGACATTGCTGACAGGCAACTTACACTACACAACGAAAGATGATTTTAGCAATAAAATATGAAAATATTTTGATATGATCGGTTGGTTTTAAGTTATAGAAATTGATTTATTATTACCATTGTGCGATTGGATAATAGAAGACATTTCATAAAGATTCAAAGAATCTAGAACAAGTGGAGTGGTTAGTATTATTTACAAATTCTAAGACCCTTAAAGATTTATTACAAAGGGTTTAGAGTATTACAAAGATATTTATTCCAAGGGTCTATTTACCCTTGAGAGGATTACGAAGTACATTTTTGAATAAATAAGACAAGATAGCAACTGATTTTGTAGAACTTACTTCTTTCTTACAGGTTTTTAGCCATATATATATATTATATTTTTAAGTCAAAGATTATGGGATTAAAATGGTAAATAGCAAATAAAGGAAAAAAGGAATGATGATTGACTAACAACATAGAAATCTATCATGATACAATTTTGACAATTATTTACTTTCATTCATGTACTTTTCAAATGCAACACCTTAAAATAAATGCCTAGTGCATCAGTCACTGCCATGGTAACACTCACATAAACCCAAAAATTAAATAAGTTTTTCTGATAGATAGGTGTATAATATAAATATTTTCACACTTGACAAAGGGTCAGATCCACACTTTGTAGAGGCTAAGTGTGCTTCAGAAGGGTCTCCAAACCCCAGAGTCAATAGAGAACCCATAGAAAAGAAACTTAACAGTTGACAGACTTGAATCAGGGCCAGGGATTTAGAAATATAAAATGTATAGTTAGGAAATATCCTCTTAAAATGCTGTTAATGCTTTATAAGGTTATATCATTTTTTTGATTATATAAAGTTAGCATTAAATATAATAATTAATAACAAAAAATTTACCTGTTGTTGTTGGTATCTCAGTTGTAGTAGTAGTTGTAGTCGTTGTTGTTGTAGTTGTTGTAGTCGGTATCTTGATTTCTAAACATCAGAAATATAAATAAGTTTTAGATTGGATTTATTGAAGAATTATATCATAATAAAGCTAAATTTTAATATTTAGAAGGGAATTCATTATTTTAGTAATTCATATGTACAATAATTAAACAATCATACATTAAAAAAAGGACCACTAGTTATCCCCACAAATATTTTATTAACAAAATTGTAACAACTTTTATTTAATTATGTACATTATAAAAAAACAATGTGACATTTTGACCTTTCGAGTTTTGCCGATTTTCAAACCTTTATATTTTACACCATATATACAGTGTAATAATGAGTGGTGTCCATTACATTAAGTTGTAATAGAAACTCATTTCAACCCTTTATAGAACAAATTTATTGAGCATTGAAAAAACATTTTTTAATCAATATATTTATTCTCTTACGAGGTCACTGTTACATTTAGAGTCTCACAACTGTGTAGATGAGTTTGAAATTCCTTATTTCTTGTTTTTTAAAATTAATAAAAATTTCAAATTTATAAAAATGTCTTTATTTATAAGTCTACTCTTAGTTTTTTGAACATCTTTGAACTTAATTACAAGAAAAATATACCTATATTTAAATTAATTGATATTAGATATTAATTAATAATATTAATAAGTAATAATATTAATTACATTAGACTACTTTGGAATGACAATAAAAAAGAAATTTATTGAAATAAAAAAAATTACTAACACTCACCGAAGTTATTTCCACCAAATGGTGTCAACTTCCTCGATAATAATGAAATATTATTCTGAAGACAAATCTGATGAGAAAAAATGGTTTAGAATAATATTGTTACATGTTTTTTTTAATAGAGTAAAAGATTTAAAATAATTTAAAAACTGATTAGTTTTAATTTTGTGTGAGCAACAATTTAGACAATTTTAAGGGCTAATATATGATCTAAGAAATCAGAACACTTGAAACTAGAATTATATTTTATATTTTTTAGTGGAACACTAAACATGCAGATCCAACTATGTGAAAATAATCCGGTATCTTTGAATTTTTAATGTTATAGACTTTGATCATTATTTTCCATGATCCTTCATACAAATCGTCAATCAGAATAAAAAACCAACTTCGAAATAATAAAATTATATTTATATTATAATACAAATTTATATTAAAAGGAATTGAATTAAATACAAATAAAAAATTGTAAGAGGAAGAGACTTTCTGGCCGTAATCAGTCTTTAACCTGGCACTAGATCTTTTTTTTTCCCCTTTTTGGTCACAGTAATAATTAAAAAATGGGAGATTTTGAGTTGTCACACTATCCAAGTCAGTGAGCAGTTTAATTATTGTAAATATTTTAAAACCCTAATTTTATTTGTATTTACATTGTATTTACAATAAATTGTAAAAAGAAAATCCTAATAAAAGGTGCAAATCAACAAGATATTCATATATTTTTTAAAAATATTAATAATAATTATGAATAAATACAAATCTTCTCTTGATAAATTAAAAATTTAATGCTTAACAATTTCTTGAAAGGATAAGTAAAAGAATTCTTGATATCTTCCCCATAAATTCAACAGCCTGCTTTGGCTTGATGCCACGATGGGGGTGTTGAGTTATATCATTTCCTATTGTCTTAGTTAAATAATTCCCATTATGTTGGAGACAGGTGGCGCTATATATTTATTAGGTAGAACATTAGAGTCAAAACGTGTTTGAAAATTTAATGCGAAGCTGAAACTTTTTTCACGCTTGCTCAATCTGTCAACTTTATTTTGTTGTATACTCATCGCTGTAATAATGAATTAATATTCGTAAACATTAGTGGAATTGTTATTATAAATTGTTGATCATACCTTTTATGATATAGAAACGATATCCATTACGATAATATGGTAGATTAATTGATCATCTTAGGACTAGATAAGTCAACAAATAAAACACACTATGACTATTTATTTAAACATTATTATCAGCCGCAGTGGTCTTCGGTCAATTATGATTCCTTCTGCATAGACATTTCACAATTCGTTACTGTCTAGGTGTATGTTCAAGGGGTGACCTAAATCTGCCACTGGCTTCTGGACAATTGTATTGGAATTAGCTCATTGCAAGCTCTTTCTGTTGGATTCTGGAATACCATGCATATGGGTCTTGCATAGATGAGATTAACACTGATTTCTGGATTCTCAGAACATTGAATCAAATCGATATTGACATAGGTAAATTCAGTTTTTTCGTGTGATTTTTTTCTTCGCAGTCTCCTAATCGCGATTACGTTTCATAAATATGGAAATGTACCACTCTTAAAATTTAGTAATGTTTTTAGGTCCGATTACACCAGAACGTGAATCGTTTCCGCCCCTTTTACTTTCTTGTGCGCAGTAAAGGAAGTATTGTAATCGCGAAAATTTTCGGCATTCATATTTCAACGGAAATATCCATTTTGAACATCCCTGAATCCATTTTCGTCGTGATCTCTGTACATAGGTTCGTTCCTATCTCGCATAACATAGTCGTGGATAAATTAGCATAAATTAGTCGTGGAGAGTTGAAATTTTATATTTGGGATTGATGTAACATCTAGTTGTGCGCCTCCCTTTTACGCCACTATATGATCACCGGAAGTAGTACTTTACTTGTAGGTCATAATAGACTTTCATCAAAAATTAAATTAAATAATAAAATTCTCAAAGTTGGTATATAAGATTTTTATGTCAATATAAATAAGATACTAGATTTTTATTCAAATTGGATAACCAGAAGTGGTACTTTACTTGAAGTTCATAACAGATTTTTTTTTTTTAATTTTCATAATAGATTTTTTAATGGTTCTCTATCAATTTTAGAAATAAAAGCGTCCAAAAATTTTTATTTAAAATTTTCATAATAGATTTTTTAATGGTTCTCTATCAATTTTCATCATTACTTGTTTTAAGTGTTAAAATTGAGTATAAAATACTTGGGTACAACTTTACAAGAGGGGCGCGTTATCACTGATACTCCCGATCTTACCCGAAGGTCGCCGGACTAGCATACTCTAGCGCCATTTGTGCTAACTAACTGCTTTGCATTCAATTGTAACATTCGTATTCATTGCAATTATTCAAATTATTACAGACTTAATTACATATTGTTTAAAAGTGTTAATGCTGTCGACTTCCGGTGATCTTGGAAGTAGTAGTAATAATTTAAAGGAGTGATAATTTAAATTACGGTAAGGACCCGACTTCAACTGAAAAGGAACTTTTGAGGTTTGTTCATCTCTTGAGCGAGCTTAGCGAGGGGAAGTCTTCAGCTGTGATCTATCTAAAGCAGTAATAATTGAAATTACGGTAAGACCCCGACCTCAACTAAAAAGGATCCGTTGCTGTTTTGTTTATTTCTTGGGCGAGATGAACACGAATGTTACAATTGAATGCAAAGCAGTTAGTTAGTACAAATGGCGCTAGAGTATGCTAATATTTAATCAGGCATTTATTTAGTTGGTTTTGCCGGTATAATATTAGCTCGAATATTTGTATATAATTAACATCAGCGCTATACAACTTAATAACAATTTTCCACTAGTTTAACTTGCGATTCGAACTTGAGCAGAGGCACATTTATACATTGAGTAGATAGTGGCTCTGGTCAAAGAGACACTTCTAGTAACTCCTTCCTCTGTGTCCAACACGCCTTTGAAGAGCGGCTACTCCTCTTACAGAAGTTAACCCCAGTGCAAACTAATCAACGGAAGTCAATGCAATGTAATGCTCCTCGCTGCTCAGTCAATATCATGCCACGCCAGTTCTCTATTCCATTGTCCAATGCCTCTTGTACATTTCAACTATCTAGTATCAGTCTTAATTTAAGAACTTAACTGACTCAAGTAGAAGAGTATGGCAAAGATAAAAAAAAAAAAAAAATACCGTGGAAGCGATTTAAAAAAATGTTCTGCTATCCTCCTTCTCTTAAACTGTTAGATTTTCGTTTAGTTATGCGATAGCAGTTGTGGCTTTATTTGTTCTATTATCGATAGTATATATTGTCACTTTAGAGTAGAAGTTACTCAACTCCGAAAATTAAATTTTACGCGATTTTTTTTTTTTTTTTTTTATATTTTGTTTTATTGTTTCATGATAAAAATCTATAAACCATTTTGTTCTTAATAGCTTAGTCCTCTAAATCTGAAATATATTTTTTTTTAAATATCTTTTAAATCGGACCGTTATTACCAAAGATACAACGCATTGAACATTGTAGCCCTGTTTTTACTTTCCTACAGTTGCAGGAATTACATGAACATGAACGTGCTGCTATATATATTACAAAATAAAATATTGTGATCGGGTCAAATTTTCGATTTATACTTTTCAACAGTTCTTTGCTTTGCAGAGCCCTTATGAGTGAAAAAACAAGGTATTTTTGGCCATTGGCCTGTCTGTGTCACGATTATTTATTGAACTTATTCTATTTTGAACTTCAATTAATTTGATTTTTTTTAATTTTACATTTATACATGCAATAATTTTTATCCAACTTTCTGTTGTGTTCATTTAATCTACATATATACTCAAATCCAGCGATAGCGAAGCATTGCCGGGAGATAGCCTAAAAAACCTGTGTGTGTAAACGTCAAATTTTCCAATCAAATAACAACCAAAGCTCATTGGTAATTAGCTACAATACTTTACGTACAGACCTTCAAGTGCAAAAAGATAACGAACATATGCGGACCCACTGCAAAAGATAATATACACAGACATACTAACTCATTCATTCAAGACATGGATTACCATTTATTAAACCCAGATACCCGATAACATCGGCAGAATGCTGAAAAGGAGCTGGATGACGATCTCCTAGCCTAACTATAAACTATAAATCAAGACAGCAAGAGGTACGGCTGGGCATTATTCTTCATCAAGACTATTATTCTATAATACCCAATTCTTAGCTCGCGAATTCACTGGTTGTCTGTTAGGTGCGAATAAAGAAATAAACTATGAAAAAAAAGAAGTTGATAGCGAATTTTTATTTAAAAAATCTTTGAATGAGCTTTGGCTGGGATAAAATACCGAGGTTAGTTAACTTTAATGACAAGGGTTTCGCTCTTTTTCATAAACGTTTATTTCAACCGGTCTCCTTGGATTTTTACTAAATAAGAGTTTTCCTGGTATGAAGGATTGTGCCAATCGATTTCTCAGGTCTACAAGTTTAAGCTAAATCCTTCCGCGGGATTGCTAGGACCATTTTGTAGACAGATAAAAATCCCTCGTATTAGAATATAGGATAGGTACATGAGATTTATGGGAATATTTTTTTTTTTTGCGAATATAAATTCTCAGCAAACTACCAAATATATATTGGGTTTAAAGATAAAAGGATTAAACTAGTATACCCGAGCGAGAACTCTCGTATTAGATATCTTTCTTTCTTCTCTCTAATACATAAATATATACATTTACATAATATTACCAAGAAAGTTTATTAAATACACAATTACTGGAAAACCCCGACCCTTAAACCGTTTATCTATAAACACCCTACCTCTTTCATTGCTAGTTCAGTGCGAGAACAAACCAGTACAAACTTTTCTGTTTGAAATAATCTACCTAAACCTTGGTGAGTAACAACATGTATTTGATTTCTTGTCTTAATTAAATTCATAATTCATAAATGTTTTATAATACTAATTTATATTATATTTAATTTAATATGTGTAATAATATCAAACTGTATTTTGTATTGCTTATTTTAGAATTTTTGTGTGTTTTTAGAACTGAAGATGAATATATAACATTCGAAACTAGTTTTCAATAAAAACAAAATTATAGAAGTGGTAATTTATCAATCTCTAATTAAACACACACATTTGGTGAAGCTACGCAGTTTATAATGACTATACTGAAGTTACAGTTTATACTAAATAAGTAATTAGCTTGCACCACTGGAAGTATCCCTTCAGTTTAACAGTCAAGCAATAAGACTCAGCTATACCATTTGCTATCTTTAGTATTTTAGTATACAGTACCTTTAGAGTTGGACGTGGAAAAGAAAATATAACTCCTCTATCGTTCATAGATACCTAAAAACAACATTTTATTTGCAAAATAACCTTTTCACACTTATTAAAAAGCTTTTGTATAATGTCTCAACTTGCTTTTACAGGTATAAAGTTTCTATGACAATGGAACGTACGCAAGATGGCATAAGGCCCATGCGGATCTGTATCGTGCGTTATCTCGAAAAAAGTAGGTTTTAGTGTTTCAAAACACAGAAGCAATACGTTCCGTAGGACAACGTAGGAACGTATATGATCTTGATGCCCACGTCGAAATCTTTAAAACCCGATCCGTCCCGCCTCGATCCATCAACTCTCATTCGTCAAAGAATTGACGAAGAAAAAGAAACCTAGCTTTTTCATCACTTTTATTTAAGCCCTAGTAAGAATTTAAGAAACAAAATAGGAATTCGTCACTTTTACATGAAATTTCCTATCTATTGACATCTCATTCGTCAAAATCCATCGCTTTTGAGAGCCGCCAAAGGGATCTATACTACTGAATTATATATAGAGAAATGATTTTCATTACAGATTTTTAAAAAATTGATACATTTTAACAGAAAATAGGTCAGGACTGGCTATAAATCCAGAAAATAAAATATGCTAACTTATTCCTGAAAGAGCAAGAAGTTAGGAAGTGAGGAGCAAAAGACGGTATGGTAAGGAAGGTGATGAGGAGTATAATCTTATTAGACCAAGGATCGGTTAATGAGATTAACGAGGAGGGGGGAGGGCAGGAGAGGGCCTCTTCTCCCAGCTTTACCATCTGGCCCGGAAAGTTTAAATTATAATTACTCTTTCAACTTATAGCTTAAGAACTTTTATGAGGAACAGATTCTTATATTAGGCAATAGAGATAAGGTTCAGATATTCCTTCAAGAAGAGACAAGACTCAACTCCCATTAGCGACATCGAGCACTTCATGATGGACCGATCAGACATGGCCAAGGTATATTCAGAAGTGAGTTAATTAATTAGAGTAGAAATAAAAAAGAGCAGATCTATGAGGATATTACATGAAGTTTCCAACCCAAAGCCTTGAGTTCCTCGAAACGCAGTAAATAACTAACCAATCGACGCACAGTGGCCAGAATAGCATAATTAGCGCGACAAAATAGGATTTTTGGAAGTTCCCATTCCAAGATAAGATTAGTAGAAATTTGTAGAGGAACTGCTATGAACTCTGAAAGGATTAACTGAAATTCTTAAATTTTCTCGACTGGGGAGTAGTTTTAATTCCAGATAAATCAGTGGTTTTCTCTCGTCAAGAAAAACGTGTCTGAGCTTCAATTTGTATTTAACTATTTCCCATTATGTCAGCTCCTCAAGAAGGTAACTAAATCAAATCCGTAGTGTTAGCAATAAAAATTAATATTAATGATTAATAATGCCCAGTTCATTATCACCTAGGGGCATTTGAATAAACAGAGTCGATTACTTAATTACTAATAAAATTCTGAAAGCCATAAAAAAAAATGCACCCTTTTAATTTCGTATTTTTTGACTCTAAATAACGTTATGATGTTGCAATAAAAAAAAAACTAAAACCTTAAGTCATCTTGATAAAGCACTGTGTTTTTTACTTCCTTATACGAAGTAAAGGAAGTATTGTATTCGCGAAAATTTTCGGTTTTCAGATTTCAATGGAAATATCCATTTTGACCATCCCTGAATCCATTTTGACTAGTTTCGTCGTGGCGTCTGTACGTACGTTCGTTCGTATTTCGCATAACTCAAAAACGGTTAGCCGTAGGAAATTGAAATTTTGTATTTAGGATTGTTATAAAATGTAATTGTGAACCTCATTTTTTGGTCACTGCTTGATCACCGGAAATAGTACTTTACTTGAAGGTCATAATTGATTTTTATCTAAAATTATATTAAAATACTATGAAAAACTTCTCAAATTTAGTATTTATAACTTATATACTGATTTAAATAACATACTAGATTTTGGTTTAAATTGAAAAACCAGAAGCGGTACTTTACTTGAAGGTCATATTAGACTTTCATCAAAAATTATATTAAAATATAATGTAAAACTTCTCAAATTTGGTTAATAGGACTTTTGTATAAATATGAATGTTTTTACTAGATTTTTGTTAAAATAGGTGAGCCGAAAAGGGTACTTTACTTGAAGGCCATAATAAACTTACATCAAAAATTATATTTAAATTAAAAGATAAATCATATGCTTCGGTAATGAAGGTTACAAACGCAATTTGGCATCCAATCCAATGTGTTAAAATTGAGTGTAAAATACTGGTTTTCCTCCCTATTTGTGAGATCAACAAGTTTGCAGCATGAGAATGAAATATTAATTAAGTGGATTTTTTCGCTTAAAATGTCGAAACTGTCGATTTCTAATGCTTTATCCAGTGATATTGACAGTTTTATTGTTGTCAAGGAACATGAAGAAATATCTTGGAAACTAGTTACCTACTGAAGAAAAACTACATATAATAACGGAATGAGACCTCCAGTAACAAGAGTGTGTGTTTTTTTTTGTGTGTGTGTCAATAGATGGATGTCGGGACGCCTAGTGTCGTTTTTACTGAAATCTTCGGAAACTAGTAACCAAATTCAGTATCACTTTTAGAGCCACGGATTTATAATTTAAGAGGCGTACAAGGAAGTCATGTGTTGCCCACATCAGATATTTTATTTTGAAATACCCACTGCCAACAATTTGTGTGCATTTGTTTCTTTTTTGTTTTTGTAACAATGTCAGAAGGGACAAATGACGTTTAATCCGAGATCTCTGTTAAACATTTGAAGTGAGATTTTTAAATTTTGTATTATTCTTTGACAATGAAACGAAGTTTCGAAGGCTTTTTTTCATTTATATTGCAAGCATTTAATAATTCTCTGTATCGTACACGAATGAAATTAATTGCCTCTATAAATAATAAATATATATATTCCCATCTTTATGGATACAACAAATTCAGTTTAACCGAAACATCGGATAATTGGGATAACCGCTTTGTTGGGACTTTTTGTCGTGGAACAGCATTGACAAAGCAATGTAATTGTTCAAAACATTATAGGGACAAAACATTGGTAATTGGTGCAGAATAATTTTGGTTTTCTTCTTAACTACGGAACCTTCGATAATCAAGAAACTATTGGGAAATAGGAACCGCAATAATTGTCACCCGGCCTCTTTAGGGCTTCAAAGAATGAAGAAATTATATTGAAATTGAAAACTCAGAATGTACTACATCCATTCTGTGTAGATAAAGAAATTCCATGTTTCGAGCCAACAAGGATCAAAAAAAATACCATGAAAGACGGAAACTCGAAACCGCCAGGATTAATTTTTTATTTTTTAAACAAAAAAAAACTCCGGAAAGATTTTGAATTATCGATGTTCTAGAGGGATGTTTTGGCTTTGTAACGACAATATTGATATGTGAGGATAGACAGTTGGTAAAAAACAAAACAAAAAAAAAACTGCAAATTATTATAAAATGTTTTATTATTTCCAAACAGTTATATTTCCAAAATATCTGCTGTATCCTTACACACGACTTTCATTATATTCCGAGAGATATCAGTTTTTGAGTTATCAAATAACTAACCAAACGTGAACCGCTTTCCATAGGAATATTCGCAGAATAATTTGTAAAACATAACTACCAAGTTCAGTATAGAAATTAGCAGCAGAATAATGGTGGGCAACAGAAACTACTAGGCAAATTTAATTTAATTATGACATAAATTATAATAAGTATTAATATGTTTCAATTTAATTTAAATTTACTTTTAATTTAATGTAAATGACGAAATCATAGTTATATTTATTTGTATTATATTTATATACTAAATTAACAATTATAAAACCAATTGATAAGATAATATATATATATATATATATATATATATAATTCTTCATTCTTACCGTACAGTCTCACGGATCCTTCAGCTTTGCCAAGAGAATTTGTTGAAACACATGTGTAAGTTCCTATGTCTGTCGAGTTGAAGTTCTTGATGGTGAGTTTCAGCTGAACTTTGTAAAGATTTCGTATTTCCTCTACCACATGCTTTCCACTGGAAAAATAGAGACACTTAATTATAAATAATTAAAGAATATGTATATATGAATAGATAGATAAAAACTTTATTCTGTGACAAAGTCCCTTTAGAATAACAAACGTGAACAAAAATATAATCATAGTGATCATAAGACATATTATATAATAAATAAAAAAAGCATAATAATATATGTGTATATATATATATATATATATATATATATATATATATATATATATATATATAAAGCAACCATAGAAACCAATAATATATTTACATCTGTAATCCTGTAGCAAAGATAAAAATAAAAAAATATAAATCTATATAAAAAATCCTAGATGGGACATAATACTATAGCTATATAGCTATGTAAAACAGAATTTGTATATGAAAAAACAAAGTAACAAAAAAAAGAAAGAAATTCTTGTATAATACATAGAAAAAAATAAAAAACAATATATATCAATAATGATATTGAATATATGTATGTAATTATTGGAACCAGATTCTTATAACATACTGCACCAGATAGCGTCGGACTCTATGGTGAAGAGGAACTGGAACGGGAGGGATTTGAATGTGCATAAGGAGGGGGGAATGCCGGATTTTAATTGGGAGGATATTCCAGAAGGTGGTGGAGTGGGCAATAAAGGGGTGTTTGAAATGAGGCAGATCTGTGAAAAAGTGGTATAAAGGTCAGAAGGTCGAGATCTTGTGGTAAGAGAGTGGATAGAGGTCTTGAAATGGAGGAGATTGTAGACTTATCTTTAGTAAGTACTTGATGGTCAAGTTCTATAATGAATTTTTTTATTTTGTTACTGTTCAAAAATAAACTTCTCATTAAGAAGATGCTGTTCTCCAGAAAAAGTAAGCTTCTTCATTAAATGGTATTGTTATTTTTGTGAACAAACAAACTTCCCTTAAATTATCTTTATTAATTTTCTAAATTAATATTTTTTTTTTTACCCACACACAACCAACGTTTAGAAATACTCTTCCATCTTCTGGATTTTCCTTTCTTCTTAACTATTTTTTCCATTATAAAATAATTAGCAGTACTTTCCTAAGGTCAGTTTTTTCCATACTACATTATTTCGCCCGTTGTGTCCACTATTAAATTTTTTTTGTTTTTAAACATTGTTGTACTAGAGACTCTCTGTCAGAGACTATAGAGACTATATCGATGTCACACTCTCACTCTACATAGACATCGATATAGTCTTAGTAGACACTCTCTAGTGCAGTAATGTTTTAAAAAAAAAATTATAAGTACTGCGAATTGCTTTATAGTGAAAAAAATAGCACAGTTAAGAAGAAAGAAAAACCCAGAACATGGAAGAGAATTTCGAAACGTTGGTTGTGTGTGGGTAAAAAAAATATATATTAATGTAGAAAATTAATAAAGATAATTTAAGGGAAGTGTGTATGTTCAAAAAAATAACAATACTATTTAATTTTATAATATAAGCTCCTTCTTGTGTCAGCGCAGTTTTTAAAGCTAAAATGCCTTTAATGAGTTTCAAAACAGGTTAGAATTTCGAATTAAATCCCTAATAAAATGCGTGATTTAGTTGTGAACATTATAAAGCATATTCAAATTGGATGTATTCAAAATTTAGATCTGTAATTCGAGGTAAAGTAATTTGACTGCTAGCCAATTTATCCGTAGTTATAGCTCAACATTCCACAACGGATAATGTCAAGTCAAAAGAGCCTAATGGAATTTATATACGCGGGAATGGAAGACAGGAACTTAGCAAGATAGAACAAACTCATTAACTAACTAATTAACGGTTAGAACTGTTAGCGAACTTGGAAACATCGAACATTCTAAACCATAAGCTTCCTCTGAATGAACATTCTGTATATGGGATTCCCAAACCAATATGTGGTAGCCATTTATACAAGTAGATGAGATGGGAAATATGGTCATTTATCGGTTCTATTTAATAAAAAAAATCAATGCATGATCGGTTGGGAGGTAAAATAAAATTTTAATTCTAGAACACCTAATCGCGTAAGAATAGTAAAAATGTACAATTCCAGTAACATTTGTCTGGCTTATAAAATGATCATAAAATAAAATACAAGAAAAATTAAAATAAATGAAAATATTGAAATTATAAATATAGATATAAATACATATTTGCAACAGTTTACAAAAACATACAACTTTATTTTTGCGTATTTGTGGAAGATGAATAATTGAGGAGGTGGAGAAATAATTGATGTTTAAATGAAGTTAGAGGTTTTACGAACGGAGATGCGTACGGAGGGGGCACGAATGATAAAGGATTTTTTAAAGGATCTAGTTCTGTGTGAAGGGATATACAAGTTTCAGGACTGGGAACGGCTATTTTTTGAGATCCTGGTTGTCGGGAGTGTTAAGGCGTCACCTTAGCAATCTCGAGTCTACTGCTGGTTCGAATCCGGCCTTGGCGTTTTGAAATTCAGTATAAATAAGTTTATTTATTTCAACATTCCCACTCTGGTTAGAATAAGTTGGCTGCAGAAATAGCAGGAAACGATGTTAAACACCAAGAAAAAAAAAATAAATAAAGGATCTGGTATTCAGAGAATGGGCATATGAACGCGGGGTAAACCAATCAAGGATGCACGGAGGCTTTAGTTCTAAAGGATCGGAATAGACACCTAGGAAGTATTGTTGTCGGAAGGCAGTAGCCACCTCAAATCCCACGAAGCAACTGGAAACAAGGGAGCGCCTGGAGACCCCAAATATAAGGCCCATGAGGAAGAGAGATCAAAGCTATTTAAGCTTCTTCTAAATCAAGACAAGATTATTCTGTGGTCTGTCTATACCTGAAGGCTGGAACTGTGGAACGGAATACCCGGACATTGAAAGTATTCAGTTATTTATTACGTATTTTAATCCGAAATCCTGAACACAGGCCAAAGATGAAAAAACTTTTGTACTGAAAATACCTTATTCCTATAGTTTTTAGGGTGCTGAATCTAAATATGATATTAAAAAAGCTGTATCACCCACAATTTCTTCACATTTTATAGTTAAATTTATTAAATTAAGTGATTTTTAAAGAATTGAACACCTTTCAGTCTTCCTGAAAAAGGAAGACCTACATATAAAGTTAGGCCTCATGAAACAATTTGTAAAGGCTTTGCTTAAAGATGGACCATCTTTCAAGTATCTCTGCCAAAAGTTTCCACGCCTTTCAGAAGCTAAACTAAAAGAAGGCGTCTTTGTCGGACCTGACATTAGAAAAATAGTGTTTGATGTTAACTTTGAATCCACAATGACCTTAAATGAGAAAAAAGCATGGGTATCATTCAAGCAAGTCGTTACAAAGTTCTTGGGAAATGAAAAAGACCCAGAGTATGTTTCTATTGTAGCTAACATGTTACAGAAGTTTAAAAAGTTAGGATGTTTGATGAGCCTGAAACTTATGGAAATAAGTAATTCTATGGGTAGAATAAAAAAATAAAAAATAAAAAAACTAAGGCCAGATTTATATTTAGATCATAAAAATCTATAAAGATCGACTATTAAAGTTTAAAAAGTTTTCAAAAAATTTTTTTTTGTTGGCCTATGTAATTCATTTTACGTGTCCAAAAACACCATACGTCATGGCCTTAGTATTTATTACTCGAAGCCTAGACTTCATATCTTACAAATTTTCGAATTTGGATTGAAGACTTTAAAGATCAGATCTAATGAGATCCTAGCATAAACATCTCGGTCTGATACTCGGACATTTACCTGCTAGTTTAACATTGAATGCCATTTTATATTGCATTAATTAATTTTACACGCCATTTTCAATCAGCACGGAAAATACATAGAATATGTTGGCATCCAAGTGAAAAAAAAAACAAAATGGTTATTAATCCGCTTATTTTGAACGGTGCCCCAATGAGCTTTATGCAACTTTTTAAATATTTCTCTTATTTCTAGAAACATCAAGGAAGTAAAATGGCAATTACAAATAGTGTCTAAGAGTACCTACTGAAAAAAATAAACTATTTTTTAAAAATGATATAAACTTGGAAAGTAAGTTGTTTTTTTTACATATTTTTTTCCTCATTTTCCTCCGTTTACTTCGAACTGGGCAAACACAAATCTGACCTGATTTCGAAGGCGAGAAGAAACCGTGGCCTTATAAATATTTGACCTATTCTATTTGCGTCTAGTTTGAAGATTTAAAATTCTGCAATCTTCAAGAACAACTTTTTACCTCTCCTACAAACTCAGAATGCTGAAAGATAAAACGAAAAATGAATCAGATACAGAATTTTATCATTTAAATATATATATATGTGAAAAAATGATTAGCGCCGTAATTAATAATACAGATACCAACTTAATGTTATTAGTGATTGATAAATTATTTATTTACCACTTCTATAATTTTGTTTTTATTGAAAACTAGTTTCGAATGCTATCTATTCATCTTCAGTTCTAAAAACACACAAAAATTCAAAAATAAGCAATTCAAAATACAGTTTGGTATTATTACACATATTAAATTAAATGTAATTAAAATTAGTATTATAAAACATTTATAAATTATGAATTTAATTAAGACAAGAAATCAAATATATGTTGGTACTCACCAAGGTTTAAGTAGATTATATAAACAGAAGAGTTATTACTGGTTTGTCCTCGCACTGAACTAGCAATGAAAGAAAGGTGGAGTTAACGGTTTATAGGTAAACGGTTTAAATGTCGGGGTTTTTCCAATCATTTCGGTGACTAATTGTTTTTTCTGTTATAGATGGGAATAAATTTAAGATTTGACTATTTATATGGTCATTTAAGCAAAAATCTGGGTTGGATTTGAAGGATTTTATTATTTCAAGTGCTTCATATATATTTAATTTGAGGCTGTTTTTAATGTGATGCATTAATTTAACTTTTGAGTCTTTGATTTGAGTCTTGCAATTCATTTAAATGAAAAAACCCATAAATTCATCAAAGATTCAGGAGTTAAATTAATATATCACATTGAAAACAGTCCCAAATTAAATATATATGAAGCACTTGAAATAATAAAATCCTTCAAATCCATCCAGATTTTTGCTTAAATGACCAAATAAATATCTCCAATAGTCCAATCTTTAATTTTTTTCCCGTCTATTACAGGAAAAACAATTAGTCACCGGAAGTACTGGAAAAACCCTGACCCTTAAACCGTTTAACTATAAACCATTAACCCCACCTTTCTTTCATTGCTAGTTCACTGCGAGAACAAACCGGTACAAACTTTTCTGTTTGATATAATCTATTGAAACCTTGGAAATACTAACATGTATTTGATTTCTTGTCTTAATTAAATTCATAATTCATATACGTTTTATAATACTAATTTATATTACATTTAATTTAATATGTGTAATAATATCAAACTGTATTTTGAATTGCTTATTTTTGAATTTTTAAAACTGAATATGAATGTATAACATTCGAAACTAGTTTTAAATAAAAACAAAATTAAAGAAGTGGCAAATAATTTATCAACCCCTAATTAGATTGATCCTTCTATACCATCATGCGGATGTCAACTGAACTTGATGTTATTTCACTACTAACAAAGTGAAAACTTTTAATTATAGATTTTTAAGCTATATTTTTATATTTTACCTATCAATTATATAATAATATTTGATGCTTAAAATAGTTTTTGTTTTAATCTGTTGCAATAAGGAGAACTTTATAAACAACTCTATATTTTAATTTTGAAAATTCTTAGAGTTTCTCGTTAGTTAAATATTGAATAAAAATACTTAATTGTTTACCAGCATTTTTGAGAATTAAGGCTTTGTGTTTGGAATCTTCCAATTATATAAAAATACCTAATACTTATGATAATAATTAGTTAAAATCTGAACTCACCGAAAAACTGGTTTTACATGCTCATACATTATAGAAGTATATGAATATAGAAGTTTATATTTGTAGTATATGCAAATAGAATACTTCATGTTTCATTTACTGAAAATATTATCAATTATTGGAAAAAAAACTTTGGGAAAACAATGTATTACACAATGCCAAAATCGAATGGTTAAAATCATATAAATAATTTTAATTTTAAATCATTAACTAAACTTCAGCACGTATCTCAAATGCCAGAATTTGACATATAAAAAAAAGGATGTAGTCATTGCAACAAAGAAAATGAAAAATTGGAAAGCACCAAGCAGTGATAGAATTCAAACTTATTGAATTTCCCCCAATTATATCCTTACAGTTAATTTATGTCTCTTTTTGAGTTTTTGCTCTTATATTAATCTATTTTGTGGAATAATCGTTTATCCACTGTTTTAGTATGGATGCTATTTATACCTACACATATTTTTGCTTTTCTGTTTTCTGCTGACCAGCTGTTTGAATATAACCTTTCTCAACTGTAGTTATGTTTCCTCTCACTTCCTTCATAGATTAGATTTCTTGATGTGAAGAACTTCCTCTAGTTAATGACAATTTTTTGGAATATTGGTTTGAGAAATGCTGTAATTGGTCTGCATATATGCTGTCTTACATATATATGCACTAATAATAAATATCACTATTAAAATAAATTTTCAAAATGGCCAGAGAGGAGTCTATACAATCTTGCGTCTGTCACTGCTTTATTCTCTTGCTCATTTTAGTTTTATTTTAAGTATGTTTTGTAGTTATTTTGGTAGTGCTGTAGTAAAATTATTCTTTTGAATATTGAAGCATCATTTATTTCAATTTGTCAATGTTCATTTTCTTTTTAGGACGGTTTCATTTCAGAATTGTTTTGGCTAATTTACTGATATTTTTTGGTAAAGTTTCGTTTTATTTCACGAAGAAGCTTTTTATTCTGTATTTCCGTGTTATTTTATTGACAAGAAATGAAGTGAATTTAATAAATTTCATTCTCAAAAGACTTATCTTTCGGGAAAACATAATTCCACACCACACAAAGTACTTTTGACAAACCAGAATCCAATTTTATACCAAACCCAAAAGAACCCTCGACTTCATTCATACGAAATTGAAGCTTGATAAAACTAGACGTTTTCATAGAAGAGGAGTATTTGTAACCCGGCAGGAAGCTGAAAAAAACATTCACAAGTAAAGTGAGATTTAAAAAATACAATAAAACTATTCACAATTGGACCGAAAGCCCTTTTATACCATTTCTGTTTTTTCTTTTTTACCTGTATTCTTCTAATTTTGTCGACCATCTCCCTCCATCTTTCTTAGTTAATCCAAACTATATTTCTTTAAGAGAATTTTGTCTAATTTAAGATGGTACAATTGGAACTTAATTATCTTGAACAGTCAAAAAACGTGACACTAAAAAATACAACATTTAAACTTACTGCTTTTCCGTGTGGAATCAGACCAGAGTCCATTCGCATTTTTTTGTCACTTGTGAGGTCTACTATCAAATCTTTAAATACTTCCGGTGACTTACGGGACGACCTTTATACTTATTTTTTTTTTTAAATTCTGAAAATAATTTATTTTAAAAAATGAGCCGAAAGATACATAGACAAATTTCCAAATTTGAATTCAAATCTTCCAATCTTCCAATGTTGAATTTCTTGAAAACAAATGTGCCAACAATATAACAATACATACATTGAATGAAAATATAGATTTTTAGAGTACCTATCTATAGAGGATTAATTATAATTAATAATGATTATTATTTGATTATAAGTAAATAATTATAATAAATAATTAATTTAATACGCTTAAGTCATTCAGAACAAAGTGTGATTTTTATAATAATTTTTACTATTTAATGATGTAAGTGCCTTTGGATTATGCCTAAACCTCTTAACTGGTGGAAGGGCACTTAAAGATATTTCATCAATAAGTAGGGTTTTAACTTCTAAGTCCTTCCAGGGTTTACCTACCACTTGGTTCTTGGGAAAACCTTAACGTCCTTATTCCATTCAGTGACTGATCATCAAAACAGTATTAATTAAACATGCAGTTAGTTAAGATAAAGGAGAACAACTAAAACATAGGAAATAATTTGTTAAGCTTTACCCACACTGTACGACATAACGAACTGGGAAGGAAAACATATATCATGCGACGTGTATACAGATATATATAGTTCGTGTGAGTGGCTATAATTCATCTGAACCAGTAAGAAATGAAATAAATATCGTTGAATACGGTACTGAATCTGATGCCCTAACATTCCGGTATAGGTAAAATGATACTGACCTGTCAGAGAATTTTTTGAGCCAACGGAAACTTTTGCTCAGAATGAAAAAAACTATCTCCCTGCGAAGTTGGAGAGGATTTGACTGAAACAACTTTTCCTATAAAATAATATGGAGTCCTTTCATGTTTGAGATTTATTTTCAGGTCAAGTTTGTAAGATCTTAATAATTACACAAAAAACACATTTTTAACATGTTATGGTGGTGCATTAATTTAACTATGCATTATACATATTCATTATCGACGTCGTTTTTTGAAAAAGGCTTAAGTGCCATTTAGTAAACTTTACAGAAAACACATGGAACGATTTTTCTTCAAATAACAGTATAATTTTTTTCAATTTTATTCGTTATTGTGTACGATAGGAGTTTATTAAGGTGGCAAAATCTTTGTAATTACAATGTATTTTTAAGACTTCTAGCACTGGCTAAGGCCAGAGTGACTACGGAGAGTCGTTAGTATTTGGTACTTACGCCATCAAAAATCGATTATTTTTAGACCATTTCCAATTTTTTTTTGATACATCTTAAGCGGGAATCAATAGAGGCGATGTTTGGGTCCCGTAATAATGTTGTGAGTTCGAATTCCGGTACCGGAAATACTTTAATTTAATTAATTAATAATTCAAGCAATTTATCTCTCGTCTCTCCCAGGAATCTGAGGCTCGTCAGCCTACTGGAGGCAACTCACACAGGCCGGGCGTAGGAGTGATGACCCTATCGCATGAACTTACGGTGTGGTTTTCCAGGATGTAAAATAGCCACCCGGAGGATTGGTCCATGGACGGTCTGCTTCGGGAAAAGAAATATAGGTCCTCGTACGCCTACTGGCTCCGAACAGCCATAATCCGTGGATCTTGACCGGTTTGTCACTGTCCTTGAACCAGAGTGAGTCGGTTGCAAGGACACTGCCGAATTAGCCCCAAAGAGACCGGTTATGAAGCTATGGATAGACTGCCGCTGCACCATGGAAACCATGGTTCGTACCAACGTGAGGTTGGGTGACCCCCTCCAGGCTGTCTGTTCTCCCGCAAGCAATAATGTACGAGTATGTTTAAATACCATATCGCGCGGCCAAAGATCTTCATCGTCTATAGTGCCAACCGAAAAAGAAATATATATATCATTATTTATTATAAAAATAAAAATATAAAGCGATAACGATTCCTAAATTTATCATTACTACATATCATAATTTTGCATGACGTTATTGTATTTAATATGCAATATATTATGTTATAGGTAATAGGAACCCAGTTTATTGTATAATAATTATTAAAAGAAAATATTACTTTGTAAGAAGCATCTGCCCTCTGTTCTTGAGCCAGTAGTTGATAGTGTTGGGATAGGCTTCCACGTGGCAGACCATCGTCACATCTTTCCCTGGAGGTGACCCGAGCAACTGATTGGGCACCTTAATGGAAGGCGCAACTACAACAAAATTACAAAATAATCATTTAATTCTTAAAATAATATTTAAAATAACATTAAGAGTTTTAACCTCATAAAAGTTCAGTATATGCCAATTTATATACAAATATAGTAACAAAAATGAATAAAACATAAAAATCTGGTGCGATGCGCGCATCACACAACTTTCACTTACCCTCCTTCAATAACTATCCACTTAAAAAAATAATAATCTTCTCAGCTGTTTTTATGTTACATCCCTTTGCCTTCAGTATGTGATTGGATGTCTTGGAGCGATGTGCTGTCTCTGGTTGATGCGTATTTCTGGACGGTTGATGTCAGATGTGCTGTATTTGATCTTCATAGATGTGATTTTTGGTATATGTCCTGATGATGCCTGAATTGGCGAAATGTTGACTAGTTAGTTGTTTGCCAGTATTTTAGAGACTTGAGGCCTTGTGTTTTGGAATCTTCTAATTTTTTTCTAACAATTAATTTATGTCTCTTTTTGAGTTTTTGCCCTTTTATATTTAAAAATAATTTTAAGGAATTCACAAAAACACTATTTGAAATATTTTCAGCAGCATACACTTCTTCACGTCTTCCCTTACAAAATATCTCTTATAAAACAGTTTTCTTGAACAGTTGTAATACTACAGTTCTGTGCACTATATACTTATTTTTGGTTTGTCAAGCTGAAAATAAATTTCAAAGGATTTTTATTCAGTTTTTATGGAAATCTCATTTAGCTTTCATTAAATAATATTAAAAAAAAAATTATTAACTATTTGTTATATATCGCTAAATGTTATGCGTTTTTAGCCAATCTCCAATATCTTCCACGATTCTATATGTTAGACATTAATTTTTCTAAATTTTTTAGCTTAAAACGGTAAAAACACACCTATATTACTACTCTCATTTCCACAAATTTGTTTTCAACCTGTGAAAATATTTCTCCTTTAGTTAATTATCAAATTCGTTCATAGTTTGTATTTAATCATTTTTATCACTGCTAACAATAGGATACTGTTAATTATTTCAAATAGACAAAACTAAAGATAGTTTAGAGGAAGCCATTTTGAAAATTCGGTATTCGAAATTTTTCCCGATTGCAGTACCGAATCCGGTCTGGGCGGGTTGAAATTAATTTGGTGGTGGCCCCACGTAATGAATCTTGGCCTTCCCACTCTGGTTGGAATAGGTTGGTAACCAGTAGTTTAACCCGTCCTGCCTGCCTTAATTGGAGTAGGTAAAGACGTTAAACCCAAAATAAAAAAATAAAAAATAATAATAAAAAAGATTGCAATACTTTCGCTTGTTATATATTTCAAATGTAGGTAAGTAAAAAATTAAAAAAAACAAAAACCAAAACAAATTTATTGCATGTATTTAAAAGAATAATCAGTGATAGTATAAAGAAAATATCAATAGCCATCGTATGTAGTAAATGGGCTGCTCCAGAATCCAAGATTCCCCCTCCCCATAAAAATAAATAATAAATCTTTTTACTAAACTGAAGGACATAATAAAAGTCCGGCATTATGAAGTTGTAACTGGTCAACTGGCCATTTTGCCTCCATTAAGTTACTTTTTGTTCATGAAAGTCTCTTTCAAACGACTTCGATTCAACCGTTCCAATTAAGTTCTTTCACTTTCTTGACATTTTAAGGAGTCCCCAAGACCAGGTCGTAGAAATTGAAGTTTTGAATGATTCAAGGCTTTTCTTTTTTTCTATTTCAAAATATTTCATTAATTTCATCAAACTTGAATTAATCTTGCTTTTTATTTCTCTCCCCCTTTTCATGAAGGAATTATAATCCCTAATGGGGCTTATACAATTTCTGGTTTGAACCAGAAATCTTGAGATTTCTTGAAAGAAATTTTTTTCTTAATTTGAGATAATTGTTTTTCTTTTTAGTTTGAATTTCGAAATAACGGGGCTTGTTTAATTGTATTCTCGTACATTCTTTCTCAACAATTTTCTAATTCCTATGGATATTAATTTTAATTTATTTTTCTACGTATCTAAAAAAAAATACATTTTCATTAATTAAAAAAATAAATTAATAATTATAATATTATGAATTAATATAATTGGCTTTAGATCTTATTTATCCAACATTAAAGTTCCTTAAAAAAAAAAAGATCAAATTATAAAAATGTTGCTTAATGTAAAAATTCAAAGTTATCATTATTTTCACCTATGTGTGTATACTATAAACAATGAATGTTGGCTTTTTAGCATTCAAGGTTTTTTCCAGGTAAAAAAATAAATAAATAAAACGATTAAAAATATACCTAAGTTATTCGTTTTTACAATTGTTTTTTCTTTCTTATTTTGCTTATTCTTTGCCAAAGCAGCTTCAAATGTCTTTTGGTGTATAATGCGGAAACCGTTTGTCGTTAGTATATGATTTTATTCAGATTTGAACAAAAATCTTAGGGAAAAAAATGTGTAGCTAGGGACCGAAGTCTAATAAATGAGTTTTAGCTGCACTTCAGGGAAAAGAGAGTCAACCAAAAACTACAGAAAAATATAATGTTCTTCAATGTCTTACAAAAAAAAAAATCTGCAGACATTTTTAAAAAAATCGGCTTTGATGTCGTCAAGTTACCAGATTGTTTTTAGAATTTTCCTAAACTTCAATCCCTACTTATCTTTTCTTGAAATGCTTCGAGTTAATTGCAACTCAGAATTAAATTCACGCAACCTTAACATTTTAAGGAAAATATTTGAGTATCTTAAGAGAGAGAGTTGGTGAATAATTTTTTATCTTCTAATTATTTATATATTTATTTTTTCTATACTTCCTCTATTTCATGTAGTCGAGGAAAAAAAACATGGTTCTATATCATAAATATGTTTCATATCATACATAAAAAAAAGTTAATTTTTTTTTAAAGTTATTTTTGTTTACATACATAAAAAAGTACTGAATTTCTACATTCCTTAATGTTATACAAATTATTTTGCAAATTGTGTCTGCTACCTACAGATGTGGACTAGGAACTCACATGGGATCCTCATACAAGACGGAAACCACAAGACCATTCCGACTAATTCAACATTTACTAGACAAACGGCCTAAATTCCCAATTTGCTATATAAACACTAGACAAGCGCATTCAGGTTTACACCAACTATATTGATCGTTGTGGTTTAAATCAATAGAACTCCTTATACTGCTACAAATATGATTGGTTGCAATCATCTTGTTATCCTATTAGAGCAATTTTACCGAAATAGATGTCCAAGTTTTGACCAATAAGAAGGCGAACCCTTGAAAGGCCAAAAAGTCCCATACGTAGAACAACCAAATAGCAACACGACAGGTTGGTCTCATGAAATATATTCAAAATTCAGAATATGATAGTTGTAATTAAGATTTAATATTTATCATTAAGATTTAATTATATAATTAAAATATTGAAACGTTTCTCTCAGTTCCTAAGCGATCATATATCCTTCTCTCATATTTAGAAGGGTTAAAGTAAGGTAAGTTGCCCGAAATCAATCCCGTCGCCTAAATTCGTCCCCACCTCCCCAGTTATGTAGCATTGATAGTATTGCTATCTGCTGAAAAACTCTTAAATACTTGAGTACTACCCAGTAAAATAATTATGACGTTTTATGTTAAGGCTCAGTATTTTTTAACTCTAGAACGAGTAGAAGCTGGTTATTAGTTTTGGTTCTATTCAGAGCACTGTTTGTGATTAGATTCTTGTGCATCCAGGAAAGACATTTTTTATTTTATCATTACTATTCGTAGACTAGAGTATTTTTTTCATGCTCAAATTGTCAGAGAACCGAACGTTCTTTTCAAAGCTACCATACTGAGAAGCTACCGAGTCCTAAATTCATCCCTCAAGGTTTTTCAACTCTTCTGTTAACAAAAGAGGAGAAAAAGGGTTGAATGTAAGGCATGCTTCACGAAAGATGTTCATCATTACCAAAAGTAAAGACATTTGTTTGTATGGATAACTAGCCACATTTTTAAAAATAAAATAGTCAATAATAAAAATATTTTAAATATCTAAACGTAAAAAAAAAATTGTTTTGAGGAGTTATTTACCTTTATTTAAAAGTACCTGGCTTCAAATTAAATTGAGAATTTAATTTAGAGACGAAATTAGGGCCACCCATTTTGTTTATTCGGAGGAAAGATTATTTTGTACTGGCAATAACGATACCAACATTTTTTGCCCCTTGTATCATTTTTGGGGGAATTTTGGACATATTTAATGTTTGATTTTTTCAATTTGGCTAAGGGGGCGAAATTTGGCCACCTTTCTTTGAATCAGGGATTTTAAAACTGTCCGAGGATCCCCTCATGAACATTTTTTTGAGGAACCCATCGCACTACTGGTGTGAAAATCGGAAAAAATGTCGATATAAATCGTATCAGTAGTTTTAATTTATATATTTCTCTTTGATGTTTTGGGGATACTTTGTTTCCCCCTTCAGAATTCAATATCCCAGTAATTTAATATCCCAGAGTCAATATATAAATTAAAACTATTGAGTTATAAATAGTTATAATTAATTGTTATTATAAAGGTAATCGCTTGTAAAAAAGTTATATATGTTTATTTTAAGCATAAACCCCGTATATGCGAAAAAGGGTGAATTAACGATCTCAAAACTGGCACTTGAGAAATAAACGTAGTTTTAAAGCTTGCTGGGTTGTCATATAGGTTTTTCTGAATTTTTCTCCAGACGGATCAGTCTCTGAAGAAGTCCTCTGGAAGACGAGGACGAAAAATTAAGATGAAGCACTTCTCTAACACTTCTCAGGAGAGAAGTTTTTATCCGAAAATTTAATTGAGAAATTTTATAAAAATACTCCCTTCTTTTAGAAGAAAACATAAAATAGATTTTCAGCCTGAATTTCCATCTCATTATAAGACGTAATAACGTCAAACGGATTGCTTAGTATTCTCAATATGTACAGTGATGAAATAACTTAATTTAAACCCCTCCCCCCACTCTTTCTTTATTGTAGTTTACCCTTCATAGAGAATCTCTATTACTGACCCGGCCATAATTTAAACACTACAACTTTATTAGATTTGGTGGAAAAGTTTTAGGGTAAGTTAATGAGTTTGCTTTATCACTTTTTTTGTTTTCATATTAGAATTTATTAATCCTGAACGTCTAATTCGGTGAACTAATAAAATCTGTAATAAAATCGTATATTTATATTTATTGATTTATTTCTTCCATCTTGAATAATGTTTGAAATATTATAAATTGAAAAAAAAAATTCAGAAGACATATAACTGGTATCATATATAATATAAATAATATAAGAAAATATTAAGGAATTTTAAAACAGTAAGATGAAATTAATTATTTTAATAATAATAATAATAAATTTTTTATTAAAGGGATATGTCCCCCTTTAGAATAATTTTACAACTCAATTCACGTAAAAATTTTCAATCCTCTTACTCAATCTGGAGGTGCTGTAGAGGTGCGCATATCTATAAATTAAAAAAAGAAGCGAAAAAGCTGTTAATGTTTTAATAGTGGCCGAATTTTTAACTACAATTTATCTCCACTTCTATGGTATTGTAAAAGGAGGCTGATTGTAGAGCACAAATGTAGCGGGGATATATATATATATATATATATATATATATATATATATATATATATATATATATATATATATATATATATATATATATATATTCCTCCGATGAGCTTCGAGAGCAAAACTCTACGAGAAAAATACGATTAGAAATGTGTTTACAGTAGAAAAAAATAACTGTCACTGAAAACAGGACAACTTTTATCAACTACAGTGAATACAATGAGAAAATGAGATCCGTAGGTTACTTTATATGAAATTTCAAGAATAAGGGATAATGGGATTTGCCCATTTGGGGAATGAAGGGACTGAACCTTCAACCCTTTTTGCCGTGCCTTTCAAGGAGAGGTCTGAAAAAAAGGTACCTTATGACCTAAACGTTTATCCTATCCATAAGACAAAATTAACAATAGTTACTATAATATTATAAATTATAGTAATTGTAACTACTTGACGTCCGCTCGACGGTAAAAAAGGATCAATCTAATTAGGGAACATAAATTCATATATAATTCATAAATGTTTTATAGTACTTATTTGTACTACACTTGATTTGATATGTATAATGGTACCAAAGTGTATTTTGAATTGCTTATTTTTGAATTTGTGTGTGTTTTTAGACCTGGAGATGAATCATTAACATTCGAAACTAGTTTTCAATAAAAACAAAAGTATAGAAGTGGCAAATAATTTAGCAATCCCTAATAATTGTAACTATTCCTTTTTTATTTTCAACTAAGGAAGTGGTATTAGATATTGTGTAAAAAAAAAAATCGGTCCCTCTTAGTGTAATAACTATTCCAAGCTGCTCTTCCTGAAGAAACTAGAGATTAAGAAAAAGAAATCCGTTAGAGTACAAGGAAAAGGTTACAGGAGAAAAAAAATAGGATAGAAGAAACCGGAGATAGTAAAAGCAAGGAAGGACTTTAGTTACACTGCAGGCAAAATGGAAATTAATGACCTGTTAAGCACAAAGCACTTGTCGGAGACCGCTGCGCTTACAGAAACTTTTTCTTCATTAGCAACTTTGAAGCAAACTGCTTAATATTGTCTCTCAACTTACAGCTTCATCAGTGAAAATTAATATTACTATAGAATTTTTCATAATTTTAAAATAGCTTTACTAATTACAAAAAGGTTTAATTTTATTATGAAATTAATTAATAACGTAGATGGGATAATAATAAAGTGAAATGAAAAATAAATTTTATTCTGGGAACTCAAGTCCCCTTAGAATTACAAAATATGTGCTGTACTAATAGCATTTGCCTGGCTTGTAATGATTCTTATAAAATAATTAATTTACTAAATTATATAATAAAATACAAGAATATGAATATTAGCAAAATATACCATAACTAGCTGACCCGTCCATGCTTCGCTATTGCTGGATTTGAATATATAATATATATATATATAATATATATATATATATATATATATATATATATATATATATATATATATATATATATATATATATATATATGATTAAATGAACGCACCAAAAAGTTTGATAAAAATTATTGTAGATATATATGTAGTATTAAAAAATCAAAACCAATGGCCAAAAATAAGTTTTTTTGTTTACTCAGAGGGATTTTGCAAGGCGAAGAACTGTTGAAAACTGCAGATCGAAAATTTGACCAGATTACAATATTTTCCTTAAATTTGGAGGTCATCAGGGGCATATAAATGGTATTGTGAGTGGTGAATGGAATCAGAGATATCATTAATATAAATAGAGAAGAGGGTTGGAAAAAGTGAAGAACCTTGAGGAACAACACCACGTGTTAGTAGAACGGGGGAGGAAGGAGGTTTATTAGGAATGTTAACTGTTTGGAAGCGAAAAAAAAGGAAGGAAAGAAATCACTTATATTATGGAGAGGCTTCATCACTTATATGGAGAGGCTTTGGAGTTTGGAAAGGAAGATATTATGATTAACTGAGTCGAAAGCTTTTGAAAAATCAAAGAGAACAAGTATAGTGATTTTCTGTTGATCTGTAGAGGATTGAGGAAGATCTTGGGTGATTTTCAACAAAAGAGATTGCGTGGAAAATTGGGATCGAAAACTTGACTGGAGAGGATTGAGGAGAGCTTTTTGCTCAAGTAAGTTATAAAGCTGTGAGTGGACTATTCTTTCGAATGGTTTTGATAGGTTGGAGAGAATGGATACAGGTATGAAGTCGGAAACTGTGGAGGGAACAGGGAATTTATTTAACGGACAGACTATGTTTTGTTTTTTTCAAGGCTGTGGGGAAATGGAATTTCAAAGGAAAAATTATAAATATGCTAAAGGACAGGAAACTGTCAGGAAGACATAGTTTGATAGTTTTCACAGGAATTTGATCAGGGTCATAGTAATTAGTTCTGGACAGAAGAATGATAATTAAAGATAATAACTAAATATTCATTTCTTCTTTCCGAGAAACGATATTGTTTCATACAGATAAATCTGAAAATATTGGAACCATTTAGATTGTTTTTGTTTTATTAAAATTTGACGGTTTGTTTGCCAAGGACATTTTTAATCACTGGGAAAAAATACAGAACATAATATTCATTTATTTATTCTAATTCGTTTCAGAAAAAAACAAAACATGGAGAACACATTACAGCAAACAATAACTGCTCAAATATAATTGGCATTGCAAAATACAACGACCACACAATTAGTAATAATCAATATTTTTTAAAGTTTGACAACCCCCTAAAATACTTAATAACCTAATAAACGAAGATAATAAAGGTCTTTGCTTTTTCTTTATCCTCACACCCCAAAATGGATAAGGGAATGAGAAATAAGTAGCAAGAATTAATAATTAATAAACATTAAAATAATGAAGTTTGTCTAATGAACTTGCTTCCACAGGTATGAAGTTATTATGACAACGATTACGGACAACTACGTCAGTATGCACGCACGCAAGCTTTTTATAATATAGATTTTAATCTAGCGTGATTTATATGACAGGGTATTTGAAAATCCTTAATCAGCATTATGCACAGATAAGAGAAACATAATAACTGAAGGACACCTGCTCTTGGATAATTAACTGTCGATATTTATTCGATTAGATCCATCTCCCTTGTTTGCTAACAACACTCAATTAATTACCGACATGGAAGCAGTGACAAATCCAAATTTACAATTGTTTTGTGATTCAACACTCTCAGTTTACTGACTGAAGTGCTTCACGGGAGAATGTATCGGATAATTTACTTTGAAAATAACGAAAATCCTCAAAATTATCGTTGACCTTTCTTGACAAGAAAATATATATTTAGCATTTTCTGATATTTATTTTATGATGCATCCATTTAAAAGTTATTATAAGAATCAGTGGGTGGAATTTGTCACGATGTTACGGCCAAGTTATTTATGGATGATTTTTTTTTTTATTTTATTAATATCTACTTTATTGGATGATTTTTTAAAAAATTATGTCCGTTTGTAAATATTCGTTATTTCTCTCATCTACTCAAGTTAGAAGATGTCCGGTAGATGAAAAGGTTGAAAAAAAGTTGTTGTGGTCTCAATAAATATATATATTTTAGCGTCTTCTGAGTAAAAAAAAGTGATTTAATTTTTTTATCTTTTTTATTGTTTTGCTAATTAATGAACCGTTCTTCTTTTTATTAGTTATTAGTTCTTACGGAACAATTCATAGTTTAGAGTACTGAAGAATATAAACATATACATAAGGGAAACTGGAGTAAAGTCGCCATTGGTGTGTACTCCCTGGAAACTTCTCCAATCTGGTGTCGCGGTTCCAAACTAACACGCAGAAAGCCATTAGTGTTCTCTCAAAGTGTCAGTGATCAGTTCTGCCAGGGGGTTTGGGAGACATGGAATACCTCCAAAAGAGGAAGAGGGAGTCCGGGGCTCCCTAAAACTAATATTCGTCAGCAATGAAAGATTTTAATTTTAGTTTTTCATTTGTATAATTAATCCATCAAGAATAATCAATTATAAAATAAACACTGAAATTCCACACCTTTGTTTTGATACGAATAACAGGCACTGGCCTCTTTACCCCAGAAGATATGGAACAGTGGCCACTGTGATATATATATATATATATATGCGGTCTCAAACTGAAATTTATTCAATGAAGATAACACAAGTGTTTATAAACCAGGGACTATTTCGTTTCATTAGTTTTAGGTATCCAGATAAAATGCGTAATTCTCGTTGGCTTTTGGCTGACCTCCTGCCAAAATACCATAAAAAAATAAAAATAATAATAGCATTTTTTTTTAGGCTGTTTTAAAGCCATGCAATAACTTTGATCAACTCTCGGTTTAAATCATTCATCAGGAGCAGAACCAAAATAAAATACTTTTTAAACCAACATGAAATATGTACAATTCACGCTTTTGATAAATTATTATAACTTGAGATAATATCGACTAATGCCTGATAAATTTTTATGAATTTTCCCTTTATCAGAAATACATTTGCTTGAATAACGATCCTATGAATTATTGAAATCAATAAAAATAAAAAATAAATACATACATTTTCCACAATTATTTGGTTCGGAGTAACAATCTATGGCCAATTTCCGAAAGAAAATTGATATTATAACAGAAATTAATTCAGGAAATCCTGAAAATAACTGATTTTAACTGCAGGAGAGAAGTTTTTATCCGAAAATTTAATTGAGAAATTTTATAAAAATACTCCCTTCTTTTAGAAGAAAACATAAAATAGATTTTCAGCCTGAATTTCCATCTCATTATAAGACGTAATAACGTCAAACGGATTGCTTAGTATTCTCAATATGTACAGTGATGAAATAACTTAATTTCAACCCCTCCCCCCACTCTTTCTTTATTGTAGTTTACCCTTCATAGAGAATCTCTATTACTGACCCGGCCATAATTTAAACACTACAACTTTATTAGATTTGGTGGAAAAGTTTTAGGGTAAGTTAATGAGTTTGCTTTATCACTTTTTTTGTTTTCATATTAGAATTTATTAATCCTGAACGTCTAATTCGGTGAACTAATAAAATCTGTAATAAAATCGTATATTTTTATATTTATTGATTTATTTCTTCCATCTTGAATAATGTTTGAAATATTATAAATTGAAAAAAAAAATTCAGAAGATATATAACTGGTCTCATATATAATATAAATAATATAAGAAAATATTAAGGAATTTTAAAACAGTAAGATGAAATTAATTATTTTAATAATAATAATAATAAATTTTTTATTAAAGAGATATGTCCCCCTTTAGAATAATATTACATGTAAAATCAGTAGAGCTTTAGAGGCTTAGAGATAAAAAAAAAGAAGAATATGATATTGAGTAAATAATAGCATAAATAAACAAAAAAAAAAATGAAATTATAATAAATTATAATGACATAACTTTTAAACCTTTACGGAAAAATAAACTTCCAATATTAATACATTAAAAATAAATACAGTTAAAGAGAATGAATTTATATTAATAATAAAAGTAAAAATAATCCATAATAATAATACATAATTAGGTGCAAATTTTAGTTGAAAATAAGGAGTACCTATTTACAAATCTTTTTGGAATTGCATGTACTTGAAGTGACTGAATAGGCGGGATTTAAAGATGGGAAGAGTATTGGAGCAACGGATGGAAGAAGAAATGGAATTCCATAAGGATGAGGATCGAAAAAGAAAAGATCTGTCAAAACCTGCGGATCGGTGGGCCTTTATATATAAATCTGAAGACCGAGAACGGGTATGGCGGGAATGAACTGAGGATTTGAACTGAAGGAGGTCGAAGATGTATGATGGAGGGCGGGATTGGATAACTTGGTATAGGAAGGATGCCAGGAAGTACTTACAACGGTAGGGAGGGTAAAGCCACTTCAACTCTTCATAGAATCGGGAGACAGAGGCGTCCCTCAGGATTTGTATATTTTACTTTTATATTTTCATATCAGATTAAGTCCGCCATTTATATTTTGGTAACCGGTTTATCGAATTAGGTTGTTTAGCAAATTCTGTTCATTAAGTTCAAGGATACCTGGTAATTTTTTGGTAAAAGAGTAACAACATTCCCATATTTAACGCCGTTCAGTTTTTGGTGTCAATTAATTTATATATTATTAAATAATTAATTCATTTTAATTTTTAAAAAATTCAATTATTTAAAAAGAAAATCTACTTGTGTATGTAAGTAGTTTATAGCTGGATTAATAATCCTGTGTATTTTTTAATTTTAAATTCTGCTAATTATACAATATTGTTTTGTTTTTAAAACAGTTAATTTTTTAATTATCCTCAAAAATTTTTATGGACAACTTTAAATAATAATAGCCTAAGGCCATACTGTCGTTGCCGCCGTGAAATCCCTCATACAACCAAAAATCAATTGTGCGACTTTAATTTGATTAGAAACAATATTTTATTCTCGTACGTGCTGATAAAAAGCACTCATGTCCTAAAAAATCGTAGCATGATTTAAATTGATCAAAGAGAATCCTACTATTATTGACGGTGATATCTGTAAACTTTAAAGGAGCTTGCAGTGCTTTGATGAAAATCTGCCAAGATGATTGTCGGATTTACACATCCTCCAATTTCCATAGACTGGCTCAATTTTTCTTGTTCTTTTTTTTGTTATATATATTTTAGGGACCCTAGGTCTCATTTTTTAGTATTCTCCACAACGCCGGCCGCATACCATCAAAGACGTGCCAGCAGGAGGCCGCCCAGCGGTTCGAACGAGGATTAAGCCCCACTTCACATGGTTAGATACATTAGATACATTACACAAAGTTAGATGCCCCCTCCCCCATCAGTCGGTTATTAGCTAGCCACCAGAGACGCAGGCATCGACAAGACTACACATAGCTTCCGCTATTCTGAAATATACAGCATTCGCTATAGACAGCCGACAACCCCATTTTCCAGGACGAAGGGGGTGCGACGAAGAGGCTAAAGAAGCAAAACGGCGCGATATCTTAACAGTTAACCCACATTTCGAGTATAATATGAGACATGTCCCCCTCTTCTTTGTCAACAGAAGTATCAATCAGTTAGATTAGGTAATACTACTTGTCCTTTCAGGGATATAATTTGATGCTTAATACATTATCTTATTGAATGAGATGGGTAAGTTATTTCATAGTCACATATTTAACATTGGTATAATAACTCAATCTTTTTTTACATAGAAAAGGGCTACCGATCATATATCAAGAACCGGACTCCCATTATTGTATAATTATATTCATGATTAAGTGATCAAATAAAGAAGATACATTTATCTTGTAATAAAAAAGGTAAGCAGTATTGATTAAAAAATACCAGACTTGATTTTTTATCAGAGAATTGATAGTCAGCAATAAACCTAAATAGACAATCTTTATACTCCTCTGTAAAATTCTACTTTTTCGGATTGTGGCACTATTTTTTGAAAGATTTATTCAATAAAAAAAAAGTTCTTAGACCTTTCAACATTACTTTAAACAAACATATCTCTGGAAATTGTCCATAGTCGATATGATTCCAAAACCAAATAAGCCTCTAAGGTTCTAAACCCATCCTCATACTATCCTTTATCATATTGGCTTCCTATCATAGCCAAAATCTTAGAAAAATTTAATTTTCAAACACCTATTTCCCATTCTAGACTCTGATTATATTATTCCAGAAACAACAAGACCTAATTTACGAGTGTATTTCTTGAAATTGAAAACATTTCACCAATTCAGTAACCCGTGACTCTTTTACAAATTTGATTAATTTCCTCCATCTACATGATTCCTTATTGTCCGTTCCTACCCCTTTCACAGACAAAATAAATATTTCAAGTATTTTATTAAAACCATCGGCGACCGCCGACGAAAGTTCTTCTGTTTGCTCCAAGAATAGATTTGTTTGTGTCTCTTGTATTTTTTTCGATTGTTTAGAAGAAGAATGGAGGAGGGAAGGAAGAGGAGTTTTATGATAAGTGGTTTAGCAAGAACTTCGGTTCTGAACCTTTCTAGTGCTTCCACTTCTTTGACCTACACATTATTGTATCACTTTTAAAAACATTTTTATATTTATTGATTTTGAAATTACATCTCGTTTATTTGGAAGAAAAGTGCCACAATGCCGGAAAGTGGGATATTACAGGAGAAGCATTTGAAGTTTGCCCATTTAGGTTTATCGCCGTACTTCAATTCGGAACCATCAGTTCGGACATTTTCTTAGTCAATACTACTTATAATTTTTTGTTTTAAAAAACCCGGTGTGCGCATCACACAACTTTCACATACCTTCTTATTTAAAATAAATTTTAAATGTTCTTATTTAGTTTATCCAACTAATTCATCCAAGCAAATAATTTCTAATAAATAATATAACAACAGAAAATATTATCTACAACAATCACATAAGTTTATGCGTTTTCGTCATTCTCCATTACCTTTCACGACTTATATTAGATAATATTTTTTCTAAAATCTTTAGCTTACCACCGGTAAATTATACATCTATATTGCTACTCTTATTACTGGAAATTTGTTTTCAATCTGGGGAAATATGTATGCCTTTTTCTCCTTTAGTTAAGTATCCAACTCTTCCATAGTACATATCCATTTTTTAGTCGTATTTTCTCCGAAAAAATAGACTATTGCAATGGGTCGAAGGTCTGCGGTGAGCGGCGGGACTGCGTTTTATATCCGTTTCATAGCCCCTAGAGCACGATTATGGACGTTTTGAAGATGTCTGATATATATATATATATATATATATATATATATATATATATATATATATATATATATATATACATACATATACATGCATATGTATATATATATATATATTTTTTCCCCGCTACATTTGAACTACTTAGAGTTAAATGAGCTGAAATTCGGTATGTAGGACTTTCTTCCAGGCAGAACGATACCATTAAAGAATGGATAAATTCCAGTCAAAATTTGGGTATGTTTACCTGAAATTTCGGCGTTTTTAAAATTTTGCGCATCTCTAAAGCTCCACCAAATTAATTTATAGGTTTGAAAATTTGTACTTGAATTGAAATTGTGATAGGGAAGTATCTTTTTGTTTCAACTTGGTTCCCCCACTCTCCCCGGGTTTTTCGATTTTTGTAAATATTTGCGCACCTCTGAAACACTCCAAATTGATTTAGGGAGTTCAAAATCTGTTGCATTTGAAAGGAAATTAAATAACTTATTTGATAAAAGAAGTTATTTGATAGAAGAAGAATCGAAATCGGACCAGAATCAGCAAAGATATATCAACTTCAGCAGTCACTGTTGGGTCAAATGAGCTGAAATTTAGTATGTTGAGTTTTCTGTACCGAAGGCCAGGGGGTGAGGCTGAACATTATAATAAACGTATGGTTAAATTTCGGTAAGTTAGGAAACTGTCTTTTGTGGGTCTCATTTTTTTCTCACTCCTCCGTTTTTATAATATTTATATTTTAGTAAAAATACGACTTTAGTGACAGAGTTCTGCTGCTCACGGATTTTTGTATTACTACTAACAATGAGAGACGATTAATTATTTCAAATAAACAAAATAAAAGGTACCTTAGAGGAAGAAATTAAAAAAATCGGGATTTAAGTCTTATCAGACTATTTCAATGAAGATAAGACCAAGCTTATATAAAAGGCAATTTAATTGTACATTGGTATAACGAGTTTGATTAAAATCGTTAGAGCCATTTTCGAGAAAATCGTAAAAATGTGTAAAATACAAGATGGCACTTCTGGTAAGTCTAATTTGGCGAAAAAGATGCTGTAACATCAGTGGATTATACCTACCTTATTAGGTGATGTTACAGCACCTTTTTCGCTGAATTCGACTTACCAGAAATGCCATATTATATATGTATATATATATATATATATATATATATATATATATATATATATATATATATATATATATATATATATATTTCATATATTGATAAATGAAAGTTAACTTTATTTTTTGATCATTTAATCATTAATATAATTATCGGAGTTTTTCATCAGAAACAGTTCAAGCTCCTTTAGATAAATGTTAACTAAGAAAAAACTCAAACATACATTTTTTTTTTCTTCCGAAAAATCAATACTCGTAATAACCCTTAATTTTGTAATGAGCAATGCACATAAGCACAAAATGTATGGATGTATATTTTACTTATGCAGACTAATAATAGAGGTAGGATGTAATGTATTTTGCTTTTCAAGGAGGGCAGTGGAAAGGGGAATCAAGTTACCCTAAGGCATTCTTTGACCTTCCCTCCTTTGAGAGCCTCCTGCTCAAGGGAAATTTTTAAGAGGAGTGGCTTTAAGACAAGAAGAGTAGAGGGTTCTTCCCCTTACAGTCGCTCCGTGGCATTGCCTTTCCCGAATTCTTGTGAATTCCCTCTTCTCCGAAGCCTTGAAATCCTTTTAATTAGACAAGATAAAGCTTAGATTTGAATCCACCCTAAATTTAGCTATGTAAAATAAACGCACGACAAAAAAAAAACAAAAAAAACATACCAAATACGAACCATGAAACGCGAAGCATACATTTTATCATCTACAAGTTACCTAGTTAGTCGGTTAGTTTCAACTATATCCCGGTATTTTTGCAAGAGAAAAAATGATTAACATAAGACTTTGTTACGTTTATTTTAATAATATAAAATGCGGCCATCACAAATTATTATACAAGTAATTAATTTATTTATAAAATAATTTGTCAAAATTGCGGAAATTGAACATCGGCGAAATTTTTAAAAAAGTAATAACTAGAATTGCACAACACGTATAAACATGTAAATATGTGAAAAATATCAATAAAACAGCACAATATCATAACGCAGTATCAAAATGAAACATAATTTTAAATTTGCAAATTCGGAAATTTCGGATAGTGCGCAAAAAACCAGCTATAGAAAACTACTGGAAGCAATCAACATTACCAAAAATAAAAATAATAAGATATGGTGATGTGGGGCAAGTTCGCAATAATTTTAGATGATTAGGATTAAATATTACATTCAAGCCTGCGTTTCAACCACGTTCATTTTGATGAGACCGATAATTTAATAGTACGGACTTGTCCCTGCCTTAAGGGGTAAGTGCGTACACGGTATCGGGAAGAATCATTATTCAAGCAGAAGTAGTTTTGGGGCAAGTGCAAAATAGTTCGGTTTCCAGAGGGCTATTATACTGGTGTAATCATCGTAAAAAGTTAACGCTTGTATGAGATTCACATTTTGCAATCATCATTGAGCTATGAAAGTGGGATGTGGAATATAATTGAATAAATGCAGTGAAAAATATATCTTTTGTTTTATTTCACTATTCCGTAGTTGCCTCGACAAGGCATGATAGTAAGGGTAAGTGTACATCAGGCACACCTGTCACACAACAGAAGTCTGCACTTGCCGCTGCTATCATGTTTAATCGGGTGACTGCGGACAAGCGCTTAAAAATAGAAAACTGTCAAGCAGAAATGTAAATCACAAGGTATTTTGAAGAACAGCTTCTGTAGGTTCCGTTTATGGCCATAAAAAAAATTAATAAATAAAGAGAACTAAATTAATAAAATTAATAAAAACTAAGAACTAAAATTAATAAAAAAGAGAACTTTATCAACAGATAGGAACTAATATTTTTTCAACTCGTTATACTTACTTTATAGCGAACTTTAGTGGCTAATTTCTGATACATCAATGTTTAGGCTCCTTAATCCGTCAAGGACAGTTTTTACTATTTGAGGGTTTGGATAACGAGACAATTAAGCACTTACCCCAAATCACCCTAGTTATAATCCAAAAATGAAAAAAATAAATCATCCGCCACCCCGTCCGCGGCTTTTCTTCGAGACCATTAGGCCGAGTTTTTTGAGTTTTGGTAGCAAAGTCACAGGTCATCCCAGGTTGATCCTCGGAAATCGACACTACCATATAACGGTGGACCATTTAACTTCAAAATAGCGGCCGATTAAAGGTTTCATACGATGTTCTCGGCCATTTTCGATGATAGAAGTAAAATAATAAGGTGTTTTGGGATCATTGTACCAAAGCCTTTAAAAAATAAACAAATATTTAATTTTTTTTTTGTATATATAACTAGTTAGATATAATTAACTATGGTGTTGTAATTTGTAGGTGTTTTTTTTTTTTTCAAATATAGACTTATAATTTCTTTAGAATATGAGAATATAAATTTAAAATGGAAATTTCGACACATTAAACCAGCAGCCAATGAAACATTGGTTAATTCTATGCAAAGCTATTGCTCATGAGGTATTTGTTTACAAACCGAAGTTATCAGGCCCTTATCAATGATTTAGCTCATTAGGAAAGCTTCCCCCCTCGAGATAATAAAGCTCGGATTATAAGTGGGAAGGGGTTGAGAGCTGATGGTAAATGTTTGCTCGCCTCTCTCGCTTCACAAGTACCTCCGTCGTTTGTTACTTCGAGTACATTCATGGCCGTGTTAATCCATTCCGGTTTAGAAATGATTGCATACATCAACAAAGTGAGTATAGTTAGTGCTAATTTCATTTATTTATATCACAGGCAATCCAAGGGAAAGATAATGCTAGCTGACATATCATGTTGATATTTCTTGTATTACAAATAGAAGTTTTAGCAATAATAATAATAATAAATTATTATTTACTTTTGGGACTCATTCCTGTAGAATAATATGAAAGGCAATAAAAAGTAGACTTTTGAGCGAAAAAATAAATACATTTATAATCAACAACCTTATTAAATGGGGTTCTAATTTAATTTATAATATTAATAAATATAGACTGAGAAATTAATCTAACAATTTCTCTGTCTTCCAAACAATTTTTTTTTTTTTTTGTAAAATCTTTATTTGTAATAAATTATAGTAAGCCGATAATTATGGATCGGTATTCTATAAATATATATACAAATTAAATTTTAAAAAACAGTAGGAAAAGTGAGAAAAACCTACACAATAAAATAAACAATACAAGCTACAGTAAAAATAATAATGAAGGAAAGTAAATAAAAATACAATTTGAAAAATAAAGAGCAATGATAAATAAATTTTAAAAAAATAATACATCTGAGTGATATAACAAGATGAATATATAACCAGATAAATTTTTTTTTCTCAATATAATCTTAGTTGAACAAATAAAAATAGTTTCAAAAGAAATCTTCATAGAATGCGCAAAAACATTGTTATTTTCATCGTCAATTTCAATTAAATTAATTTAGTAATTATTATGTATACCATTCAGGAAATAATAGTGTCTTTTTTAAATCTTTTTTTCAAAGTTTCTTTTTTTAAAAGTCTTTTCAAAGTTTAAAGATTTTTAAGTTTTATTAAAAAAAAAAAAGATTTTTTTTTTAGTGTTGTCTTGTGTTTTAAAAAGTCTTTTGTCTTGTTTTTAATTAAAAGCTTGTTTTAAAGTATCTATTTTTAGTTTCAGAAGGAATTCCCATAGAGTGCGGAAAAACTTCCTTATTCTCATGCTCAACTAAATTAATAGTTAGTAACGTGTTCCACTCAGGAAGTATTAGTTTATTTTTTCTTTTAAATCTTAAGATATGGAGAACAAGGCATAATAAAAATGGTTTTACTAAATTTAATCAATGTAAATAAAATCGATTTGATCCAAGCATTAATTTTAAATTAAAATAATGGCTTTTAAATAATAATAAGTGTTAAGTATGTGTTATAAAATAATTATAATTTATGGCGTTTGTAGGATTTAGATGACGTGTTAAGATCGTTGTCGTCTGAATATGTCCCTGTTAACAGTTTCTATTCGAAAAATCGTGAGTATATATTGTAACGATACAACTCGCTACAATTATTACAGTGCAAATTATTACACAATAATTTATTATTTCTAAATAGTAATATTTCAAAAATATCTAGTCTGTCCATCTTTCAAATGAGTATTTGGAATGTTTCGGGAAAGTTAGAATGTTTTCGAGTCGTCAAATAACTGAACGAAGGTGAAGCGGTCTCCAAAGGAACATGTGCAGAATACTTCATAAAACATACCTACCAAGTCCAGCTAAGAAATTAAGCTGTGGTTAGGAGCTGAAATTTGGTATTTGCCCCTAGATGATCGCCGTAAAGTAGAGAGTTCAAGAGAAACTGTATCGAAGCAAGTCGGCTAAGGAGGGCAGGATATGCAATCAGAGGGTGAAATGGATGAAATTTTTTGTTTTACAGGGAATTTTATTACCTTTCGATTGATCATAAAAAAATCAATAAATAAAAACATTAGGAGAGATGGTTGGTATTTTGAAACATAAAACTTCAAATTTTGAGGAAGAGTTAAAATATTTTTTTTCATAGTCGATTACAAAGGTCTATTATTGAAAATAAGAAACCAAACGCATTTATATAGATTTTTTTGTTTTAATTTACGCCTTCGTATGCTGATTCCAAAAAACAACTTTGCTGCCAAATCTCAAACAAATCGGCCTGAAAAGAAGGACTGAAAAATAAGATAATTGGTAGGAGGGAGTATAGTATTAAGTTTGAAAATCGTCTCTGTTATAAAGAAAGGTGCCTTAGTGTGATTTGCTATCTTTAGTTGATGGGTCTGTTTTATACTGTTGATGTGAGATGTGTTATCTAAAGTCTGACTTTATGTGATATTTTCTTGTTCTGTCCTGATAATGCCTGAACTGGTAAAACGTTGACTGGTTAGTTATTTACTGTTTTTTTTACAGAATTAAGGCTTTGTTTTTGGAACCATCCAATTATATTCTAAGATTTTACTTTCCTTGCATTTCTTGTCCTCGAGTGAAATTTCAAGCCCAATAAGAATATGAATTATAGAGAGCAATTGGAAAATATATATTAACTTTTTTTTATTTAGAATAGGGAGAATATATTTTATATCTAGCGCCGGGTTTTATTTCCCCAGAGGTAGGATTTTCGTTAAGGGCTTGTGAAATTTAACAGCCAGTAAAATTTCACGGGAAGGGGGAGCATTTGAGCCGCTAGGACGGGAATGGTGTCCCCAGTGGCTGTCATGTCGTACCTACCGATAACTACCTGATACGTATATATCTGTCATCCTCGCCTAAAGTTTTACAAATTATTATTTTTTTTTTTAGCTATAGATATTATTTTTATTTTCAGGATTAATTTATTTATCTAATTTCAATGATGCCCCATTATCAAAAATATTTATTTAAATCAGGGATTCCCAGACTCACCTGTTCACTACCGGCTCTCATGGTATTAAAGGTTTAATAAAAAAAGTTTATTTCACAAACATAGCATTATATTTATCAAGAAATAACCAATTGAAAATAAAGTATAAAAATCAAATGTCATAAATTTCACATAAGAACAGTTTAAAACTGAATATAAACTCAAAATTCTGCAAATAAAAGTGTATATACAAAAATTATGAAATTTGGACATTCTGAAGAAAAGCATAAACATTTTTCAGTTTGGAGCATGCTGAAACAAAATCAGCTTATTAACAAATAATAACAATTAAATAAAAAAATGATATAGCTATATTTTTATATATAATTATATTTTTATAACTTTTTAAGGCATATCTTCAAACTAGTAGAGGGTGACATCAGATATAACTTATCAAGCAAACAAAGGATAATATACAACTCTCAGTGATTCATTTACTTTGACTAAACCTAATTGGTTAACATTTTTATTGGTAACTTTTAGTTAAATTTTATGAATGAGGGAGTTATAAATGAGGGAGTGAGGTTGTTTTGCTTATTCATTATTAACTGATTAGGCCTTAACTTTGAGCCTTCATATTTACACCATACCAAATCCCTTAAAATCTGATGAACTAAAATAGAAATTCATCAAGTATTTACTTACTTATTTACTTACTTGGAGGATCACCAAAGACAAAGGACATTTTTTAACTTAGCATCTCACGGTCACATCATGTTGATTGAAATTTCTCTCAACACCGGTTACAATTTGGCCTAAAGGGTACTGATAAGACTTACCAATTGTTTTCTTCAGCTGTGGAAGACTGTGAGATTACTTTGCGCCCATTTTTGAAAGAAGTGAATGAGTGAGGTACATGACCAGGGGACAAGCAATTAATTCAACTAATTGCCCACGTAATTATTCTACGACGACTTTGATTTTCTTTTCTGAAAATACTGAGCGTTTGCACACCTAATTCATATTGATGGCGATAGGTCATGTTTTCTGGCTGCTGAACAAATTCAATGTAAAAAATTCAAGCAATGGGGCATGTGAGGGAGTGAGGATTTTAATGCTTAGAACATGTTTGCATATGCAAAATTATTATTAACATGAAAGCTAACCCCTAATAAAACAATTTAAGACTATGCTTTATCAAAATAAAGGAAAAAATGTCTACCAAAAAAATCCTGTTTCTTCATGGGACTGTAATGTCCCTATTTTCGAAGAATGACGCCCTACTGAAAACGTGTTTGTACGGGAAAATTATATTAAAAAAAATTGTTGACGATAGTATCAATACTTTTGAATATATAAGAACTTGAAGGTTGCAAGTCCGGTTTGATCCTCAAAAACGGTCGTAGTACCCTTAAGAAATGTACATTGGTCCATGTAAAAAATTATTTAATGAAAGTAATTTAGTACTCCAAATACCTGGGCTTGTCCAACTGTAAATGCTAAACTGTCATCAATGAAGACATTGCAAACAGTAAAAGGACGCAGAAAGGATTTTTCCTTCCACATTGTAACAACAAACCCCAAATTACAGTTGATTTAGATGGAGCAGAAGGGACCTAAATGAAGTCGGCAATTGTTGAGTTGGTCATTGAGGACATGGGACAGTGGTCGTAATGAAATCAGCGAATGTATATATTAATTTAGCAAGCAAAGGGAGGGAGGAGGGGGGGGGGTTAGGGAATAAATCCACTCCAAGTTCCGGCCATTTTTGCTTCTATTCTTAGCGAGTGCTTTATCCGACTGATATATCTGTTCTATTTGCACAACAATAGCAACCGACCGGGGGTTTTGTCTTCGGCTCACAATAGGTCCGTAGCATTACCGTCCGTTCTAACTAGCGGCCTCGTATCAATCCCATCTTTATCTTTTATGTTATGCTCTGCATACAACTATATACATACATGACTGCATACACTTCCCTTCGCATGCTTTTGCGCCGCCCAAGCAAAAATCGTAGTAGGCAAAAAGCATAATAAACAAGTGATCGCAGCTCAAAATTACCGGCTTTACTTGAAAGAACAGCTAAAAACCTCCAACAATGATGTAGAAAAAAAAATCAATTACAATTCGCTATGACTGATAATATAAGATAAAAAAAAATCTAAAATATTTGCTCTGTTCAATTGCTGTCAAATTCAGTAATTGTAGGATGTAAAAACTAACGGAGTTAGAAAGGCCGTATCTTTATCTTTAAAATGAGCGGTGTGGCGTTCGATTTCTTATTTTTTTTCATTATTTAAGACTGTCTGTAAAAGAAGGCACTATTTTTTTTTCCGATTTCGGGTATATCAAAAACTAAGAAATATAGAAAAAAGTGTAAAAAAAAAAAAGAAAATAGTTTTTGAACAAAGAACATGTATCTGTGGTAATAAATAAATAATTTTTTTTTAGGCTTAGAAAAGTTATTTATTTGTAAGAGAAAATAATAAAAGTTATTAAAAAAGGAAATTAAAGACGTAAGTGTGTAATTGTAAAATTAAATGAAATGGCAAAAAAGATTTCTTTTTTTAATTCTATATCATACTGGACAATATTTGAAGCTCAACGAGGAAAATAAAGCTTAGAGAATTGTGAGTGTAACAATTACGTCTTTTTATATCTTTTTTTTTTTTAACCACGGATCCATGTTCTTTGTTAAAAAACAGAACGTTTTCCTCTTTACACTTTTTACCTATCTCCCTTAGTTTTTGAAATATGTGTTATTATCATTTAAATTCAACATTTGAATTTGGTTTTGTTTAGAATATCTGCGCTTAAATTATTTTCCGTTTTTACTTATCTACTGATTAGCTAAACTGTAGACTATTATGGAAATTCGGCGTGTTTTATTATTTTTAAAATTTTGAAAAACACATGTGTTGTGCCCTTTCTGTTATTATTGATATATTTTATACAAAACTCTGGGAAAGTTACACATTGAATTATAGTTCAAGATTTCAAGTAAAAATTAAATTGAACATCAAAAATTTCAAACGTGTATCCGCAATATAATCGCGTTCCAATTAAAAAAAAATATCCGCGTTATTTGAAAAAGAAAAAAAAAATCGTTTTGAAATCTGGAAAGTGCGATAGATAAACGCAACAGACAAAACAAGTACACATATTAATTTAAAATAATTTGTTACTGAAGTCTGTATTGTTAAGACGGAAATTTATTTAAATTCGAAAAAATAACACATAGCTTTCTTAGTGCTTTCAATATTATTATATTTAGTCTGTCAGTATTTTCAAAGCCTCTGGACACCAAATTTATGCTTTAAATGATAATGAACCACATTCTCAATAAGAAATAAAGTGCCTTTTTTCATAAACATAGTCATAACTAAAGTCAAAAATAATGAAATCGAACGCTACACCGCTCAATTTAAAGGTAAAAGGACTAAGTTTGGACCTTCCAAACTCTGTTAGTTTTTATAGACTACAATGACTTTATCTAAATCTGACAGCAATTGAGCAGAGAAAATATTTTCGAATTTTCTCTACCTTTATATTATCAGTCATAGCAAACTGTAATTTGATTTTTTTTTTTTAAGATCATAACTATGCTTAATTTTCTCTCTTTTCTCAGTCCGCTGGTGTCCCTCAAGATAGTATCCTGGCTCCTATTCTCTACGCAGTTTATACAGCTGATATCCCAACCCATCCTAATAGTGTCCTCAATACAAATCCTGATGACACATGTGTGTTAATTTTGAATAATGACCTAACTGTTGCATCCCAAATCCTGCAGTCACACCTAACTTCCATTGAAGAATGGTGTCAGAAGTGAAGAATTAAAATAAATCCAACAGATCACTTTTACTCTTCGTCGTAAACGCACTACTTTCTGTCCTATTGTATCCTTTAATAATGTTCCACTCATCCCTGTTGAACAGATCCGCTACCTAGGACTCCATCTTAATATATGATAAATGCCTTACATGGAATTCTCATACAAGACTGAAACGACCGTTTACTACAACACTTACTTGACAAACGCTCTAAACTTCCGATTTGCTATAAAAAGCCCATATAAATTTCCATTATTAGGCCTATTTGGACATATGGGGGTTTCCACGAAGCTATCAAATTCTTCCCATATCCAATCCTTAGAATCCAAAATCCTTAGAAGAATCCTTAATGCTCCTTATTGTGTTACAAATAAAATTATCCAATAAAGACCTTAATATTCTCTTTGTTGCAGACTTGGCCCAAAATTGACATACCTCTTTTAATTAAAAACTCCTTGCTCACACTAACCCACTAGTGTGTAACCTTTCATCCCAAACTATTCCGGATAATCCTCCGTGAATCTGGAAAGAAGATGGCCGCGGGACCTCCTAAGATAGAAGTCATCGAAGTGCTACCGATGGATAGCTCCTTCTCACATCATTATCAAGTGTTATGTACTTATTATCGCATTTATTTATTGTATATTCTTATACAGTTGTAAATTTTTGTAAATAAAAAAAAAAAGATTTTTTTAAAATTCAGAAATACCATTTCTTGAAGGTTTTTACCTTTTCTTTTAAATGGCATTGGAATAACGGATAACTTCATTCAGTCTGAGCTGTGATAACTTGTAAAATAATTATACTTTTCGTCTACTCCGATTTTTGCTTAGGGTGCGCAAGAGTATATGAAAGGGGGAGTTTATATGAGGATTTTCATGGTGCTGCTATGGACCACGCAAATATTATTATTACACATGTTATTTTAATTATGTTTTTATTTATTTATCAAAGTGGAGTTGTGATGTGGTAATCAGGACATTAATCAAGCCCTCCCCCCTCCCCTCTGAAGTAGTGAGAGGTCCCCACACATTGTGGAGTTGCGAAGAGACCCAGGAGGGCTGACCCATTTCAGGGCCAATATCCGACAGGCTGAAGAGTAAAGAAAACTCCCGGGCTCTGCTGGCTCCCTCAAGCCCTCTATAAATGTTAGTTAACAGAAAATTCTAAAAGCAAACTAAACATCTAAGCATTCATTTAAAAATAAAGTATTTAAATCAATTATTATATTCCATAAATGGCACTATGGACTGACATTTTTTCCCCACCTCTTTTCCTAATTACGTGCAATGTATTCTATGATCCTCTGATGTAAGTATACTTTCAGTTATATTAAGACTTATTGAACACCAATAATGGAGATCAAATCACCGACTCAAAAAGCCAATTCCATTGACGAAGCTAATTATCACACCATTCATATTTCTTTTTACCATATTCATTTTTATATGTATTCATCTACTTCGGTCTCGAGTTTTTATTATTTTATTTCATAAGTATGCTGAAGCTGAGTTTATGGCATAGATAGTGGACCGAAACGTCGACTAAATGAATATAATTGTAATAATCGATTTCTATGCTATATTTCCATCTTTATTAACCATTTATTGAAAGTTCCTGGAAAATATTACTTTTTTAAGTTTATGAATTAATCATTTCCATCGAATGATCTAGTATATCTTTAGAATTATTTAAAAAAAAGTAATAATATCGTTATGGTATTACATAATTGTTAACTACTTACAATTAACATTGAGCGATATTCTCTTGCTCACCGCTGGAGGTACGTCGTTACTAGCTATGCAAAGGTAAGCACCCATCTGACTCCTGTCAACATTAGATAATACCAATCTCTCTCCACTCTGCGTTTCCACTGAAACATAAAATCATATATTTATAATTATTTAAATTCCTTATCAAATCAGAGATAAGTTGCTTATAACACAGTTCTAATTTTGATAAATATCGGTGTAATATTATTTAGAGAGGGAAATTTTTTTTTCCAAAAAATTATTTATTTCCAAATAAAATAAATAACAATAGCTAAAAAATAATTCCTCATAACTTTATATGCACTAAAATAATCTTTCTTTGAGAAATCGTACGTGCATTTTTTATTGAAATATTATATGATTACTGAAAAAAATTATAGTATTTTTACTTTTTTTTTTTCTATTTTTACCTCCTTACAGTCATGAAAAACACAAAAACTAAGACGATTTTTAGATAAATTGCGTTTTATAACTGATTTTTGTTAAGTATTTGTTATTATACAATTGTTAAGTATTTTTCAGATACGAGGTATCACTTCTTAGCCATCATTATGTTATTTTCAAAACATTTTTTTAACATCCTTTTCTAAACCAATTTATTATTACTATTTTTCTTTTCTAATGAGTGGTTTATTGTCTTTATTAACTGGAATAAAAACTATTAAAAGAGTTAAAATTCCAACTATTACTTGATATAGATATATTTACTTGTAATAAATCTCAGTTTTATTATTAGCTAGATTTTTTGTTATAACTATATTTTTTATTTTTATATAATTTCATGTTTTTACTTTATCATAGCTATAAGTGAAATATACACGTTTGTATGTCCCCTGAGTTCTAATAATCAAATCTGGCAATCATGGTCTAGGTGTATATGAAGAGCCTAGCTCAAAAACGAAAAGTTGAACAAAACTGAAATTATATATTTAAGGTAAGCATATATCTGGAATGTTACAGCAACTTTTTCGTCAAAATCGACTGACCGGAAGTGCCACTTTATATTATCGATTTTACACTTCTTTATAATTTTTTTCGAAAACCACTTTATCGATTTTGATGAAACTTGTCTCAGGTCTTTTTCTTAAAGCTCTTTAGATGGTCATTTGTATAGAATATCACCGAGAAAATGCATCGAAAAAAGTTATGACGAAAATAAAACTTTATTTGCTTATAACTCAAAAAGTACGCATTTTATGATAAATTATGTATAAATCCACATGAAAGTCAATAAAATTATCTAAAAAAAAAAAAAAAAAAAAAAGAAATTGCCTAAATCGGACTAGTATTAACAAAGATACAGCGTAAGGACTATAAGGACTACAAGACTAGAAGATAGATGGATAGCCAGATGCGTACGAAAGCAGACGGATGCGACCGAGCCTCCTACCACCAGGTATCTATTTTGTTTTCTACAATACGCTCTGTAATAATTTAATGTAATGTTGAAAAAGTAGAAATTATTGACTTAATAATTTCTACTTTTATATTATTTAATGAAAAATAAATCATTCCATGGAAACTAAATGGAAACTTTTAAAATTAATTTACAGCTTGATAAACCAAAAAAAGAAAAAGAAGTGCACAGAATTGTCATATTGCAATTGCTTAAAAACTATCTTATTGTACTTTTGTGAGTAAAATACATGCTGCTAAGAAATTTCGCGTTGTTTTTATCTGAAATCTTTAAAATTATTTTATAAATAGATTATTACTATACGTTGCTAAGGGTTGCGTGAAGTGCGCACCGCACCATATTTTTAATTACTATTTTCGTTTGTCAAAATCATGGGCGTAACGAACACCTATTTTTTCATATCACTTTCTTATTTACAGTTCTATTTACATTTCTAATAATATACATAGATTTTATAAATTTCAATTATCTTGACTAGTTTAAAATATTTAAAATTTAAATTTTTTCGTGTTTGTTAACTATCCTATAGTGCGACATTGCAATTTTTGGATTCTGATTTCTTATTTGAAATCCGGATTGTTCCACCTATATATGAAGCGTTGTTCTCAATTGTGGTCAACCCAACTTTTCCATATTTTTGAGGAGAAACAAAAACATAAATTTGAAATTTTCCGATTCCAAAACATAGCTCTAATAGATGCCTAAAAGCATAGTTTTTCTTTTCTTGAGATGACCCGCTTTCAAAATGAACTTGGATTTTCGTGATAAAATAAGATATTTTTTTAGTATTCGACATTTATCTTAACAGGTTTTATCTTTTAGAGCCTTGAATAAACAATGTGTATACATAAACATATACTAATAAGCGAATTTTAAATGACAAAAGGATAAATAATATTTTTTTTCAACTTTCAAAGGTTTACTGCAATCGTCTAGAGGACATTGCCGCACTGTCACACTATTTCACTATCGAGGAATTGCTACCACGGCAGAAAACTATTACCGAGTAAACGAGGCTTTACTTCTAATTATGCCTATTTCAAGTACATGAGGTTATTATTTAACATTTACCTTCGAAAAAGCCTCAAATCTCTCAGAACTGTTTTGGAAAGTTTTAGTATCTCAGTCATTTTAAAGCTGTTGAAGTTGTTGAAGTGTTGAAGTCAGTCCTCATGATGTCTGAATTTTCGAAACGTTGATTGGTTAATTTTTTTTTCTTTTTCGTTTTATCTTCTTGTAATTTGCAACTTGATAATTTGCAGGATACTCATTCATCGATATTAAGTAGTAAGAAGTCCGGTAGTGAAACTGAATGATTTAAAAATTAAATTATTTATCAAATAAATAATTTGTTACAAGGACAAGAATAGTCATTAGCATACAATAAAAAAAACTACTTATTTAAATAAATAGTAAAAAATAATTTATTAAAAATCTAAATATCTCAAAAATATAGTTGGGTGATATTTATCATAGTACCTCAAACTAGAATAAATCAAATAAATCTGCTATGTATTACTCTATCTTAAAGCCTAAAATGTCATATGGATGCTGGGTAATCCAGTTTTATCCATTAATATTTTTTAATATAGAAATCAATTAAAACAAAATAGACATCTAACACAGTAGAGGGAAAACGGCGCGAGTATACCATGCGGTAATACTTCAGTGTGTGGCAGAAATAAACTTAGGCGCCTAACTAAAATCTGAAAGCATCCTTTGATTTTTTTAAAACTATTTTTTCATCTATTCATTTTTTATGCATATAGTAACTTCATTATCTGTTGAAATATAAAATATTTTCCTTTGTCGACCATGAATCATTCATTATTTTCTATTAGTTTGATCTAAACTGGATTACATGTGGTTCATATAAAATAATTAAATTATTTACCTTTTACTTAAGTAAATGATAAAACTGTTTAACAGTGATGCACTTTTCACAAACCATTGGCTGAAAATGCGTTTTTTTTGGACTCGAGGGGTTATGAAGGTATAGATCTGTTTAAAGCTGCACATCGAATATTTTACTCGACTACTATACATTTTTCCTTACCTGCGTGGCAAGAAAAATAATAAAAAGTTCAATACGTTGTATCATTGCTAATAATGATCCGTTTAAGATGATTTATTTTTTTGTTTTGTTAATAATTTAATTGTCTTTAAAATAATTGAAATTAATAAAGTAAAATAATCATTCAAATAATAAAATAAAAATAAATTAATAATACTTATCCAATAAAATAATTGGATAATTTACTATCAAATGTATACTTTTTGAGTTATACGTAAACAAAATTTTGTTTTCTTCCAAACTTTCTCCTGCTTTTAATCGAGAATATACTATATACGTGAATTTAAAGGACATTAAGGGAAAGAGTTTAGACAAATTACATTACTTTTTGAAGCTACGTCTATATAAAAAAAAGAAAGAGAAAGAAAAAAAAAGTAACGAAATTGGTCCTACCGTTCAACAGATAATTTTGGCGCAGACAGGCCAATGGCTGAAATGCGTTTTTTGGACTCAGGAGGTTCTGAACACATGATCCGTTAAAAACTGCACATCGAAAATTTGAATTAATTGCAATATTTTCCTATCCCATGAGCCAAGGAAAGTAAAAAATGGAGTTAACTGTTTTAGTCTATTCCTGTTCGTAATTTAATTTACCTTTACTTGGTTTCACTTAATAAATATTATTATTTATTATTTCATAGATTAGTCTATTGCATCTGATATCTTTCTTATATTTCATTTCTATATGGGCGCACATAGAGAAAAATTGTCAATTTGGTGGCTAAAATTGTGTAACTCTTGATTAAAAGACGACAAACGAAAAATTAATTTTTCATTTATCAGAATGGTATGTCCTTTATTAGTGAAAGTGAAAATATATATATATATATATATATATATATATATATATATATATATATATATATATATATATATATAGTGTCTCTGGAACTATGAAATTATTTTATACGAATACATATATTGTAGACGAATACATAAAAATGAATATGATACAACGAAATAAGAATGGTGTGATGAGCTTCGTCAAGGGGATTTGTCTTTTTGAGTCGGTGATTTGATCTCCATTATTGGTGTTCAAGAAGAGCCGAATTTGTGTATAGTTTAGGTAAATTGCCCAAATTTATCCGTATCGTTACAAAATGTACTTAAATGATTTATTTGATAATAATTATGAAATAAAAATGTTCAATAAATTGCATTTTATTTTATTATTACCAAAAATATATCGTAAAATCACACAATGAAAAAATATCATATAGTTAATTTAATTTTTTCCTGTTTTTTCTTCAAAATATTATTATTTATATATCTTGTAAATGTAGGAAATTACTGAGAAAGGATTATAGGGAACGATATTAGTCCGTTTCTCTCCCATTGGATGGTTCTGTACCGAAGAAAGAATTAAGCAAAAAAAAATAATTTCAAAGTTCCAGAGACACTATATATATATATATATATATATATATATATATATATATACATAGTGTCTCTGGAACTTTGAAATTATTTTATTTATTATTTTAATTATATTTTTTTGCTTAATTCTTTCTTCACTTTATTTTAATTCAAACAGTTTATTACGTACAGAACCATCCAATGGGAGAGAAACGGACTAACATCGTTTCCAATAATCCTTTCTCGGTAATTTCCTACATTTACAAGATTTATAAATAATAATTTTTTGAAGAAAAAACAGGAAAAAATTAAATTAACTATATAATATTTTTTCATTGTGTGATTTTACGATATATTTTTGGTAACAATAAAATAAGATGCAATTTATTGAACATTTTTATTCCATAATTATTATCAATTAAATCATTTAAGTACAGTTTGTAACGATACGGATAAATTTGGGCAATTTACATAAACTATACACAAATTCGGCTCTTCTTGAATTTGTGAACGCCTCTAGACTTCAGATTTAATTAAAATATCTTACTTTTATTACTCTACTGTTCCTAAGGAGGTTCATTAGGATTTTCCTCGTTTAAGGTAACACTCATGACCTTAGGTTAAGGATAATTCTAACAAAATAAATTCGTAAATTTTCTTGTTAAGCGGTCACCCTGAGTGATGATAGGCTGTAATATGATCGGTTCCAAGGAAGGAATATCCTTCCAATATCTAGCTAACCTATCAGATTTCACAGTTGAAGCATCCATCACACGTTCCGCAAGATCATGTAGGAACCATCGCTTTTCATCTTCAAGGGTCTTCGGTAAAAAAAAAAAAAAAAAAAAAAAAAAAAAAAAAATCATGTTTGATCGATGTAACCTACTCTAAGAAACAAAATAATTTATATATAAGGAAAATATTATCAGTAAGAATGCCGTTGGGCCATTTTCAAGATAAATATAATTTTACAGAGTTCATAAATGATTTTTACTGAATAACAAAACTGTAATACATTATTAATGCGATACATTGCATTATTACATTCTCCAATTCAAATTAATTTCCATGCCCAGACCCGAAAAAAAAAAAAAAAAAATTGAAAAATTCTCAAGTCATTTATGAAAAGATTGATAAATAGATAGGTATATATTATAGGGGTTCCGAAAATGAAAAGGATTAAAAAAATATGTTAATTAAAGTAAAATCGAGCTTGTGATACCATTGTGCAAGATAAATTTATTTTCAGAAAAAAAATAATTAGCTCATATTTATTTTGTTTCTAATATAATATTTATGTAAATTGAATTTGTGAATGCCTCTAGACTTCTGATTTAATTAAAACATCTTACTTTTAACACCTTGGTTCTTTCTACGGAGGTTCATTGGGATTTTCCTCATTTAAGGTAACACCCATGACCTGTAACATTCCTGAAGAATTGTGATTGCACAATTTATAAATGGCTAACATTGCGGTTTGGCGCTTCGAGGTTATGATAGCTGAGTAAGAATACCATGTACAAATAAACTAAATTGAATGAATGTTCAAAACATTACATTTAAAGTTAATTATTATAGTAACACTCGTGAGATTGAATCAAAATACTGACCATATTATTCTGGTTCCCTGACTTTTTTATCTCTACACTTAAACTTGGCCTGAAAAACACACATCTGCTGATAACTGTAAGCAAAATGGTTACTCTTTACTAACCAACAGAACAAATCTCTTTCAAACCCAAATAAGAGTCCTGAATACTCTCAACAAATTTTTAGGATAGTACTAAGATTTCATAAACTGACATTGAACCTATAATTTTTCTGGTTCTCTTTCTCTACTTTAAATGTTTTTGTCTTTTTTTTTAAACGTTTTTTTTATCTCATTAATTAATAAATTCGATTAATTAAAATTAGAAAGTAATTCTAAAAATATTAAAATAACACTATAAGCAAACCTTAATTTTACATATTTAAAAATGGCCTGTATATGGCAGAAATATCATCTCAAGTACAAAACAATATATACATATATATATATATATATATATATATATATATATATATATATATATATATATAGTATTGTTTTGGGGTTATTTTCGGAAAGAAATGAATTACACAGACCAATGATGAAAAAACTTTTGTACTGAAAATACCTTATTCCAATAGTTTTTAGGGTGCTGAATCCAAATATGATATTAAAAAAAGCAGTATCACCCACAATTTCTTCACATTTAATAGTTAAATTTATTAAATTAAGCGAATTTTAAAGAATTGAACAGCTTTCAGTCTTAGGCTTCATGAAACAATTAGGTCTTAAGTTAGGCCTCATGAAACAATTTGTAAAGGCTTTGCCTAAAGATGGACCATGTTTCAAGTATCTCTGCCAAAAGTTTCCACACCTTTCAGATGATAAACTAAAAGAAGGCGTCTTTGTCGGACCTGACATTAGAAAAATGATGTTTGATGTTAACTTTGAACCCATTATGACCTTAAATGAGAAAGAAGCATGTGTATCATTCAAGCAAGTCGTTACAAAGTTCTTCTGAAATGAAAAAGACCCAGAATATGTTTCTATTGTAGCTAACATGTTACAGAAGTTTAAAAAGTTGGGATGTTTGATGAGCCTGAAGCCTACGGAAAACTATGGGTGATACAAACAAACTAAGGTCAGATTTAGATTCAGCACATAAAAATCTATAAAGATCAACTATTAAAGTTAAAAAAGTTTTCAAAAATTTTTTTTGTTGGCTCGTGTTATTTGTTTAAAAAAAAATGTGATAAATGAAATAGGCAGTCGTAATGATGAGCTAAAGAAATAATTTATAAAAGGAATTCAAATTTTCAAGTTATGGAGGATTAGGTATCGATGTCAAAAACGAAAGCGCATCGAAAATCGATCAGTGTGACCATAACTTGAGGACTACTGGCGTGTGTTTGTTAAACTATAGGCGGTTTGTTTATTTATTTGGTTTAGTCCTCATGCACTGCAAATAGGAAATGAAGAGGTTAAATAAATGAACTGTGTCTAAACATTAACTTTATGGATATAATCATCATTGAGTGGCAGCTTGCTTTAAAGAAAGAACAACGCAACACAGAACTAAGAACCTTAATGTTATCAAAAATAAGGTCGTACTTAGAATATTTAGTTTGATTCCATTGGATAATTCAATTGATTCATTGGTTAACAACAGGTATGTCAAGTTTTAGGAGTTAGGAGGATTATGTTAAGGCTGATTTTGCGGATTTTGGTTTGGGCGGTAATCGGTGGACGAGGGTATGAGAACAGCGATTAGTGGTATCGGCATTGAACCTTAGGGTTCGCTAAGCCTTCAGTGTTGGCATTGCATTTCCCGTGTTCTTCATTGTAAACCTTAAGTATATAAATATTTCCATGGCGATAGTATACACTATTGAGGAATGATTGTCAAAATTATTAAGTTACTATTTATATCATATTTACAGACATAATAAAGAAATAAGCTTAAATGAATGATAAAAAAAAAAAAAATAACTTAATACTAATAATTAATAACTCCTAGTAGAATATTATTACAGTATTAATCCTTGAAAAAACCTTTACCACTACAACCCATGAAAGGTCTTGGGTTCAGTACTTAGCATAGTAACACACTGCCTTACCACTGAGCTACTCCGCTCCCGATTCCTTGAAAAAAAATTTATTTACAGTGAAGTATTTAAAGATATTATAGTCTAGTTAAGGACAGGAAAAAAAAATATATCTTCGACAAAATGTTGATATTTTTTTTTTTTTTTTTTTTTTTACGGTTCAGCTTGAATGTTAGAATTTAGTTATATTGTGCCAATTTGTTATAATTACTTTTCATTTATCAGTAGAATTTAAATTCATTTCTAAAGTGACGTAGAAAAAGATAAAAATAAAGTGAAAGCTAGGGACTGCAATGTTGCATAAATTTTGAAAACGATCAAGTATATAAGACCCTATAATTTCTACGAACTAATTTCTCTTCGAACTCATTGGATCTCAAAATTCCATTCGGTTTTGCTTAAATTTTTAAAATAAGAGATTTGGGGCCTCAGAAATTGATTATACCACAGGAATACACTTATTAAATAAAATTACCAAACTGACCAGTGTGAATAAACGTGAATAAAAACTAACGAAACGCATTACATTAAACTTAACTTACGGACCTCGGTAATGAGTCCTAGTCAAATCATGCTCAAAGAAATGTATTATTTAATAATAAATTCGTCATTAATTATTTAATTTCCAATTATTTTCAATAAAATAATAATTTTATTTTATCTTATTTCATAAAATAAGAATTAGAATACATTACTCAAAATGAAGGGACAATAAATTTAACTTTGGAGGATTAAGGAAGTGTATTGTTTTCTCTTTTAAACTTCTGTAATGATTATAAAGAATATACCTATTCATCAAATATAACTAATTAAATAAATTAATTTTAGAGCATGACTCGGTCCCTGAGTACTGTAAGTAAAACATATATATATATATATATATATATATATATATATATATATATATATATATATATATATATATAATGAGTCTAACTTTTGTTACTGGCTCCTAGTTCTCTTTTTACTCCATTATTTAATATATTATTCATTTAGTATTGAAGATTGTATTGTACAAACAAGTATTGAAGTCTAGTTTATGTTTTTCTCCAGCTGCTGGAAGGACAAATTGAGCTCGAAAAAGTTTAAGAATTCACTGGGCTACGAGGTTGAAAGGTCTGTCACTTGTTCCGGTTTTTATTATTTTAAGCTCACCAAGGGTTTGTTGTTTTTGTGAAATTCACCCAACCAGAGAGTTGTATAAAAGGATTCAAGACACAAGCTCTCTTTCGCCAAAGGTTTATTTTCAAATTATTTTTGCTTTTAAAAAAATCAAACAAGTATGAGGTGAACTTAGTGTTAAATCCTTTCCTAACGTTAATCTGTCATAAAATATCTGATGTGGACCACCCCATGACTTCCTTGTATGCCTATTAAAATATAAATCCGTTTCTGAAGATTGCAGTATCTTAAAAACGACACTCGGCGTCGCGACATCCATCTGTTCACACACACAAAAGCTCTTGTTTCTGGAGGTCTCATTCCGTTATTATATTACGTTTCATTTTCTTTATAAATTTTTTTTCTTTAATTTATAAATTCTTTCAGTAGGTAACAAGTTCTCTAAAGCATTAGAAGCATTGGAAATCGACATTTTAAGCGAAAGAACCCTCTTAACTTATACCTTATTCTCCTGCTGCAGACTTGATCATCTCACAAATGGGGAAGAAAACAAGTATCTTACACTCAATTTTAACACTTAAAACAAGTAATAAATTTTTTTAATTAGAATGGAAAAAAATCACGTTTGTAACCTTAATTACCGTAACATATGATCTCTCAATTAATTTTTGAAGTGTTTATTATGTATGACCTTCAAGTAAAGTACCCTTTTCGGCTCACCAAATTTACCCAAAATCTATTAAATACTTTCATATTGATATAAAAGTCCTATTTACCAAATTTGAGATGTTTCACATCATATTTTAATATAATTTTTGATGTGTTTATTATGACTTTTAAGTAAAGTACCACTTTCGGCTTGCCAATTTTAAGTCTTAAACAACAAATTGGAGAAGTTTTAATATAATATTTTAATATAATTTTTGATGAAAATCAAAATGACCTTCAAGTGAAGTACCACTTCCGGTAATCATATAGTGACTAAAAAGAAAGGTTCACAACTAGATTTTACAGTAATCCGAAATACAAAATTTTAAGTTTCTACGGCTAACAGTTTTTGAGTTATGCGAGATACGAACGTGCATACATACGAGGAAACAAGCCAAAAGTGATTCAGGGATCGTCAAAATGGATATTTCCGTTGAAATCTGAAAACCAAAAATTTTCGCGATTACAATACTTCCTTTACTGCGTACAAGGAAATAAAAATATGAGACAAGGGTCTATGAAATTTTAAGGACAGGATTCACATGGAGCAATGATTTTCACGCACGCTAGCACATACAATATATATATATATATATATATATATATATATATATATATATATATATATATATATATATAATTTATTTTTATTTTACTTCTTCGCCATAATTGTTTTTTTTAGCTTGTAATTTATTAAATTGTGTATGTACTCACTATTTTTGTTATATTGTTTCTTTTTATTTAGCGAGTTTTCTTGTCTCTTTTTATTTTTCTATTTATTTTTTCATTCTTTTCTTTTGTGTTTCATTGACTGTTATTAACATAAATGAATTTTCATTGACTGATCCTCATACCAATTTGATTGTATATAGGTAATATGCTAATTTGTCTCGAATCTCTAAAGTGTATAAACTATGGAAGGGGAGAAAATAGTATTTGCTAAAATTTGAGACTAATTGGGAGTTGAAACGTTCTTAAATCTACAAACCTTGAGTATTTTTGACAGATAATATATGCGTTTCAATTGCTCTTTAGTATCATTAATCAACTTCTGATGGTTTTACTTTAATTTTAATTTAGAATAATAAGGAAAAGTAATAATAAATCTTGGTAAAAGTTATTTTTTTATGTATCAGTTACCTATCAGGTAACAGACAGATGTGTTATTGAATACAATGTGAATTAAATTGTGTTTCTCATATACGTAAATTTACGAAAATCTGAGTCGTGGATATTATTGGATTGAAATATACCATGTTGCATTTAGATTTTTTAAAATATTAAATTAAATTAAAATATTAAATATTGTATAATTTTAATTCTTTGGAATTACAGGTATTTTTCTAAACTCCAATATGTTCAGTATTGTAAATCTCGGTTAGTTTCGAAATCAAGACACAGATCTTCAGGATAAAAGGTTTGAAAGTTGATGATATTTCTTGACATTTAAGACTTTTATTAAAATTCTTATTGACTGAATATATTGCCTAATATGATAAAAAAAAAATATATCGTTTTGGATGGTGCCGAACCAATTTCAATAAATATTGGTTTTCACAGTGGGAACTAAAATCGGTCCATTTATTCCGATAGGAGCCATTTCTCCAGTGCTAGAGATACTTTTCCTAGAGCAATAGAAGTAATTATAGGATCAAATTTATGGGAAATTATAATGCTGTCGTCAGGAAAAGAATAGTGACGTAAGTGGTGCTCAGGGACGAAGGGGGTGTAAAGGGAATAGAGGCTTAAGTACTTTGAGGTACTCCACCGTGCTTTGGGAATAAGGAAGAAAGGGTCTTCAAGGACACCAAAGAACCTGGCACAGAAGAATAATTTAAGAATATGAAAATAAGTGGAAGGTTACCCTGGTTTCAACCCTATTATGACGGACACAAACAATTTTTGAAATTCTATAAAAAAGCTGAAGAACAGTATTTGTAAATAAATTTTATTTAATTACAAAAAATAATAGTTGACGCATATTTTAATAAACGAATGAATCGACACTGCTTTTTTATTGAAATATTTTTTTATTTATACATTATACCGAAATAATGTATTTTTTTTCTGTTATTTTTTTTTTTTACCCGTATAGAAAAGTTAATAAAATGTTAAGTAATACTGTACTAGGGTTGTATTTTATAAAAAAATAAAAATAAATTACATTTGAAAAATATTTAAATTTGGTAGCAAGAAACTGAATAAAAAAAATTTATATCCATCCATTGTAATTGAATTTCTTCATTTTTCAATTTTCATGCCTTAATATACTTGAATATACGCTAAAATATGATAATTAAACGGTGAATTTCACTTATTAGTTAAGTGTCTTAGGCAGGATACAGAAAGCCTAGAGTGGCTGGCGCAGTGGAGTTAATATTGCACGAAGGGTAGTAGCAATTGCACCACTAATAGAGGAAGGGGGAAGGCGCTGCGCAATTAGTGGTGGCAGCTTGCCACTAGCCTCAAGTGGAGCTCCACTTCTTTTTAACTCCGCCGGCTCTTCAACTAAATTACTACACTGCCCTTACCCCCTTCTCCACATGTCTTACAAAAGCTTATCCTTTTAAGCAACATTTCGTTTTATCGGAATTTATAAAACGTGCATTAGGTCGTTTTTCTTTTGTAGCTGTATTCAGGTTATAGTTGAATAGCTGTATCCAGGTAGCTATAATTACTACTAATAAAATAAATACTCCTCTCCCTGATCGATCAGTGGTGCAATAATTGGCGCATCAAAGCCAATGATTCAAAGTGCAAGAAAATCACTTTCATTCTCCGAAGTAGATCCTGCACAATGATTCATTTAACAATTTAAAATCCATACCACTTCCCTCTTCCAAAACAGTCTGTTATCTTGGCTTTCTACTAGACTAACATGAAACTCACATACTGGACTTACTTAAAAGATAAGAGCTTAATCGACGATATGGCCAGTTATACAGAATACTGAACAGAATATTTCATCTTTCAATTCTCAACCAACTATTGGTCAACAAGACGATTCTGAAACCTATCTGGACTAAGGACTTGAATTGCGGGAGACATCTAAACCTTCGAGCATCAAACTTATCCAATCCATTCAGTCTAAAGTCCCCCGAACAATAGTCAATGCCCCATATTATGTTTCAAATAAGACCTTACAGCATGATCTTAATATCCCATTTGTTCCTGATCTTATTCCATACTAATTCTCCTTATTTCATAAAAACTTATTGATCATCCTAACCTATGAGCACAATCCCTATCTAGCTCCAACCATGCCTAAACCCTCCTCATAGGTAGAAACGGCAGTGGCCCCGAGACATTTTGTAAATATTTTATTGAGTCCTGGCAATGGCCAGATTCTCTACTGGCGTCCTGAGCGTCTGTGGCTCTATTATCCTCATCCAGTTTCCAATGGCTTTCAATACCAGTGACGTGGCTGGGTGAGAAGCGCTGGGATCTCCTGGAGCTCTTCTTTTCCATCCATAGGTGTGGGGCAAAGCTTATTTCGGAGTTCCCTGGGCAGATTATAAATATTGCATATATGTATGAATGTCTTCAAGATTATTTTATTTTTACTTAAATACATTTTCTTTATTTTGGTTGTTTGCTTATTTTGCTATTATTTAATTGTCTATAAATTTATTTCCATTTGTGATGCACATATTTTTTAATTATTATAATTTCTTTTTGTCATTTTATTTATCTATTTATTTATTTTTTAATCTTACAGAACTAATATCTATTGCCCTTGAGTGAGGCATATTGTATTCTTTCTCAATAAAATTGTTTGATCCAGCAAAAAAAAAAAATACTAGTAGTAATACTATTTAATACCGTATTACGCAACACGGCGCGGATTCGATACGGTTACGTAAAACATTGTAACCGAAGAAGTTCCGTCTAACTTCATTACCTTCAACACGTTTGAAGCAGTTTCAGAGCACATTCGTTGGGAAAAAGTTTTTTTCCCCATTATTGGACCTTTGGCAATTATAGTCACGTCAATCTTCCCATTCTTCCGGACCAAATCATCTGGTCTTTTCCGCTTTAGATTGATGGCATCAACCAAGTTAAGAAGATTATTTTGGAAAACTCCAGAGAATGGTATACGAAAACCGTGAATGTAAATTAGCATATTTTCTAAACTGGAATACTAAAATGTATCATTTATTTTTCTAAGTTTGTTTTAAGGCTATTCTAGACTGACTGCAGGCTATTTGAATGATAAAATTAGTAATGTGCAACGGTAATGGTATTATAAGAAAGACTACTTAAACTATTATTAGTGCTAAGCTATAAACATGTATTGAAGCATCGAAGCTCACTATAAATGTCGCTAAAACTTTTAAAATACACTATATACATAAATTAGTCATTCACAATATTAATTCTTCGTCTAGGTATCCAATGTCGAAAAAGTAGTAAAAAATATATAATAATCCAGGGAAACGGTGTGAAAAACGGCCTTTTGGAGTAAAAAAACTAGTAGTAAGTTTTATTATATTATGAGTTACCTAACAAAATTCTCTTGTACGTTTTGTGATATTCCCAAAAAGCAAGGAACATTTTCTCATTATTTTTTCATGAGTTAACCATATGGTCTGCAGGAGTCGTTCTGTGCTTGAATTAAAGCTAAATAGATTTTCTACAGCTTTACTCCTAATACTTTTCCTCATAAGATCAGTATTTTTCTCAGAAGTTGACCGAAAACTAAACATTTCACTTTTTGAAACAAATGACAAACCTCAAACTGTGGCACATTTAATTGATTTAAAAAAAAGTAAGAGTGGTCATTTTTTTTTTTTGGATATCACGCATAGTTTTGAAATCATGACCAAAAAAACAAAAATAGTGCTCCATTTTTTTTAATATCTCAAAACGCTTTGGCAATTTCATTGGATAACTTGAAATTACCCACAGCTATTATGTAGGTACAATGTTTCCTCAGATAGAGTGCCTCAAAAATTGGTAATTTTTTTTTTCTAAATAGAGCAATTTAAAATTTGGGTTTAACTTTTGAACCAAATATTGAGAAAGGATCCTACTAGGAAATTGAAAAGAGTGAAGTTTCAGGAAATCTATTAAGCTTTAACTCAATCACATAACGCAGCCTTTAGACCTAATGTTTGATTCATAATTTGCAAAAAAAGAAAAAATTATGCTTTATATATTTCTTTTTTGCAAATATCACACATTTTTTTCCCGATAGCTCCAGAATCTGATTAAGCACCCCAAAAAATTGGGAACGATAATAAAACCGAATACTGGATTTTTTTTTCAGCCTAGGACTACCATTTCCCTGTAAAAATAATTAGGAAAATATTATATATAAATAGGATTATATTCAATTATCAATTAAAAATTATCCACATCAAATAATCTATAAAAGACCTACAACACAGAAACAGAAAAGCTTCATCCACGTTCCTCAATTATATATATATATATATATATATATATATATATATATATATATATATATATATATACATATATATAATGAAATTAGTCCATCAACCGACCGCGGCTTTCCTCTGAGTCTACTGGACCAATTTTGTCACTAAAGTAATGTAATTTTAATTAATTTTTTTTCTTATATTGTAAATAATTAACTACAACACGAAACTTAAATTTCCTGCTTTCCAAATCGGGAATCGAATCATGGTTCATCTGAACTTTTTTGTTGTTCTTGAGCTGCAGAATCGGCAACTGAAGTATCATTCTGAACACCCTGTATAAATAAAGTGTTAAAGAACTATTTTTTTTTTCTAATAAAATATAACTACAAATACTTGTTATATACAAAATTTGCGTAATTTCATCCTATAAATTTTACTGATTTACATATTTCAGCTAATTGTAATACTTTGGGACTTATTGGCTATAAATCTAAAAATATAAGGTGGCCATTTTGAAAAAAACGGCCATATTAAGCCTCCGCACCTCCTGGTAGACTTTTCATCATCGTTTTTTCCATATATTTTTACGCAAGAATTTGTTATTAAAAATTAAATTTTTTAGTCCAAAAGACAAAAGATTGTCCAATGATGGACAATGGGGGAAACTTTTCGATGTGGTTCGAGGATGTGGGAAATGTGGAAGGTCTGGTCACTTTACACTAAATTCACCCCTGAATGATCCTCGGAACTCGACATTACCATCAGCCGTTTAGGCCTAAAATAACGGCAGGCTAGAAGTTTAATAACTCCATATCTCAGCTATGTATAATGATTGAGATAAATAAGAAATACGTTGTTTTTTTCTTAGAATTAATAAACCAAGGAGAGTCGGGGTAGCCGAGCGGGTTAGCGCGCTTGCAAAAAGTGCACATACTCACAAACCCAAAGGTTGTGAGTTCGAATCCCGGCACCGGCACTACTTTAATTTAATAATAATTCAAGAAATGTATCACCCCTCCCCCCGGATATGTGAGGCCCGTAAGTCTACTTGGAGCCTACTCACATAGATCGGGCGTTGGAGTGATGACCCTATCCCGTGTACCTTAATTGTGAATCGCGTTGTGGTTTTCCAGGACATAAAATTAGCCGCCCGGAGGTTTGGTCCATGGACGGTCTGTCGAGGAAAGAAATATAGGTCCTCGTGCGCCTGCTGACTCAGAACAACCATAATCCCGTGGTTCTAGACCGATTTGTCACTGTTCTTGAACCCGAGTGAGTCGGTGGGAAGGACACTGCCGAATTGGCCCCAAAGGGACCGGTTATGGAGCAATGGGCAGCCTGCCGCTGCAACATGGAAACCATGGTTCGCAGCAACGTGAGGTTGGGTGACCCCTTCCAGGCTCTCTGTGCTCCCGCAAGCAATAAATGTCTGTAAGAACACCACATCGCGCGGCCAAAGATCTACAAGGTCTATAGAGCCAACCGAAAAAAATAAAATAAATAAACCAAGGTGTAAGAATTTGCAAAATTTTTCATTTTATTTTTTTTCTCATAGGATTTGTTGGCTGTTTATGACTGACTACTAAACTTAAATTTATGGATAATTTGTGAAATAATTATTCCTAGGTAATTAGCTCTCAAAGCACCTGGTTGTGTCACAAATAAAATTATCTATAATGGTCTTAATGCCCCATATGCTGCATGAGGTATAAAGCCATTAAAGCAATAATTATCTATATAATATACCGTAACACATTTATTTAATGTATTGCAAATTTCATTAAATGTTTTTTTTTTCTATTTCTGTACAGCAATTATTTAAAAAAGTGATATACAACAGTGGGGATTCACAATTCTATCGTAAATTCTCTAAGGTCGTAGTCAACAGTACATTAGAATTTCAAAGTCTTGTTTGCAAGGAGGGTTGTAAACAAGTTTACTCCCTTTGCATGTTTGAGGACGAAGTAATAAAATTCACAGTTGTTATTGGGTCTAGAATAGAGCCATGAATCTTAGATTCAATATATCTTATAAATAATTGAAAGTTTTTATTACTTAAACATTATTAATCATCAAGTACATTTAATTTAAAAAAAAACAATGTAAAAGTAATTTTAAGAAATTAACTATAACTATTACAGGAATATAATTTGTTATTAATTTCTTGGCTAAATCACAATTAATGGTCGTGAAAACAATTTAATTATAGATGTCTACGTCGTTTTTTGAAAAAGGCTTAAGCGCCAAAAATTCGAAATATATGTTTCAACTGATTTTGGGACGTAAATACCACCTCGATCGATTCCCGCCCAGGATATATCGAATAAAAAAATGGAAATGGTCTAAAAATCGAATATTGATAACTTAAGCACCAAATACTAACGACTCCCAGTCGTCACTCTGGCCATTGCTAGAATCCTTTAAAATATATTGTAATTATAAAGGTTTTGCCAGGTTAATAAACTCCAACTCTATAAAATAAAGAATAAAATTTAAAAAAATATATTGTTATTTGGGGAAAAATCGTTTCATGTGTTTCCTGTAAAGTTTGCTAAATGGCGCTTAAGCTTTTTCAAAAAACTACGTCGATATAAAAATTTCTTCAACGTTCGATCTTCAACATCTTTATGGCTTTCAGTTATTTCCATATTTCATAAAATGTACAAAAAAAAAAAAAAATACTGGATGGTTGATTTTATTAAAAAAATCATTTCATGGAAGTTGAAGTGTATAAATCAACTATTCTCCCCATATTTACTTAGTCCTCCGAATCATGGTTAGTAAATACAAAGCATAGAAGCACACTATAAGCTTTAGAAATGAGATTCCTTAGAAAGGTTCCTTAGGAGGTGTCGAACCTGCAGAAAAGGTTATTGAAGGTGTTTAAGATGGTTTGAGCACGTTTCAAGAACGGAAAACAATCGCCTTGCCAAGAAGACATACGAGGCTAAGATCGACGGGAGAAGGTCTAGAGGAAGATCGCGACAAACCCAGAAAATAGGAGTACGAGAGTATTTTGCGAAGAGAGGTCTGGATTGGAAAAGGAGGAGAGAATTGGTTGAGGATTGTGGTCCCGCCTATATAGAAAGGTGCCTCACACTGCACGAGTGGTAGACGAGAATTGATCATGATCATAGTCCCACGGTAGAAGATTTCGGGGCCATTTTCTCTTCAGCCGTTTCGGAGGATCAGATATGGGATGAGGTTTTTGATACAATCGAGCAAGTTTCTACAGGTATGGTGCATCATGAAATGGAATTTCTATTCAAGTCAGTGTAACGTGAACATATAGGGTTGCGCTTGTGAAGTTAAGTATATTAATTATTAATAATGGTGTACCTTGAGAGAACGGCTCTGAGGAGTGCTGCTCTCTGACGGTATTTGACAAAAGTTGAGAAAGGCAGATAAGGGCCTGCGACTTGTCAGAGGTCTGGTTAGTTCAGCAAGGAAAGGTTTGTTCCCGTCCTTTTTTTTGTGCTGGTACTCATTAGCACATATTTGGTATGAGGAAATCCGAAGACTGCACTCCAGGTAATAAGGACTATTTCCCTTATATAAATCTTTATAAAGTTAGGTAGAACCCTTCTCTGAAAACGGGTTATTACATTTTTTTGCGTTTTCAGAGGAAGCGGTCTTCAAATTTTGGGTCTTCCATTTTCGGTCATCAAAATTTGGACTTCAGAATTAAAAAATTGTGATGGAATATATGTATATAAAGAAAGAAAGACATCTTATTGTAATATACAGAAAGAAAATATTTTTAGTTTTACAAGTTTTAGTTAGTGTATGCAGGTTGTAAATAGTTAATCCATTTATATTTTTTTTAATTTCTATAATATAATGTATAATATATGCATGAAGATTTAAGGTTGTGTTTATTTTTTTATTTTTATGCATGTACCTTTATCGAGCTCTGAGCGAGCAAGGGGCTTAATAAATCACGAATAAGACTGTACAGCAGCAATTTTTGGATAATTGAGATGTATATGAATAATTTCGTTTGTGGCGTAATAAGGACCATTGAGGTTATGTATTGTAAGGATTAGATTCGGGAGAAATTCTGTTTGTTTTTTTTGTGTGTTTTTCTAAATGGAGCTTTTTTTTTCTGGTTATAGTTATAAAACGGTGAACTTCTTTCAGTAATAGTCAAACAGTAATTATATATTTTTTCGTGGGGGTTTTCTCATCACTATTTTTTATTATTTCTAATGAACCCTTTCTTCTATTCACTTCTGATTTATTCCAATAACTAACACTAGACCATGTATATTTTACTGCAATAATTATATCATAAAGGCAGTGCTATGAAACTGTGCTCAAATACAGGTAACAAGAATAGACGGCAGGAAAATCAGTAAATGGTTGTAGAGGAACAGAGAGACGGTAATGCGAATTCAATACATAGCCTCTCTATACAGCCTCCGTACGTTTTATGTCCTACTTCCCTCACGTTCACTATACAATAACCTTACATTCACTCAAACCTAAGGCTTTATCATTCAAGCCAACGTTTCCTTTTTTTACTTCATTATTCAGCCTCTTTCAGAAATGAAAAGCAAAAAAATATAATAAAAAAACAAAACAAATCATGGATAGGAAATTATTAAATTCGATGTTACTCTTCATAGTACATTGTATTTTTTTGTTATATTTTTACCAATCTCTGCCACCATATTATATCAGTTGGATTCCTCACATTATCAGCGAACAAGTTAAGCAGTAAAGAAACCAAAGCACTGATATAGACTGCTGGAAAGCTTTCGATTCCGTTCTTCATAGACTGATTTGCCAACGGCTGATAAAAATCATAAATATTGCTAAACTCAATTTTAAGGCGTTTTTTAATAGTAAAAATAGGTTTAACACAATCGAATTCTGTTAATCTCAGAATATTTTTGAGGAATGCACTGCCTATGTCCCAACGATAAATAGAATAGGACTTATCCCAAATTCATCTAGCGCTCTTAATGACAATGAAGCTTCAGTGAAATTGGTATTTAAGTTTTTGAAAGCACATCGCCTCCTGTCTAAATTATAACATTACAACATTTTCTTCGGATCATCTTTTTTCTGGAAAAATGCTGGAAAAATTATAACAGTATAACATAATGCTTCACCATTTATATATACACTATAAACAGGTTTATAACAGTAATGACAGAAAGCAACTGCTGGTGGCACTAAACAAGTTACATATGCCCAAAAAACATATCAGTATCTTTAAAATGGATTTGGCAGACATGGGGTGCAGAGCCAAAGTCCATCCTCACATATTCGACACAGTCAAATTGGAACGTGGTCTAGTTCAAGGAGACCCTCTTTCACCGGTACTCTTTAACCTGGCTTTGGAATATGCCATCAAGAATATTAGAACCAAGCGAGGAGGGAACATCTGCAACAGATAACCCAGCATATGGCTTAAGCTGATGATGAAGTAATCTCCGCAAGATCATTGTCGGCATTAGCGGAGACAATGGAAAAGTTTGAAACAGTATTTGAAGATTTGGACCTAGTTAATGAGCAAAAAACTACTTAAAGACCGCAAGAGATATTTTTTTAAGGAAGAAGGGGTCAAGATAGGCGAACACAACTTCACAGCCTGCAGGTCCTTTAAGTACCTTGGAGGAATCGTAACTCGAAAAAATGAGACAGTGGAGGACATGAAGGCACATATTGCTGCTGGCAATAGGTGTCTTTATGCCATGTGTAAGGTTCTGCGATTGAAACACCTCCAGAAGTGCTAAGCTGCTGATATATAAAACTATAATAAGGCCCACTGTAACATACAGTAGTGAAACCTGCTGCTATTATGTCCTCAGAATATGGGAGAGAAGATTTCAACGGAAAATATTTGGGCCCATGCGAGAGAGAGTATAAGGAGGAACACCGAACTGAAATATTTATTTGCCGAAGCGGATGTAGTAAGGGTTATTAAGAAAAGAAGATTGGGCTGGCTTGGGCATGTGGAAAGGATATCTTCGTCGCAATTACCAAAAAAAAAAATGCTGTATGGTCATCCGGGAGGCTCAAGAAGGAGAGGTAAACCTCGCAAAAGATGGTATTATGCCATGGAAGAAAACCTCCAACAACTTAACATTCGACGATGGCGTACCAAATAAGTTGATGGAGTGGAATGGATCATGGCAATGGAGGAGGCTCTGTTTTTCTGGTTCTCAATGGACCGTGATTCCATTCAGTGAGTGTGAGTAAGCACCTTCCCCAGGCTTTTTATTTATTTTTTAATCATCTATTATTCTTTTTATAATATAGACAAAATATGTTCAAAATCTGACCAGTTCAAACAAGCCATTGGCGTAGATGGCCTAAGGGTTTTAATCCTCTGAACAAAAAAAAACGAACAAAAAAAAACTGATGAAGATAATCCATGATTGTATGAGATATTTAAGCAAATGAGACCGTAAATAGACCGTAGGCAGACATGAAAATGGAGCAGTGTTCGAAACGTAGCACGTTTAATCAATACAGAAAAAGTTTGAAAGGATAATTGTTTTCCTGAATTTCAGCATTTTAATAAATTATAAAAAAAAAATATACAATAAAAATAAAATAAAATAATAAAAGTAATAATGTATAATTATTAATTAGAAAAATAATATTATATATTTCTGTGTTTCAGAATAAGATTTAAAAACATAGAATAAAATAATAATAACTAGAAAAGATTAATAATAACAGAGAATAGAATAATACTAGATACTACATAAAGAATCGGGGAAGATGACAAAAATATACTTTTTAAAAATAATTATTTTTTACATTGAACATAAAACTTTAGTGAATCATCGAAAACCCTTTCATGAACAGATCACCAAACGTCACATTGGGAGTTGAGCAAGTAATTTGAATATCTGAAATTGCATTATTTTATATCGGTATATCCAATTAATTTCGTGCATAATAAATGACATCCTTCCCATATTAGAGGCATATAATTAATTTTAATCATATGTGGAATACGAGTTTTTAATCAGTGTATTAGGAATATTGGTATTTATACCTGATTTATTTAAAGTTTTGGCCAGATAAATGTTTTCGGTCTATAAATTCAGCGATATTTCGAGAATGAACGTATGATATATTTACTGAGGATGCGAAATATATAACAAGCTGTTTACATTATTACTGGCTGGAAACCGGGGGGAGGAGGGGGAGAGAGAGAGGAGAGGGGTTAATATTGGAGTAGTACGTGTTTACTCGCTGCTTGCAGCCTGCGTACCTTCCAGAGGGAAAAGCCATTTTATATTTAATTATAATATTTTATAACTTTTTTTAAAATTATAAATTGTTTTTTCATATTATTCTACACAAAAATAACACTTTACTTATTTTATTTATTTATTGAAAAATTATATAAGTTGCTACACTCGAAGAAAGTAGTTATTAGGGCTGAATTATCCATTCAAACCACATATACCAGACTAAAGAAAATTAAATAAAAATAAATAAAATAATATATGTACATCACAAATGAAAGTAGATAGATAGATAAATTAAATAACAGCATCAAAATAAGTAAACAACCAAGAAAGAGAAAATTAAAGTTTAGTAAAAAAATAAAAATAAATAACATTGAACTCGATCATTCCTATGCAAAATAATAATATACAAAAAAAAATTAATGCTAAATAAAGTAAAATAAATCATGTTAAATAAGTTTGGACCCATATACAAAAATTACATTCTGCCCAAGGGAACTTTGAACCAAGCTTAGCCAAACACCTTACAACCATCCATAAAGCAATACTGGTTGAATTTAGTTATTTTATTTATCTATATGATATCATTAATAATTTTTTATTCAAAACTATTTACCCTCATCGCGAGACAGAAATAACATAATATACATACACACAATGTTTTTTCAAAAATGGTTTAGTAGTATTCAGTAGTTAGGAGACATTAATAATGGAGGAAAATGACAGAACATTTTATGACACACAAACATTTTTTTGGACCTGGGAGACTTAAAACGGATAAATAAAACTTTTTTTTGTCAATTAACAATAACTCAGTACAACATTAATTTTGCGGCGCAAGATTTCAAAGTGGAATATAGCTAATGTCTGTCTTCTAAATACGAGGAAAAAAAAAAAATTTCCCGAATTGACACGTTTGTTGTTTGCTTTCAAGAGCTAAAAACTGCTCGTGGTTATTATTGTCCTGTAATAACAAGACAAAAACGATTCATTTATTAATTTAATGATAACTAAAAAAAAAATTGTAATGGTTGAGAAAAAAAATAGAAATTCAAAGTCAAAATATAGGTGAAAAGTAATGGAATACTGAATAAAAATTAAGTTAAAATATAACTGAATAAAAAAATAAATAGAACTGAATAATATTCAACAAAATGTAACTGAATAAATATAAAATAGAAATTAAGTGAAAATATAGGTGAAATCTTATGGAATACTTAACAGAAATTAAATCAGAAATGCTTAAGTCAAATAAATTTAATTTAATTAAACTCTAACGTCAAAGACTCCAGTTTGTGGTATAAAGGCAATACAAATTCTTTTTTATATTTAAAGAAAATCGAACATTTTTCATTTTATAATTTTTTAAATTTATTTGTTTTATTTTCTTTTGGGTGAGGAAATCATTTAAATTGTGCTTATTTAGAACATGATGAGGAAAAAATAATGTTTGTTTCAAAAAGCCAATGTTTGTTTCAATAACCCACTACAACATCTATTCTGAGGCGAAGAATTTCAAAATGGAATCTAGATAATGCCTGTCTTCTAAATACGAGAGAAAACAAAAATCAGATTTCCCGAATTGACACCAGTTTGTTATTTTCTTTCAAGAATAAAAAACTGCTCATGGTTATTATTGTCCTCATAACAAGACAAAAACGATTTCTTTATTAGGTTGTTAATAACTTAAGAAAAAATTGTGAAAGTTATGAAAAAAAAAATAGAAAATAAGTCAAAATATAGGTGAAAAGTAATGAAATACTGAATAAAAATTAAGTTAAAATATAACTGAATAAAAAAATAAATAGAGCTGAATAAAACTCAACCAAATATAACTGAATAAACACAAAACAGAAATTAAGTGAACATATAAGTGAAATCTTATGGAATACTTAACAGAAATTTAATCAAAAACGCTTACGTCGAATAAATTTAAATTAAATTTAGTTTAATTTATTTAAACTCTAAAGTCAAAGACTTCAGTTTGTGGTATAAAAGCAATACATATTGTTTCTTATATTTAAAGAAAATCGAACATTTTTCATTTTATACTTTTTTAAAATTATTTATTTTATTTTTTTGGATGAGGGAATCATTTAAATTAAAATACCGTTATTACTTGTTTATTTAGAACCTGATGAGGAAAAAATAATGTTTGTTTCAAAAAGCGTCTCGAATTTTAGTTTTAAAAAATACAGGCTGCAAAGCTCAAAATTTGCCATTAATTTATTAAAATATATAAAAAGTATTATTTTTCAATAGAAGCAGAATTATAAATGATAATTAAATTATTTTTTACTAATAAAAAATAGAGTCAATTTGAATAAAGTAACTACGCGCCGTATACATTGTAATACCTCCACATCTATTCCGCACACAATTTTATTTTTTATTTTTGTTCCTCAGTTTAAATATAATTCCTCACTAAATCATTTGTGCCATTTGTTTATATTTCATAACCCAATATTTGAATAAATTAAATTTTTAGAGAATTAGTGTTTTATATACCATTGTCTCAACTGAATGCGAAAGTAGGAGAAGGGATCCAAATCGGACTAGGTAAAAACTCGCTTGGAAGAAGTTTTTTTAAGCACGGAGGACAAAAAAAAACATCCTGCTTTGACCTCCACACATAAAATTAGGCCTAAGAAAACAGTTTGTGAAAGACTAACAAAAACATGGACAATTTTTTAAGTGCTTCTGCGAAACGTTTCCACGTCTATCAGAAGCAAAATTGAAAGAGGGTATGCTTCCGAAAAATTATATTCGAATGCAATCATAAATTAAAATGACTTTCATTTAATGACAGTTATTTTCAACCTGTTTTTTAATAAATATTTGAGAAAAAAAATCTCGTTGTAGTCAAAGCACTGTGAACCTCTTTCACTTTTTATCCTATTAATCATTTTTATTTTTATAGTCCTTTTTGGTATATAATTTTAAAAAAAAACCTTTGTAATCGACCAAGAAAAAAAAAATTAACCCTCTCCCTCAAAATTTGAGGTTTTACGTTTCAAGTACGTAGAATACAAAAATCGAATAATAAAAGTTCCTAGGTCCGCTGGGCCGTTTATTTGAGATTAGGCGCCAAAGTCACGGGATGATCCTCGGAATTCGACATTACCATCCGCCATTTAGGTTCAAAATGGTGGAAGATCAAAGGTTTCAAATGTCCAAATCTCGTCCATTTATGAAGATAGAGGACGAATACAAAGTGTTTTGGAATCATTACATCAAAGCCTTAAAAAAAAAAATCCTCATAAATTTTTTTAATATAACAATTATGGAACTAATAATAACTATTTGGGAATAATAAATCAAAGTATAACTTTCAGCCTTTTTATTTTTAATCTTGAACTATCCATATCTCCTTATTTAAAACGATTTAATTTTATAAATTCATTTTAAGGGGAATGGGTCGTCATACATATTTGTAAAAATCTGGTGCGGTGCGCACATCACACAAATTTTACCACCCTGCTTTGAGAAAATAATTTCTGTTCAAGAAGGGCTAGTGAAATTTTAAACATTTCAATGGAAATACCGTTTAGTTTCCGTGGAAATGAGCTTCCAATAATCAATATTATTTAATGGAAACTACTTCAAAATTGAAATTATTTACAACAATAATCACTTAAGTATCCGTATTTTCGTTACTCTCCATTTTTTTCAACGAGTTTATATGTTAGATATTATTATTATTTTTTTTAAGCTTAAGCTTTCCAACGGAATGTTAGGTTTACATCTATACAACTACTCCAGAAATTTTCGATTCAGGAAAATATTTTTTCTTTAGTTAATCGACAAATTCTTTCATAGCAAATATTTATAAATTTTTTATTTCAACTAATAATGAGAGACGGTTAATTATTTCAAACAAAATTAAAGATTTGAAAATTCGACATTTAAGCCCTGTCAGACTATTTCAATGAGGATAAGCCCTACCTGATATTAAAGACCATTTAATTGTACATTGATATAACGAGTTAAATCAAAGTTGTGGAAGCCGTTTTAGAGAAAACAGTAAACAAAAAAAGTGTAAAATACGTGATATAAAGCGGTGCTTCAGGTAAGTGGATTTTAGAGAAAAAGTTCCTGTAACATCCCAGACATAACTAATTACCTTAAATACATAATTTGATTAATTTGAGTTTTACATAACTTAGCGTTTTTGAGCTAGGCTTTTCACATACACTCAAACCATTTTCAAGATGTGGTTATTTGAACTCAGAGGACCATAAAACGTTTATTTCTGTTCAAAATTCGGATTTAAAATTTTTCACGACCGCAATAATCCCTTTACTATTTATTCCACATAATATATATTTTATAAGCAAGAGAAGGTAAACATTTTTTGTTGACGGGTTTTATCATTGGCTTGAGCTTAACGTACAATATAAATTTATGAACGCGTAAATTTACTTCTAAAATAAAAACGTTTCATTTTACAAACATTTTGGAAAATCCGCTGACACTAGACTCCTGAAAGATGGGTTATAATTAGAGCCCAGATTTCGTGGAGTATACGAATTGTAAAACGTGCAAAAATGTGCAAAGAAAAATAAAAGTCTGCCATTTACCTCGTTTATGCTCAAAAAACAAACAAAAAAAAATCTACTATTTTTTCTTAATAAATTAGGTAGGTTGGAGCATTGTTATGTAAAATGTGAAAACTTCAAGAGCTCTTATTACAATAATTTTTGCTACTTTTCGCACAGTCATACGTTATTAGCGCACTATGGCAACGCATTTTCTGCCTAAGTGGTGTTTATTGCCAACTGATAAATTTTTTAATAACGTATCGCAAGGTCAATCCCAAATTTCTGTCGATATATCGATAGCTCAATCCTTGTCGAAAAAGTTGAACCAATCATCTTTGCCGGTAGAACTTAACTCTTTGGATTTACCATCCATTTTGGCGGATTATCTTTTAATTATGATCATTTTTCTCATTTTGTTTTATATTTGAATAAGATATAATTATTTAGATAAAAACCATGAGCAGATAACTAACTGACTAGTCCAAATCGCAACTGTTACAGCATGAATACTTTTTTTGCTCGACCAATTTCCGATATTTGTTTCTAATTAGGTTGTACGGATTTTTAATTCCCTTCACTCGTAAAAATTAATGCGGAATGTTGTTTGTTATCATATCCAATAATTAATTTATTTATTATTGAACATATTTTTGTCCGAAAAACTGTGTGATATAATTATTTTGCCAACTTTAGACTGAATATAGCACTTTATAACATAAAATAAGGCGAACGGGTTGGTAACGATTAACATTCCACGAATCTAAAAAGAGCAAAGCGAATTTCAATTTTCAGTTTCAGTTCTAGAATTCTCCAGGAAATTGAATTATATTTAATGTGTTATAAGCAGTAACGTATAATTTCGTGAATCTGTTCTATGTAATTTTGGTTCAATGTTTATATGCTCAATCAATTAACAAATATTGTTTTTAATTACGGCAATATGTGCAATTTAATTCTGTAAAAACATAAAGCGTGCAATTTACCCAAAATTGTTCAAAATGTGCAATTTCGTGCAAAATTAAATTTACATATGTCGATCCGGATGTCTTAATTAGTGTAAATAACTTGTCCCCGATCAATTTCAATCAACCAATCAATCAACCGAAAAAGTGCAATTGGATGAGAATCCGGGCTCTAGTTATAATTAAAGATGAAAGGTGCAAAGAATTGAAGAATTATTCATGCTTTAAAATCTAATATTTATATCATAATGCATATTTATACATTATAGCATAATGCAGGAAGAGACAGAAATTGACTGAAAATATTGTGTTAATCTAGTACTCCGATCTAAGGAGTTTGCTAAGGCATGAAGCTAATATCACGGTTCGATGGGAGCACAAGATCTTACGTAGGTGCTTACGTTTTGCTTATCTTATCATTTTACAATTTCTTATTCTGTATTGCACGTTTTAAGAAGTAATAAAAAATAATAACTATTCATCTTTTGGTTTGTGAAGTATTATTAATAAATTATTTTGTTATATTTTGGATATGATCATCTAACTATACAGGGTATCTCGGCGGACATGGATCACCCCCTGTAGATTCCAGAAGTATATGTAATAACGGGTTGAAACTCGGTGGGCCATTTTTCTGAATTATGAAGTATCTTTCTATGACATCACCATAACCTTCACTAGTTCTACAGCGCACCTAACTCTGGAATTTCAAATGGGTTGCGGTAATTTTTTACGGATCTTTTACGGGAAATCTAATAGGAAATGAAATTTTAAGACGAATTCATATCGGGCACTTTTCTGATCCGAACCCTCCCCTCCAAAGGGCGATAATCGCAAAAACACGGTTTTTAAGCAAAGTTCCGACTTTCTCTGAATAAACAATTTTTTTAGAATACTACTGAAGTAAACGCTGTAGAGGATTAAAACCAATTTGAAATGAGTCCATTTTCATTCCATAACGCTTAGTATTAGAATGGCAATGATAAATTAGAGAACTCCAGAAAGTGACAAACGCCAAAAAGAGCTTTCCGGTTATTTGTTTTATTAATGCATTTTTATTATCCAATTATTACACATAATGATATTATTAATCATCCTGTAAATATTTAAACAACATTTTTGTTGCTTTAATTTATTTATTTATTAAAAAAAAATGATAGGAATATCTCTAATGAGTTCTTTGTGAAAATAAGTTGTTCAACAGAAGAAAAGTCAATTTATGTTGTTTGTAACAAACAAAAACACATTAAAAAAAAATCACAAGAATAAAATGCATTAATAAAACAAACAACCGGAAGCTTGTCCAAAACAATCTTTTTTCGACGTTTGAAAATTTCTGCTGTTCTCTTATTTATTATTGTCACTCTAATACTTAGAATTATGGAATGGAAATACCCATTTAAAAGTGATTTTAATTCTCCACAATGTTTACTTCAATAGTTTTCTAAAAAAATGTTCCTTCAGAGAAATGTACAAAAAATTTTTTTGTAAAAAACCCGGGTTTCTGTGATTATCGCCCTCGGGACGCATTCGATAAAAAAAGTGCCCGGTATGAATTCGTCTTCCGACCAGAATCCGTAAAAAAATACCCTATTTTATTTGGAATTCCAGAGTTAGGTGCGCTGTAGAAGAAGTGGAGAAGGCTCATAATTCTTAACAAAGACCCACCCAGTTTCATCCCGTTATTCCAAATACTCTGGAATCTATAGGAGTTGATCCATGTCCTCTGGGACATCCTGTATATACAACATAGTAATATATTTGGAAGATACCAAAAAGAAAGACTTAAGGCTCTCAAATAGCGGTAAATACCTAACCAGTCAACGTTTCGCCAATTTAAAAATCATCAGGACTGAAACACATAAGATCACATAACCGCAGACACGTGTACGCAACAAGGAAACACGTGTACGCATGCGGAATTTAAAGTAGTGGATGGTATTTGATAAAATTGATAAGGGGCCATATAGATACCAACCCGCACAATCCCAAAAAAAATTCATAAGATTAATGATGCCCGTCACACGGATTTGATTACAGACAGACACGGAACCAAAATTATTTGATGTCTAAAACATAAATAATAAATATATCATTGTATGTTATTATTCTATCCCTTTCGCTGCCAACCGAAAGTATCGTTTTATTTTGTATTCATTTATATTATTTTATTTTTAGATAATGTTCTCTGAAAATTCGAATAGTAAGCCATCAAATACTCTCTATATAACATAATTGTAAAATAATAAAATATAATACAATAAAATGATACAATATTAATGTAATAAAATAATATAATACTAGTATACCTAAGCGAGAACTCTCGCTATATCTCTATATATCTATATATATATCTCTATCCTTCTTCTAATCCCTAAAGCATTCCAAGTATAAGCGATATTTGGGAAACATGTTGATTCCTAGATATTAGCAAGCAAGTTTATTTAACACAGACATTTGGTGAAGCTACATAGTTTATAATGACTACGTTGATGTAATAATTAATTTAATAGGTAAGTAATTAGTAATCCCTTGAGCTTAACAGTTAAGTAATAAGACTCAGCTCTACCATTTTCTATGTTAAGCATTCATATTTAATAGTACCTTTAGGATTACACGTGGGAAAGGATATATAATATCCTCCATCATTCATAGGAACCTAAAAACAACATTCACTCTTATTAAAAAGTTTTTGTATACAGTTTCAACTTACTTTTGCAGATATAAAGTTGCCATGACAACGACACGTACGCATGTTGACATAGGATCCGTGCGGACCCATATCGTGCGTTATCTCGAAAACGGTAGGTTTTAGGGCTTTAAAACACAGAACCAATACGTTCCATAGGACGCCTACCCCCTGCCAATACGTCTTGATGCCCGTATTGAAATCCTTAAAACTCAAACCATCCCGTCTCGATCCGCCGACTCACTATCGTAAGAATTTTGAAACCTTCCAGTTTTTTCATCACTTTAATTTAAGCCCTAGTAAGAATTTAAGAACTGAAATTAGGATTCGTCACTTCATCACTCCATGAAATTCCCTTTCTTTTGACACCTCATTCGTCAAAATCCATCGCTCCTGAGAGCCGTAAAAGAGATCTATAGTAGCGTATTATATATAAAGAAGTGATATTCTGGTTTATTATTTTCAATAAAAAAAAAAAATCCGTCCTTTCGCCATCCGCGGGTTTTCTCCGAGACTACGGGACCAATTTTCTTGAGATTCGGCACCGATGTCACATGTTATCACAGGATGATCTTCGGAACTCGACATTACCATCTGTCAGTTTGTTTCGAAATGGCGGCCGATTAGAGATCTTATAAGCCCATAACTCGTCCATTACAAAGATAGAGGGGAAATGTAAGGTGTTTTAGAATGAGCATAACAAGGAATTACAAAAAAAAAAAAAGGAAAAAAGAAATTTATATGAACCGGGGTGAGATCGAGCAGAGCGAGGGAGAAGATCTTTCTCGCTCCATTTTAATTAATTTTGGGATCAATTATATATATATATATATATATATATATATATATATATATATATATATATATATATATATATATATATATATATATATATATTTTGATTCCAGTTTATTGAGATTTTTAAATGATAATTTTAATATGTAAGTTTTGCGTGGGATTGAATAATATAATTTTAATAATTTGTTGTTTATTATAATTCGCAGTTTTTATATTTATATTAATTTAGTAATTTAAGATATAGTTAATGTTTAATAAAACTAGCAAAAATTGTGCCAGCAGCTGAGGTTAAACAATGCCAATTAAAGATCTTATAAGACCACAACTCGGCCATTTATAAAGATAGAGGGGAAATGTAAGGTGTTTTAGAATCAGCATAACAAGGCATTCAAAAAAATCTATTTAAATGTTATACTATACCCTTAACTCAACAATTTATAAAGATAGAAAGGAAATGTAAGGTGTTATGGAATCAGCATTAAAATGCATTAAAAAAAATCTATATAAATGCTTTTCGTTTATTTTTTTCAATAATATACCTTTTTAATCGACCAAGGAAAAAACGTTTGAACACTCCCGCCTCAAAATTTGAGGTTTTACGTTTCAAGATACATAGAATCCAAACATCAAATTAAAAAAAATCCGTCCGTTCGCCATCCGCCATCCCAGGTTTTTCTCCGAGACTACTGTACCGATTTTCTTGAGATTTGGCCGAAAAGAGATTTTATGTTGATGTTATAATCTTATGTACCTTGTTCTATTTTGAATATCTGTTTTATTATTTGGTAGTAATGTTTTATAAAGTAGTCTGCACATGTTCCTTTCCTGAAACACTCTAAATGATCATTTGAAAGATAATCCATTCATTTGAACTATAAACCAAAGCAATGCTGAAAGCCCTGTGAATAGACAGACCAGATATTTTTGAAATATTACTATTTGGAAATAATAAACCATTGTGTAATAATTTTCAGAATTTTTCCAATTGTTACGAACAAGGATATGTCTACTAAAATGGTTAATAAATGTTGAAAACGATTTCAAAGGACGGAATGTGAATATTTACTTAGTTCCTTTGAAACCTAAAGAAGCCGATATTCCTTATCCTTAAGAACGTCTCATCATTAATTCATTTCTCAGTGGTTTAATTATACGATAAGAATATAAAGGAACGGTACAAAGTTTTTCTTTAAGTAAAATTTAAAATTATGCATTTCGATTTCACATTTCTCAAGCCCCTTTTAGTAGGGATCCCCGGCATCGATATAACGTTCTGATTAAAACAACATCGCTGGAAAGATAAGGAGGAACCATAAATCAAGAAGAGAGGACTTCACCTTATCAAAACACACTTTGATGACATTATTCAAGAGGAGAATAAATTTATTCTAAACAATTCCCCTCTTAGGGTTGGGCCAGTGTCTCTGATACTGGAGAAGTTAACCACGAAACTTGAGAAGTTAATTTTCTTCCCTTTGAAACCTATTTATTTCCAGCTGAAATAATACCTAATTCTTAGTTTTGCATGAAAAGCTGTATTAAATTTCACCATCTCCTTGAAATATGAACGTATTTATTTCGTTATCAGCATGAATCCCTTTTATTGCTCGTAATTTATTATTTATTTATTATTCGTAGATATATTGAATAGTAAAAATATTTCAACATTTTTACTTTCACTTACCCAGATATGAAATATATAGTGAAGTATAAGAAAAAAGTATTACGATCGAGAAAAATTTCGAATCCGAGTTTTCAACGGTTATAAACGTTTTAAGGTGCCCCGAGTCCAAATAATCAAGCATCGCAAATTGGTCTGCGTGTCTATGTTGCAAGTCTAAATCAAAAATGAAATTTCCACGGAACCTAAATTACGTATAAAAATAAAGGCAGGCTGTTGCTATTTCACCAATTTTATTTATTTTGAAGCAAATTTTCGGCCTACAAGCCATCCTTGTAAAAGGCCCTTATTTAATTTAATTTATAACATATCACAGAATTAAATATACTTAAATATTCTAATAAATACCATTTACATACTAAAAAAATATTTAAAATGCATATAATGTCATATTTAAGTCCAATCCGGACCAAGTCCAAATGTACACCGTCACTGAAAAAAAAAAAAAAAAAAAAAAAAAAAAAAAAAAAAAAAAAAAAAAAAATTATAATAAAAACACAATCACAAAATTGAGGTTGGATCAAATTTCATTACAATTTAAAATGCAAAATTCCTGTTAAGTTAATATCAATAAAACATTTACAACTTTAAAAATAAAATAAGAATAAGGGAGCCATCTTAGTCATCGCAGGTGAAACTTCAAAGAAGAAGGCAATGCAATGTTACAGCGAATTATGACAACTGAATAATTTACTAAGCAATCATTAATAATTATGCAACAATTAATCTACATACATCGAAGCTCCCAAAATACAATCTATTAATTTATAAATCTAACATTCATATTAATTTAAATAAATCAAGACTTCAATTTAGTAATTATATCAGCATATGTGCTATTCAAACCATTAGTACCAGATTTAAAATTGCACACTCTATTCAAATTTTTTGTAATGTATATGGACTCAAGCATTTTTCTTTTATGATTATTATTTTCTGTTGCAATAATCTTAGTATTATTAAAATCAAAATTATGCTTGTTTTCAAGGCTATGCGTGGAAAGACCAGTAGCTTTATTATACTTTTTAATTTTGGAATTACAATTACTTCTATGTTTATTTTTATATATAAAAGCATTCACCTAAATCAACAAACATAAATTAAATTAGGTATTTAGTATAGGTATATGTCTGGGATGTTACAGCTAATTTTTAGCCAAAATCGACTAACCAGAAGTGCCATTTTATATCATCTTTGTACGCTTTACCGTACTTTAATAAGGAATACTATTACCGTTTTCCAGATGAAAAAATCCATAACATGATTAAGTGTAAGGCAAAGGATAATTGGCAAATAGGGAGAAAAGTAATTGAACTAATCTTAGAGAAACTGCTGAGAGTTTGGTCGAAGAGCGCGTTGGTAATGTTAGGAAGCGAAGGCCCTGAGGCGGGTCGTAGGCTCTGCTGGAAATGTGACAAAAACTGTCCTCTTTGTTTTGCCCTCAGCTGGAGTCTCACCCTCCCCTCCCCCTCCTTTTTCCACCCTCCTCAGCCACTCAGCATTTTTCTTGTTCCTCCTCAATCGGCCCCGCACGAAATTTCTTTAAAAAGTTCTTCATCTAACTCATGAAGTTTCCGACCGAAAACCAATAGACAGTTTTCTTGAATTTACGTAAGTATAGATTTTTACCTATCACTTACCTAAATATGAAATATCCAGTAAGGAAAAGTATTGGGATAGTTAGTTTTCAAAGCAAATACACGTTTTTAGGTTCCCTGAGTTCAAATAACCAAGCCTAACTAAATGGTCTGAATGTGAACACCCTAGATCAAAAACAAAAATATGTACGAAACTGAAATTTAAGACAGATTTTGACTTTTTCGCAAAAATCGATGTACCACACGTTTTTCCTCTAAAACAGCTCTAACGATTTTGAAGAAAACTTGCCTGAAGTCTTCTTCTTAAATTCTTATAGCTTTTCAAATATTTAGTGCACCGCACTGAGAAAATGCAGAGAAAAAGTTATGACGAAAATAAACAGTTCATGTTAAGGAAAGAATACTTATTTTAGTTGAACTCTTAAAATAAGGAAGAAGGATCTTTCTGCTATCTCTGGGAAACTAGAATTAATTATGAGAACTGGCAGAAAGCAGGGTACAGAACGTCTGGATTAGATGGAATTTCTGGTGAGGACTGCAAGTCTGAGCTCAGCTCTTGTGACATTTTGTTTTTTTAAGCTGCATTTTGAAATCAGGATTAGCGGCTAAACCAGGAATAAGGCCAAGCAGAAGGAAAGAGGGGAGAACTAGAATGAGGACCTGAAGTAAGATTTATCTAAATGGATTGATAGACAAAAAAGCAAATGGAATATCATAGACCTAATGTCCACCGGTACCATATAAACCCATCAAAATTGTATATATATTTTATTTTATTTGCTAATTTACTAACACATTAATTAAAATTGTACCTGGATTCGGCACAGAACCCCATTTTTCCATACCATGTGCAATGTATTTATTAAACCATTTATTCACTGAACCATGTTTTATTTAAAATTACCCCAACAATAGATTTATTTTATCATTTAATACAGTCCACTATCATTTTGCAGTTTCTTAAACAAGCGTAACCACTATAACCAAATTAATTTTGGTTTATTTGAGCAACCTAGAAAAACAATACTGTAGAGCGTCGATTATCCGAACTAATGTTGTCAGTGGTGGTTCGGATAACCAAAAGTTCGGATAATCGAAATTCACATACTCGCACACACACACTATATATATATATATATATATATATATATATATATATATATATATAAATATATATAAATTTTTTTTTTTTTTTTTATATATATAATAAGGGAAAGGAAGATCTAAAACAACAACTTTGTAAAAAAACATGTTTGTTTATTTATATAAATATAGTATTTATGTGCATAGTCAAAAAACCAGTGTCACAAAAATACATATAAAAAAGTGGATCTAACCAAAGCTTTATCAAAATTAATGCTGTGGCATATGAAATGTCATGATCAAATTAATTAAATAAATAAAATTAATTAAAAAAACAAAACAAAAAAAGTTCCGATAATCGAACGTTCGGATAACTGACGTTCGGATAATCAACGCTCCACTGTACTTCTTTTATTAAGATACACAACGATTCCCTTCACATTTAGTGTTAGAAGACTCAGGAATCGGCCGATGAAAGCAATTTTTGAAAAGGATCGTAGAAGAAGCACGAAGTATCATCGAATATATATATATATATATATATATATATATATATATATATATATATATATATATATATATATATATATATATAAATAAAAGAAAACAGAATAAGAATTCTCTAAATGATTTTCTAACCTTACTGAAAGTTTGAAAACCTTCCAACAAGAATGAATTGATTAATACGAAGCGAGCCAAGATTGATCACTGCTTTATCAAGATCCGTTATTAAGAGGAAGTGAAACGTTTCCTCAACGACAGGTTTACTCCAAAAATAAAAAATAAAATGTCATCAAAAGTAATGTGTTATCAACAATAATTTAATAAAATAATATTTCTCACCTTTTGGACTTTCTTTGCCCTTGAGTGAGATTCCTGAGCTGTCTTCCCGCCTCCAGAGTATCCTCGGTTCAGGGCGACCTCTTGCCCTGCAGGTTACGATCACTTCCCCACCCTCTTCTACAGAGACATCTGATGATGTGTCGCTGTCCACTATGTCCGGCGGAACTGCAACAAGCAATCCACATATCAATAATTAAAACCATGTAAAAATATTAAAAAAAAAATGTAAAAAATGAGGAGTTCTAACACATGTCAACCAATTAAAATAATCACTTCTTGCTACGATTACGTTCAATTTAATATGATTTGACTGTACCTGCAATAAAAAACAACTTGCTAATATATTTGTTATATATTTTATTATTAATTTTAATTGAATATAATTTTGAAAAGAAAAATGGAATCGAATCAGAATATTAAAATATATTCCGTCCTTTAATAATTCAGCGAATTCATATATTTTAGAAACACAATATATTATTTTTGCAGAATCACAAACTGAATAAATTGTTTATATTATTTTATTTATTTGTTCTCCTTCTCTAATAACCTTTCATTGTAAATTTAACAGATTTTATGCAGATTAACATATTATTTATGTTGTTGTTATAATGGCTTTAGGTATGAGGTTTTTCAGCCAATGAAAAACAAAGAAGGAAATAGTGAAAAAACAAAACAAATAAAATAAACAACTCGTATTTTATTTTATATTTATTATTTCTAGTATTTAAATTTTTTAAATTATTATTTTTTTTTCTCTCCCTCCGAAAGTATGTACAGTTTATTTATAAAAACAATATATACAAAATAAAAATTTACGATATACTCCTATACGTATACAGAGAAGTACAGAGTATCCCTGAGCCATGATTGCGTCATAAACAATCATAATTAAGTTAGTATTTCTACAATAAACAACTTTATTTCACATTAAGTGAGATTCTTATTTAATTAATAATATTAATCAATCTATTGACCGAAACACTCAATAAAGTTCGAATCGGTAAATATTTTTCAGAGAAGTTTGAGATTCGCTCCAGTTCAAAGCAAGGTGATTCTCTTTCATCTGTCCTACTTCATTTAGGACTATAATATATAGGAAGGTGATACGAACCGAAAAAGACTTAGATTTTGGTGGTAAAATATCCGTGCTTGGATTTGAAGATGTTTTGGTACTGTTAAGTGAAGATGGGGAAACTATAAAAGTAAATACAACAACGTTGATGAAAACCGGTAAAGAAGTAGGGCTCGAAATAAGTACGGATAAGACAAAATATATGGTTAGCGGCAGAAAACGTGGCGATTTTGGTGGTATAGATAAAGGAGGCAATATGTTTGAACACATTGAGAAATTCAAGTATGTATTTGGGGTCCACAATATCTAGAAAAAACGAACATAATAGGAAAGAAAGGCGCGGTTAAAGGCGGGGAACGCTTGTTATTTTTCAATTTCGACAATACCTACTTAGCTTGCACCTTCTGTCCAGAATCTTAAAAGTTAGAATTTAAATATAATTTAATTGATAGCGTCGCATCCCTAAAAATTTAATAAGTGCTGAGACGATTGGTATACGTCCGAGGGGTAGACCGAAACGTAGGTGGGAGAATTACGTTAATATAGGTCGGAGTTTGGACGGTGGTCAGTGAACAGAGGTTTTGAACAATATTCAAATTTTAGAGAGAAAATTCACTGGTTGTCAACATTGACAGGTGTGAATACAAAAATAAAGCCAAAAACAAAATTATTTTATTGTTTTTTTCATTATTTTCAATGATGTATCATTCACATTTATTTTCCTTTATAAATTTCTTATTGATTGATCCTCATAACTAAAGCCTCTATCACAACAATACAGATAATATTTTGTAAACAAAATTTTATTAATAAAATAAAAAAATAAATCAAAGCGACTCTTTGATTCCTCAATCTAAATTGATTTATAACATAAAATATTTTTTTGTCATGAAGAACACTTGTTATTATTTTGTAAATATGCAGGGTTTTATAACTTTTGTTGTTTCGTAAATGTATCCCTCTCATTTTCTTTCGAGAAGAGCGGAGTAGGGAAATTCAGTTGAGAAATATGACTACCATATATTCCTTATATCCGGAAACGCATTAACCGCAATCACCAGTGCCCACATGAGTCTGCCCTAAAAATATGAAAATACAACGGCCATCTTGATATTGACTATTGAGCCTGCAACACTTATTCATTCTTGGGATGTTCCCTTTGGCCGTTAGAGGCAATGATTCAATACCGCCTTGAGCTAGCCACAACAATTCCAACCAGCAGTATTCTCAACGACCGTACTCACTCCGCAACTTGTTTTGGAGTCGAGATACTAAAATGTATTGATCATTTCCATGATATTGAAATTCTATAAAGCTATTTTTTCTTTCCTTCCGTCCAAATTTAGTAGGAAGTCCGTTGTTAGTTAAAAATATGAGCAATATTGACTTTCCAAGAATTAAATCATTCCGTAAGGGAGAAATAAGTATTTCCAGGTTGAAAACAATTTTTCCGGAAATGAGAGTAGTTATATAGATGTATAATATACCGTTGGAAAGCTGAACATTTTAGAAAAATTGATACCTAACATATAAAATCTTTGACTGTGATGAAGAGCGATGAAAAACGCATAAACTTAAGTGAATGTTGCAGTAAATGATTTTTACTATTACATTACTTAATTGAAACTAAATGGAAACTTTTAAAATTGCACTAGCCCTACTTAAGCAGAAATTAATCCTTACTCGAAGTAGGCACCAGATTTTTAGTAATTAAAAAAAAGGTTTTCTTGGGACTTCTGATCCATATTTCATTATTTAGTGGTTTGTAGAGAATAAAGAAGAGACATTTGTTCTTCTGTCTTAGCCTTCATTGCCACTCTTAAGCATATGTCCTAAGCATCCTTAACTACAAGATGCCAAAAAACAAAATGACGCCGCAACACTGTTCAAAATATGCATAATACCAGAAAAAATAGAAAGATGAGCGATATTGACTTGCCAACAATTTTTTATTATGTTCACATCACAATATTATAATAATGCCGATAATTCGGGGATGTATCCCCCACCATCGGCATATATTTCTTATTTGCTTGCATATAATTGTCAATAGATTACTATTTTGTCATATGTTGCTATAACCAAGACCTGGTGTATATAACCATACCAAGTATGTGCTGATGGCGTCATTTTGTTTTCTGACATCTTGTAGTTAAGGAGGCTAGGTCACATATTCATGAATGAATATGAAGTCTCTGCTTCAAATGTCTTTTCTTCATTCTCTACAAACCTAAATAATGAATTATAGATTAAAAGTCCAAAGAAATTTTTTTTTTTTTTTTTACCAGTAACAATGAAATACGGTTAACTATTTCAAATAAACAAAATCAAAAGTACTTTAGAATGAGCAATTTTGAAAATTCGTCATTTAAGCCCTGTCAGTCTATTTCAATGCGGGTAAGACCTAGCCGATATTAAAGACCGTTTAATTGAGCATTGATATAATGAGTTTAATCAAAATCCGAACCGGAACGAAATTGTAAAATCAATGATGTAAAGACGCTCTTCTGGTAAGTCGATTATAGAAAAAAAGTTGTAACATCTCAGGCATATGCCTAACTTAAATAGGTATTTTAAGTTTCTCAGAACTTTTCGTTTTTGGAACAGCCTTTACACACATGTAAAATAGGTAACACACAGAGATACAAACCATTGTGCATGACTTGGTTATATGTATTCCCATTGAAAATACGATTTTTTTTTTACTTCCTTGTACGAAGTAAAGGAAGTATTATAATCGCGAAAATTTTCGGTTTTCATATTTCAACGGAAATATCCATTTGACCATCCCTGAATTCATTTTGATTAGTTTCGTCCATAATCTCGCATAACTCAAAAACGGTTAGCCGTAGAAAGTTAAAATTTTGTAATAATAATTTTGTAAAGCTGTAAAATCTTATTGTGTACCTCTCTTTTTGGTCACTACATGATTACCGGAAGTGGTATTTTACTTGAAGGTCATTATTGATTTTCATAAAAAAATATAATGAAAAACTTCTCAAATTAGGTATATAAGACTTTCATATTAATATAAATAACATAATAAATTTTGGTTAACATTGGCAGACCGGAAGTGGCACTTAACTTGAAGGTCCTATTAGACGTTCATCAAAAATGTTATTAAAATATAATTTAAAAGATCTCAAATTTGGTAAATAGGACTTTTATATCAATATGAATGTCTTTACTAGATTTTAGTTAAAATTGGTGAGCCGAAAAGGATACTTTACTTAGGGTACTTTAATTAAATACAGAGATCATATGGTTCGGTAATAAAGGTTACAAACGCGATTATTTTCCCACTCTAATTAAAAAAATGTATTACTTGTTTTGGGTGTTAAAATTGTGTAAAATACTGTGTATTTCCTAACCATTTGTGAGATGAAAAAGTCTGCAGCAGGAGAATAAGATGTAAGTTAAGTGGGTTCTTCCGCTTAAAATGTCGATTTCCAATGCTTTATCTAGTGATATTGATAGTTCTAATGTTGTCACGGAACGCGAAGAAATCTCTTGGAAACTAGTTACCTTCTGAAAGAAAACGACATATAATAACGGAATGAGACCTCCTGAAACAAGAGGTTGTGTGTGTCAATAGATGGATGTCGCGACGCCTAATGTCGTTTTTACTACAATCTTCGGAAACTATTAACCAAATTAAGGATCAACTTTTTATAGTTTAACACAAGGAAGTCATGTGTTGTCCACATTAGATATTTTGTTTAAGGCTGCACGTTTTATTAAAAAGTGTAAGAAGTGAAAGTTTATTATTTAGGTCTTATATAAAATTTGGGCTTCTTTTTTACGTTGACATGAGCACCACCTGGTTAGTTTAATATAATTTTAATTAATGCATAAGTTAATTTTATAAATAGCAATTAAAGTTTTTGAAAATATATATTTTTTTTGTTTACAGGGAACATCCGAGATGAGAATATGGTACACTAAATATTCAGAAGAGGCAACCTTCTTAAGAGTCAGGAGGCCATTCTTTTTTATGGTCGTCTGTTAAGCTCGGAGTTAAAAAGTTCTTATAACTAAATTTCTTGTCCTTTTTAAACTTCATTTCCCAAGCCGAAACGTAAAAACTTTACGAAACCGGACTTACTTTAAAATAACATTAAAAATGAACAGGAGGAAAACTTTGTTTTCTTGAATTTTCGTTTTTAATACGATTTCTTAAATTATTTTTGTTTGGTTACTGTGGAGAAATACGTTACACCCACAAACGTAAGTTATACAAACTGTGTGATTAATGTGTTACTTCATAAACTTGGCAAGGACATTATATTTTCGAAAATAATAAGTTATAATTCAGAAAGCGTTTTTAATTCAATTTTGAAATTTATAGAAAAAATCAGCTTTCAGATATTTCATAATGTTTTTTAGTGTTTAATGATGCCCAAAAATTATATGTATGGTTGCTTACATAAGATTATATATTTGGAAATTAACAGTAATACTTCATTTAACTGGAAATGTTGAATTATTTCAAGAAAATAATCAAACATTGTTAACATTATTAAAACTTTAGATTGATTTCATATCATACTTATATAATAGATTTTCTAACTTATTTTTGTTTGTTTATTCTGCACATTCTTGTTCCTTTTACTTCCTCATTTTATAGTAATTTTCTTCTTCTCAATGTAACTTTAATATGCATTGTGAAATTCTAATATGTACTACATGCAGTGTGCCTAATGTTAAAAGGCATTGGACATGTCCAACTTAATTAATTAATTAATCAGTAAACTCTCCTTATTTATGTAACAATAGGAAAAAAATATTTTTAAAAATATTTAAAAAATCCTACATATATTTTTAACCATACCTGAAGCAATTCGTTTTAATTTTAAATAATTTAAACTTTAAAATTAATTTAAAATTTAAATTAATTAATTTAAATTAAAATTTGGTTATAATTTTAAATTTGAACAATAAAAAAATATTTATACAGCATTTTCTTCATGAGCTAAGCATTAATTCATATATTATTGTTATTAATTAATTTAAATATAAAATTGTTTGATTATATTTCATCTGATTCAGCCTGAAAGTTAATGATAAAAAATAAAATTAAGTGAAATGAGAAATACATCTATTAATGACTTCAAAACCAAGAACAACCTAAATCAAAACATGTTAAAAATTTCAATTTATCGCAACATTTAATTTTGTTTTTATATTTTTTTTTGTTTTTCATGTTCTCTTCTTTTTTGCTCCATTAATGTTAACTTTTTTTTTTAAATGTTTATTGATGAATACTCATATCTAAGGAACTGTGATCTACAATACTAGTAATATGAAATTTTGTATGAAATTTGTGTCAACAACAGGATTAGGAAGGCTACCAATATTTACTTCCAAATCTGTAACTCCATCGTGGACAAGAGGGAAGTAGGAAGGGACTTTAAACTAAGGCTATACAAAGCAGTGTACCTTCCTACTTTGCTCAACGGTAGTGAAAGCTGGATAGCATTAAACAGATATAGAATAACCACTGCTGAAATGAGGTATCTCCGAAGAGTGGCGGGAAAAACAAGACGGGATTGCATACGAAATGACATAATTAGAGAACAGTTAGACTTCGAGCCACTGGGACAAATACACGAGTAAAGACAGCTTAAGTGGTATGGTCATGTCTGCAGAATGGGAGAATATAGAGAACCAAGAAGCTTTTATGAAGCCCGACCAACAGGTAAAAGGCCTAAGGATAGACCTCGACTGTCTTACGAAGACCACATATCCAGGCTAGGACGATCGCGAGGGAAGTCAATAGGAGAGATGAAGGCGCTCGCTAGAGACCGAGATGCCTGGTTGCGATGGCTGGATACACCTCCACGCTGAGAGGCATAAGGAGGAACGAAAAGAAGAAGAAGAAGTTTGAAATCTGTAAAATTTATATATACACCACTTCAACGTAGGGTCACTACGAAAGGAAAAAAAAAATCCAACCAAAAAGATTTTAATTATAAAAAAAAAAAATACAGAATTATTACCTTGCTTTTTTATGTGTTAAGGAGTTAAAAATAAAAAAAAAATTGAAAACTTTCGAACAATTATTAATCTTGATATGAATTGTTTAAAAAAGTTATACAATTGTTATTTAAATTAGCATAAGATGAGCAATACTATAATGTTTACTACCACTATAAAACGCTTCTAGTAATAGCATAATAAAAATGTATAAATAATAAAACAAATTAGCCCATAGAATCCAATTTTATTTCCTCAAGTACCTAAATAATTTGGTAATCAGTAAAAAAAAAAAAAAAAAATATATATATAATGATATGTTTAAAAAAATAAACTCGTTTAAAGGAACATTTTGGAAAATATACCCCCTTAATTTAAAAAAAAAAATATATATTTTTTGTTATTTACACTTCATAAAGGTCTTTAACTTTTCATTTATGTAGTAAATCACGGAGAAAATGCTTGGAAAAAAGTTATGATGAAAAGAATATTTTATTTGCGCATGGCTTAAAAAGTATTTTATGGTAAATTATGTATAGTATTGCATGAAAGGTAATTAAATTATCTAAAAAACAATAAAAGAATTATCATAATCGGACCATTATTAGCAAAGATACAGCGTATCGGACTAACCGGAATTAGCTATTATCATGGATTTTACAATTATTTACAATTTTCTCGTAAACGGCTCCATCGATTTTACTTCACCTTAAAGACCTTTAACTTTTCATTTATGCAGTATAGCAACGAAAAAGTGCAGGGAAAAAAGTTATGACGAAAAGAATATTTTATTTGCGCTTAACTTAAAAAGCATGAAATTTATAGTAAATTATGTACAGAATTGTATGAAAGGTTATTAAATTATCTAAAAAAAAAACAAAAAAAAAAAAACCCATCAAAATCGGTATTAGCAAAGATACAGTGTATTTTATGAGGAGCACAAGACCCTAGATGGATAACCGAGGAGATGGATGCGACCGAATCTAAACGTAAACGTAAAGCGTAAACAATACGCTCTGTAATAAAGTAATTTAAGAATACAAAAGCGGAAATTAACTTAATAATTTCTAATTTCACATTATTTAATGGAAAGAAAATGTTTCCATGAAAACTAAACCAGAAACTTTTAAAATGTATTTGCAACTTGACAAAGTTGAAATACATAGGTAGTGTATAGGAATCGTTGTACTAAAATTGTTTAAAAAACTGTTTTATTGTACTTAAGTGGGAGAAGAAGTGAATGCTGCTGAGTTTATTAGAAGCAGTGATTATGTTAACTCTTTAAAATTATATTAAAAAGATAATTATTATAGGACGGTAAGGGAAAGTTGTGTGATGCGCGCACCGCACCAGTTTTTTTTTTTATTATCTTCATGCTATATAAATATTTATTTAGTCCTGGAGAAGAGGAACGGAGTGTTTTTAAGAAGTAATTTAATATTCACTTAATTTTTGTAAGGTAAAATTTCCTCCAGTATTTATTCTTTTATTGAAGATTTTTTGCATTAATATTTTCGGCTTACTTTTCCATTTTCAGGAAAATGCTCTACATTACAGAACAACATGGTTATTATTCAAATAAATTATTTAAAAACATGCTTAACTATTAAAAAATAAGAATTGATTTATATTTTAGTATACCTTACATATTTCATCACTTCTAGTACTAATTCCAATATTTTTTTTCTCAATTTTTTGTCTTGATTATGTCCATAATCTAGCATTATTTCGTTTTAATTGTACTCATTCACTATTTATTTCATTAAAACTTAAAAGAAGAGAGCAATATTCATTATCTATTTCATTGCCACTCTGATTTAAAAAAAAGTAATTAAGAAGTTTTCCGTGAATTACTAGTAACAAGATGCTATGTTGGAAATAGTGAAGGATAATTAGATTGCCTAGTAAGAACTATTTACAGTCATTTAGTAAAAGTGCAACTAAAAAGGAGTCCTTGTTGAATACAAACAGACTTAAAACTGCCTAAAGGTTTCTTAAAGTTGGCCTTACCAATGTCCATCGGATAGTTCTTCAACAGACAATGGTAAAGTTTCTTGGAGCCAGCGGAACCATCAGGACTTAGACAAATATCCGTTCCTCCTTGACTCCGTTTAAACTTAAATCGTGCCATTAAAACTTACTTTGAGGGCAGAGGGGAATCCACTGACAAACTGCTTGTCTTATCGTTTATAATTTCCACCCTTGCCACCTAGGAGCTTGCCATCATCGTCTTTTAGGAATTCTTCCACTTTGTAAAAGAGGTAAATTGTCTAGTGAGTACATAAAAAGAATTTTAAATATATAAGAGTCTATCCCTCTACCTTATAGCAAACTTATAGAAGTTTACTGTAAACTCGTACATTTTCAAAAATATCGAGAATTGAAAAAAAAAGATATATAATTATTTAAATTTAAAAAAAAAAATATTTAAAGGACTCTTTAACAACAGAGGTCGTTTCTTTCAGATTTTCGAGCACTGGAAGAGACTATTTAGGTCTTGATATATAAAAGTGTGATTTATTTTGGTCTTCTCAAATAGAGTATTATGTTAACAATAATAATAAATAATATTAAAAGGCTTAGCGAACCCGAAGGTTCGATGCCGATACAATCAATTGCTGTCTACACAAGTCCGGCACCGAACATCTTCCAAACCCGAATTCGTAAGATCAGCCTTACGCAATTCTCCCATCTACGTTTCGGCTCAGCGATCATGAACTTTTTAAGAATTCGTTGGTTACTAAGCCGAACCAATTTGCATGCCCATTCCAACCGCCGCGATGCAATCACTTCAGTTACATTGATCAATTGCGTGCTCGGAAATTCCGCGATGTGTAGCCTCCGAAATTCTCCAGTGGACTCAACTCTTCTTCGGATTAAATATTCTACTAAATACTCTAAGTAATTAAAACGTTGTTTTAACAAATAACTTATTTTAACAAATAAAAAGTCAATGGCAAAGTATCGCTTACGTTAACCAATTCAACAACAGTTTAATCCAAAGAATATAATTCATAAAATAATACTGTTTACTATTTATTATAAAAGAAATATGTCTATCATATGTGATGGTGATAAAGAAGGATCCTCTGTGGAACAGAGGATATTGGAGCTCCGACAGTAATATATATATATATATATATATATATATATATATATATATATATATATATATATATATATATATATATATATATATAAAGTAATATATGCTAAGTACAATAATATAAATATAATAACGACAGTAATACAAATATATATATATACGGCACAACAATAAATTAATAAAAAGGGCACTCATTGTTGTAAAAGCACTAGATGTGATTATAAGTACTATATGGGTGGTTACGTGCTAGCAACAAAGACATAGTTTACATATATACATAATAGTATAGACATATAATAGTCTAGATATAATAGACATAGTTTACTGGAGTCATTGACTAGGTGTCCCATATGTGTTTTAAATATCATTTCTTAAAAGATAATTATACAAAAATACACACACACACACACACACACACACACATATATATATATATATATATATATATATATATATATATATATATATATAGAGAGAGAGAGAGAGAGAGAGAGAGAGAGAGAGTCGAACCTCAACATATTGAACATGAAGGTTCATTGAAAAAAATTCGATATATGAGAATGTCGCAATATAGAAAGATTGCAAACTTTCACCCTTTTTAGGCTAAAAACAATTATAGCAATTATCTAGAGTTAAAGAAGTATCAAAAGCAATTTTTTAGAGCTAAAGAAAAACAAAACTAAAAGACCAATAACACTTATTTGAAAAATTGAACAAATTATATCTGTGATTCCAGAATTTTTACAAATGTACATTTATAATTTAACAATGACATGTATTAAAAATATGCAAACATACATAAAAATTAATTTATTATTGTTTTAGTTCAAAATAGCTTCAAATGTCTATTTGTGTATAATTCATCAACGAAGTCATGTTTAGGAGCTATATGTAGGAATTATTAAATATCTTGGCTCTATAGTAAATGATCAGACGAAGGAAGAGGAGGAAAAGTCGTATTGTTGGAGCTAACAAAGCATATTTTGCCCTAAGAAGTTACCTCCGTAGTAAACTGCTAAGTCCGGTTACCAAAATGACTCTATACAAAGCAATCATAAGATCCATGTTGACCTATGCCTGTGTAACCTGGACCCTACCCAAGATCCTGGCCGAAAAGATTTACAGGTTTGAGAGAAAAGTGTTTAGGCGCATTATAGGGCCTATCAGGGAAAATGGTTCATACCGCTTGAGAAGGAACAAAGAGATCTAAGACTAATACGGCGATCTTCGAGCTTCTCATTTTGTGCGAATTCAGCGCTTCAAATGGCTGGGACAAATGATCAGGATGGATGATGGTAGAGCATCCAGACAGTTATATTGTGGAACCCCGGATGGAGTCGGACCGCGCGGAAGACCGAAGGGAAGATTGAAAGACTTGGTGGCTGAGGACTTGAGGGTGGTCTGAGAGTCCAGCAGACTTGCTATTGACCGCAATGACTGGAAAAAGGCGGGTGAGAGTTCCAAGGGCAACTTCAGGCGCCTGTCGAGCCGATAAATAAATAAATGTAGGAATTATGCTCACAACAAGAAATGTAGAGTTAAACTGAAAATTTCACTCTATGTTAGGAAAGAGATTCAGAGAATTTAGGTACTCCTTTGCTTTTGCTGAAACAAGATATTCCCTGAATTCTCATTGCTTTGTAAACCGGTGGAACAATTTTTATTTTCATATTTAATTATCACCCATTCTCATGAATGTAAACTAAGAAATCTTTTTTAGGACAATGGCCCTATTCTATATATTTTCAAATGAAAATTTTCTTTCAATATATAGAAATTTTATTCGATATACAGAATATTTTTTTCTTATAAAAATTAAAGGTTTCTAAAAGAAGTTCGATATATAGAGATTTTCGTCATACAGATGTTCGACTATTCGACTATGTATATATATATATATATATATATATATATATATATATATATATATATATATATATATATATATATATATATATTTTATAAATACACACATTATTAATATTAAAATACAAGGGTTTCCAGATTGTGGTACGCAAAGACCATGTCACGTGTTGAAGGGGACTCAAGAATCAAGTTGTACTCCATCAAGTCTAACATTGTTTCTTACTTTTGATGGAAACTATTTTTTGTGTTGATATGTTGCTATGAGAAAATGATAAACTTTTGATATTGAAATTTTGAGCTTTATTTTCAGTTTATTATTTTCTAAAGCAAATTTAGTGAAATACATATATATTGTTTTGTTTGTTAAAAAATGATATAAATCAGCTTGTATTTTTTTTTTTAAGACGAATTTTTAATGCTAGTATCACAAGATCAGGTAATGAACAGTAGGACCAGCTAACTGAAAAATGGAACTGGTACGCAGTGACATAAAGTTTGAGAATATTTGAGAATAAGCTGTAAAATGTTTAGCTCATAGATTTTATTATTATCATTAATTAAATATGCTAACTTTTTTTTTGAGTTTTAAAGAAAACTAAATAAAGGTATAAGAAAAAGAAATATATCATTAACTTCCCTAATAGTGAAGTTTTCATTCAAAAAAAATTTAATGATATTTATTTTTCAAAACCTTTTGTGCATAATTCATTGATGTTTTGAATATAAAACGAAGATAAAAAAAAATAATATCAACGACAGTATCCGAGGAAGGAAAACTGATATACGTTATTTTATTGAAATCTATTGGAATATTATTTTCACTATATCGAGATGCTATGAACTCTTTTAAAAAACCAAACCAAAAATATACTTTTATCTACGTACCAAAACATGATTAAATATATATATATTTTTTTAATCATGTTTTGGTATGAAGAAAAAGATACATTTTTGGTTGAATCCAAATATGATAGTTTTTTTTAAAGCTTATTGCGTCAAGTTATATGTACCTGAATTAACGTGAAAATAAACATTAAAATCAATATTAAAGTGCTTATAGTAAATTTATTATAAAAAAATCTTTATTCAACAATTTTAAAAAAATTATACTTTCTTATAATTATCTTATTTTATGTATGATGTTATACATTCGAAACTAGTTTTCAATAAAACAAATTTATAGAAGTGGCAAATAATTTATCAATACCTAATTAAGTATTCTTGCTCGGCTATGATATATGCGCCGCGACGATGCAGAGGCTTTGGTCTTTCATGATGTCAATGGGAAGCACCTCTTCAACATTGGTCAATGTGATGGGAGCCCTATTCCAAACAATTTTCAATTTTAGAGATGAGGTTCGAGAGTGCACTGATCTATTGGGGATTGGTGGAAATAGTATGGAAGCAGCACTAACTGTGAAAAAAGTTAGGCAATCCCTAAGAGAAAAATCTTTCGAGGAGTGGAGTCAATGCAAGTGACAAGGGATAGGTGTGCACCATTTTAAAACGAACCCAAGTTCTAATAGATTCATGTACGACTGGAAGACTCTTACAGGATCAGAATGGACCAACGCACTTAAACTGAATATAAACTATGCTCCTTTCCGTGGAGTTCCGGGAACCGGAGGCCAGGCAAATGAAGCTGTTGGACCCTTCTGCCGCAGATGTGGTCCAGAGTCAGAAACTCCAGTTTATGTATTGGGTAAATGTCCAAACAACATGCTCCTTGTCACCCGCAGGCACAATAACATAAAAAAGCAAGTAGCCGAACTGCTTGAAAAGGAAAATTATAAATTTTTCCTGGAAGTGTTTTGTGTAGATACCGAAGGTTCGACAAGAATTTTGGAGTTTAGTGCGAAAGATAAAGATCCCACTTCGAAACGAACGATCAGGACCAAGATATTAAAATACAAGCAGAGAAGGAGAACATTTATAGTAAATGTATTCCGCATCTAAAAGAGAAGTACAGAGAGGAATTCGGCGAAAGACAATTCTCAGTGAAAGGGCTTTGGTTCGGAAGTAGGGGTACAATCTCGCTTGCAACAGGTGTTTTTTTAGAGAAGGTATGTTGTATTGAAAATAATGAGTTTCAGACAATGACAGAAACCATTATTCTGGGCTCATTGGAAATTATACACCACCATTTACATTAGGCGTTGACTTTATTTAGCCATGTGGTCCATGTAGCCCATTTTCTTTTCTTTAAATTTCATTTGCACTGTTTTTTTCCATGGATCGATTTCCCTTTTCTTCGGTTTTGATCTCCCTTGTCTACCCGATTGATCCGATATGCTGTGTGGTTTAGCAACTCAACACAGTTGAGCAGCACTCGAAAATTTTTCTTTGTTTTCGAACTCTCTCTTGTATATAAATATTTAAATAAAAAAAAACAACATATTTTACAAACATAAAAGATTGATATAAATATTTAAAAAATAGTATAGTGCATATACGTTTTAAATATATATACAAAGGTCCATGACATTTACTATATTATTAATTACTATATACTATAATTACTATCAAAATGACCTATGTAATTCTTGATAATAGAAATGTTTTAATTTTTTCACAAAAAATTAGATAATCATCTACCAAAACCTTTTGAGCATGATTCAATAATAATGTTTCAAAATAAAACAAAAATTAAAAATCAAAATCAACGACAGTAAACCGTCGAAGCACTAACATAACGTTATTTAATTTAAACTTATTGGAATATTATTTTTAACTATGTCGTGATGCTATTAACTCAAATATTATTTTAGAAACTCTAGAAAAATTACAGATTTTTTTTTTGCTTTTATAGTGTCAGGTTTTAATGTAAAAAAAAAATGAAAATTTTAATTAATATGATTCTATTCATGTTTGTATTAAGTTGATTAAACATTATATCTTTTTATCAACAATTTTAAAAAAGTCACATTTTTAAAAAAAATTATTACAACTGAATTTGATGAAAATTTGTGGTGTTATATCACACAAAAATATTTAAACATTGAAAAATTAGCAAAGATTTGTAGAAACAAATATATGACTCTTGGTAATTGGAAGTTTTAATTTTTTCACAAAAAAATTAGATATTCGACTACAGAACCGTTCGAGCATAATTTAAAAATAATAATAATGGTTTAAGATAAAGTGAAGATAAAAAATTAAATTCAACGAAATTAAACCATTGAAGCACTAACGTAACAAGGTGATTTTATTCAAATTTATTGGAATATTATTTTTTAACATTATTGTAATGTTATTAACTCTTTTAAAAATAGAGCACAATTGAAGGTCCATTGTCTTCCAAAATCCTTTTTATGCTATCCTGTGTTTCTGAAAAAGTAGGACTTCCTTTTCAGTACCATGGAAATCCCGTAATGTTCACAGTTGGAAGCACCAAACCCAAAAGGGTGAAGGAAGTTGATCGGCATTGAATTACTTCCTCTTTGCCAGATATTCGGAACCTTGTGGTCTCATTTCGTATTTTTTTTTTTTTTTTTTTTTTTTTTTTAGCAGCTTTGAAACTTTTTCCATTGTTTCTACAACCCACCCAAGAGGGGCGTTTAAAGTCAGCTCGGTGAATTAATTTTATAAAAGTATATAACTTTTTTTATTTAGGAAGTTAATAGTTAATATATTTAATAATTGTAGGTTTTTTTTGTTACATGCCAACTAATTTTACAGTAGTTAGCGGTTCTGTTAAAAAAAAAAAGGCCAGAATGCAGTAAAAAAGGTTTATCTCTAATTCCAAATTAATAGCTCTGATTCTATTATAGGTTTTAATGCCTGCAATTATTGTAATTCTATCGAAAATTAAAATATGAAGAAAGCGCAAAAGCAAAGGTCTTCAAATCTGTGTTGCTAACATCAACACCAAATAAATAATGGCTAAAAGCAGAAGCTGTAGAGAGAAAAAAAGAAGGAATCTGTTGAAAAACTAACAGGAAATTGGTCCCTTCCAAACCAAAAAGAAACCTGCAAGTTCAAGTTCTGAGTCAGATCCAAATATGATCCTGCCCAACAGCAGCTCTGACCTTGATATTCGCTTCTCCGAATTAGATCAGGATGATGATGGTTCTTCCTTGCTCCAGAAAAGGAACTTTATTATCGTAAAGAAACAAGAGAAAACCAATTTTTCTAAGTTTAAATATATATATTTTTTTCCTAGAAATGAATTGACTTTATTAAATAATGATATAATACAATCAGCCACACTCAAGGGCAGTAAGTATCAGGACTCTAAGTTTCCATTCATACCATATATACAAGTGAACAAATAAAATAAATAAATAAATAATATAATAAACAAAATATATGAATTAAAATATATGAATCAATAAACAAAAAGTATGTATATAAAGATAAAAATAATTTGAAAATATGTGCATCGCAACGAAATTAAATAGATAGATTAATTGAATAGTAATAGAATTGAATGATAGCCAAAATAAGAAAAAATTCAATTAAGTAAAAATAAAATAAATCTATTTGAACACATTCATACATATCGACGTCGTTTTTTGAAAATGGCCTAAGCGCCAAAAATTCGAAATTTAGGTTTCAATTTCTTATGGGATGTAAGCAATACCTCTATCGATTCCCGCTCATGATATATCGAAAAAAAAAATTGGAAATGGTCTAAATTTCAATTACTGATGGCGCAAGCACCAAATACAAACGACTCTCAGTCATCACTCTGGCCTTGAAGTGCTAGAATCCTTAAAAATATATTATGAATATAAAGGTTTTGCCACCTTAATAAACTCCTACTGTATACAATAAAGAATTAAATTAAAAAAAAAAAATTGTTATTTGGAGAAAAATCGTTTCATGTGTTTTCTGTAAAGTTTGCTAAATGGCGCTTACGTCTTTTTTAAAAAAAACTACGTCGATATATACAGTAGTTAAATAAAAAAAATTAATTATTTTTATCATGACGGCTACGATCGAGAGTATTACAAAGGAGAAGCCAACTAATACCGATTCCAAGAGACTGAAGAAGACAGTTATATTGAGAACAAAGACATAATTTAAGCGAACTTCGTACTTTTGTCCTATCGTATGGGATAAAAGTTTGCAATGGGTTTAGAAAAATTGCGATATCTCTGTTGATGATTTCCCAATGGAAGCTGCTATTGGGCAGGATTTAATGAAGGTCGTAATGAATAATAATAAAAATAATATAAAACAATAATAAACTTCATGCAGAATATTAGGAAAATTGATGACAAATTGTAATACCAAAAAATAACCTACTCTATATTCAAAATTACGAATGATTAAAACCAATATTAAAATTGATTTTTTGATTAGAAATGTTATTAATCATTTGTATTTTCCTCCTATATTTTAGAAGAATTAGAGTTCTGACTAAAAAGTTTGTAATTTATATTAATAAATAAATTAAGTGTTTGTAATTTAAAAATAAATTAATTAAAATAATAATAATTGTATTTTTTCATCCACATTAAACAGTTATTGAATAAAATATTTTCCGAAAATGGCTTGTGTACTTTTAGCCTGTATTTGCTAGTTTTAAGACAATGAATTACTTACTATTTTAACAGAACCAATTTTACATATACCTTTTTTGAGTATTGTCCAAGATGATACACGCTGTATTGAATCCACGTCACCATGGATACTAGTTAAAAAAGAAACCATTAAATCACGAAGGGGAGTGATTTATAATCTCACTTTATAGAAATCTTAATTCCAAAGAGCTTTTCAAATGGGGCGGAGGCTTTTTAAAAAAATGGAAATACGCTGTTACTTATTGAAACTTCCCACTTTCAATAGGGTCGAGAAAGCTATTTACCAATTCTTAATGTTAAGGGGGGTGGGTATGGAAGATGACGGCTGTGAAAATAGCGGGGGGTGAGCCTTTTGTAGGAACCGTTAGGTGAGGGGCGAAGAGGGGGGGGGAGGAGGAGGTTCCTTGAATAACGCATCCAGATCGATCTATTAAATCTGAGGTGGAGGAGAATCTGCATAAGAAAACAATCCCAGACGCAGCAGACGCGCGGGTGGAAATAATGTGTGGATGGAATTAGCTGGAGGTGAAAGGGATGAAAGATTTATGGGCGAGATGGAGCGGGAGGGGGGAGGGGAGGGTGAGAGATGGGGGAGGGGTCTGAGCGATGGAACTAAACGCCCTTTATCCGAGCGACCTCTTAAGTCTTCTCGCCGCCTTTGGCATACAGCCACCTAGCATCTCTTAGTCCGGCCCCATATACAGCCCCATAAATCTCAGGATAGGCTTAATTTCCTATTCGAATTAAGAAGAAGCAAATTATTTTAATGGAATAATTTCTTGGAACCGAGATGAAGGAAACGAAAGGAACATACTAAACTTTGGTATACTTTTTGTAGCTGTTCTGTGAATGAACAGATTCGTTAATAAACCTTAGAGTTGTAGCACGAAATGAGAACTTTATAAGTTAGAAAAAGGTAAACTTAAACGGTCAAAAATATACTACTTACTTTAATTCGCTCCACATACCGCACATTAATTTACCAATAAGAGAAATTGTTTAGAATTAAATGAAATGTAATTTTTAGAGTACAAAATATTATATTGTTACTGAAGGGGCAAATTTAGAACTCCTAATAAGTTATAAAAACCTTTCATCACTGTTAGCTGAGCTATATATCAACAAATCAAATATAAAAAAAGGCTCGCTGTAATTCTCCTATGACGAATAATGAAGAGCTTACATCTCTCTCGCAAGCCTCTTCAAGTTTCTATAACAATGAATTCATGGAAGACAATTTTAATTTAAAGGGTAGCCTTTAAATGGTTAGTTGTATAATAAATTTTAAAATTAAGGTTATTCAACTCGACGGCAAGTTCATTTTTTTTTTTTGTCTGGACTTTAAACAAAGTGCACTACAATGGCGATGTTGCAAAAATAATTCTAGGAATTTATATTGTTACCGAGAATTGAAGACTCTCGTGAAGAGGGACTAATGAAATGGAAAAATATCTTTATCCTGGAATAGATCGTGCTCTATGATTCAGGTATGGGGAAAATTTGTCTGGCTTCTTGATATGTAAAAGTAATTGTAAAAAAAAAAAAAAAAATCCCTCTCCCCCTCTCTAAAATCTAAAAAAAAAAAAAAAAGGATCAAAGAAAATGACTTATCTTAAAAGTTGAGGAAAACAACTCTTTTAAAAGAGCGGATCGGTACAACTCAGTCACTAGATTGAGTGGGCCCTTTTTATGAATCACGATTCACTGGAATAATAATTAATTAAAAAAATATCCGCTAAATTAAATTCCATATCCACATAACTTCATTTTATAGTTTAATTAAATTTAATGAATTGAAAGAGCCAAGTAGAAATAATAGACTACGGATTAAAAATTCAATTATTTCATCTGAAAAAAAAAAAAAAAAAAACGCTGCAGATTTATACACTAAGGTTTATTAATTATTTCCAAATATTAATATAGTATATACTAATAATATATTACAATATATATATATATATATATATATATATATATATATATATATATTTTAATGATATAAATAAATACAAATTTATTTGGATTTAAGTTTTTTTTTATTCAAAAGAATTTATATTTCGTCGCTTCAGAAAAGAACCGAATTAGGCATTTTGTTTTTCTCACTTAAGATAGTTCTCTCTATATAATATTTAATCCTAAACTTGGTAATGTGTCATTTGTGAAAAATAATAAATTAAAATTATATATATATATTTTTAAAAATACGCAGAAATGTTCTGACAAGTTTAATGATAAGCTAGGAAGTAGACAAAACATTGGAGAAACATTTTATCATGGAACAATAAAACAAAAGTAAAAAAAAAAAAAAAAACCTCTCCTGAAAAATTTAATTTTTGAGTTAAGGTATTTTGTTCCGAAGCGGCGATTTTTCGTCTATCTCCACAAATGACCGAGATATTGGCGTATCAAACCTTGGTTTCAAAATGATAGATGGAAATGTCGAGTTTCATGGATCATTTTGGGGTGACCTGTGACTTTGGTACCGAATCTCAAAACAATCGACCTAGCGGTATCCGAGAAAAGCCGCGGACGGCGAACGGACGGGTTTTTTTATTTATTGGATTTTCGGATTCAACGTATACAATTTTGAGGAGGGAGGGAGGGTTAATTTTTTTTTTCTTAGTCGATTACGAAGGGTCCTTATAGAAAATAAAAAGTTATTATTTACTAGATCCAATGATCAGAAGCTCTTCAAGACTATGAGATAAGATAAAATAATCATTCCTAAAATAAACCTAAATTCAATTAAACTTTATCTTTTAAATTAACTCTATAAGGAAATATTTGGACATTTAATACGAGAGATGGATTTAAAAAAAAAAAATAAACTCGTGTACTGCCTGAAAAGTCTGATGTTGGAATGTTGGTCCAGTCCGTTTCGATAAACTGTTCTTCTCTAACATAGATTAAATTTGTTTCAACAAGTTTCTCATGAACGTTGGAACCGTTTGAAATTAAGTTTCTTCAATGAAGTTATAAATTCCTCTCAAATTATTGCTCCGAATTGTTTAGAAGTTTCGTAATAAATTAATATAAAGTGCTATTCCGGTATAGTTGGTTTTGTAAATGCATATTCTTTAATTATTTAAATTTTGTCTAGAATTTCTGCAACTGCTTCAAACTTTCATACCGAAAATCCAGAACGCCTTTACAAAACATCTGCTCATCGGAGTGGGGGCAAAACCTGGTTTGGAGTATTCGAGGGCAGAATGTACATATTGTATGCGTTCGTATTGTACAGGCATGAATGTGTTTAAGATGATTTATTTTGTGTATACACAAACACAGGGAGTTGGGATGGCCAAGCGGGCGAAGGCACTTGCAATAGGTAAACCAATATCGAGCGTGTTTAGTAGAGGTTAGATTAGACTGAAATTTTGAGGTTTATTTTCAGTTTATTATTTTCTAAAGCAAATTTAGTGATATACATATATATATATATATATATATATATATATATATATATATATATATATATATATATATATATGTATATATAATTTGATATATGTGAATTTAGGTGAATTGTGAATTTTTGATTTAGGTGAATGCTTTTATATATAAAAATAAAGGCAGGCTGTTGCTATTTTACCAATGTATGTATTTATTAGAATATTTAATATATTTAATTCTGTGATGTGTTATAAATTAAACTAAATAAGGACCTTTTACAGAGATGGCTGAGGATGGCCAAAAATTTGCATCGAACTAAATAAAATTGGTGAAATAGCAACAGCCTGCCTTTATTATTGCTGCGAATAGGCCATCTGAGGACCACGTTCCAATTTCAACTCCTAATTCTTAGCCTGGCTTTATTTTTATATATATTATTTTACTTATTTTTATCATTATTTTTATTTATATTCTGTGTATATGGTATAAACAATTACTTAATCCCTAACACTTACCTGGCATAATGGACCAATAACAAAAATAATACTTAATCAAATAATACGCTCACTAAAAAAACCTCAGAGGAAAAGGAAAATGTGGTAGAAAAAGAAATGAGAGAGTTTTTTCCTCCCTCCCCCCCTTATACGATTGTACCTGAAGGCCTAACTATAAATGAAATCACTTTTTCTCGTACTTTTGAGACAAAGAACAAACTTAAGCACACAAAAAAATATTTTAATAAAAGAGACAAAACCAGAACGAACTGGTCTCAACCAAGTCATGGCCCTCCACCACCATACAAACTGCTGACCGCCTGACGGTTTAGTAGTGTGGCCGCGAAGCTCAGCTGAATTTGAATTAAATTAAAAGTTATATTGTTATTTACACAATATATATTTATAATCAGACCTCTCCAAAATTTCCATATTGCTTTCTAGGGGTTACGAAACAAATAGAAAATGCACTCCCAGCCGAACTTCGATAAAGTGAAATAGTCTTTTTTATTCGGAAAAAATTAAGACTAAAAAATTAAAGCTAATGAAAAATTAATGAAGGAAAGTTTAAGTTTAGTATCAACACTTCCGCTCAAGATTGTTGGGGTTGAATCAAATACTAATTTATTTTTTTCTTTTTTTTTTATTAATTATTATCTTAAAGCCCTTCAAAAAGATTTAATATCAGTCATTTCTCGTTAGTATTTTAATTTTTTAAGTACTTTATCAAATGACACAATATGATTATGGAATCGAGGTATTAGTATGCTAGTGATTATTGTAAGAACAAAAGTGATAATTTTAAGACTTTATAACATTATACGTTATTACTTTCCTTACAATCTAGGCAAGGAAGATATTGTAATGATATCAAGTTCGTAATTTGTGTCGGGTTTTCCCATTAGATGACTGAGTGAACAAATCGGGCATGTTAGGCGAAATAGACGAAAAAACATGTTTTTCTATAGATTGTTCCGCCAAAAAGCGGTAACAATTTTGGTGGAATTTGCCTCAAATCTTCTCTCAGAAACAGTTATGAAGAAAACGGAATTTATTGGCGCATAACTCACAAAATTGTATTATGGTAAATTGCCAATGGGCATTTTAAAGGCAATTAAATTACTTACAAAAGATAAAAACGATAATCGAAATCGTACCATTATTAGCAAAGACACAGCAAACCTTTTTTTTTATAGGACTTGTAAGGGATGGTAGTGGAATGGTGAGGGTAATAAAAGTGTAAAATGGTAATTTAATATTCAGTAATTCAGATAAATTTCCTGATTATGAGGGAATACCCGAAACGTTAAAAAGAAGATGTGAACATCAATAATGAAATTGATAAAAAGAAGATCCTTCAGTCATAATATTAATTTTTACAAAATTAATAAAAAAATAATTAATAACAATAACAAATAATAAGTTACTTCCTGACTTTGGTGGTGATACTACACATTAAGTTTCGAGACTAAAAACATCCCATCCTGATTTAATATTTAACTTTAGAAAATTTTTAGTAGTACGAAGTGTGAAGTAGGATCGTGGTTAGAACTAAAGGCAATGTCCGACCCTGTCTGAGCCGCCATATTTGAATACGAATCACACGAGATTTGTGTATTACAAAAATTACTTTGTACGTGCAGATTGTTTGTATTTATAAAATTTGATATACCTAACAACGTTATTGTATTAACTTATCCGTTTGTTGTAATACAACTTACTTTTATATTTTAAACAAACAGAATTTTGTTGAAACAGATTAAAAGCCTATATATATATAAAATCTCTAAAAAACAAAAAAATTATCTAAATTGAACCAGTATTAGCAAAGATAAAGCGTGTTTAATAATTAAGACAAGGCTGAACTCTAGATGGAAAACGGAGTGTGTTCGAAAGCAGACAGATAGAAATCAATCTCTTTCCACCACGCTCCATCCTATTCTCTGCAATACGCTCTGTAATAATTAAATATAATAATATAAAAATAGAAATTATGAATTTAATAATTTCAATTTTTATTTGATTTAATGGAAACTAAACGTTTCCATGAACACTAAATACAAATTTTAAAAATTTATTTTTAGCTTTGCAATCCAAGTACACAGAATTGTTATACTATAATTGTTTAAAAAACTATTTTATTGTACTTTTGTGAGAGAAGACGTAATGAAGTACGAGCTGCTAAAAATATTTCAAGTAATGTGTGTATGCGAATTCTTCAAAATTATTTTTGTTTATTATGATTATAGTTCTAAGGAAAAGTTGTCTGATACGCGCACCGCACCAGATTTTTTTAAATGACTACTTATGGACAGGTATCTAAGTTGCAGTAACAAAACAACAAGATAACATGAGCTGTGTATTGATAACACCGATCCATAACCTTTATCGAGCAGCTGTGAAAAATTTACAAAAACGGAAGCAGCATGATTTGGAATTCAACGCCTCATTTAATAGCATTGTTCAATATTCAGATGAGAATCCACAAGCCTACACAAAGCAGAATCTCGTGTCATTCACTCGCTAAATATATGATAATTTAAATAATAGCATTGCGACTGTAGAAATGGGTATGCGAATTTTTTCGACTTGATAATGAACAAATAACAAATGTTTATTGGCGCCTGAACCGAGCTGACGACCGTGGCGACTTTCCTTGTTTTTTTCTCGGAGGAAGGAAAGTGGGGAGCGATTGCTAGGTTCGGCATCGAACCTTCGAGCTTACTTTGTCGTTTTATTATTAATGTTGCAAAATACTGTTTTGCACGTCAATAATACAAACAAATGTGGCAAAATATTATAATATTTATTAATACTAGCAAAATAAAGACGTATAGATTTCAATTCCTTCTGGAGAAACTATGGAAGTAGCCTGGATATTGACGTAGAATGGGAACGGATTTATGGTAATATAAATTTAATATCGAGGAGAAACTTTGGGGCCTGGTGCGATATGGTGCCTCCGAACCGACAAGTTAGGTGCCTCCATAAATTTTCCATTCTATTTCGCCTTTATGTATTTCGGTCAAGTAATTTAACAGCTCGTTGATAGAGCATACATTAGATAGATAAACAATTTATCCTATTATGCTCTGCGATTAGTAACTAAAAGTCTTTCAAAGACATTTTAATAACCATTTTTGATTTTTTAGTTTACTGAATCTTTTTTCACAGTTTACTTTATTTAATAATTTACTTTTTTGCATTTTATTAGGTAATATGGGTTGGTATATAATCTATATTATAAAGAAAATGTGAGAAACCTTTCAGTGGATATAGGTATTCAAAAAAATGGTTGTGGTTTGCGTTTAGTGGAATCTAGAGATATTTTACACTAACAATGTTCCAGTTTTGGAATTGAAAGTTTTGGACTTTATAGATCGATACATTACTGTATGGTTTTAAGGATCTTTACTATATAGTTTAACGAACTCCCGTTGTTTTATTGATCTATGTGAACAAAATAGTTTGGACGTTTCTGAAGAAAATTAATTGAAAATTTCTGAAGTCACAAAGAGCAATATATTGATAGAGTAAATATTAATATTACTGATATAGCCATAATGATAGATTGATTGTCCGTGCTTAAAATCAACTAAAATCCATGGTTAACTGGTGTATTCTTTAAGTATGATCGAAATTCATGGAAGAGGCTGAGGGTTAAAAATACAATATATTTAGATTTTTTCCTTGTGCGGTATCCAAGGAAATGAAAGGACAGACTATACTAATTGGCAAACATGAAAGACGTATCGCCAAACTATACAATAATTTCAGAAAACAGGAAAAAATTATGATAAACCATATATCAATTTATGGTAAATGGTATCAATAAAATCATATATAAAATTATGATAAGGAAGATAGGAATAAGTGGCGGTCGGGTCTATCAAAACTTCAAGAATTAATACAACCAATAACTAAACCAGCAGAGCATATAGGAGTATTTTATAACTTTTCCCCCACTCTTTCCGTTTCTTTTAAATTCAATCTGAGCTCAGGTTTAATTAATTGCCATAATTTCAAGTCTCACAGTTATCAGTGGTTTCATGCGTACGAGATGTTTTTCGTACTAAATAGCGTGTTTTCGTCTATGTAATTTATTTAACCCCTAATTTTCTTGATGTACTGTTATCATTGCCTGTTTACGAAATATGTTTATGAAGAATGCTTGGGTAATTCTTTTTTTTTTTTTACTTAATGCTACCGGATTTTTGTTTATGTATCGGGCTACTCGGGCTAAATAGTGATTATAAATATAAAATTTATGTCAATGTTTACCATATTACAGAAACAAAATCTTCCACCATTTCTTTTTTCATTACTTCAAATATAATGAATAAAAAATATAATTATTTCAACTTGGTAACTTTTGTATGGTATTTTCTACTAGATTCTATTGAAACTGCCCAGAATTTCACCAGAAGAAAATTATATGACATCCTGAAAGAATTCAGAGGGATGAAAAAAAGATGAAAAATTTTCATTAATGGAAGAAAAACTCATAGAAATTACAATATTTTCCTAACTTAGGAAATCCCAGGGCCCTATTTCATAATAAAGTACAAGTAAGAAAAGTGGAAAGGTTCGCGTTGAGATGTTACAAGTTACTTATCGTCATTAGATAATAATAATTTTTTAATTTTTTTTTTAATTTACTGTTTTTTAATATAACTTTTTTAAATGTTGTCGTGTTTCAAAACATCATAAAAATGATTTAACGATATATAACAACTACATAACATCTTGTACTATACTTTATAGACAACCCCTGTTTCATAATAAAGTACATGTACAAGTGAGAAAAGTAAAAGTGGAAATATTCGTGTTGAGAGGTTACGAGTTATTTATCGTCAATAGATAAAAATAATTTCATTCATTTTTTTGTTAATTTACTGCTTTTTAATATAACTATTTTAAATGTCATCGTGTTTCAACATTATAACAATGTTTTAACGATATATAATAATTATAAAACATCTTGTACTATACTTTATAGACAACCCCTGTTTCATAATAACTGACTTACACTGTAAAATGTTAAACCATAATAACATTTAGAATAGTTATATTAAAACTGTAAATTTAAAAAAAAATGAATAAAATTATTATTATCTAAAGACGATAAGTAACCTGTGACCTCTAAAAATAAATCTTCCCACCAATTCTACTTGTTGAACTTTATTATTAAATACAGCCCTGGTAGAAGCGTTGGGAATGAAAAAAATGCTTCAAATAATTTTGTTCGGTTTTAAGGCTCAAATACCCTTATGTTCAGCGGTCAAGGAAATCAGGAAAAAAGTTACCGATAAGTCGGAATTCTATTTGTTCGTAATGGATGTAAAACCGTATATATATCTGCTTTTTAAGATTTGTCTTCGGTACCTCGAGACGGGCTCATGTGTCCCACCTTTACGGCGAGTTAAAGTGGCTCTTCCCCTCCAACCGTAGACAATATTTCTTCGGATCATTCCTATACCAAACTATCACCACCCAGGACCCTTCCTACATCTACAGGCTTTCTCGCCCGCTCCTCTATCCTCTGGAATTCCTTTCCTTCTAATATCCGACATGCTTTTTCTCTAACCTCTTTCAAATCCCTCCTTTTCCAACACCATCTTTATTTCCAAAATGATGCTCTCTAATTACGAAATTGCAATTTAAGATTAACGTCTAGATCAGAGATAAATAATAGCTTTTAATGCACTACCTTCAACTTTGCTAATCAGCCTATTATTATTGTATTTTTCATTTTTATTTTTTATTTTTGGTTAAAATTAATTATACTTTTTAAGACAAGAATTTATATTGTTTTCTTATTATTTTGTAATCTTATGGCCAGATACTGTTTCTGTTTTATTTGTTCGATTGCGTTATTCTCAAGAGAACTAGTCCCAGAATAAAATTCTTCTTCTATTCAATTGTATTCTACATATTTCTCGTATTTCCTAAATTTAGTATTTTTTTTTTAAGACCTAAAGGCAATACATCTATCTAAAATTCAAGTTTTAATTAAGAAAAGAGACAAAAGGAGCGGACAAGGATATACAAAGAGAGAAGGCAATTCAACCACTTTCCATTCCGTGAAAGAACATTGCTATCTCGAAAGGATCTCAAAGGGGGTCCAGATTGGTTAAATGAGATGATTGTGCTAAGATAGTGTGAAAGTTGTTAAAACCGCCTCTATTAAAACAAGCCACGGATGTAATGGTAATTAAAACTTCCCCCTTTTTGGCGGAGATAAAAATAAGACGCTGCGGAGAAGGGGGAGAGGCCAGGGGAGAGCCGAAGTAAGTGAAAAGGCTAAGATGGCCTGAGGACAAGGGCGGAAGGAGGGCGCTAAATGAAATTACCCATGCTTCAGGCTCGGCTTGGTTAATCAGTTTAATGTTGAGGAGATTACTCATTCCAACGGAGGGACGGTGAGCAGTCTCTATTATTCAGACTTTTCCCCCTCCCCCCTTTACCTCAGTAATTTTAGAATAAGCGAAACCCCTCCCCTAATCCTCACTAAACCCCCTTTTAATTCTGAAAACCGTTTACAGCTTTCCGTGTGTTTAAAAGCCGCCCGCTCTCTTGCAATAACGACTCCTAAGTATTTTAGCACCGTTATAAACACCATTCCCGCCCGGGAGACAATTCCGTTCTTAACCTAGTTATAATGCACGGTATATTGTCGAAATATGCAACAACTCATAAGATATGCCCGCCCAAACTGGCAATTTTCGATGCGCTTTCGTTTTCGACACCGCAACCTAACCCTCTCTCATGCCTTGAAAATTTGAGTTCATTTTATAAATTATTTCTTTACTTCATTATTATAACTACTTATTTCATTCGTCACATTTTTTTAAAAACAAATAATCCATATTTATTCCGAAACTATTCCAAAGCAATATATTCTTTTGTTTTTTTTACTTAAGATGATATTTCAGCCATAAATAGGCCATAATTAAATATAAAAAATAAAGGTTTGCTTTTATTGTTTTGTTTTTTCATTAGAGAATTAATATATATATATATATATATATATATATATATATATATATATATATATATATATACTTTATAATTTAAATTAATCGAATTTATTAATTAAAGCTATAATAAAAGAGACAAAAACTATTATTTGTAGGTATGCTATTGGAAAATTAAAAAAGAAAGAAAAAAAAGTCTGTCAAATAACAACACATAACTAGCCGACACATCAGGACTGAAAAACATAAGATCACATAAATACTGGCCAGAGATTGCACATCCCGCATCAACAGCTATAAAAAGACTGTCAAAATAGAAATAGCACATTATTCTAAAACAGTTTAACATATACTGGCACAAAAGGGACGAAGTAAAATTAAAAATATTGTTGATGAAATTGTTTTTTATATTTTTTTTTTTACCGAGTAAAGGTATTGTTTTTTTATTAACCCCGAACGAAGCTCAAGACTCTTCTGACAATACATTAATTTACTTTCTGTATGTTTACACTTGCACAGATGCAAGGAGTTTTCTTTATTTTGACATACACAGAGGCATAGGATGGAAAGTATTTGCGTGGAGAAGCGACATTGGAAGGCAGCAGTGGAAGACACCCGACTACTACTGCAAGTTTCAATATCTCTGAAAGTCCACTTCACTTACAACCCACCAATGAGTTTAAATAGATATGCAAGTACATTGCCACTCTCAGGATGAAAAGAGTTATAAGATATAAGACATTTTATATATATATATATATATATATATATATATATATATATATATATATATATATATACACACACACACACACACATACATACATACATTTTATTATATATATTCTCTCTCTCATTCGGTATTATTATTTTTATATAAATTATTTTTTTTATTTCAACGTTTTTCAAGTATTGGGAATTTATGTTTTTTTACATAGAACCGTAAGCATACACATGATTCGATATGAAACATTAAAAAAAAGTCGAGAATACTTAAATGTAATAAGATATGTTTTCAGTATCTTGAGCTCAAATTATTTCAAAACATTCACGGGATCTCACATAAATTATACTTCATTGATAACAGTCCAAAATGATTTAATTTGCAATACAATTATTATTTTGATTAACAATATGAACCAGACTCCATTTTTAAATAAACTATCCATATATTTAAGAATGGATATACTTTACAAAATTGTGTATTTCATGACGCATTTAATAAGTTGTTCATCATTTATTGTGACAAAAAAAAAAAAATCATGTCCGTGAAACTATGAAAATACCATTGGAAATAATTTTAGATAGCGCGAAAGGGGTACCCTGCCTCAGTATAGTGATATGCCGGACAGATGGAAACCCTTCTATTCAGGTTCACGGAAGAATATTATTTCTCCCTGATACGGAAATGTGGAACTGACACGCCACGGACAAGTGTAAATGAACCCAAAAAAGAGAGACCGCTGAGCACATTCAACCCCGATGTTGGCGTAGGTGGATCTTGAGATCAATCTGCCCAAGAGTATTCTGGGAATCGCAGCTTCTTCCAATCTAGACTGAGTTTTATATTTACACCGAAGGGCCAATTTCAGGACGGAATAACTTCTTACACAGTCCTTATTCGTTTTACACTTTAAAGGTTGGTTCCCAGAATAAATAAGATATGATGTGATTATGATATGTGAAATAAATCTGGTACGGTTCGCGTATCTTTAGTTTGAATAGAAATTAATTTTTGCTCAAGTAGGATAGTATATAAGTAGAAAATAAAAACTACAATAATCACTTAAGTTCATGTTTTTTTTCGCCACCTTTCATTGCCTTTTACAACTTTAAAAGCAAAGGGAAGGTGGCGAAAAATAAATGTAAGATATTAATTTTTCTAAAATCTTTAGCTTTCCAACGGTATACTGTATAGAAATATTAATACACTTATTTCCAGAAATTTGCTTTCAACCTGGGATTTGTTTTCTCCTTTTTTTTTTCTCCATTATTTTATTATCAATTCTTTATAGTTAATATTTATCCATTTTTTATTACTACTAATCTTACACTGTTCCTCTGCATGTATTTGTGTCAGTGTGCATGCCCAACTTATATTTTTTTCTATTGCTATTAGTTTTAATTGTTTTTATAATCATCGTAAATAGTAGTGTTAAGTTATTGTGTATAATAGTTTAGTTATAGAGAATTTATTGCATCACCAGAGTAGTAAGCTTAGTATATATTTTCTTTATATGTTTTTTTTTTTATCGCATGCCAAGTAGTTATTCTTTTAGTTAATCCAGTACAGTATTTAATTTTATTTTTTGCTTTGTGATATAGGAGAGACTAGTAGTTATTATTAATTTGCTCATTTTTGATAAATAACCGATAGTAGTATCTGCATGTGGGCTGACAGAATTGCATTAAATTTTTTTTTTATCGTTAGGGCCATCTATGGACCACGATGCTTGTGTTTTACATAGCTGTATGTTTCTAGTTGTCGTCTCGTTGTTTACTGCGATTGGTGTTCTGAGTGGTGGGTTTGGTAGCTGCTTTCTTATATGTGCCTTGAGCTTTTCTTATGGCCCAGTAGTCCTTCATTTTCTTGCTAAATTCAATCTTGCGCTCCTCAGACCATTTCCTGGTCTGTGGGTAGTTTCTGTGAGGGACGTTACGAAAGATGCAGTTTTGACAGCCATATGATATTCACTCCGGTCATCTATGTCCTTTTGATCAATATAGAGTTCCGCAAGATCCTTCTCTACTTGCTTCATCCACAAGAATCCAGTGGCCTTGCCCTTGTTAGCAACCTTGAAGATCCTATGGTACAACCTGTTAGAGTCCATTCTGGACAGGTGCCCGTAGAAAGTCAGTCGCCTTCTTCTGATAGCATCTATGAGGTTTTCTTGATGCTGGTAAAGCTCTCGATTTGGTTTATACCATCGTCTTCCATCTGGTAGGATCCTTGGTCCTACTATCCTTCTCAGGAACTTCTTTCTTGTACTTCAAGGGCTCTTAATGGGGTCTTCTTAGTTAGATATAGACACTCTGTTGCATAGAGAACTGAAGGTGCATTAAATTTATTTTTATCATTTATCTCATATTTTTATTTAAGATTTTAAATAAAGTTATTATTTTCTTGAGTAATTTATTTATTTAATGAATATAATTCTTCCGACCCCTACAGTACTTTAGAGGAAGCCGTTTTGAAAATCATGTATTTAAGAATTCAGACTATTTGAGTGAGAACAAGACCTAGCTTTTTTACAATAAAGAACATTAAAGACATAACTTTTTACATTAAAGAACATTTAATTGTGCATTGATATAACGAGTTTGATCAAAATCTTCAGAGCTTTTTCCGAGATAAAAAAAGTATAAATTGGATGATATAAAGTGGCAATTCTGGTAAGTCGACTTTGGCTAAAAAGTTGCTGTAACATCACAGACTTATACCTAACTCAAATACATGTATTTGTGTCAGTGTATTATTGCCCAGCTTATATTTTTTTCTTATTGCTATTAGTTTAAATTATTATTATAATCATCGTAAATAGTAGTATTAAGTTATAGTGTATAATAGTTTAGTTATAGAACATTTATTGCATCACCAGAGTTGTAAGCTTAGTATATATTTTCTTCAATTTCAGTTTCGTATAACTTATCGTTTTTTTAGCTAAGATTTTCACATGCACATATATTTTGCGATACTTGGTTATTTGAACTCAGGAGACATTAAAACCTGTATTTCCGTTGAAAACTCAGATTTGAAATTTTACACGATCCCAATACTTTCTCTCACTATACATTCCATATACAAATAAGAAAGAAATAAGTCAAATAATTAGTTGGATTTTCTTGCTGTTAAATCTTTCTCTGAATTGTTCTTAATGTCAGAGGTTTAAGGATTTAATGACGAATTAAAATATCGGGTGTGACCACTCACTCACACGATTTTCCTTAACGGTTATGGTCCAAAAAGTCCGATTAGAGAAACTTTTAACAGTGTATTTTACTAATATTGGTCTGCTAATGATTTTTTTCTTTTTAAGTTGGCTTTATTTATTTATCTTTCAAATGGGCCTAAGAGATGTATATTTTTTTCCAAGCTATTCGAAATACTAAAAGAAAGTAAACGAGTTTCCAAAGGAATACTCACAGGATATTTTCTAAACGTGCCTACAAAGTTCAATACTCAGTATGCAATGGTCCAATCTCGTTGATTTTTTTTTTGTTTTGCCGGGAATTTGATTGACCTTCAAATCACTTGGAGGTAATTGACCAGTAAATGTATAGTTTTTGAGCCATGCGTAAATAAAATTTTCTTTTCGTCATAACTTTTTCCTGATTTTTTTCGGGGATGTGCTATACATACGAATAGTTAGAGGGAATTCAGGAGATGGTTTTAGGCAAGTTTTATCATAATCGTAAGAGCCGTTTTGTGACGACAGCCGATAGAAAAATACGTATTTTATCTATCGCGCTCAGGGTGCCCGTTTGGTACCCTGACATCAAAGGACAAAATCGGTTTACCCGTTCAATAGATAACCGTGGCATAGGCTCAAAAACCAATGGCTGAAGTTTTTTAAACTGAGGGGGGCTTTGAAAGGCATAGGTCAGTTTAAAAACTGCACGGCGAAATTTTGACCCGATTACAATACCTTCCTACATGGTAAGGAAAGTAATTACATCTGACCTATTATGAGGTTATGAAAAATATATATTGATGAATATAACCAATAGGACCCTGAGAATAATAGCGAAACTAATCCAAACAGGTCCGAAGAGACTCACTTATTTGTTCAAGAGCGAGGTCACCAAAGCAATCCGAAAAAAAGGCGACAAGGCTATTACTACAACTTGGGCTATAAAGCTTTCAGTTGTAAATCAGACTGGGGATGGGATTAGGAAGGGCTAGAGGAAAACATGAGAAGATTTAAACTAACACCGCTCGCGGAGGCTCGCTTTACTTCATTCTTCCCCTGCCTCTCTCTTGTTGATGGAAGGAATGGATTCCTCAAAGTTTGAATAGAGGAAAATAAAGATTTCCTATCAGCGTTGTAATTTAATCATATATTAAAACCGATTTGAATAAATGCTAGGAAAATGATGGACATAAAAGCCATATCATATAAATGATACATTGCGCATCCACAATAAATGTGATGCAACTCTAAAAGTATTATTTTGAGAAAAAAAAAAAATTAAAATTTTCCTATGTTCCTAAAAAATGTGTAGCGACTATTTGGGATTTTTTTTTTTAATTTTGCAACTTGGAACGTCGTAATAGGAAGGATAGGAAGGGGATACCAGTCCCCAAAAATTTTAAAACCCAAAAAGTTGGGAAATTTGGGATTTGAGAAGCTATATCAAACTGATAAAATTGTAGTAAAAAATTTACTTAAAGATTTACTACTTTTTTATTCGCAAAAAGTAGGTAAGTAAAAATCCAAACAGCTGGGAAATTTCAAATTTTTCATCACATAGTTGGAAAAATTAACATATTTAAATTATAATGAATAAGTGAACAATCTTCCTTATTTCTTTATTGTTTTTCCCTACCGCTATTTTCTATATTTTGAGGCTTATTTTACTCACCTTCAGGATCTTCTTACTGTATTATTCAATCACAAATTTTCAAGGTCAATTCAATTATTCTGATAGTCCTCGTCCTCATTCAAATATTATTTATAAAAATATATATAGCAATTTTTAGTCATATCTAAAAATTTTTATAATGAGGAATATCTGAACTGCAAGTGTTCTGATGTACCTTCGCGCAAACTTCGACTGTCTGTCTTATAGTAGAACTGTAAGTGAATGAGATAGAAGATTGTAAAAGATGGTGAATATCTATAGTTTATGATTAAGTGAATAAGAAAGAAGATTGTAAAAGATGGTGAATATCTATAGTTTATGATTAGTTAGAAGATCCTGAAGATCAGAAAAAACTCCTCGAGTCGTAGAAAGTAATTATAAGAAAAAACATAAATAAATAAGAAAGTTTCGTTCACATATTAGTTACAAATTGAAAATTGAAAATATTCCTGAAATACCAAATTATTATCAAAATATTTAATATCGTAATTGCACAATCCGATCAAAATTGTTGGGAGGTTTCAGATTTTGCATCCTCTCCTTCCCCCAAATAATTTTAGTAGCAAAGTCTCTGATAACAATACTAGTTTTATTATCGCTGATCCTTCATTTTAAAAGGAACTGTAAAAAAAAAGTTCGGGGTATTTTTCCTCCATCATCAGGACATCTAAATTACAAAAACAATTAAGAATTCATTATTATACCACATTATCAAACATTAATTTCATATAATATCTTTTTTTAACTTCACAACTACAGCCTTCATATTATTACCTTGATTCAATAAATTCATCAACATCAGCTTTTCAAAATTATATACCTAAAGTTGAAAAAAATGGTGCGAAAATCAATGAAGAAAATATATTTATATATATATATATATATATATATATATATATATATATATATATATATATATATATATATACATAAAAACGACTTTATTACAACATAAAGTCATATATCGTTGCCTAATAAACCCTGCCGCCATTTCTTTTTGTCGTGGAATATTTAATATATATATTTATATGTAATATATGAATAGATGTTATTAACAATATACCTAATACATATAAAATATATAATATGCCATCGGGAAAAAAAAAAATGAATCTAAAACATTATACATAAAAAAACAAAAAAATCATAAATTATGAAGTTGATTTTATAATTCTTCATAAAATGGAAAATGTGGCTAGGAAATAAGTCAAAGAAAAATGAAATATAATAAAAATTATAGAAAAAAAAAAAGAATTGAGAAGTCAAGAGAAAACGGCGCAAGAATGCCATTCCGCAATACCTAGAGGTGTGGCGGAATGAAATATAGGCGCAACTAAGTAGTGGTCAGGAAGCATCTTTTTTTTTTTTTATTTAGTAATAATTATTTCTATAAAATTATTAGTTCATAATTGATTACATTAAAAAAAATATATGTAAAAACCAATGGAGAATTAAGTAACTAATCCTAGATAAGAGCTAGGTTACATTTAGCAAAACTTTATATTTTAGAAATTTCTTTAAAAATTATTAACAACTATTCAATACGATATTTCGTACTGTAAACATTAGGGCATATTTTACATATATTTTCTTGTATCAGAAGTTTTTAATTTTAGACCTAAGCGAAATGATAACCTTAAGTTACCTTTTAATTACTCAGATTCTTCAGATATCTTTAATACGGAAGATAAAGATTTTTTTCTGTCCCAATGTTACACTTTTTTAATTAAAATATCATGGAACCAACAGGGACAGTAATATTCCTAATTAATGAAAATTAATTAATTGAAAAAAAAATAAGATATTCATCTATATCTTATTATATTTAAAATATAATTAAAATATAATTATATTGGTTTGCACCATTCGTTTTAACGTTTATTACCCTTTAAAATGATGTATATAAGGGGGTCATCGGCGAACCTCACAGTGGTGACAAAGTTAAAAATAACGAGCATATTCTAGGAGAAAACGTTACGGTCTACAATTTTTGTCTCAATCCAACTGTTTTGCCGTACAACGCGTTTTGCCATCTTAAGATGAGGTCCTAATGTTACCCCAAGCACTTAGAATAAGTTTACATTTTTTGAGTTTAGCCTTCAAAACGTTTGAATGCAGGAATGGATCACATGATAAAGCCATGATTATAAAATTAATAATTGTTTAACTACTCGTTTCATAATCTCTGATAAGAACAGAAGATGGGGAAATGGCGGTACTTCAAACGCTTTGTCAATTCCTAAACAACAGCCAATTTATTAATTATATCCAACGAGGTAACGAAGAGGCTACAGGTGGTTAAACTGTCTGAAGTGATTTTACAGATAGTATTGGAAACTAAACGAAAGGCGATAAGCCCACATCAATATTTATATTTTGGAATCCCGACTGCCCTAAGGTTATCCCGTCAGATTTAAACTTACCCCCGTTTAAGATAGTTAAAAGAAAATATTTCCGGTCATAATGTGAAATCACATGAGGACAAAACATTTTGATTTAGGGTTACATTATTATTTTATTTTTGCCTACATTTTTTGCACAACAATTAATTGCTAATTTTTTTCTTACTGGACAGTATATTACTTGCTGGTACTTGCTCTTAAAAATAACAAGCATATCTAAGAATGGTGAAAATTTGATTTTTTATACGTTTTGTCCCTTCTGAATCGGTTTCATTTTTCAAATTTCAAGACACTGAGGCTATAAGTTGACAAGATTAATTGCCATTAAACTGTTTATACCACCTATAAATTAAAAAGAGAAAATTAGATTTTCTGATCGTTTTATTAGTTTTCGGTGCCATTTTATTTTATTAGTGATTAGAAAGAAAAAAGGTCATTCGGTCACCAAGCTTTTTATTTTATTTTATATTATATAGACGTTTCGGCCATCTTATGAAAAGAACATGCAAAGTATGAAAAAAACATTTTTGTTTAGTCGATTTTTATTAACATTATAAATAAAGAAAGAATCTTTTTTTTTTATAAATTTTTTTATAAATTACAAAAATATTTTTTTCAGACTTGAGAATGGCCCAAGATGGCCGAAACTTCGATAAAATGTAAAATAAAATAAAAAGCTTGATGACCGAATGGTCTTTTTTCTTTCCAATTACTAAGAAAATTATAATGGATGTGACAAGACAATGCACAAATAAATAAACTCGAAGCCACAAAGTTAATGGTCGACTTCGTCCTTGATCCTGAAGACGATGTCTGACCGATCTTTCAATATCTAGCGGGGTATACTATTCGTCATATCTTGCCATCCCATCATCTCCGGCTTCTTATGCCATCAGTTCTCCTGTCCTCACACTGTTCTATCAGATTGGATTTTCACGCCCTATATATCTTGTAGTCGTTTAAGAAATACGATCCTCGATATATGATAAAAATTGTACAACCGTAAAAAAATACTCCTGATTTTTTTTTTTTACAGAAATTAATTAACGGTAAAAATTAATAGATCAATGATAAATCATAATACCTTAGTTGACTATTAATATTTTTCAAATTTTGTAGGATTAGCATTAGCACACCATAGCATAACGCAACGACATAAAGTTGATTTTGATAGGCCTAAATACTAGAAAATAAAAAAAATATATTTTATATATATATATATATATATATATATATATATATATATATATATATATATATATATATATATATATATATGATTTTCCTATTTTCAGTTTTTTTTATTTTCTAGTATTTTAGGCATGTCAATATATATATATGTATATATATATATATATATATATATATATATATATGATTTTCCTATTTTCAGTTTTTTTTATTTTCTAGTATTTTAGGCATGTCAATATATATATATATATATATATATATATATATATATATATATATATATATATATATATATATATATATATATATATATATATATATATAACTAAGAATATAGAAAAAACCTAACATAAATTACAAAACAGATACAAAGTACCTTAATAGTCACTATGCAGATATTGTAAATAGAGTAAAAATCAATAAACTAAAAAGATAGATAGACACTGCATGGCATAATTAAAACAATAAAAATAAAATAGAACTGTTAGTAGATAAATACAAATTAAAATTAATTTAAACAAATATGAACGTAATAAATAATAGGATGAGTTGGATAAACAGACAATTGATAATTATGATCCAAGAGGCAATCATCCTAAAAGACTTCAGTGATGACAAAGGAGTGATATAATTAACAATTATTATAAAATAAAACAAATTGTATTTGAAATTTATAATAAATTTTAATATTGACACGAGTAATAAGTTATATTTCCTTGTACATAAATTGTTTTGAGGTAAATTTAATTAAATTATTATAATGCTTTATAAAAAAATTGTAAAATGTAAAAAAATTAAAGTATTTTTTAAATGTAATAAAAAGAAACGTCAACTATTAGGTTTCAGGACATCTTCAGAACTTCTTATGATATGTTTTTTCATTACATTTAACAATTACTTTAAATTGTTTATCATATTGCAATTAAATAATATCAGATAATAAAATTACCAATTTGGTAGTAAAATTGCCATAATTTTCAACACCCTAGTTAACATTTTAAAAAAAATTCATAACCACAGATAGTAGTATTAAAAGAAGGATGGATGCAGTATACAGATTATACAGATGAATGGGAGGTTAATATAGAGAAAAAAAATACCCGTTATTAAAAATAAATGCAATCATGCATCTGTATGCTAATAGTTTATATATACTCTTACAAATATTGTGTACATTTATTTGTGGATCTATATTCCTTGGTTATAGATTCAAAGAAAATCCATTCTATATAACAGAATAATATAATAATACTTCTACTAATGATATCAAATTATCGGAAATATCGAAAATAAAAAAAAAAAAATTTTTAAATTTCTTTTAACAGAAATAACATCCAAATCACTAAATTCCTATGTTCGTACAATGTAATTATTTTAAGGAGGGAAAATAAAGGAAGTCATAGGTATATAAGTATATTTTTTTTTCACGAAATTATTGCACATCAATATAACATAATGATAAAACATATCTAATGAAAACGAATGGATTCTTGATTAAAAATCCAATAAATTACTAAAAAATGAATTTTTAAATTTCCTATATAAAATATTTTCCTAGGATGTTCCACCCCTATCCACTTAGTAACATTTAATAAAAAAAGAAAAAAAATATCCAAAATTATTAGTTCAAAATTGTCGCCATTCAGGTTTAATCATATTATCTAGTGATTATTTTATTTCAGTTTCAAGACCAGAACATAAGACTGTAACGCCACATTAAGGGATACTTAGTCATGGAAACATCTTTTTATTAGCTTATTACTCTGCACATTTAGTAAATACGTGTAAAATAATAAAAAAAAGATCAAACGGTTAAATGTGTTGTGACGTGTTTAAGAGTGACATGTGTCAATCCGATGTATTGTCTCATGTCTGTTACTCGTCAAGTTAGTAATTGTGTCAGTATGTAATACAGGCTTTTAAGGTTGTTAGGGCTTGTATGTGTCAGGATCGGTAATGCATTCGAGCAACCGGTGCCATTTCGTCATTGCATGTCATGATTCGATTTCTCATTTAACGCCAATATGCAACAGCATAGAATATAGGACTGATTGTGAGGATGTTTAAGAATTTTCGTTGGCTATTATAAATGTATTAGTCAATAAACATGTATGATGTTATTAATAAATTCAACTGTACATTGGATACGGCTGGAAATGTATGGTTTGTTTTTGACATTAAGTTTCATTCTCATTTCATTTAAAACCAAATGAGGTGGGCTAATTAAATGACCTGGGGAGGAATTATGAGTTTATAATTCATAAACTACATTGGTAACAGTAATAAGGTAAGTGTAATCAAATGTAATATAGTTACAGAAAAAAGAGAATTATGAGCTTTATAAAAATATACAAAAGAAGAAACAATGGGGATTTTGAAAAAAAAATATAAACAAAAATAAGAGATTAGAACGTTAGAATGGACAGCATGTTGACATTACACACATGGTTATTATGCAGACAACATTTACATATGTACATACGTTTACATGCATACATAAATTTATACCAAACAATATAATCAGAAAAAAGTCTAAAGGGATCTCTCTCTCTCTCTCTCTCTCTCTCTCTCTCTCTCTCTCTCTCTCTCTTCCTTCCTCCCTTGGCTAGTGCCTAGTTGACAAAAATTAAAACTTTATGGCCAAATAAAAGAATGTCACTGAAAGACGAAACTTGCAAAGGAAGAAAAATTTCACGATTTGTTTGTATACAAGATAGGGATTTGAAAGAATCTTGATTATTGGCAAAGCGGAAAATCCAAGACGTATCAAGGGAGTTAATTTGAACCTAATAAATATTTCTGGCATTATAATCAAGAAGTATAGATAATCAGAGACATAATGAACGAATAATTATTAGCATTTGATATAAAAAATTTGATGGCAGGGCTGCGCGATTTATATTGTACTCGTATGATGATTTTATATGACCATAAAAAAAAAAAAGTGACTACAAAATCTTTTCAGGTGCTATGCTGTATTTTTAAAGTTTAACTACCTTTTTATTTATTTTTTTTTTTTATGGACAAAATATATTTCAGATGTTGCTCTTTGTTTATTGGTGATCATCGCGATTGCGTACTCAAAGGTGGAGGGCATATACTTGTGTGAGTATAACAAGAAATAAGCCTGGATAAAGCGCAAACAAGCTGGACCAAAACAAAATATGTAAGGTATAAGCACACATTTTATTCTGAACGTCCAACTTAATAAGGATAAAACTATTCAAAAATATGATTACTTGAATAATAATATAGGTTAATAAATTGATTATTAATTCAGTTTTGTTAAAATCATATTGACGTTTGGTTATCGGCGATCGAAACTTGGTAAAAAAAAAAATTTTTTCTTGATTGAACGCAATTAATTTTTTTTTTCCGCGGAATTAGTTACCCTAATTGGAACCGGAAACAAAATGCCAGCACGGCAAAAAAAAAATTATGGAGGAATAAAGCCTATACAGAAAATAAAATAACAGATTAATTTTATAATTTTCTTTATTAATATTGCTTAATAACAATAATGAAATTTCTTTCAATTAAGTTTGACGTTCAGTGCAACTTCAGTTTTTTTCCTTTCTTTTGTAAATAATTATGTACTCTATTTTAAACAAGTTATTGAGTTTATAAATATAACTAAATTTAGCCTCGACGTCACCCTACTAATCAATTACAATAAATGCCAATATTGACTACATGGTAATATACACTTGTGAAATTTTGTGAATGAATTTGGCGCTACTCTAAAATTATGAACAATAATTATAATAATAATTTCTTATACAGAAAAAATAAATTTTTAGTAGGTAAGACAAGTTTGAAGACCCACGTAATTACTTTTGCAAGAGGAGAAATGTTCAAGGTAGGAAAAATCATTGCGTGGTGAGGAGGAAGACAGCGTAGTGCTTCTAGTCTGACATTAAGGAAGGTGGGACAGTGAAAATTTAATTTGATGCGAGACAACTTTTGCCTCAGGCGCTAAGCAACTTCGGAATTCTCAGACGAAAAGAAAACTAATGCGGTACCTTCAATGATAGCAAAACAAAATAAATAAGGTTCTAAGAGAAGTTCAAAACTTTTTAAGCTAATTTCAAAGTAATTCATTTTGAAAAATATATCGCTCATTTCCTGCAACAACGTCATAAATCGAAAAACCACGATTTTTGAGTTAATACCTTAGGGACAGATACTATGTGAACTTTTGACTATTTACTTTCCTGCCTATAATAGGTAAGGAAAGTATTGTAACGGGGTCGAAATTTTGATGTGCGGTTTCAAACGGATCTATGCGCCCCCTAGCCCAAAATCTAAGCCCACTGAACCCAATAAAAGCATATTCGGCCTTTGGTCAGTCTGTCTGTGTGTCTATACCATAATTGTCTCTTAAACGGATGGACCTATTTTGTTGCATTTATTATTTTGTAGGCTTTTATTCTCTGATGCCTGTGTACTAAATCGGGCATCCTGTGCACAATATCCAAAAAAAAAAACGTCTTGTTCTACAGAGTGTAGCGCAAAAACGGCTCAAACGATTTTGACAAAACTTGCCTAAAGCCTTCTATTAAAGCGCTCTAAATATTCACATATAACGTACATCTCCAAGAAAATGCAAGACAAAAGTTATAACGAAAATTTTTATTTGCGCATAGCTCGAAAAGTATGCATTTTATGTTAAATTTTGTATATCGGAATTTTAAGAGAAATTCGATTCGAAATTTCGATGTGCAGTTTTCAACGGATTTGATAGTTTTAGAGTCCCGATTCGATGGCCAATTAAATTTTCTAAAAAACAAATAATAATCATCTAAATCGGAACAATATTAGCAAAGATATTCCTTTGGAAACAAGTTCATCTGTTTTCAATCTAGATGCTCATTTCAATGGTGATTTCAAAATGACCACGAAGTTAAAACTGAAAATATAAATTATAAAAAAGAAATTTAAATTGGACAATTATTAAATTGAACAGCAAATGAGCGATATGCTTATTTTTATAATTGAAGAGCTAAGTGGAAGAAAATTTGTTTTTCTATTTTTTAACTTTTGAAAAATCCCACAATGAAAAATATTCCTCCAAACATAAATCCCCATTTTTCCAAAAATGTCAGATAACATGTTCTTCTTACTTATTAGCTCTTCAATTAAAAAACAAACAAAAAAAAAACAGGTGGCCGAAAATATTAAAACTTTTATTATTGTTATTTTATCACCTTTTTATAATTGAAGAAAATTGGGAGTACATACTATGTCACAAATATTTAAATATAAAAAAAATTGAATTTAATTAGTTTTTATTCATAGCTTAAACTAGATCATTTAATTTTCAACTTCTGAAAATTAGCATAATGTAAGGTGTAGAAAAATTAAGAAAAAGTAATACGTAGAAAGGAATAATAAATTGTATCAAGCAAAAAAAAAAATTGTTTTTCATTTAATCCATTTTCTATATATATATATATATATATATATATATATATATATATATATATATATATATATATATATATATATAATATCAGGCAGCTTCAAAACTTCCATAATCGTGCTACAGAGGTTATGGAACGGATAGAAAATGCACTCCCGCTTTTTCTCACCCACCTTTTATCGAAGTGCATTAGTATATATTATTCGGAGAAAATACTAAAAAGTAAATAAAAAAAAGCAAATCATAACGAGGTCATTTTTTGAAAAAGGCTTAAGCCATTTAGCAAACTTTACTGGAAACACATCAAAAGATTTTTTCCCAAATAACAATATATTTTTTTTATATTTTATTTTTTGTTATATATATTAGGAGTTTATTTATCTGGCAAAATCTTTAGAATTAGAATGTATTTTTAAGGCTTCCAGTACTGTTTAAGGCCAGGGTGACGACTGAGAGTCGTTAGCAATTGGTGCTTACATCATCAATATTCGAATTTTAGTCCATTCACAATTGTTTTTTCTAGATATATAGTGAGCAGAAATCGATAGAGGTGGTGTTTATGTTCCATAATCCATTGAAACTTAAATTTCGATTTTTTGGCGCTTAGCCTTTCTCAAAAAACGACGTGAATATGACCCAAGAGCTAGAAGCCTATAATTAAAAATAAAAAACAAGCGATAGTCTGCTTTAAGTTGATATTATTGTTTGTTTGTTTTACTGCAGTTATCAAGTAATATCATATGACCATATTATCATCTGCATTTTTTTTTTGTGAGATCCGAACACATGAAAAGTATAATGTAAAAAACGATGTGATGGACGAATCCGGACAGTAATTGGAAGAGAAGGATTGAGGATTGAGGATGGAGGATGAAGGTAGCTATGCAAAGAGCTGGAAGAGGAGTAAGCTCCGGTAACAATCCAATTTACCGTAAACAATCCAGTTCCCAGCACAGACCGGATTTGTTGTTTCGTTAGGGATGGTTGAGGGGGAGGGACGTCCATTCTTTCCTCCCAGTTTACCTCACTTCTCTCCCCCCTCCAATCCACGATTTGATAAAAACTTTCTCCCTTCATCCCGGATTCTATTGCCTTAGCGTCCAATCATCTAAGATGATTGCTGCATCACTGCTCTAGACTCATACCTTGTCGTTGGATTCCATCGAATTCATGGGAATGGGAAATAAGAATAAGTGAATCGAGCAAGAGGGTAATCCGCTGCAAGTTGAAAACCACATGGCTTTCAGCCATTCAATAATACCACTGACCTTGTTCCACATTCTATTCAACAGTCGATTCGTCGAATTCGTATTATACGAGAATATTTTTATCGGAAAAGAGGTTAAGAGAAATAGATAAGATTCAACTTTTGCTTAAAATAAAACAAAACCAAAACCATTGTTCAATGTTATTCATTTATTGTTTTTATTCCGCATTTATATAATATAAAACGATACTCTTGCATAATAATTTAGAAGTTTGATGCTACTTTCACCAGATTACCAGAAGCACTACGAATTCAAATCTCCTAGACACATTTGTGCAATTACGCGTAGTTATGATACTCATAATGCTGCACAATATATAATGAAGAAACATGACGATTTTTCCCGTTTTCATATTAAGATAATTTTATTTTTTGTACAGCATAATCTGAAACGAAATTATATTACATAATATAAACAGAAATAAGTAAATTTAAATTAAAAAAAAAAGATTAGAAAAAAAATACTGCAAATCGGTACTCAAGAACTACTAAAACGAAAGAAATAATATTTATTACAAAAATATATTATTAAGTAACATAAGTAACTGTTCCAAATCAACTTTAACATAAATTTGTGATTTTTACGTCGGCGCCAAGCCGCGTAACAATTGTTTGTTTCAACTATTAAGTTATAAGTTCTTTACTTCAAAAACATCAAAAATGTTCGTATGTATGTAATGTGTGTATGTGACACTCAGTTTTACTCCAAATAATTTTAATGAAGGAAATGATACATCGTTACTTTCAAATTCGATACGCATTAAAAAAAATAAAAATTTTCGTTTTCGAATTATTTTGTTGTTATGGACACGAAACGATTAAATAAATAATATTAAGAATTAAGTATTTTTAAGGAACGATATAGTCGATTTTGACACACTAGTTATAAAAAAAGGATTTCTGGAGCGGCTTGGCAACAACATCAAAAAATCAGAAATTATTGTACTGTTCAACTTTGGAATAGTTAATAATGTTAATTAATAATATACCTTTTTTAAGAAAAATTATTTCTTTCTTTTTAGCAAAGTAATGAGGGGACATACATAAAAAAGTGAATGCTTCCATCGGATTCTGATAAAGTTTACATAGGACCACCCTATGGGGGGGTACTCTTTTGATTAAAAAAAGAACTATCATTTCAGTTCAAGAATGGAAAAATTTTAAGTGTACATATATAAAAAATATTTCCGTGACTGATCTAGTAACAGCTCCGTCTCAAAATTAAAACTAAAATTACCGCTTAAAATTTTGTCGGAGTAACAACTAGTAAGAATAAATATTAAAAAAAATAAAATGCAACAAATTATTCATAAATAATTTATTATTCATTATTTGACAATAAGAAAAAAAAAATAAAACAGAGTAACAATGATTTCAGAGCCAAATTGATTCCAGTTAGTGAAATAAAGGCGATATATTCTTATATTGTAAGAAAAATAAACTAATTTATTTATTTCATTTTTAAAAATTTTTTAAACTAAAATACTGTTATTATTTGTAGCCTGGTGAGGGAAAATAATGTGAGTTTCGAGTTTAAAAGCAAGTTCGAGTTTTGTAGCAAGTTTAAATTAAAAAAACTATTGGTTGGAAACCTAAAAATTTGTTTTTTATTTATTAAAATATACAAAAACTTTTATTTAAAAAAAAGAAAAGAATCATTACTGATAATTGTACAGAATTAATCAAAGGAGAACCTAGTCCTTTATAAAAAACTAAAATATCCAGAGTTAATTTGAACAAAGTAACTATATATCATTTACCTAAGTACATTAATCTAAGTTCATTCTAATACCTAAAGTATAAAGTATTTTTTTTGGTCCCTTGAGTAATAGTTAAAATTTTGCGCTATCTGAAAATATTACGATAGGATTCCATAAGAACAGTTGCTGTAAACGAAAACATGATTCAACCACTTGTTAACTGCAGAAATGGATTTTAAAATATACTTTCTATGCAAACAATATATTTAAACTAAATAACAGAACAAAAAACGTTGAAATCTGAAGGAACCTTTAATAAATAATATTATGAAGGGTTTAGTAAAAGTTATATTATTATTTACTACACTATATCAATATTACTACATTAAATTGATTTGTTTTTCTATTCGTACTTTATTAACAATTATCCCATTTTCATCGGGTTCAACCCAGCCCATTAGGAAAAAAAAGATGTATGTTTTAAAATGATTTGTGGAATAAAACTTTTAAAAAAGCAGAGAAATGTTCTTATCTCAGTTGCAAAAAAATACCTCTAACTAAAATACAAATATATTTTATACCAAAGGTTTTCTAGGAAGAGTCTGACTGAGAAATTATTTGAGCTGAGCATTCAGGGAAAGAGCAATATAACCTACTCAAAAACCTCCTACCTCCCCCCTCCAAAAAAAACAAACATTATTTCATGTATTATATTCTTCTGGATGTTTTTAACTATTAAAACCTTCAAACGTCATAAAATTGTATTTATCTTATGACGTTTTGGATTAAATTGTCTATCCTCAAAAGATCTCATATTTCATTCCAGTATTCTCAATTTCATTTTAATTTGTTCAGTGATCCGAAATATTTTTTTGTTATTTTGTAATGGTAATCATATAAATAATATATTTTATAATTTGGAAGAACATTAAATGTCAATAATAGGATGTGAAAATAACCAATTTTTCTTAGCATACTTTTATTCAAAGCTCGTAAAATATCATATATCAAATAAAAGTTTCGGTGTTTTTTTCCCATCTTCAGGATTTAATTAATTATTTCAATTTATCCGTTTACATATCCACTCCTTTGTTCTATTGCTGTGGTACAGGTTTATAGTTTTTATTTATTTATTATTATTATTATTTATCAGTGGATCTGCAAAATGTTAAAATAAGGTGGTATCATTATGATTAGAGATCGGATATTCGTGCAGTAAAAACTGAAGAACGCGCAAGATATCATACAGTTGAAATGTGCAAAATTGTGTAGTACATACCAACTTAAATATACAAAAATTATCTTTTTAGTTAAATTAATAATATGAATATATGAAAAGCTTATCTAATCTTGTGTTAGAGTTACAACCTCTGAATTAAAATTATTAAGTCTAGTAACGTAAGAAAAAAACTGTTTCTAATGCAACAATAAATGATCGTAGATTTAATAAGGAAAAAATAATAAAATTAAATTTAAAAATGATAAATATTTACATGTATGTATATATATATATATATATATATATATATATATATACATAAAAAGCATAATAAATATATATATAAAAGCGTAATACATGTATTATTCAATAAATAAATTCTCCATTAAGAGGTTAACGTAAAGGGAAACTTATATATATATATATATATATATATATATATATATATATATATATATATATATATATATATAAATTAATTATAGAACATTTGTTTCAAACGTTCAATTTTATGCTATTAAAATCGAGATTCTATAGATCGATCTATAAAATCGATAATCTAAAAAGTTCAAAATATGGAGTTTTAAGCAGAAAAAAAAATCAATCAAATTAGTGGATTTGGTCCAGAAAGAGCAAAACGAACAATTTCGTACAATATTAAATTTTAATATTCATTCAATAGTAGATCGTGTTTCTGATAGAGAATCGGTTTTAAAAGTGTGAACACAAACGAATATAATATCACAAAAATCCGGTTTCTGATTAAAATGTCTTCCTTTTAATGATCCATAAGTGGGGGGATAGGCCTGGCTCGGGGAGTCCCAGGCTGATTCTAAATAGTGTGCCTGTGTTTTAGATTTTACGTTTATTTTATTTTTTATAAGTTTATTTATTATTTCTTGTATTAAGTTTATTTTGTGTTGTAATTATTTAATTTTTTGTAAATATTGTACGAATGATTTATTTTATCACTATTACCCTTGTCCCTGCTGAGACAGAATGAAATATTTCTCAATAAATAAATAGTCATGCATCCTTTTTTTCATTTTGAAGGGTTTTTTATTCATAAAAGCTATTAAATTATTGAAACACTCTCACAGTGATATTACTTTTGTATTTACAATTTCTGACACAAATAAAACCCTTGTGAAAATTCACAAAGAGATGTAAAAAGAAAATATTTCTCTCAGAATAGAGAAACAATTAGTATTAAAATTGAATACCCGTGAGACTCCATACATGAGCCATGATGATTAGTTTTTCAAGTAATAATGCCACGTGTATCAATTTGACAAAGAAACCATTCTATAAGCGTTATATATCATTCCTTGAAGGGCCCTATACCAACTAATAATAAAAAAAAGCAAAACGGAATGACCTTTATGGGAGACGAAGCCAATCAAAATAAAATACTTCATTTACACTGGTCTACAAAATGTTATCCAAGATCAACGTCAAACCTTTATTATTCCTATATACTTTGTCGAAGTTCAAATTATTTGTGCCGTTAAATAGACGAGATTTCCCTCTTTCTGATGATAACAATAAATAATACATCTGCAAGATTTGAAGGCAATAAAAAGCAACTTGAAAATATTTAAACAATCATAAATACAATGTATTGTATCTCAAATTCAAATTGATCTAGGAAATTCCTATTTGTACCATAAAAATTAGAAACTGTTCGGTCGAGTTTCCTAAGAGTAATTAAAGATTTTCATGTTTTTTTGGAACAATTGTGATCAAATTGTTAGGGCTAAAAAAATTGTATTTATTGATTTATTTGAAAACTGGTATTTAAGGGTTTTTTCGAGATGCTAAAAATAAATATGAACTTGGGTTACATTTAAAAAAAAAATTTTGACCTACTTAACTTGAAGCGACTACCTATTTTTTGGACTTTTCAACTTTGGAACTTTCAAACACGCCCAATATTTTTGATTAAAATCGGTGACCCATCTACTATGCCCTCCCATTATTAGTAAGGGAGCAGCGAGCTAAAAATTGATCAAAGAACTTCGAACAAAATTCAAAGAACTTCATGATACATCTAGTCTTACGAACAAAAAAAAGAAATAATAAAGCTAGAGCAGGAACTTTAATTTTATGATTATTTAAGTAACTACCGATTTGTTGTTAAAAAGGTAGCGATCATTCAAAAACTGTTTAAGGTAATTACGTTTCGATTGCGCCATCGTAAAGTAGTCAAAATCACCATTAAGAAATATATTTAAGAATACAGTAGAAATAAATTGAATTTAATAAATTTTATTCTAAAAATACTTTCTTCTCAGGGAAATCTAATTCCACACCACAATTTTTGTCAAATCAGAGTTTGTCTAGACCAACCTCAAAAGAAACCTCTACTTCATTTATACGAAATTCAAGTTAAATAAAAGAAGAAGTTTCTCCAGAAGCCCAGTAGAGGATTGAGACATATATTTATAAGTAAAGAGCGATTTAAAAAAATAAATCTAACTTGTTGTTATTGGTCCCTACGAAAGCGTCCTTATAAAATATTATTTTTATATATTTATAAGATATAATATTTATAAGATTTATAACCGAAGGAAATTTTATCTTCTTTAAGAATGTGCAATTGAAACTTGATTATCTTGAATAGTTTTTGAGTTCTTCCTATTCAAAAAAAAAGTTAGATACTTATAAACAAAAAAAAGAACAATAAAATTTTCAATTTTTCTATTTGGAATAGGGCAATGGATTTAAATGATTTTTTTTTTTAATTTTGATGTTTACTATCTACCTATTTACATATTTCCCGTGACTTAGAAAGTTCAACAACAAAATTTGATTTTTCTGAATTTTTTTTTTAATAGAAACAATAATAACTTCTAAACTACTGACTGTATCGTAATGGGAGTCATCTCATTCGATTTAGAAACAAAGAAACTATACGAAACGACACATGTTCCGACTCACACTTTTCGGAAATTCGGGTGGACTCTTAAAGATTTCGATTCATACCACTAAGACGAAGTTATGGCCAAAGTTTCATGAATGTTTTATTTTAACAAATTTATTTTTAATTTATTTAAATAAATAAATTTATTTAATTTATATTTAATAAATTTATTTTAACAAATTTTATTGTTTATTTTGTCTGTTTTTCCTGTACTATTCCCTTGTTATTCAAAAAGCAGGATGATAAAAATTGATGTGATACTGACATGCGGAAAAAAATTCAAAGAAATTCATAATAGGTATAAAAAAAAAAGTGAGACAAGCTGAAGTAGTGACCTAAAGACTTATATTATTAAATTAATTAACTTATTTCATTAATTGAAGGATAGAAATGGAATATCCTAAACACAAAGCGAAGAGTCTCTAAAATACCGGTAAAAAACCAACCGGTCTCGTTAGTTGTTTACCGGTTATTAGAGAGTCAAGGCTTTGTGTTTGTTATCATCCAATTATATCCTAATAATTTATTTATGGCTCTTTTGGAGTTTTTCTATTTTATATTAATTAATTAATTCTATTCATTATAAAACAATGAATTAATTTGTATTCTTGAAGATGTCTGAAATTAGTGATTCTTGAAAGTAATAAACTTAGGCATCAGAGGCATGAGGCTTCTGTTTTGTAACCTTCCCCAAAACAGTCTAATAATTAATAATTATATCGCTAATTATAAGGGAAATTTTCTCAAAGTGAAAGTCCTTGCTTTCAATTAATATTCTAGCATATTGGTTATAATAATGTTTACGAAATAATCATAAATGACTATTCGTAATAACTATGTTCGTTATTACATTTTTTTCATGAAGGCTTAAATGTATTTCAATTTTAAGTTTCTATGGAAGTTTTTATTAATAATACCTTCATACTACCAATTCCTCTGTTTCATCTTCTATTACGTTTCGGAATTGTATTGTCCATCATCAAACTTCTATCGAAACCTAGGTTTTCGATGGGCGTTTTCGACATTTCTGCATCTCATACTATGAAAATTTGAGTTCCATTTATAAATTATTTCCTTATTATCACTACCTATTTTATTCGTCATAATGTTTTAAAAAAATAATTTATTTGTATTTCGAAACTATCCCATAAAAAATATATTGTTTTTGTCACTTGAGGCCATTTTTAATTTTTTAAATATAAAAAAAAGAGGTTTGTTTATAATGCTATTTTCATTACAGAATTAATATATTTGTAATTACATTATAATTTTAAATAATCGAATTCATTAATTAATGAGATAAACTAACTAAAAAAAAAATCTTTACTCGGTAAAAAAATGGTCTTTGTTACTTGATGTGAGATGTGTTATTTCTGGCCAGGATTCTGATCTGATCTTCTGATGTGATCTTCTGTTTTTCAGGCCTGACGAGTCTGATAGTTAGTTATTTGCTGCTATTTGAGAGACTCGAGTTTTTTTTTTTAGTAAAAGATTCATTAACGATTTATAAAATAAATAGTTAGTTATAAAAATGGTAGTTAGGATGAAATATATATGAATTGAATTATAAGTGGTTTTTTAGATAGATTTTCGATAATGAACAATGTAAGTCCGAAACTTCACACAAGATGAAATAAAGGCATTAGAAATATAAAGGCGTAATAATTTAAAACGTCTATAACAAAATAAAATTGTAGAAATGACTAAGTAATACTCAGTTTTTCAATTCTTATTTTAGTCTAAATGATGTATAATACAATAAAGAGACAGTAACTGTAAAATATGGCTCTGAAAAATATAAAAAGGAAAAAATAGGATGAGGAATATTTAGTGGCGCTACGATCTTGGGGATTCTTCTTTTACTCAAAGCAAAATTATAATAGTCTTCAAAATTTAATAGGATGTTATACACAGTACACTTTTACTGTAAAATAATAATAGGATAAAACAATTGTAGGAGTTAATGTATAAAACAAAGTTCCATAGATATTAATAAAAAAAAAAAAAGCTGCAAATTATTGCACTACGGTTTATTATTTCCAAATAGTTATATATCCACCCATCCTCCCTCCCCCTCAAAAAATGAAAAATATAGATTTTTTTTTTTTTTAAATTTAAGGCTTTGGTATAATGATTCTAAAGCACTTTATATTTTTTCTCTATCTTCATAAATGACCGAGATACGAGTGTATGAAAATTTTAATCGACCTGTGGCATTAGTGTCAAATCTCAGAAAAATCGGTGGACTTGGAGTAAAGTCGCGGATGGCGGACAGACTGTTTTTTTTTATTCGATTTTTGGATTCTACGTATATAGAAACGCAAAACCTCAAATTTTGAGGAGGGTTAAAATTATTTTTTCTTGTTCGATTACAAAGATTCATTATTGAACATAAGTATAGAACAAGATAATAACCAATGTTTATTAAAATTTAAATAAAATATCAGTTAAATTTAATTGTTAGCATAATATTTAGACCATTCGCTGGATGCTTCATTTCGGATAAAGAAATCAGGTTTTGGCTGTGCCAAGAACATGGCTCACAGCGGTACAAAACTCCGTTGTTTTTTTTTCGGCGAAATTATGCAGACTGCGCGATTTCGCGTTGATATTCTGAAAAAATCTAACGTATTCTTAGGATTAAACCATATTTCGGGATCGTTGGGCAATTTCATTGGCCCATGAAACTTCGAGGTTTCGCGATATCTGAGACCAATGGTGAGATGGGGATCTGGGAATGGTAACGATCCCCTTACTACTTTAATTGAAAATCCAAATACCTTTCCAGTAGGGGAAGGAGCAGATCATATTAAAATTTTTTCCCCATGTCATTTTATTTTAGTCTCTTTAGAAGAGAGGTTCCCAGAGTTTTTCACTGCAGACTACTTCCTGGACCGTATTTCAAAATAAAATACAAGCACAAGCCGAAAAGTAAAAGTGGAAAGGTTCATGTTCAGAGGTTACAAGCTACTTATCGTTATTAGATAATAATAATTTTATTCATTTTTTTTTAACTTACTATTTTTTTAATATGAATATTATAAATTTTATCGTGCTTCAACATTATAATAACGTTTTCACAATATATGCCAACTATATAACATCTTGTACTTTACTTTTAGACACCTCAATATGTAATATGTAAGGTGTTTCATAATTAAGTACAAGTAAAAGTTAGCCTATGACTTACTGCGCTATGTTCAAAAACATTTAAAATATTTATATTAAAAATAGTGACAAACAAAACAATACATTTTACGCTAAATTTTCATAAGAAAATAATAAATTAAAAAATCAAAAGTTTATCAATTTATCATAATAACAGTAACAGTAAGATTCATCCATAACAAGCGGTGGCGTAGCCAGAGCTTTAAAATTTATCGTAAGAAGGTGTTGAATATGTTTTTAGCATTCATTAAATGTTTAGTAATTATAAGGATTCATAAAGAAAAAATATAAAAATTGTTTTCTAATCTTGAACTAAGGAAAACTAGGCTAAGGTTTACTTATGACAAATAAAAGCCTTATCCAATATTCGTCCAAATATTCGTTAATGAAATTCACGAAATGGACAAAGAAATACTTTCCCACCCCACCTTCACATTATGCTTTTTTTTTTCTTTTTTTTTTTGGTCAGTGTAAATTAGAACAGATTATTCCACCCAGCGATGACGTTGCGACTTCATAAGACATCAAGCAAATTGATCTGGGAAGTTGTGCTAATCATGTCTATTTTTTTCTTTTTTTTTAATAGTCCTCCCCTTGAAAGGAAGCCCCTCCCTTTTTATTCAAAGCAAGTCAATAAAAAACTGCAACGTCTTTCCCAGGATTAGTGGCGTAGCCAGAGGGGAGGTTCGGAGGGTCCGGAACCTTCTCGAAATTACAAAATAACTTTTACTTACTCTTATCTGCAAACAAAAATTGTATAAACCTATTTGGATGTTATTTTATAAATAATACACCTAGGCATAGAAAATATTATATAGAGAGAGGAACCCCTTTCATTCTCGTTAAGGGCGGGTTCTTTATAGTAGAGCCTTGGATGAACCACCCCCTCCCCCTCCCACCGAAACGAAATCCTGGCTACGCTACTGATCAGAAGTAAGAAATTTGGACATTGTGAAGAAAAACATCAGTTCAATTGCAAGCATGTTGTTTATATACAATGAGAGCTCCGATGTTAAGCTTAATGGATTCCAACTTAATTATTAAGTCCTGAGTGCTTCCGCTATTACTACGGTAACCATCCTGAATTAGTTTTCTAAATTTAAAATATCTGATGTAGACACACCATGACTTACTTCTCCGTACGCCTATTAAACTATCTCAGAAACGACACTCGGCGTCGCGACGTCCATCTATTACACATATAGAAAAACTTACATAAGCTCTTGTTTCTGGAGATCTCATTCCGTAATAATATGTCGTTTTCTTTCAGTTGGTAAAAAGTTCCTAAGAGATTTTTTCGTGTTGCTTGACGACATTAGAACTGTCTATGCCACTAGATAAAGTTTTGGAAATCGACGGTTTCAACATTTCAAGTGGAAGAAACCGCTTAACTTAAATCTTATTCTCCTGCTCCAGACTTGTTCCGCTCACAAATGTGGAGGAAAAACAATTTATTTTTCACTCAATTTTAACACAACACAAGTAATTGTTTAATTAGAGTGAAAAAAAATCGCGTTTTTTAACTTTTATCACCGAACCATATGATCTCTGTATTAAATGTCGATATACCTTTTGATGTAAGTTTATTATGACCTTCAAGTGAAGTGCCCCTTTTGGCTCTTCAATTTCAACCGAAACCTATAGCTACTCCGCTCCCCCATTATATTATTTATATTGATATAAAAGTCTAATTTAACAAATTTGAGATGTTTTACATTTTATTTTAATACAATTTTTTATGAGAGTCTAATATGACCTTCAAGTAAAGTACCACTTCCGGTTTGTCAATTTTAAACCAAATTGATTTTATTGTTCATATTCATATGTACTTAAAGTCTTACATACCAAATTTGAGAAGTTTTGCATTATATTTTAATATAAATTTTTATGAAAATCTAATATGACCTTCAAGTAAAGTACCATTTCCGGTAATTATGCAGTGACCAAAAAGGGAGGTTCACAAGTACAAACGTACGTTTAAATGTCACAACGAAACTTGTCAAAATGTATATTTCCATTGGAATCTGAAAACCGGAAATTTTCGCGATTACAATAATTCCTTTACTGCGTTCAAGGACTTAAAAACGTCTTAATTCATCTTATAATCGATACATTTGATTCAAAGTATTAGAAATATAATTTTACCCATGACATTTTTTTGTTTTCGCGAAACAATTGGATAATCCTTGCGTACCACTGGCATATCACCGCCTGGGAGCCATTGCTCTAGAGGACAAAGAACAAAAATGACAAATTTTAACCTGGAGATAGAAGAACATGCTTCAAAGCGACAGAAGTATATCATGATTCGAAAGGAATTGCAGAGGACGCGCAATGATGGGAGGTCAGGCAATATCCAGAGACCCGTGGGAGCAGCGGCTGCCGGTCCTGGAAAGAGAGCTATTGGACGGGGATTAGACAAGGATTGAAGGAAAGGTGGGACTCCTCCACTAGGAGTAATGGGAAATGTTGAGAAGGACTTAGAGCTTAGGGAGTGATAAGACGTATTGATTCCTCCGCGGCAACACCTAGCTCCTAATTAGTTTCCCCTGGACCCGACCCCTTTACCTTCTGTAATTCTATTAGGCTCCAGGCCTGGAGAAAAGAGCAACCGTCTTCTTTATCGGTTAGTTAGGGCATAATGCCCAACAATGCCTACGCTACCCGACTGCTAAAGCCCTATTTGAACTTAACCTCTCTCAAGCCCTGCCCTTAACCACTCTCATTAAGATAAGTTATCCAATTAAAGAATTATCCAAAAGGACAAAGGATATAATATTAATGAATAATAATATTAAGTATTTATTACTTTGAAGCACAATTATACAGCATACTTCTTGTCTTTACAACAGCTGCAAAAATATCTTAAGCAATGTCCACACTGGGGAACAAAAAAATACTTTTTTCTTGCGAAATAGCTATTGGGTGTGAATATAGATACATTAATGTATTAAGGTACACGATGTATAGTTACTTCGTTCAAATTGACTCAATTTTTTAAAATAAAATCTAGATTAGTTACAGTATATATTGTCTTTATTTCAAAAACTAGAGTCAATTCGGCAAATCTGATATTTTTCTCGAATTGAGGTGACTGAAATTATACAGGTTCGAATTGAAACCCTCCGCTGCGAAATCATTGTTTCCAAAAAAAAAAAATCTAAAATTTTTATATTTTCTTTCTTTTAATATGAGTATATATTATTGCCTTTACTTCAAAAAGTGGAGTAATTTCAGCAAATCTGATGTTTTTCTTGTATTTAGAAAACTGAAATTCTCCAGAATCGACCCTGAAGCTGAGCCACAAACTCACTGTTGTCCGAAAATCCCACCAAAAAAACGTTTGTTTTTCTTTCAATATAAGAGTATTTACTGCCTTTGTTTCAAAAACTGGAAAAAAAAATCTTTACTCGGTAAAAAAAAAATGGTAACAATTTCATTAACAACATATTTAATGTTACCTGGTCCCTATTACGTTCTAACCCCCTCATAACTTGAATTTTGAGTTCCCTTTATTAACTATTTCTTAATTTCATCATTTTAACTTCCTTTTTCATTCTTCATTTTTTTTCAAAAAACCAATAATTAAAAAAACCCAAAACTATATATTGCATGTTTTTTTAATTTTTATTTACGATTTTTCAGCCATTTTTAAATGTAAAAAATAAAGGTTTACTTATACTATTATTTTCATTAGAGAATTAATGTATTTGGAATAACTTTATATTTTTTATAAATCGAATTTATCAATTAATGAGATAAAAAAAGAAAAAACTTATAATTTGTATATGATTTGAAAATTAGAAAATTAAGATAAAAAAGATCGAGTCTCTCAAATAGCAGAAAATAACTAACTAGCCTACGCACCTGGGCTTAAAAACGAAATCCTGTTCAGATATAGCACATCTCACATCAGTACATATAAAAAGACTGACAAAATAGACATAGCACAATACTCTAACCAAATTTAACATTTTAACAGGAACAAGCTGACATTAAATATATTGTTAATGAAATTTTTTGTTAGCATTTTTTTACCAAGTAAAGATATTGTTTTTTTATTTCTTATTTTTCTTTATCTCATTAATAAATAAATTCGATTAATTATAAGTATAAAGTAATGTTAAATATGGCCCTTTAAATTTAGGCCGAAAACAGTGTCGATATAAAACATATAAATATTTAACTGAAATTTTGAGGTTTAGCTCTTAGATATATGTAAAATGATTCTGAAAAGATTCATTTCCCATGTGGACTTTCATAAGAAATAGGAGATGAACGATTGGCCGCTAAGAACTTTTTCTTAGATCGTGTTTTTGCTCATTCCCCAGGCAAATTATGGAAAAATGTATGCACTCGGAAAGGGTACTTTTTTCGATTAATACCGAAATTTACTCCCCCATAAATACGACCCATCATTCTTCAAGCTTTATAACTTATCTTCAGCCCTCTGAATTCTTTGAGGGTGTAATATAATTTTCTCCTAGTGAAATTATTGACGGCATCAATAGAATACAGGAGAAAATACAAAAAAAAAAATTCTACGTTGACATTATTATATTTTTTTTTGCTCATAATATTTGAAGTAATAAAAAACAAAACGGCCTAAAAAAGCGGAAGATTATTTTTGTTCAAATACGGTTAATATCGGAAAGTAGCACTTACAAAAAAAAAGTGCACTACTATTAAAAAAAATGAATGCTATTCAAGTTTTATTATCATTTCCAATGATTAGGAGGTCATCAAGAACTTATGTATTCAGGGTATGTTAAAAACGATTTCTCATGCATGTTACCACTATGATTTTAGTTGTAGGTTCAATTTGGCAAACATTTTCTGGATTCCAGGATAAAACTGCTGACATGTTGCATCGTCCAAGGTCAGAGACATTCGGGGTTCTCTATAACGAATATTACCTGAAATAATAATTGAGCTCTCTTTGATAATCTGCTAACCATTTTAACCGCAATTTGCTTTGAATGTAAACATATATTTTAATTGGATTCATATAATAATTAGGGGCATGAAAAAATAAACTCAAAGTCAAAAGATTCGAATTTGACAAGTCTCATGAGAATGGCACTCCTATGTGCGTCATTACAATTTATTTATTTATTTAATTTATCATACAAAAATATACCATTACTTCATCAAGTAATTGAATTCACCATTACTTTATGCAAAAATATACCTCTATTCCATTTTTCTAAATGTAAAAAAAAGTAAAGAGGATTTTAAAAGGTTTATTTTCCGCCATCGAAATCAAAATGGCTTTACAATCAAATCTACATTTGGCCAACACTAGGAATAACTTATACCTTCGCCCTACTACGGTTTTCCTGGTTCTTGTTTATGCATTCACAGCCTGGCTTCATATTCCATAAAGATTGGCGAGTATTCTCAAAAGTAAAAGTGAAGTTTGCAGCCAAAGTTTACCAGTGCCTCCTTCCTCCCCTTTGCGGGAAGACTCTTACTCAAACAGTCAAAGTTCCAGACAAAGTTTGGTGGAAAACTAGTCAGAGTAAGACAAAAACACCGAACCACATTTGTGCGAAAGTTAATCAAGTCCAAAAACGCAATTAGGAATAATGTGATTACTAATTCAAAGCTGATTTACTAATTCATCTTGTCGGGACTTCGCCGGATAAGTAATCAAGCCAAACTGACTCATGTTTCAGAATTTCAATAGCTTGATGCTTTACAAAAATATCTAATGCAGAGATACGAATTATCATTCCTGAAAGCTGGGTCATTTAAAATTGAGAGCATCAGATCGTTGAAGATATAGAAGCTAGACAATAAAAAAAAATAATTAAGATTTTTTTTTTTAATTTAAGCCACCAAGAGTTTATTTTATAAGCGTAGACTTATTTACACTAGCATTTGTTAAATATCACAAACATAAATAATGAGGAATATAAACAGCAGAACCTCGCTAATCCGACTTCCACAAGTCCAACCTTCGGATAGTCCAACCATCTATTCGTTGGCACCAAAGAATACTTAATATTCCTGGGATTCCGGCGGCTCACGATAAAAATTTCACCGCTAATGTTGATTCAGCTGAAACTTTCTACTGTTTTTCAGTAGCAATTTTGAAATAGTATAAAAATATATTGAAGAACAGGAGGAATATACTGATATCGCTGGTGATTTATTGATACTTAGGAGATAATACAATGACTAAAACATATCTAGTGAGGGGCAAAAAACTTTTTATATGTAAAACGTGTATTTTTTTTTTCTTGTACTCCGATCTTTTAGCCGTTCCAACCACTCCCTAAATCAAATTAGCGAAGTTCAATTGTGTGTATATATCTCTTCGCCTTGGAAGAAGAGTGCTACAATATGAAATGTTAGTTCCTAAGAACATTACTGTTAACCATAGAGCGCAAAGAACTAACTACTATAAAGTATGAAGAACATTATTGTTTAGTTCTGTTTGCATTTTTGGCAAGAATTTATTACTTTGTTTATCAATCTTATAATGAAGAGATAAAATAGTGTTTTAGTTTATATTATTTTGATTGGGATCCTTCTGTGAACCTTTATGATTAATAAATAAAATCCCAACATATGTATGTATATATATATATATATATATATATATATATATATATATATATATATATATATATATATATATATATACGCGCTAAGGCTTGCAAAATGATCATTTCATCTTCTTCTTCGGTCCCCAATAATAAAATATTAATTCTCACCGATGCACGATCAGTCCCACAGGCAATGAGAAGTCGACACAAAGCCGAAACAAATATGAAAAATTTAACTGCAGCCATAAAAGCGTGGTCGATGTTGCCGCAGAATTAGTTTTGCAATGGATCCCCCAGGCACTGTGGGCTCGCAGGCAATGACAAGGCTGATTCTCTGGCAAAGACAGGTTCATCGATGCAACAATACGATCCCTCACTAACCATAGATGAAGCAAAACCCATAAAAAAGGCTGTCATCAGACAAAGATGGCTGACATTACATCCAACACACAACCCTCAGGATGACTACTTCCAACAAGTCACAATTTTCAGAATAAGGAACGGACTACAACCGTCTTAAATCCGACTTATACTAAAAACTAAAAATAGGAACTAGCCCTTTATGCAACTGCGGAGAAGCTGAACAAACATCAGACCACACACTACAATCCTGCAAACTGCTAAAAAAAAAAAAAAAAAAAAAAAAAAAAGAGGATACTTAACGGGAATCTGGGGGATCGAGAGAGGACTGCCGAGGTTTTGTTCTCATCTCCTGACAAGGTCATATAAATGGAGGGGACGAGGAAGACGAAGAAGAAGAAGAGAAGTATATATATATATATATATATATATATATATATATATATATATATATATAAAGAGATCTGAGAATGCAGATGTGTACATATACGTTAGGCATTAAGGAAGAGAAATATCTAAGCTAAGCCATAAAGTTTATATATTTATTGTATCAGCGAATAGTCAGGAACGATTTCAGGATAATTTAAACCATAGCAGAAATGACCACTACCCATTCTGGAGAAATGTATGCGAATAATGAAAAAAAGGACGTGGATGAGGGATTTATACGATTATTTGAAACAAACCAAAGCCACACCAGAGTAAGTTTTTTCTTTTGCTTCTGTCCGAAATGTGATTTTTAGCCAAATGATCACGACAGCCAGTCACCTGATTTTCAATATATAATTGACAGGCCTGGGTTAAAAAACGAAGTGCTAAAAAAAAAAAAAAAAAAAAAAAATATTCATCTGCCCTTAATATCGTGAGCTGCGGTGGCTGTTAGTTATAACTTTTTACTTTATATTCTTTTGTTTATTATTAACAATAAATATGAAAATCGATATAATTGGTAGAAAAAGATAAAGCAGAATTTTCAAGTTGAAAAAAGGCCAAGATCTCTAAAATGAGTAACAAAAAAAGTATAGGTAGGTACAAATTTACTTAAATTTAAAAAATTAATATTATAGGATTGAATATAGTGTCATTTAATTTTTTATTATAGTAATTCTTAAGAAACTTTTAGTTAAAAAAAAATGAAAAGAAATAGAGTTAAAGATTTCTCCAATTAGAACCTAGATGTATAAAATTATTTAAACGGATATGGGTATGGATTAAAAAACAAAAATCCCTACACATTCCTCGTTTTTTTTTACTTCAAGGAACATTTGAATCGTGAATTGCAGAAACAGCTTATGTCCAATTCTTAAAAATTTTCAGAACGCGCAAAAAATATATTAACATCCTCACTATTTGATTTCGAGGGCTAATTTTTTTTTTCTTAAACGATTATATCACAACTATCTTATTGCGATAACAAAATAAAAAAAATAATGTTAAATAATGCTTTTTTTTTATTTTATGTAGTAATAAAGTGATTCAAAGATCCATTTATAGTAGAGACGTTTCCGACAGTTATTAATGTGTCACCATCAGGTGCTAACAAATTTAGAGGCCATCTCTTTTCCGAATGCCTTACGACACCGAATATAAATGACTGCCGGGTTCTATTAATATTTATTAACTCGTGAGAGGTGTTGGGGTTTTCACAATAAAAAATCATTTACATGGATATCTATTTTATTTATTAATGAACCAAGAATTCAACCGAGACCTATACATAAAGTGGAGACTCATACAAATATTAACCAAAACCAATCATGTTTTTTTAAAATTTATACAAACATTAACAAAAAAGCTTTAATAAAACCTAAATCCAACAAACGTCTCACAGACTTTACAACATCATCTAGCAAAACTTCATGACTGTTGGAAACTTTGGAAAATTCGACTTAACCAAGACAAATCCCAACATATTAATTTTACTCTTCGACAAGAAACCTGTCCTCCAATATACCTCGACAATGCACTAATTTCGCAGACAGACGAAATTAGATACCTTAGCCAAACATATACTCCCTACTTTCAAGACGTTCAAAATTTTAAATTAGATAAAAATTGAAAACTTAGCTTCACACATGTACGGGACAGCCAATAAACAAAAACTTAAAAATTTTCAGTCAAGAACTTTTAGGACTATTACCAAAACCCCATGGCACATCAACAACATTACCTAGCAACACACAGACGCTAATATACCAACAGTTAACGAACACATCTACAAACGATTTCACAACATATACGGATATACTAACGTACTCATACAAGACATGACTACAGTCAACATGCCTGACAACACTCGCAGAAGGTTTAAAAGGAGCTGGATGAGGGATCTCTTTACAGGAAGAGGTACCGCTGGGTACTTATTATGCCTACATGCCGAAATATCAAATTTTTAGCTATCAAATTCACTGGTTGTCAAGATTGGCAGATGTGAATATAAAAATAAAGACAAAAAAGAAATAAAAACTGCTATGATTAAGTAATACACGATAAGCTTTCCACGATAATATCCCATTATATTTTTTAATTATAATAATAGGATGTGAAAATTCCAAATCTTCCTTGTATTCAAAACCCATAAAATGTCACACCAACGATTTGGGATTTTGTGCCATCTTCAGCAATTACTAATCATTTAAATTTCTCCAATAGCCTATCGACTCCTAATTTTACAACAATAAATCCATTAGCTATTTCGCCTAATTCGTTCTAAAATCGTAAAATTATTAAGTAGATTTATTGTAGATAAATTATGATTGGATAAATTGAAATAATAAAGTAAATCCTGAAGATGGTGCGAAAACTCGAAACGTTGGTGTGCTGATGTATGTGTTTCATTATAAATAAGGAAGATTGGGAATTTTCAGATCCTATAATTGACATTAGTTTTTTTTTCAATTTTTAAAATATATTATGATATCAATTATATTTATATTTATATCATATCAATTTATACATATATTTTTATATATATTACATTTATATGATATATTTATATATATGTATCAATTTTGTTTATTTTATAATAGTAAAAATAATAACAAGATCAATCCTACTAATATTTCAACAAATTTAATATCATTTTAATTTAAATAGTTGCTCTTATCCCTTTAACATATAAATTAAAAATCCAGTAACGTGAGAAAATATTATAAATAAATAACAAGTAATCCATAAAAAAGATCATTAAATGACACCGTTCTACGGTTAGAAGAAGATTTAATGTTCCATAAACTTGTCTATTGAGATAAGAGGAGATATTTAAGGTTAATATAAAATTTTTATTAGTCGTAACACTAATTAAAGAAAATTACAGCAACATGTTCTCTCAAAAAAGGAAAATAAAATAGCTTATAAAACAGTACGACAATACTGTGCACTATAAATTTTTGGTTTGTTAAGTTGAAAATATTAGTTTATAATATTCTATTTAGTTTCGTTGGAATTTCCGTTTAGTTTCCACTAACTAGCATCAAAGTAGAAATTATTAATCACAACAATCACTTAAATTTATGCGTTTTTCGTCAATCTCCATTACCTTCTCCGGTTTAATATGTTAAATATTAATTTTTCAAAAATCTTCAGCATTCCAATGCTATACACCTATATTACAACTCTTAATTTCGGAAATTAGTTTTTTCGTAGTTAATATTCTCCCATTTTTCATTAAGAATGAAAAAAATTAAGAATGAAATAAAGAAACTTTTTTTTTTTTTTAGTTTTTATTTCTGATATTTAATCATCTGCCTTTGTATTTAGCAATGTCATTGTATACTCTTCTTCTAGTTTTTTTTCTTTTTTTTTCCCCTGACTGTTTCAATTTATTTCATTTTATATTATTTTTTAAATACATAAAAATCTATCACCTCATATAATATTTGTAAACTAGTATAAGCGATAGTGAAAAAGAAAGTCTTCCCAATTTCAATTTTTATCGACACTCACAATAAGAAATCGCCAACGTTTCGGGGTTCTACTCCATCATCAGGATCATGATATCAATATAATATTTAATGGTCATTAAAACAAGAATTTGATTTACCTTATAATACGAAACATGTATAAAAAACATAGTCAAGTGTTTGAAAAATTTCATTTAGATCAATTTAATTAATGATGTTTTATCAATTAAAAAATTCTATTACTAAATCATCTCCAGTATGCTGTTTTACTTCAATGTTATAAAAGGGTCTTGCAGGGGATTAACTTTTTCTTCCAATCCTATATTTTGTTTATTTTATTTTTATTATTACCCCAACTACTTTAAAAATGAATTTAAAAAATTTAAATATACACCAAAATACACTCAACTTAGAGATGAGAAGGTGAATCGGGAATCGAATCAACGAAAAAGAATTTGACTCTCTAGTGATTCACATGAAAGAATCACGAGATTCACTTGGAGTCGGTCCATTCACTAGCTATCATTCATAAATAGTTTCATTTAGTCAATCAATGAAATAGGAAAATAAATTTAAAAAAGATTTTTTATTCAAGTTTCTTATGTGATAAAGCACCATAAAATGTAGCTTAAACCTAAAAATTAACATGCACTAAATATAAAACATATGGAATAAGTTTTGGAAATAAAAATTATTAACAATGATTTTGTATTTTTTATTTCAAATTTATATACACGTTGTTATTTATATAATATTTATAAAATTTATATTATATTTATATAATATAATTTATATACACGTTTTTTTTATATATGCGTAGCATAAAAACTCTTAATAGACCACACCTCCTTTAAAAATCAGTTTTAAAAATTAAAATATACACCAAAATACACTCAACTAAAATATATATGCGTGCAAACACATACACTCATATATATGCATAAATCTAATATTTATTTTATCTTGTATATGGTTATAGCAAAAAAAAATATATATATATATTTCTAGGTTATCTATAATTTCTGCACAATCTATGCTTGAATATATAAAGCGTTTCGAGAATTTTTCTATTTTTAATGTAATTTTCTGTACATTAGAAGTTCATTATTTCATTCATTGATTCATTATTTCTGTGCATAATTTTTCAATTCATATTATGGTGATATATTCTAGAACTGAGTTTTTTTTTTATATTTCTACATATATATATATATATATATATATATATATATATATATATATATATATATATATATATATATATATATATATATGTGTGTGTGTGTGTGTGTATTTTTTTTTTTCTTTTTCGGTTGGCTCTATAGACCTTGTTGATCTTTGGCCGCGCGATGTGGTGTTCTTACAGACATTTATTGCTTGCGGGAGCACAGACAGCCTGGAGGGGGTCACCCAACCTCACTTTGCTGCGAACCATGGTTTCCATGGTGCAGCGACAGGCTGTCCATTGCTCCATAATCGGTCCCTTTGGGGCCAATTCGGCAGTGTCCTTCCCACCGACTCACTCGGGTTCAAGGACAGTGACAAATCGGTCTAGATCCACGGATTATGGCTGTTCGGAGTCAGCAGGCGCACGAGGACCTATATTTCTTTCCCCGAGACAGACCGTCCATGGACCAAACCTCCGAGCGGCTATTTTATGTCCTGGAAAACCACAACGCGATTCACAGTTAAGGTATACGGGGTAGGGTCATCACTCCTACGCCCGGTATGTGTATATATATATATATATATATATATATATATGCCGTTACAGTTTTGATATTTTAATTTGTATATTATATTTTGTTCTGATATTTTACTATTATTATATAAACCCAATTTTACTTCTCGACAATCATGTATTCTGAGAATGTCTATGATTTTATCAATACTATAAACGTTGACAATGTGTTGTGAGTGTCAGTAAAAATTGGAATTGAGAAGACTATTTCACTAGTTGTAATTCTTAGTATTCGAGTCAGAAATGTTCAAAATAAATATTTGTGAAGTTTACTTTTTCCATAACTGGTGCTAACAACTATCGTCGGAACCAGGAACAAAATATTGAAAGGCGAAGCTTGTAACTGGGCTGCCATATCGATGCAACTCAGCTGAATACAGCCAATACTGATAAGGGACGTGATCCGGTTTTCAGTGTCCAATTTCTCGCACTTCTATCAACATCTTCCCTAAATTGAAACCGATAAATTTTATTTTATTCGTTTTATAAATTTCATGCTAATAACTTTGTTTAAAGGATTGATTACAACTAAATAACAATCAGTTCGCAAAGAAAACAATGAGCTTAAAAAAAAACAAACAAAAAAAAAACACATTTATCAAACTATTTTCTTTATGTTTTAATATTTAGTTTTAGTTGATTAATACGCATTATTTATTTTTTCATCGTCAAAAAAGAAGGAAAAACCACGAGCTTTAGGGTTTTGTCCAATTTTTTCATAATCTGAAAACAAAATAATTCTAATTAGGGATTGATAAATTATTTGCCACTTCTATAAAAAATTTTTTTTATTGAAAACTAGTTTCGAATGTTATACATTCATCTTCAGTTCAAGGTTTTAATGGATTATAATATAAAACAAAAAAGTTTGTACTGGTTTCTTCCCGCATTGAACTAACAAACTTTTCTGTTTGATATAACCCATTTAAACCTTGAACTGAATGTATGAATGTATAACATTCGAAACTAGTTTTCAATAAAACAAATTTATAGAAGTGGCAAATAATTTATCAATCCCTAATTAGATTGATCCTTCTATTCCATCATGCGGATGTCAACTGAAAATAATTCTATGCTATAAAATTACTACTACTTTACGGAAGGTTTCATTACTAAATTAAATAGTTTTGTTATTTTTGTGAACAAACACACTTCCCTTAAATTATCTTTTTCAATTTAATTGTAATTTATTTAATGCAGGTCAGTATTACATCGATATAGCCTTAGCAGACACAGTCTAGTACAATGTTAAAAAAAATAAAATAATAATGGACAAAACAGATCTTAGAGAAGTACTGCTAATTATTTTATATTAGAAAAAATAGCATATTTAAGAAGGAAGGAAAAACCAGAAGATGGAAAGAATTTCGAAACGTTGGTTGGGTGAGGGTAAACAAATATTAACATAGACAAATAATGAAGAGGATTTAAAGGAAGTGCGTTTGTTCACAAAAATAACAAAAATATTTTAATTTAATACTTATAAATTCAATTTAATAATTCTATGTTATAATGATCTATATTTATTCAGAATAAAATCTAAAACATATTGCACTTAGTTGGTAAGTTGTCAGAACAAATATAAAAGCGCACTACTTGATTAAAATCGCTTCGAGAATTTGTGGTTGAAACGATTATAAAGCATTCATCCAGAACTTCATCAGGTATACTTCACTGAGCCATCCTAAAATAAACTGTCACTTTGGCTGTGAAAAAACTCTCAATCAGCAGTCAGTATGTCTCAAAACAGCACATTTTGAGATATTCAATGTTTAAAAATGAAAAGTTATTAAAAAAAATTCTTGTGAAAAGTTCACGCGAGTTACATTCTGTAAAGTGAATTCTGAAAAATGCTCACTAAATATTTTAAATCCAAAAGATATATTTTGATTATTGCGGGTACATCGCAAATCGGCAACTAGTTCTACTAAAAATTTGTTTGCGTAAAATCAAGAATACAATTTTTTAGTGTGAAACTCTTGATATAAAAGGGCTATCTATTTTTTACCTACTACCTATTTTAAGTACCTAGAAAATCGAAAAATCGTAAAACCCGCTAGCCAAGTCAGATTTTGCACTCTTTTACAATGTATAACACTTAGATAGGGTCCAAGACTAATTTCAATGAATGGAAATTTTTTTTTTCTAGATTTCGAAAGTGACAGTAAATTTGAGAATGACAAAAAAGAATCACAAAAATATTCGTATTTTTCCTCTTTCTGTTTTAAACTTAAGTCAAGTCCTAAAAATTAATGTAAAAAGAAAGAAACGTTTTATATTCGTTTTGTTTAATTGCATTCAAAAAATATAAACCACTTTTCAAAAAAATGAAACATTTATTGACAAACAACAATTTTTTTGATTTATAAAATAAATTTGTCACAAAATTATTCATAATGCTTAAGATTTTTGATCATTTCAAATTTTAAACATTTTTCAGGATAATCCTTGTTGTGAAGAACGACTTAATTACGTATAGACTTAATCAGCTTACAAGTATAATTTCGGAAAATTTGGTTGCATTCATCGAGCAAAATACTCTTATCTCAAAATACAACGTAATATTATGTATACGAAGTTGTAACTTCTAATATGCCCATACATTCGCTATAGGGTTGAGATCAGGTGAACAAGAAAGTGTTTCTAGCACATATGGACAATTATAAAGAAGCCACCTGAAAAAAACAAAATTAAAAACCGCGAAATGTGCTATTTTTGAAAATTTAATTACAGGCCTTGTAATTGTTGTAGGAATATATTTCGGGGTTTAAATACTTGTTTTTAATGGTGGCTATCTACAGTAAAAATTTCATGTAGAAATAATACTAATGTTTCGTGGTATGCAACACTTCCCTTAGGCTCACACGAAATAAGATATCAATTGTATTTCATGAAAATAGGTTTACAGATCAACTCCTCCGGAACGCCGCTCTAGAACAATTTGGGCCTTGTTCGTGCCCTTTTTCGAGAACACCTGTTTTTTACATTTTCGCGTTTTCCATGAAAAGTTATAATTATTTTTCCATGAATTTTTTATTGTGCGCAGGCGACAAAAATCATCAAAAATATTCCTACGAAAATTAGAAGGATTTCGAGTTAATGTCCAATAACGGCCATAATTCGCGGGTTTCTACTCTTTTGCGAAAAGTTTTAAAGATATTTCAATTGTTTAAAACTCATTTTAAACGCTATTTTGTACATTTTGCTACTTTTCTCAAACAATTTTTTTCATATATTAAACGTGAAAAACAACTTTTTGACTCGTTAATGATTTTTTTTTTTACCAGCATACTGCACACCGATTTTATCGAAATTATATACAATTTGTTTATACTATTTTTCAAACAAATAAATTATCGCGCTCGGGCTATATAGCTAATATTCAAATCGAGAACACAAGATCGCTGGAGATGACCACTAGCTAATAAAGAAACTGTATCAAGCCAGTTAAAATTTCTAACTGGACAATATTTTTTCTTAGCATGCCCTGCTTATTAAGTCCAATTCATTAATTCTATACCAAGATTATTTTCTCCAATTACAATTTATCAATGACTATATAATAGCGCGATTGCCAAATTTCATGGCAAAATTGTTTGAACTTGAAGGGCAATAAATCACAGTCGTGTTTGATGTGTTCAATCAAACATCAAGTTCTATACAGGCATTGTTTGTGGTCATTATGGTCATTGATTTAGTAGCCAAAATATTGCGATGGACAATGCTCAATCACCACTTTGATGGTATCTGCCAATGTCACTCAGTTTGATATACGTTTCTGAATACAATCAATTTAATGAACAATCAATCAATGAACATTTCTATTCACTTACCGATCGTGTCACTTTTATATTTTTGATTCACGAGCCATTTATTTGCTTGTAAAATATTATATAGATAATATATAAAATGCACATAATTAGAAGAAATCATAATATTATGTGGTTATGTGATGAAAAAATAAAGACCTAAAATAAAGGTTTTTGCCTAACCAGTTTTAGAGTTAAAAATAGGAGAAAACGCTGTTCCTGAAGACGGTTGTACGCATTGTGTACAGAATAACACAGAAACCTTCCAAGTATAAGTAGAGTGGCTCTAACCCGAAACTCTCTTAATTCAAAGCCAGTCCTCGTCTCTATAAGATCCAGTAGACTTATTAATTTAAAATATCTCTTCTTCTTTGTTTCGTAAAATAAAAATATGCATCTTACTCAAATCTGTCAACAATTCAATCGGCTTTCTATAAGATACAGTACATTTTGTCTATTTTGTCTATAATAGTTAAAATATCTGATGTGGACACCCCATGAATTCCTTATACGGCTATTAAGCTATAAATCGGTGGCTCAAAAAGTGATCCTGAACATGGTTACTAGTTTCCATAGATAGTTATATCTCAAAAACAACACTCGGCGTTGCGACGTCCATCTATTGACACTTACAGACGTGCAGACATAAGCTCTTGTTTCTGAAGCTCTGTTCCGTTATTATATGTCGTTTTATTTCAGCTAGTGACAGCTCCTTAGAGATTTCTTCCTGTTCATTGACAATATTAGAGCTGTCTATGTCACTAGATAAAGCATTGGAAATTGAAGGTTTCAACATTTTAAGCGGAAGAACCCGCTTAACTCTTATTTCCCTGCTGCAGACTTGTTCAGCTCACAAATGTGGAGGAAAAAAAAGTATTTTACAGTCAATTTTAACACTTAAAACAAGTAATCAAATTGTTTAATTAGAGTGGAAAAAAAAATCGCGTTTATAACCTTTATCGCTAAACCATATGACCTCTGTATTAAATGTCAATAAACCTTTTGATGTGAATTTATTATGACCTACAAGTAAAGTAGGCCTTTCGGCCCTTCAATTTCAACCAAAATCTGTTATATTATTTATATTGATATAAAAGCCTAATTTGCCAAATTTAGGATGTTTTGCATTATATTTTAATATAATTTTCGATGAAAGTCTAATATGACCTTCAAGTAAAGTACCATTTCCGATTCGCCAATTTTAACCAACATTTGTTATGTTGTTTATAGTCATATGTAAGTCTTATATACCAAATTTGAGAACTTTTGCATCATATTTTAATATAATTTTTGATGAAAGTCTATTATGATCAACAAGTAAGGTACTACTTCCGGTAATCGTGCAGTGACCAAAAAGAGACGATCAAAACTAGATTTTACAGTGATCCTAAATACAAAATTTTTACTTTCTACGGCTAACCGTTTTGGGAGATCCGTACGAACGAGCGAACTTACGTATAGAAGCCACGACGAAACTTGTCAAAATGGATTCAGGGATGGTCAAAATGGAATTTTCCGTTGAATATCCGAAAATTTTAGCGATTATAATACTTCCTTTACTGCGTAGAAGGAAGTAAAAATCCCAACCAAAATCTAAACTGTATTAAATTGATAACAGCTCTGTTGTTTTCAGATTTATTGTTTATTACTAATTTTTAACTGTTATTAATTTATTGTCCTTTGAAATAAATGGTTTTAGGTAATTTATAGTTAATAACTCTCTGTATTATCCTGTACTCTTTGGTTGAATCTACGGACATTTCCTCATTTTAAAATTAAATGTAAAGTAAAGTAAGGAGGGAATGTAGGGTGACTGTTTCTAGTGAGTGTAAACTCATGATACTCAGTTGCACATGAAAGGCCGGTCCTTAGAAGAATATGACATTTTTTTTAAGGCTTAAGAAAAATAAAATGCATCTCATCTTTATTTTTTTCCTTTTCTTCTATTTTTTTTTTATTTTCTATTATTTATCACAGTCATAGTTTGATAAAAGGTTTTGAGGATTTATTTTTGATTTTTAAGTAATAGAAATCACAACCCACCAAGTGCTACCCCCCTTTAGAAAATAAAATGGCTTGCTTTGTACCTTCAGACACTGTAAGGTCATGCACATAAAGACACAACTTATTTGTCAATCGAATTTTTTAACATTCTTTGTTAAAAATCTGTGAACTTTGTAGGCTTAAATTTGGGTTAATGAGTTCAATGAATTAACTTTATTAGTATTCTGTGTTCAAAGCTTAATTTTAGTTTATCAAGTTAATTTTTAAATTATTTTTAATTTATGTTTAGATCTGAAACATTTATAAAGCTACTGTTTATTTACAACCTTTGTGTGTTTTATTCATGAAAACTGAACTTTTTGTCTTATAGCCGCAGAAACATTCAGGTGTATCTATAGGTGAATTGGGTGACCTAAGGGTAGTACCTAAGGACAACCATTATATATCCGAATTTTGAATTTTCAAAAATATATTATCAAAAAATTTGAATTATAAAAAAAATATATTTCCTGAGCATTTTACTAGGGGAAACTATAAAAACATAAATTTTGTCCGTAGGTACAGAAATCTCCTCTATAAAGTTCTGGCAAAATTCATAAATTATAGCATGTTGAACTTTGCAGCTTTGTTGAACTATGCAGGGCATGGAATTAGTACTAAGCGAAAACAAATTATATGGGTTGACTCTAACAATTTCTGAAAGCAAAGCGAACGGGGCTAAGGAAGTCTTGCTTTGCAGTTCAACTCGCCATGAGAACATATATTACTAGTTCTGCAAATTGTTTTGGGCAGTAATTTGTTCACATTCCACGTTAAATATTAAGTTAGCGGTAACAAAATTTTATGATTGTTCAGTGAAAGTTGTAAATTATTCTGTGCCACTCCAATAATTAAAAATAAATAGTAATTAATATTAAGTTTCTGCCTGACCAATTTTGTAGTTATGGATAGGGAGAAATGATGTACCTAAGGAGAATATTAGTTATGGACATTTTATGCCAAAATACAGAGGGAATAAAATGTGGCTATTCCTAGAGGGTATAAAATGGTGATACTCAGATGCACATGGAAAATGGACGCTTAGAAGACTTAAAGGAAGGAAATACGAGATCAATTTAAGGTTAAAGTTTAAAGCAAAATAAAATACACTTCATCTTTATTTTTTCCTTTACTCCCAATTTTTTTCACGATAATTCTTCACAGCATAGTTTAATATCAAGGTTTCGAAGATTTATTTGTGATTTTGAAGTCATCAAAATCATAACCTACTTTTAAGTATTTTTTTAATATATTTAGTATCGGGTCTTTTTTACTTTAGGTGCGCCGGTTATTATAAACAGGAAAAGTATCTGTTATAGATAAGTAACAGCTATTATTATGCCATATGTTGTTTTATATCTGGAGTAGGTTATCTACTATTTTCTCCTATTTGTAATTGCATTTACTATGAATTTAATAAATTCAGTCGTTGCTTAAAATCAGAGGTAGCTTCATTTACGGCACTCCAAAAGTACGGGGTACACAACAAAATCTGTTAACAGATGTTTATATAATAGAAGAATAACAACATTGATTCAAATATAACTGATGCTTTTCTATAAAAGATCTTCGCTAATACTAGTCTGGTTTTTGATTTGTTGGGAATTTAATTATCTTTCAGATGAGTGTCTATAATGTTCCAGGAAATGCATAGTTTTCGAGTTATTAAAAAAAATTTTTTTTTTTTATGTTTCAGAAATAATTATTTTTCAACCACTTATAGTACGATTTTTTTCAAACAGCCCTATTGACGAGGAAAAGCCACTAAAAAAATTCAGCTTCAAAGGCATTGTCGTTTTTGAGATAGAATGATGACTACATAAGTGAGTGGTAACATCCTTTTATAGATACATATTTACATTAAATTTTTATATATATATATATATATATATATATATATATATATATATACACATATACATTAAATTTATATTAAAACGTTAAAACGTGTAGACCGTTTCAGTAAGATTTCCTCGTTTTCACTCTACCACATGTATTTATTAAACAACAACAAATTTAAAAATTAATCGATTATAGCAAAAATCAAAAGAAAAAGAAGAAATATTAGTGAGAGAGAACTTATTATTACAAGTTCCAAACAATGTATTGAATCTCTCAAATAACAGTGACTTCAAAAACAGGCAAGTCAACGCAAAGTGGTTCAGAAACCGCAAATTCGTGGTCTAAAGACATCATAAGTTCTAGAGCTTTCATAACTAGTCCAATAGTAATTTAATTTATTGGTTTTGAACAATATTAATTTCTCAAACCATTCTGGTTGGTGAGGGTGGGGTCAGTTATTTTATTTTGTTTACAACTAAGTAAACAGTTTATATTTATAAACTAATCTAAAATATATTGTATTTAGAAGAATAAAGTATGAGCAAAAATAATAAAATAATAAAAATGAACTAAAGATTTATTTCTAGCCTATACTTCCCAAATACGTAGGTTGCTACTTACACAGCATGCTTACGAATCTATCAGACATAATATAAATAATTTTTTTCTTATATAGTTCAAACTATTTACCCATTATACATTATTATTAACATTAAATTATTTTTGTTATTATTACGTATTATGGCCCTAATAAATATACCCTAACATACCCGAAGATGGCTGAAAAGGAGTTGATACAAAGATCGCCTAGAATAAAATTTTAAATAAAATTCAATCGAGAAGTAGGCACCGATGGGTCAGCAACTGACTGCTAATTATAACTATATTATCGTATATATAGTTATTAAATGTTAGCCTATTATTTATAATCACAGGTTAAGCGGCATATGTGGATATAAAATTAAAAATTAAAATAAATTGTAATTTTTTTGTTTATTTTAATCACTCAATTGCATTCTTAATTATTTTATTTATCTCTTCTCCAGTTAACTCTTCGTAATTATACAACACAGTAAAAATATTTCAGTAAAACTAAAAAAATTAATAATTTGAAAATGTTTAAATTCCACAATTTAACTAGTGGAACAAATAAATAATTTAATCATTTGGGCATCAATTAGTACTGAAGTATTATAATGTAACTATCAAATAAAGTCCTTAATTGAATAAATAATGTACTTTATAATTCAATTATTTATTATCAGGCTGAAGAAAAATTAAAATAAATAAAGATATATCAGTTCAGTTGCGCCTTTGTTTCATTTTGCCAAACATCAAGGTATTGCGGAATGGTATTCAAACGCCGTCTCCTTGCGACTTCATCTCTGATAAGAGAGGGAGAAATATTTCTTTCCTTATATATGTAATTAATTTATTTATTTATTCACATTAGAATGAATTTATTGACGAAAAAGTGTGTTCCCTTGCATCTACATGGCATTTTAGGCTTTAAGGAAGAGCAATACATGAGCTATTCTAGTTAGAGGTTCTAAATTAAGAAAATATTGCCCAATTAAAATGTTATAATAAAATTTGTAAATATTACCATGTCATTATTTAAATATTATGCCAGCTAATCCGACACGAACTTTTTCTGTAAAGTTTTGCTCAACACTAAAAACGTTTAATAAGTAAAGAGAGGGCAAAAAAAAAAAGGATAACTCGCTATTTATTTATTGTTAAAACCAGGAAATATAGAAAAAGCTAAGATTTGATAAAATAATAGATCTTAAAATTAGACATTTATTACATTTTGGTAGTTTCCTTTGAACCTGTTTCATTTATTACAATTTTTTTTTTTAAACATGGGGAACAAATTTAATGTTTACATCACGTACATTTTACAAAATAACATGTGTTGTGCAGTTGAAAACTTTCCGATTTTTTTCCGGAATTCTGGGGCGCGTTGCCGGGTATTTTTGGACAGAGTCTCAATATTTTAAGGCCTAGATTAAACTTAAAAATATTGGTAAAAATCTAGGAGACACACGTGGGATCCTCTGCTTGTAAACCAAAGGGGAAAGGTGCTGTAGAGTGATGCCCAATTCCAAGCCTGAAATGTCATTATTTCCTAGATATCTGTAGTCAGACAACATACTGATTGTCAACAGACTAGAATGCTGGAAAAATATCGATATATCGATATTTTTTTCGGGTAGTTATCCGATGCATCATAATATCGTTATTAAAATTTGAATATCCAAAACCGATATTATTTCCAAAAAATAAACATAGAACGATGCACAGTGGGAAAAATTGTCGATTTAGTGGCCAAAATTCTACGATAAATAAAAAATTATTTGTTCATTAATGAGCATGGAATGTCCTTTATTAGTGAGAGTGAACAAAGTATATACATGACGTTTCCAGGACTTTTAAATTAATTTTTTTCTTAATTATTTTATCACTTTATTTTAAATAAAACAGTTTATTAGGTATAGGACCGACAAAAGGGGGAGAAATGAACTAATATCCTTCTCAATAGAGCTTTCTACTTATATAATTGCCTTTTTCAGGATTTTATTACGTTTACAAGATTTATAAATAATTATTATTTCAAGAAAAAAAATGGAAATTAACAATATACAATTTTTTATTTTTTCGAAATTTATCGTGTAAAAAAATTATAAATGACAAATAATATAACTTGAAGCATATTTTAAGCTTGTCTCAAAGGTAATGGCCTAAAAATATACGTAATGTTCAAAAATCGGGCTTCAGATCTTCAAATCTACATAACACTGATTGATCACATTTGATCGATCAAATTGTATCATGGTATTTTAATATCATAGACCACCTACTACTGTGAAAAAAATTAAAACCATCTGTTGCTACCTATTAAATTTATGTTTGTTTTTCATTTATTTATTATTTTAAATAACCGATATATTTAATATGGTCGAAATTATATTACAATTGTTATTTAGTATTTTTACAGACATTTCCACATTTCTAAAATATAGTAGGTGCAATAAAACTAAACATAAGAAAAAAAAATAAAAATTTGAATACCCAATAAATAGTTTAATTTAATAATAGAGTGATGAAATAATTAAGAAAACATTAATTTAAAAGGCCCAGAAACACCCTCTATATAATTTTTTCACTGTGACTAATAAAGGACATTCCATGCTTATTGATGAAAAAAGAATTTTTTGTTTATCATCTTTTAATCAAGAGTTATAGAATTTTGGCCACTAAATCGACAATTTTTCCCACTGTGCGGCGATTCGACGAACAAAGGATCAAAGGCCGACCAAAGACTGAGAGGCTAAAGGGTTTAGTATCTTCCAATAATGTGCTTCGATTCTTACAGCTAAAGGTTTATAGAAAGTTCTTTCTTTTTTTTGTATTTTTGCTTTGGGAAGTTAATTCGCGAGTACTAACCCCCTCCCCATAAGGCAACACGGCGCGGTACATGTACACAGACAGGAGGGACGAAGAGATGGAGTACCTGACGCGTTTTCTCATTAATCTGCAGAGTGGGGAGTTGAATAGCTGAGTGCACAATGGGACCACTCCGAGCTAATGCCTCCTCTCACCTCCCATTCTTATCTGCATCACTCTACAGCCTGCTTCTATAGTCTTATATCAGCAGCTTTATTAACCTAATCCACCTGGCATAACTGATCCTATTGGGTAGCTGGAGAGTTTGCTAGCTCAAGTGCCCTGGGACCAGTCCAATCAACTGCAAACTACTAATCATTCAATTTAGCTTGACAACGTTTGACTCCGATCAACGAATCACTCAATACCTATCTCAGTAAGGTAATGTGAGCTAAGTGCGTTTTCGTGGTTAGTGCGTAAATCCAAATTATGAAAAAATCCTTTATGGAGCATTAGGTCTAAACACTGATAAATCAGAAATCAGCTATGAAAGTCCATGTGAAGTATAATGAGTTGTAAAGTTATTAGTTCCAACCTGTTGATTTAGTTAGATCCTTCAACTTCTGCTGTACAGCTATATCGGTGTTTATCTACCCGTAGGTCTGTTTTTATTTTTATTTTTTTGCAGTAAGCGGAACTTCTGTAAGCTGTTATCCAAAATACATTGTAGTTTACATTTCTCCTTATTTTTTAAGTGCTTGTCCGCAGTTGCCCAACAAAACATGATGGTATGGGTAAGTGCAAGTAGTAATCATGACTTGTCTGGGCAACTACCTACTAGCGCATTAAAACAAAAATTATTTTTTTCAATACAATTTATTCCACTATATACCAGGTCCCACTTTCAATATTTAAACATGATCATCAAAGGAATATTTTTAAAAACTTCAGAAATAAAGATTCTCCAGTCATCTAGCACTACTAGTAATCTAGCACATACCCCACATTATCTTATCTCAATTAGTTAAAAAAAAACAACTAAAGTATAGACAAACACTTTAAGGGAGAAACGTTTAATGCGCATCTGATAATTTAAGAAGAAAAACCATTACCCTCTCTATGCAGCATCTAACCATCACATGGCCAGTCTGTTGAGAAGAAATATTTTGAGCTCAATTGAAATATGTAATCGATTTCTTCCATTTTATTGACTGTGATTGACGTTTAAAAACAACCCCCCATCTCAGTCTTGAGGCAGTCTTTTTGTTTATTATTTCGAACCATAAGCTTTGTTCTTTTCACAACTATTCAGAAATAAAAAGGTTCATACAATATTTTATAAAGAAATGATCATTTATCACTGATGGAAAAGTTTTTAACACACAAGGAACCAGTAAAACAAAAGAAAGAAAAAATAGTCCAAAACGCTGAAGAAAGTTCATTGGTGAAGACATGTCTGAAACTTTCTCTCCCCTTTACTTTTTTTTTTTTGCCCCCTGTTTTATACATTCTACTTAGTTTCTTTTCTGTTTTTCTTTCGAGAGGAAAACGCTACCCTTTTGACGCTTTATCTTTCTTTAAATAATTAATTGGTGGCATTTTTTGTTTTTAGGGGATAGAAGAAGTTGACTGAATGAATTTTATAAACTACCTTAATACTTGGGAATCATTTTAGAGGAAACTCATAGATATTTTTCATATTATTTATTCCCTCTCTAGGAAGATAGTGCATAAAAGTAACATTTTATTATTCAAAGCCAATAAATATTTGATACAAAATGATTGTATTGGATCGAGTAAAATTGTACTATATAAGGACTTAAAATGAGACATACACTTAACAGAATGCAATTGGAACTGAGATACAGAAAGATTTAAGAAAACCCATTGTTAAGTACTAATATTTATAGTCAAGACTTCAAGGCCGTCTACCAACCTTCTTTTATGGAAGTGAAAGCTGGGTCCCGCTGGACAGGCACTACAGTAGAGTAACAGCCGTTGAAATGAAGGACCTCCGGACAGTGGTCAAACAGGGAGGGATCAGGTCAGGAATGAACGGGTATGCGGGTACCTTGGAGGACTTGCATTGAGGGACACTGTCGAGAAGAGACAGCTAAAGTGGTTCGGTCATCTGTGCCGAATGAATGAGGACTGGAATCCATAGAAGTTTTTCGAAACCAGGTATTTTTTGTTTAATTTAAATCCGAAAAATGTTAAAGTTGTAAGTTATAAAAGCAAATGCTTGAATTGGTTTCTTCTATCATTTAAATTGTATATTTGTAAATAAAGATTAAAAACAAAACAAAACAAATTCATTTATATAATTCATTATTTTTCTTATACTACAGCAATCCTCTAGTATTTTTTCATTTCATTTTCCAGTATAATTTGTTTGTAATTTGTTAATTGGTATCCTATTCTATGTAATATTTTCACAGATTGATTGTAAAAAAATTCTTTATTATTAATATTAATAATAGTAAGGAATACGAATGTAAATATCTAATGAGATATTGCGAATGAATGATATATTTTATATCAATTTATTTTTTTTATTTATCTTATCATGGTGGAGAGTCAACCTGAAACATTCATCTTGTTTACTTAAAATTTTTTTCATTATTTCCATGCTGATTTTTTTTATTGAAAATTACTGCAAAATTTTTATGTGATTTTTTCATTTGTTTTAAAAAATAAACCGCATTTATGAATGAATTGTCGCTATAAAAACTTTAAAATTTTAGAAGAAATACATATATTTATAAGATGAATAGGACAAAAAACTGCTAATGAATTTTATCACCTATTTACTATGATTTGGAACTGGAAAAAAGATTAAGCAAAAATAGGGACGAAAGCAGAATTTTTTTTCGGGGGAGGAGGAAGGGGAATCAATAATAAGCCAAATAGTCAAAAAAATGTTATTAATCGCCAAATTGGGCGTACCTTTAAAAGATAAGCATGAAAATTGGATAAAACAATATTGTAAACAATTACAAAAAATATCACTCAAAATACAAATCTTATGTTGGTGGGTATGGAAATCATAGACTATCTTACATTTCGGAGAGGGGGGTATATCCCTCCGATTTCTCCCCTCCCTCTCCCCCTCGCAAACGCCAATGTGCAAAAAATATTATATATGGCTATATACTCACATCTCTAGCGATTTTAATGATTTAGGAAAGGAAATTCTTATTGCCACTTAATGTCTTAGGAAGAGAAGGAGGAATTCCGAAATTGGCCATTTACTCCCGTAATTGAGAAAATCCTCAAATATGAGCTTAACTGTTAATACTATTAGGCAATGCAGGCACTTTGGTGCGTATTCTTTAGCAATCAGTTAGATAGGGGTAGGTGGCAGTGTCCGAGGGATGATCACTTATTTCCTTCTTGACTGTCAGGAACGTCATTCGACGTTCGTTGGTCCTTTAAACTTTGCCATTCCTACCACGTGAGCTCTCTGGAGGAGTCGTGCGCTGGAAAGGTATGAACTTTCGACGTAGTGACGTAGTCCAACGAGTGTGCTTCTGCGATTGTACCAATATGGCTTGGTATGCATACAATATAACCGTTCTGAATGAAGATTTTAAAGCGCACAAACATGGTATATTTATAGGATGAAGGATTTTTCTGAATAGGAGTTTTTGGATACATCGGAGGGCGCTAAGAGAATCCAATCAAATTAAGATTATATCAACATTGGCTGAAATTCCTAATTAGAGTGCTTTTTGGGTGTACTTATTCTGATAATTTTAGTACCAGAAGAAAGCATTGCAAAATTACAAATATTAATCAATACCTAAATTACAATCTTCACGCCTCTACTTATGAGGCATCAATTTCACCAACCGAAAGTCTGGCAGATCGGCATAATTACCTGGAGGATTGGTAGAGGGCCTGTTAATAATTCATAAAGGGGCCATGAATAATGCATGGGGTCCTCCAATCTGGAAGGAGTATGTATGGAGGTCCCTGTGTAATCCGATTGTATGCCCGCCGAGGGAAAGGTAGGAGATGATAAACAACGGCCGACTATTGTGGTCATCCTTCTTCTCTTGCATTAACGGTCGATTAGCAATGCAATGTTACACCTTCATAACCCTTCCCTCTCCCCCTCCCTCCCCTCCTCCACAAAGGACTGCGATCCACACTAAGGATCTCTCCGGAGGGGGTAATTAAATTTATTTTTATTGCATATTCTCAGTATCTGTCAGACTGATAATCAATTCGGTAAATTTAAAAATAATATGTAATTATTACATTAGTGAAACATCTCAAAGCAATACAGGACCAACGTAAATAACTAAAAAAATATCATTTAGTTTATCAGGGTGTGAACTATATATTTCCTTATCATTTATAATATATGATTCTAACATCAGGACCAATGTTTTAATTAAATTAAAAAGACAAATAGTATATTTTACTACACTAAAAATAAAAAGGAATAATAAACAAGTAAGATTTATTCGTTGTTTATGGATTTCTCATTATATTGTGATGTCTTTTGTTGTAAAAAAAAAAAACTTGTAATATAATAAAACAACACTTATTTATCATATATGCAGTATTCAAAGGAAAAAAAAAATGTAATTGTACATGGATGAATGGAAAGTCTTGAAAATGGACGATGAGCCAACGTTGCCAAAGAAAATAAGAAGATTGGATAGGAATTATAAAGGGTGTATTTTATTGAAAAATAAATTACTGCTATAAAATAATATGTTCAATTATATCCCTTGAGTATGTCATTAGAAAGGTGATGCGTACCGAAAGGGGTTTAGATCTGGGTGGTTAAATATCCGTGCTTGGGTTTGCGGATGATTTGGTATTCTTAAGTGAGGACGCGGAAACTATAAAACTGAATACAACAACGTTGATGAAAGCTGGTAAAGAGGTTGGCATCAAAATAAATACGGATAAGACGAAATATATGATTAGCAACAGACACAGCGCCGATTTTTATGATATAGATATAGGAGAAAGTAGGTTTGAACACGTTGAGAAATTTAAGTATTTAGGGTCTATGATTACTAGAAAAAACGAAATTCAAGAAGAAATTAAGGCACAGTTAAAGTCGGTAAATGCTTGTTATTTTTCGGTATCAACATTACTTAAGTCACGCATTTTGTTCAGAAATTAAAGTTAGGACTCACAAAACTACTATCTTGGCTATAGTTCTGTACGGGTGTGAAACGTGGTCGCTAACCTTGAAGGACGAACAACGCCTTAAGGTCTTCGAGAATAAGGTATTGCGTAAAATATTTGGTCCGGTAAAGGATGAGTCAACTGCAGAATTTAGGAGGTTAAACAACGCGGAATTGCGGAGCATCCACCCTGTCAGTACAATCGAAGTGATATCATCGCGACGGTTGAAATGGGCTTGTAAAGTTGTTGGGCTCAGTAACGAACGAATTCCTAAAAAGTTAATAAACGCTGAGCCGATTGGGAAACGTCCGAGGGATAGACCGAAACGTAGGCGGGAGGATTGTGTTAAGAGTGATCTAATGGTTTTGGGTTTTGACGTAGTCGGTGGACCGAAGTTTGTAGATAGCGATTGGTGGTATCGGCATGATGTATATCAATACATATACTTTTTAGATAACTGGGCCTATTATTAGTAAGTAATATTAGTCGGCATTAAAAGTTTGTATTCATAAAAAAATACAAACTGATTTACAAAAGTTATCTAAACAAAGTAAGCAATATATAAAACTACAAATTTGCTTAAGAAAATAATGAGTAAAGTTTAAAAATCCGAAATCAAAAGTTTATTATCAACTTCACACCCCTATTACAAAAAACCATAATGGAGCTTTTTTTTTTTTTTTTAAATAACTGGTCAAAAATGAAGATGAATTTTTTAGTTAAAAGTAGTATAGACTAAGAAAATATCCGACTTTTTTTTCAGTGAATTGAGTGATAAACCTAATTTTCAAATGGCTCTCATGCAAAATTCTTTTTTCGTATTGTCGCACTATTCATCAAAACGAACGATATAGTAGAATGTCGAATTGTGAATTTGCTGGAATTTATAAGACTTGAGATTTCCTACTTGAATCTTCCAATAATATTTGAACAGAAATTATCCTCTCTTTTTTATGAGTTTTTCCTATCATAAATTGATTGTTAAATATAAAGTCAGCTCCAACACGAGTATTAACTGTCAAACTGTAGGGCGCATGCGGAAAATAAGTTTCGGAACGGAAAAGGCATAGTGCGCAGACGCCGGACAGTTTGAAGATAGTCAAAGCTTGTGTAGCAACGAACCTATACAGCTAATTAATTTAACTAATTAATAAAGAAAAAATATATAAAACTAAGTTTTGCATAAACAAGAAGTCGAATGCCGGTACGACTGCTCCCCCCTCTACCCATTAGGTGACGGATGGCTAGATAAAGAGACATAGATCAAGATCAAAGCTTATATACGGTAATATGTTACTCAATTAGGAATAATCTAATTCCATTAACTTGACAGCGATCGGTCATTTAAATGCTGCATGAAACAGATTGATAGCTAATGTGATAATTAGTCTGATGTATTGCTTGTAAATTTGATTATTTGAATTACCCTATTGGTTGGACGATCATTATATGTGCTTTACTCCAATCAGTGATGTATGTGATGAGGTAACTATATAAATATTAAATATCAATAAAACAGCGTAACCTTAAACAATAAATTTGATTTTAAAAATACTCTGATACTGGATAGTGGAAAAAAATACATAAATAGCTGCAAATGCCTGCACAATGGTTTAATATTTCCAAAAAATAGATGTGATGTTTTATTTTTAATTTTTTTAAGGCTTTGGTATACTGGTTACAAATCACTTTATATTTTTCCTCTAATCCTCGTAAATTTTCAAGTTGTGAGCGTACAAAATCTCTATTCGGGCGCCATTTTGGAATGAGATGGCGGATGGTAATGTCGAGTTCCGAGAATCATCATGGGGTAGCCTGAGAATTAGGTGACAAAACTCGTGGACGGTGGACGGTTTTTTTTTAATTCGATTTTTCGATTATACGTATTTCGAAACAAAAAATATCAAATTTTGAGGGGGAGGGAATTAATTGTTTCTCTTTCATGGTCGATTACAAAGGTTAATTATTGAAAATAATAAACCCAAAATTCAAATTGTAGGTCATAGGATTTTACTGGTATTTGACGAAGAACATTCCTAACATGGAGAAACTTTCTTTTAACAATTTTTGCCATCAGCCTAAACTAAGTCAAAATGTCGTCGTAAAGTTTTCGTATATCTGCAGTCGGTGCGCTGGACCATTACCGCACCAATACTAACAATTGAGAGTTACTGTGAATTTTTCTTTTGGATGTGGGGTTTAACCAAATCGTAAAATTATCCTATTACTCAATTCCTGAAACTTGAAATTCACCGTTATTCTCGACGTTGCTTATTATAGCACCGACAAAAATATTTATGACGGTCTTAATATTCTCAGCACCGTAGGAGGTTCGAAACAAGATACTCATCTCAATAATAAATCCCATACCCACGCAAATCCTCTGTTCCATAATCTTCCTTCTCAAGCTAGTCCCGGTAATCCTTCAAGACAAAGACGAACTTCTTATACTATCAAGGCGTATATACTTACATATATATACTTATACTTATATATATACGTATTATATAATACAGATATATTGATAGATAAACCTGTTTTATTATCATGCCTTTCTTATTTGAACGTACAATACTGGCATGGATGTACCGTCTACCAAGAAGATACTTGGCCAAAAAACAAAATTTTTACAATTTAGATACATAACACAAGTGACACAACATAAAAATATTACTGACCATATAATATTACAGAAAAATATATTACAGAAATATTGCAGACGCGTTTGTCTGTAACGCGATTACGAACAAATGCCTCGTTACATTTTCTTCAAATTCGACTTGAATATTCCATAAAGGCTAATAAATGTATTATTATATTATATATTACATTATATTATTATTATTTCTTTTTTTTCTTTTCTTTTTTTTTGGCTTTGACACTAATAGTGATGTGAAAACAAAATAATTACAATCATTGAGAGGAGATTAAATTAAAAAAATGATCAATTCTTTGATGGGTTTGTTTGTGAATTGTCTCTGATATCTCTAGCTTGAATCTTATGGAATACAGGAGATTTTTCGACATTGAGAATTTCAATTGTATTACTGGTGCTGTCGATATTACTAGAGGACAATGTGAACTGAGACGAAAGAGATTTATGGATATCAGATTTGGGCTGTGATTGGACAGAAATAGAAATCCCAAATTGGTTCACAAGGTCAATTGTTCACAGAACTGCTAGTATAGCAACAATTTAAACTTCGTGAACTGGGCTAAGCAACAAAAAATATAAACAAAACTGAACTATGGCTTATAAAAATATCGCTCAGGAATAAGAATTATTTATGACCTAAAAGTAGGCTCTAAATGTGACTGTTATTTTGTAACTGAAAACAAATAATAGGTTAATGACGCTCGACTTTTATTTCAAGCAAATATAAATCATAAATTAACAATAATTTTTAACAAAATACATAAATGTTAACGATTAATTATATCTTTTATTTTAAAACCATAGGCGATTTTTATTATTTTTTATAAAAAAAAATATTGCATTTTGATTTGGCTAAAAAATTAATTCCCAAATGCAACCACTGGTTAGAAGTGTTCCTTGGCTGTCGGATAAGCTTAATAGACAACCACTTGTTGGAAATTATAGTATCACTTATAATATTATATTATACATCATAGTAACAATTATTATACTATTTGTTTTCGATTTTTTTTTTATTCCACAAGAATTTCTTTCTTTTTTTGTTTCTTTGTTTTTTCATGTAAGAATTATTATTTACATAGCAATAGTATTTAAGCCCCATTTAAGGTTATGTATTTAAATTTATATTTTTCATATTTAGAAGTGTTATTATTTTTGCTACAGGATTATGCATACGGAATTTCCATTGTTGTAAAATACTTTTTTATTTTTTTTCTACTTGTAACTGTATTTTTTTTTTAAATCACTAAAGTATTATTATTATTATATATCCCGTTAAATATTTGTATATTACAGATGTAAATATGTTTTTGTTTTCTATGGTCGTTTTTTTTTTCCTGCTTGCTTATTACATGAATTTATTTTCTTCCTTTATATATATATATATATATATATATATATATATATATATATATATATATATATATATATATATATATTATTTTCCTTTTCGATGATTATACCTATATTTTTTTATTTGTTATATAATATGTCTCATAGCCAGAAACACTGATTATATTTTTCTTCTTGCTTGATTCTGAAGGGAATTCATCGAGGAATAAAGTTGTTTTTTTTAAGTATTGTATCACCAGAATTGTCCTATAAAGCACATAACGGACTCAATCGCCGACTAAAATATCCTGTACCTCGCCGATATTGGAAAATACTTGCTACCGAAAACGTTATTCCAGATACTATTTATTCCCAGATGCTATTTTATAATACAGTTATTTTCGTTTAAAAAAAAAAAATTAAAATGAAAAGCAAATTTTTTTGCTTCAGAGAATTGAATTAAAGAAAATAAGGGATGAAGGAGGATAATTTGTCGGTGAGAAATAGTTTTTTTAATCAAAGGCAGGAGAAGGCAGGAGGGAGGGGAGGAAGCATTAAGCTAAAGTGTGGATTTACGAGAGACTGTTATTGCTTGTTCCGTCCGATAGCATTAATTGAGCCAGGCTCGTAAATCTGTTAACAAATAGCCTACGCAGCGGGAACCTACATACATTGACGCCTCAGCTACCCACTTTTCATTATAATACATTTATCTATTTCAAAAGATAAAACATTCCTACTTTAAACCTACAATTTTAGGGATTAAGCAGATCATTCAAGAATAAATCGGAACAAGTCGAGTCCTACTCGAAAATAAAATGCATATACTTACATAAAACCATATTTTGTGACATTCATTACCTCTATAAAGCCTTTGTAAAAAGTGCAATATTTATTTAAATTTATTTATTCATTTTTTATTATAGTTAATTTTATAAATTATACCTCTCTGTAAAACTAATGTCGATTTTCAGTTATCGAACGTATTATCTTTTTCTCATCTCTTTTTTTTCTATTGTTTTTTTAAAATTAATATAATAGCTTTACTTTTTATTTAAATTGATTTTTTAACGGTTTCGATAACTTATATATTTTTTTTTCAATCGACGTATTTCGAATTCGCTTTGACTTAAAACGGGACCACATGAAATGGGGACAGTCTGCATAATCAAAAATAAGTTATATAACCGCGGTATAAAATCTTGTTGTATAACAATGTTGTAGAACTTTTATAAAGCCTGTTATATAAAATGTTTCCTGATTAACTAATTGAGGAAAATTTTTCTCTGTGATGACATGTGATGAGACTTTTTTCCTCCGCAGTTTGGTTCTTATTGCCTCAAACTTGTTGACCAAAGTTAATATGCAGAGGCTGGAATCCCATCGGTCCTAAATTTCATCACGCCAAGTCAAAAGCCAATCATTTCAGCCGACTGTGAGAATGGATGAGCTATAATAATAATGATAAAGATTGTTGGTCAGTAAATACAGTGTAGTTTAAATTAAAAATATTTATTGCAGAAAATTTCTTACAAAAATATTAATTCAAATAACTAAAAATTTGGTTTACTATTGATTCTGTGGTATTAGGGTAAAGGAGTACAACTCTTTTTTTTTGCCACGACGGATTTAAGTTATATTTTGTTCTTTTAAATGAACATTACCTTTGAAAAAAAGAAAATAATTCAATGGAACAGTACTCACATTCCATGAAAACACTGTTTCAGTGACTGATAGCACTTTTCTTAAAGGTAAAGTATATTGTAAAAAACAAAATATAACTTAAGCCCAGCGTCGCAAAAAAAAATACTTGCAGGTACCCCTTTACCCTTATCGGTATAATCAAGTAAATGGTATTGTGGCCATGTAAAAAAATATAAATATTAATTAAAAGGAAAACAACATTTTTAGTGGATTTATAGTTTCTATTTACTGGAGATGAGAAGATTAGCCGAGGACAGGGACCAGCGGGCTGAGTGGACTGTGACAGCAACTCCACGCGCAAAGGCACACAGGAGTTAGAGGAAGAAGAAGCTGTAGTAGAGGTACAATTTATATCTCATTAATCCTTAAGAATTATATAAATCTGTACATTGCAACATTTGTGGACTGTAATTATTATAAAATATGTGTATACGTGAGCATGAATCACAACCCGTCGACAAAAAGTGGAACGATCGTCTCTTAAAATCTTCTTCACTCCCAGCATTCCACTCCATCTTTCGGAGTGATCTTCAGTGACCGCCTGACAGAAATTAAATACATACACATACCTACTTAAACTCATATCGACATACTCCTCACAGACATACGGCATTGGCAAAAAGACCCAATTTCAAAAATTACGTGTTTTCCAATTAAAAATATTGCCACTCACAAAAAAAGCACCTTGGTTCCTGACTCACAAAATTCAACATACTGGTTTCCATCTACTAATACACAAGAACTCTTTACTCACGATTTCATTATAAATTAAATGGTGATCCCAATAGACTAATTCAGGATATGGTAGCGATTGATCTTCCTAGCAATATGAGGAAGAAACTATAATTTTCCTAAAAGAGAGATATCTTTTCGTAAGTAAAATGATCGAATCTATAACGGGAATAGGTATTGCTGGGTACTGTCCTTCCCTATGCTATGCCTGGACATGCCATTATTTTCCTTTGTAGTCAAACAATTCACATGTCATCAATTTCTTATTTTGCGAATGTATATTTGATAAGCCAAAAAAAAAAACAGGCAAACGAATAAATGACATATATGTTTCCAAAAGGCACAGAATGAGAATATATATATATATATATATATATATATATATATATATATATATATATATATATATATATATATATATATATAGCTAATATATAATATATATAGCTAAATCAAAGTAAATCACAATAGTTTCTATTTATTCTTTTTTTCTCAGTCTGCTGTCCAATCCTATGGCTTCCTGTCCAAGAGCATCCTTTAATTATATTCTAATTATACCTGTAGAACAGATCTGCTACCAAAGTTTCCATCTTCACAAACGCCTAAATAATGGACAAGAAATTCCTCGACGTTCCCACCTTCTTCCACACTTACTACATAAACGCTCTTAGGCTACACATTATTCTGAAAGTCTCATTTACATGATCATAATAAGGCCTATTTAGACTTCGAAAGTTGAGCTTCGGGGCTCCACTAAACCGCCGATTTCTTCTCGTATTCTATCCTCAATGCTCCTTGCTTTGTCACAAAAAATCATCCATAATCCTCTAACTGTTCCATGTGTTGCCGATTTGGTCCAAACCAGGTAACTATCCTTCCTTGACAGTCACCATTCCCACTTAAACCCACTAGTTTCAAACCTCGCTTCCTCTTCGATTTCCGATAATCCTCCGAGGCAGCAGAAAGGAAGATGGCCTCGGGACATTCTAATGAAGAACTATTATTGGAATACTATCAATCGGAAGTTCCTTTACAAGTCTTTGCTATGTCATTATATAATAGTTAACTTTTTCTAATTATAAATTTATTGTATTTCTTTATTGAGATTTAAAACAGAAAAATTAATGACATTTGATGTTTATTATTTTATCAGAATAATGTTACCACAATAACTATCCTCTAACAGGATGAATAAATGCAAAAAAATAATCTTAAAACGTGATAAGTTAACTTCTCAAATTCATTTAATATGTTAAGTTATTAAGTTCATTTAATTGATACGTTAAATTTCTTCCATTCATTTCGAGATATTAAAAATTATTTTAATGAAAAGTTAGAATCCTATATATTTCTATATACAAACATTTTTTAGGAACCCAAAATTTTTATTAGAAAAAAAAAAATATATATATATATGCATATCTAACAAAATTCTAACAAAACATCAGAAGCCATCTTGCGCGAAAACAAAAATAGATTAATTTTTATGTATATTTGCATATTTTTAATACATGTCCTTATTAAATCATAAATGCATATTAGTAAAAAATATGCACAAAAAATATGATGTAATTAGTACAATTTTTCAAATAAGTACTATTGATCGTTCAGTTTTTTTTTTTTTTTACCCTAAAAAATTTCCTTTGTTACTTCATTAGCCCCAAAAATTGCTTTTGGTACTTCATTAACCCTGAAGAATAGCTGTAATTGCTTTTAACCTGAAAAGAATTAAAAATTGCAACCTTTCTATATACCGAAATTTCTAAATATCCAATTTTTTTCAAGGAAAAACCTTCATGTTCGATATATAGATGTTCAACTATATGTATATATATATATATATATATATATATATATATATATATATATACACACACATAGCATTATTCATTTATGCTTTTCATCTCGAAGTTACAATTAAAAAGATTTGATTAATACTGATGCCTACTTCGAAATTCTAAAACAAATGTCTGTATCGCAGCGAAATGGCTTGAGTACACCTGATACCTCGTGGGGAATTCCCCCCCACCTTTCCCCCCCCCATCTAAAGTTTGCAGAGCTAAGGCGCCCCCAACTTGCTCCCTACCGCCTGATCTAAAATTAAAATTTCTCACGGCTTCCCGTCTTGACGCTACACTCTGTTTGCTTTGGGCGAACAAGTGGAGGTAATTCTGAGATGGAAATCAACTTTCCTACTTTTTTATATTCAGTCGAAATAAAAAGTTTCCGAGAACAACTCCGTCAATTGTTATGAGTTACTTCCAGGACTGAAGTGAAATCGCCTAACGTGCTAAATTATATATACTTTTTATATTATTATATTATACATACCTACATACATACATACCTACGCTTTATAATTGCGTTACTTAAAAAAATCTTATATATATATATATATATATATATATATATATATATATATATATATATATATATATATAATATGGCTTCAATAACATCAAGCACAGTAAAATGGACACAGGACTGAGTTTTTCTGCAGGCAGTTCAAGGACAGGGATTTTTTCATCATCTATGGTATAATTTTGAAAAAAAGTTGAGGGAAAGGATGTTTGCATTCCGAGAACTTCAGTTTCGAGAACTCCATGATCATTCTTCAGATGTATTAATTTATGTTCAGCTTTGTGATGTGAATTAACATACTTATAGAAAGATTTAGTATCTCACGAATCGCATAATGAATCGTAGACATGGAAGCAGTTTGAGACTGAAGACAAAAATACTTTGATAACTGCGAATGTCGTTTTTAGGTATCTGTGAATGATAGAGATTATATACTGTTTCCCATGTCTAAACCTAAAGCTCTGTAAATAGGAATATATACATATATATATATATATATATATATATATATATATATATATATATATATATTTTTATATATAAACCTGTCGATATCTCTCCAATTCAGGCTTCATCAGGACAGAAGGGGAGAAGGGAAAAAAAAAACACAAGATAAAAAAACCCTAGATTTTTTCATTTATGTGCTATTTAGCTCTCTCTTACCTAGAGCTACTAAGATAAGACTGTAAAAAACATTGATGAGACCAATCTTGACTTATGTGGCGGAAGCCTGGACGTTGACAGTCATTATTAGCAACAATCTCAGGGAATTCGAGCACAACGTGCTGCGGAAAATTTATGAGCCAGTTCTGGATAATGGTATAAAAGAGTGCTTCAAAAGAATGCTGAGCTATGCTCGTTATTTATTTAATCCCGGATTAATGTAGTTATAATGCTCGAAAACAGAATGCCAATCAAGATGTTAAATGACACTGTCATCGGAACTAGAAGAGGTGTTCGACCGCGCAGGCGATGGTTACAGGATGTAGAAGAGGACCTTAAAGTGCTGGGCATCACAGGATGGAGGCGCTGAGCGAAGCAAAGGGAAGATTGGTAACGTATTGTTAGGGAAGCCAAGGTCCATCCAGGAATGTAGAGCTAATAAAGAAGAAGAAGAGCTTTTGCTTATATGTGTATACATTATATATATATATATATATATATATATATATATATATATATATATATATATATATATGATTTAATTATTACAAATCAGTATTTTTTTTTGTTTTATTTATTATTAAACTATTTTCAAGAACCTGATAAATGATACAAAAATTTTAAACTGCATAGAAGATTATTTTTTAAATACTATGTGGGTATTTTTTAAATACTATACTTACAGAAAATTTATGTCTATTTTTTTTTTATTTCAAAGCCCCATGGGATGGCCATGGGATGTGGTGTTGATTTCAGGGGTTAGTAGAGTGGTTCGGATCTCTTTTGTTGCATATGATGCATTTTAAGAGGCGTCTGAGGGGAGAAATAAGTAGGAGTCGTGGGGAACATTTCTAACAAAATCCAGAGTTTTAGAAAATGTTAAAACATTTCGTTAAATGATAAATAGATTTATCTATTTGTTTTACTTATATTTCTCAGTGTTCTGGATTAATATTTTCTTCCCGGAAACAATTCAAGGGATTGTAGATGATATAATTATTTGTTCAAAAATATTCTTACAATCCTGCAAGCGTCAAGCAGGACTGCTTTTTGAGCTTCTTTCAAGTTCCAAGGCCAAGTTCTTCTGTAACCTCTCTAGTGCTTATTAATATGAGACCATTTGAGGATATAATTATTGGAGTTACTGTTTCTTTATCTAAGTGATAAAATGTTATCAGTTCTAAGGCAAGCTCCTGGTAATTTCTTAATTTTTCGGCCCTTGTGGTGAGTAGTTGGAGAAATTTGGGACAGATTATTGTGGCCATTTTATCTTTTTTTGTATATAATCAGAATATCTGATCGGTTATGCATTAATATGCTAATGCAATTAATAATAGATTTATTATTATTATTTATTACATTTATTCTTCTCAGTGTCCTGGGTTAACATCTTCTTTCCGGAAAACACTTCAAGGAAAGGTAGATGATATAATGTAATTTATTTGTTTAAAAATTTTCTCACAATCCTGCAAGTATCAAGCAGGACTGCTTTTTGAGCTACTTTCAAGCTCTGAAGATCAAGGCCAAATTCTTCTATACCCTCTCTAGTGCTTTTTAATATAAGACCATTTGAGGATACAATTATTGGAGTTATTATTACTTTATCTAGGTGATAAAGTGTTTTTAGTTCTAAGGCAAGCTCCTGGTACTTTCTTATTTTTTCAGCCCTTGTAGTGAGTATGTTGGAGTCATTTGGGACAGCTATGTCTATTATTCTGGCCATTTTATCTTTTTTGTGTATAATCAGAATATCTGGTCGGTTATGTATTACTCTGTGGTCCGTAATAATTTTCTCATCCAAGTAAACTTTTATATCAATTTTTATGAATTTTCAACTAGTTTATCTGGAGTATAGCGATAGTATGGGACCTCATCATTGTCCAATAACCCCAATTTTCTGCATATGTTTTGGTGAAATATTTTTGCCACATTATTGTGCCTCATCAAATAGTCTGTCCCAGCCAAAGATTCACATCCATTTGTAACATGCTGGATTGATTCCTGAGCCTTTAAGCAAAGGCGACATTTATCTGTAACGACATTGTCCTTTAGGATATGTCGCCTATAAGCCCTAGTTGCAATAACTTGGTCTTGTATTGCCATGTAAAAAGCTCCTGTTTCACCAAAACTTTGACCCGTCTTCAACCAATCAACTGAGCATTCGTTATCGATTTCCAGCTCATGCAGCTGATGGTAGAACCTACCATGCAGTTCCTTTTCCTTCCATATATTTTTTAAATGATCCTCACTTCCAATGTGATGTAGCGTTGGATCTCTGAGATTGAGGGCTGTGTAATCTTCATCCATCTCTCTCATCGTAGCTATGATTACAGACGAACTTTTTCTAAAATACTCCTTCATAGAGTTTTCTTGTTTCCGACATGAGTTCTCGATAGAGATAAGACCACGACCACCTTCCTTTCTGGGCACTGACTTTTGAGCTTATGCAAGAGCAAAAGCTCAAAATGAGACATAAATAATTGAAATAAGATATAAATGGAAAAATCCAAACAAGAAGTCAAGAGTCCCAAAAATAACAGAAAATAAATCATATGTCCATATTTCGCCAATTTAGGCATCATCAGGACGGAAAAAGTGAAAGAAAAAAATAATTAATAATAATAAATACATTTAAAATATTGGCGAAATATCGACAGGTGATTTTTTTTCTGTTATTTTTGAGACTCTTGGCTTCTTGTTTGGATTTTCCCATTTATGTCTTGTTATCATTATAATTATTGAACATTATTTTTTTTATTTTCAAATAGTTATATTCCAAAAATATCTGTTGTGCCCACACACAGCACTTAGCTTACCACTTTGAATCCAATATAAATATTGTTAGCGAAATGTTCGCTAATAATGGTCCTAATAATATTTTTTTGTATGTTTAGTATTGTAAACAATTAAATTAACTTTCAAATGAGGAATGTATATTTTTCGAGTTATCAAAAAAATAAACAAAGGAGAACTAATTTCCATAGGACCATGTGCAGAATACATTATAAAACATGTGTATATGTGCATAAAGTTCAATGCGCTATATCTCTGCTAAGACTGCTAATACTGGCTCGATTTGTGTGATTTTTTTTTTAACTTTGTAGAGAATTTAATTACCTTTCTAGCAAATATATACTTTTTGAGTTAGGTGCAAATAAAATTTTCGTCATAACCATTTTTCCAGATTTTTTGGGGGATTGCACTACATTTCTTAAGAGCTTTGAGGAGAAGACATTAGGCTAGTTTTATCAAAATCGTTTTCTACCGTTTTGGTGCTATAGTATATTGAGAAACACGCTTCCAGCAGAAGGAAGGATTTATTTAATTCTATTTTTGGATTATACGTATTTTAAAAAGAAAAACAATTTTGAGATGGGGAGATTTAATTTTTTTTTTCTTTCGTCTATAACAAAGATTCATTATTGAAATTAATAAAAGAAAATCAGATTGAATTATCTATCTCTGGAGATGTTATTGATCATGTACGTAACAGGGATCAGCGTTTTTTTCTTTAATTTTATGTCACTTTTTAATAATTCAAGAATTATTAATGATAAATCCCCTCTATAGAAGATAATTGGGGTTAATGCAGAATTAAAACTCCATTTTACTCAGCGTAAAAAGCGCAAAAAAACTTAAAAGAGCTGGATATAAGTAGAGGACTACTTATGGATCATTAACCGCTAAAAGAAATAAAAGAACTTGAGTATTTTCTTTAGAGGAGGGTTTAATCTCACAACATACTTCATGCTTTTGTGTAGGGCTTACCCCCATATAATTTTAAAAATAAAGGATAATATTAAGGAGCAATCAACTGTCATTGCTCATGCTATTCTTTGAAATGGCACTATATTTTAATTATCGGTATAAAAGAATTAAAATATATATATATATATATATATATATATATATATATATATATATATATATATATATATTTTAAACACAATAAATAACTAATGGTCCACCGTAAGAAATCACCGAAGTCCATATATCAATAAATGATCTAGATGTATTATATATAAACAAACAAAAAAAAACCTTATTATATTTTACCAAATATTAAGTAAAGTTACTGGCATATAGAAATTTAAGCAATGAACTTTTAATTGTTAAAATTCAAGTTAAAATAAAATAAAAGAAACATCTTAAACACGGCCATAATAATTTACAATATTTACATTCAGTGTGGAGCACTTTGGTTCCAACTGCCATACTGGATGGATAATATACCAAATAATTCTAACGAGAATCGCACTTCCCACCTCATCAGTAACATAATTCACATCGAGTATGGCCCACACACATGGAACCATTGGATTTAGGGCATCCTTAAGCCATAAAAAGGTATAGTTTTTAGAGAAATTCGGGTACAATGCAGATATATACTTTAAAAAATGATTTGGAGTTAAGGACTATGAGCTTATCAAGGCCGTATAGTCAAAGCGAAAGTGGGATTCGTTTCCCGCCTGTAGCTTGAAATGCATTTATGCAGTAAAAAGCACCATTTAATAGTCTACAGCTGAAAATAAAAAGAGGGAGTAAAAAAATCCAACAAAGGTGAGCGCATTTGTTTGTGAATACTAAGATTTTGGTTATATATATTTTATGGATTCAAGTTTTAGTTTTTTAATTTTTTTTTTTTCTGATTCCAGATTTTGTCTAAAATGTTTTCACTACAAGTACCTAAGTGGTTTTTTAAACGCTTATAAAATATAATTTAAGTTTTTTTTATTGTTTTTTTTTCTAAACCAAAGGATGTACCTTAACTTACAAGTTGTTAGTCTTATATCAGACCGAAAAATTACTCAGACCAATAACTCCTTTCTGCTAAAAATTCATAATTGAAACTTACAGTTCACATATCCTATAGAAAAAAATCTGGTGCGGTGCGCGCATCACACAACTTTCCCTTACCGCCGTACAATAATTATCTTTTTAATATAATTCTAAAGAGTTCACATGAACAATACTTGAAATTAACTCAGCAGCATTCAATTCTTCTCCCACTTAAGTATAATAAAATAGTTTTTAAAACAATTTTAGTACATTTCTGTACACTACCTCTATATTTTAACTTTGTCAAGTTGCAAATATATTTTAAAAGTTGCTGGTTTAGTTTCTATGGAAACATTTTCTTTCCATTAAATAATGTGATAGAAGAAATTATTAAGTTAGTTTCCGTTTTTGTATTCTTAAATTACTTTGTTACAGAGCGAATTGTTTACAACAGATTGGCGGATTGGTGGGATGAGGTTCGGTCGCATCTATCTCCTTTCGGATGCGCTCGGTTATCCTTCTATTTTATGCTCCTCATAAAATGCACTGTATCTTTGCTAATACTGGTCCGATTTTGATGATTTTTTTTTTTTTTTTTAGATACTTTAATAACCTTTCATATCATTCTGTACATAATTTATTATAAATTGCATACTTTTTATATTTATATTTGTTTTATACTTGCATACTTTCCTACATTTTCTCGGTGATTTACTACATAAATGAAAAGTTAAAGGCCTTTATGAAGAATAATTTTGGCAAGTTTCATCAAAATCGTTAGAGCCGTTTTCGAGAAAATTGTAAACAATTGAAATATCCATGATATAATTACCATTTTCGGTTAGTCCGATGCGCTGTATCTTTGCTATTATTGGTCCGATTTTGATGATTCTTTTATTGTTTTTTAGATAATTTAATTATCTTTCATACAAGTCTATAGATAATTTACCATAAATTGCACGCTTTTGAAGTTATGCGTAAATAAAATATTCTTTTCATCATAACTTTTTTCCCTGCAATTACTCGGTGATGTACCATATATATGAAAAGTTAAAGGTCTTTATGAAGAATAATTTAGGCAAGTTTAATCAAAATCGTTAGAGCCGTTTTCGAGAAAATTGTAAAATTGATTATATAAAGTGGCACTTCCGGTTAGTCGATTTTGACATAAATGTTGCTGTAACATCAACTGTAATTTCAGTATCGCACAGCTTTCCGTTTTTGAGCTAGACTGATCACATACACACAGACCATTTTGCGAGACTTGGTCATTTGGACTCAGGGAACCTTAAAACATGTATTTCCGTTAAAAACTCGAATTCGAAAATTTTCACGATCGCAATACTTCCCCTTACTATATACTTCGTATATAGGTAAGGGAAAGTAAAAATACCAGTACTAACCGGAACTTTCATACATCGACTTTTGCTACCAAAAGCGAATTAATGCTGAGAGAAACTATTTATTTATTGAATAATATTAAATTAAGTCTCAGCAGGGACAATAGTAATAGTGATCCGAAAAATCATTCATACCATATTTACAAGAAATAAAATGAAATAGTAACAAAATAAAAAATAAACTTTTATAAAATAAAATTAACGTAACATTTTAAGCGCAGACACTATTAACAATCGGTCTGGGATACCCCGAGCCAGGCTTGTCCCCCCACTTAGAAAAGCGAATTAACAAATATTTTTCATTCGCTATAAATACCAAAAGTCTCTAATTATTAGAGATTCTTTCTATCAGTTTATAAAACGGAAAAACAGTGAATAAAGAAAACTAACTGTTTACTTACAATGAAAAATTACACGAACATTCAAACACGCATACATGATGGGTTCTGGTTGTCATGGCGAAGGAGACTGGAAAGGAGACTTGTGTAAGATCTATTATAGAAAAATGTTTAACATAAATACAGCTTCAGAAGCAGTGCTTCTGGTCTTTGAATTGATTACAGCAATTCCTTTTCTTTTTTTTTTGGTATGCAATAAAAATTGAGACAGTAAAAGAAAGTAATAAAAAACAAAAACAAATGGTATTTTAAAATCCAATGCTAGCTCGGTACTGGTTTAGTGTCGATTGGACGAATGAGGATACTTCAGGCAAGACCTTCGGATGAAGATGGATCTTCTGAAAATAATCCTTAATCCTATCCTCACCAACCTCCTTCGAAGACTCTATAACTCCATATCTTAGTCGAGAGGATTTATAATTTTTTTAAAAAACTGAGGATTTCCGAGCTCATTTCCCATACATTTCATTGCCCCAATTGTTTTTGTTTACAAACTCTCTATTTTTATATATTATTTACAACACTTAAACCAATTTGCGATTAGATCTATTGGTCAATGCTGCCATAATACTATGGTGGCATAAGGCCACTACGAGCAAACCTAGAGCCTTGCTTGATGAGCTACAAAGACTGGTGTCCCTTATGACAACTGGTGCCATGAGCACCACTCATAATTCCGCTACGGAAGTTCTTTGGAACTTAACTCCTTTGTACATAGAGGTAGAAGCGCAAGCTCCTAGCACAGCATATAGACTTGCAAAGATAGGAACAAGATCCAATTCAATGACCTATCAATGACGTGGACACGCCCAGAATGATTGATGAATAAAAAGTGTTGGCAATGCACTCAGGTCAAGAAATACACGGACATACACTATTGTTTAACGATTACAAGAATTAACGCACACAGGCCGTTTAATTGAGTTAATGCTCATACTGATGGTTTCCTAACAAACTAACGTTCAAGGGCTGGAATATGGAGGATGGATAAACCCATGAAGAGCATCCCCATATTTCTACGTAGACATACCTCAATCTTTCAGGATGAGGTGATGGCAATTGTGATGGCCTGTGCCCGAACATTGACAGAGGAGAGTATGAGGATCTTCGCAGACAGTCAGGCGGCTATAGGTTTCCCTAAGTTGTAATGCAGATCGGTCCAAGTAGGTGGAGGAATGAAAAGGCAATCTGAACATCCTTTCTCTAACCAGTAAGGTCAGGATTGAGTGGGTGTATGGACAATCAGGCATACTTGATAATGAGAAGGCGGATGTCCTCGCTAGGAAAGGTTCAGATCAGGTACCATCCTCACCAGAGGTTATCTGTGGTATCAGAGATTTATTGCTGGCAACAAGGTAAGACTCTATTAACATTACGAAACAGCAACATTCCATGCTGTTTCTTAGATGGAACACGCGAAGAGAGAAGGATAAGCACTTCCCTCAATGGACTGGATTATTCTGAGGAGATTGTCCTTATTCAAGCCACGGTCGACTGAAACATCTAATCTATCTATGAAACATGATAAACATCTATCCAATTTAGGGCTGATAGAATCACCAATCTGCACTTAAAATGTACGTGTGATACTCAAGCTAGAATATGATACTTCCATTTTGGCTTTGACCATATTACGAACCCTAAACAGCGGTATTTATATATCCTAACATTTCTGGAAAAATCTTTTTTGTCATTAAATATCTTTACTAGGTTGTTACAAAAGTCCTTGTGCATGAGCACAACCCTTAATTCCAACTCTCATAATTATCCTATAAGAATGTTTTTGTTCCTACTATTTATATCAATGTTTAATTTGACTAATCCTTTAATTCCTTGTGACTTGAGTTGGCTTTATGGGGTCATTTGCATTTTAAAAACGCACTTGCAGTGTCAGAAGAAAAAATCGTGATTCGCGGTCTTTTGAGACATTACTGAAAAAAAAAGTTTAAGCGCAAAGGCAGCCGCCGAAGAATCAGGTCGGGTTGATGATGACGTTATTCTTGTATGTGTGAACCAGGACTGACATACAACTACTGGTGATTTGTAGTGGATTTGTGAAGGATTCAAATCTTTATTGTGAACAGCTAGAGTTTATGCAGTTTTGAGTACAAAGTACACAGCTTTGGTCAACAGGAACCACGCCATTTCGCAACGCGACAATACCCCTACATCGTTCTCGTTTGACCAAGGAAAAATTATCGGAATTGCAAGGAGTAAACTTTGTGCCTCATCCTGCGTATAGCCCAGATATTGCACCACCACATTATAGTTTGTTTAGATCAAGGGATCATTTTTTAAAAGGTGGAATCTTTGATAATTACGAGGACGTAAACATTGGATGTGAAGAATTCTTTGCCTCGTAACCAGGGGAATGATTAACCGGCATCAAATACAATTACCGGCAGAAAGATGGGTGAAAATAGTTGAAAACAACGAACTTTACTTTGTAGAGTAGTATTCAATAATGTTTAAAATACGTATTCTGAAATAAAGCTATACTAATGCGCAAGGACTTTTGTAACAACCTAGTAATGGATAATTGTTTAAATATGACAAGTTGACCTGCTTTCTAATATCTACTTTTTCCACATGAACCAAAATTACATGTACAAACTTTTCATCAATGAGATATTTTAAATGGTTAAACGTGACAACGTTGACCTAAGATATATATAATGAATAGTTTCAGAACTAGTAACAAGAACTATTAAGGTCCGGCCTGAATACGTGACGTTCCCCGACGTGACAGAGAAGTGATGACGTCCCCTCCTCTCCCCCCTTCCCAAGAGAGAGCTATCAGGACTCGGTGACGAGGGTGCGAGCTGACCGACTGATAGGCCAGAACACAATGAAGGCGCACTAAATCAGCCATTGTCCTCTTATCAGGCTCTGACAAATCGGCTCCACCATCGTTTGTAACCGCTCCTTCTGCTTAGAGCTCTTCTACCAGATCTGTCACTGTTTGGCCCTCTCCCGTCTGATCCCCTATTGTCTATTTCTATGGCGTTAAAAAAGGCTAAAAAACACTCGATTACTTCATGGAACTTGTCCGAGAAACTTTCAAACGGTTGTTGAAGTGAGTAACACGAAATAGGTTAAGAAATAGAATAAAGAAGAAATTAAAAATTAAAGGTTCAAGTATCTTAACTGTTATGCAACTAAACCGACAGAGTAATTCTGCACGCCAGAGGTAAACTGTAGTAAATCCAATTTTGCCGATTTAGTTTTTACTGCGTTTTCTGGCCATATTTTTCAAGTATAAGAGTGGTATGTAGAATCTTTCCTTTCGCTTTAACGTTTCTTACATCGCCCTTACAGCCTATTTTATGTGCAGAGATACTCTTTCAAGCTTCCTTCCTTAAAGCCTCCTTCAATATATTGGCAGTTAAAGGAGAGACTAAGGTAGGAGCTACCTGGCTACCTTAAATCCTCCTTACACTTACTATAACCGGTTTTAAATGTTATAAAGTGCAATTTTTGTTATAATTTTAGTTATTATTGCAAAAACTAGTAACAAAAGAATGTTTTTTTGTTTTTTCTGGATTATGATTTACTGGACTATTTGAACGGTGAAGATGTAGTAAATAATATAAGATGCCACTCACAAACTATAGAATTATTTTTAATATTTAAATTAATTGTGAGCGGTTGTCCTGAGATCAGAAAAATGTGTTTAATAAAACTATCTATTGCATTATAAATTATTTATTTTTTAATTGCGCAATAAATCGAAATTTTGTTTAATGTTATTTAAAAAAATAATAAAATTTAAATAATATTTAAATGGGTATATATTAATAAGTGTTATGTTAAACATCTGTTTTTAAATCGGCTTCTCATACTCCTCTTCCTAATGGAGTTTGTTCACTCTAAGTCACTTTTTAAGTGCGTCGTTGGGAGAGAGATTAATTGCATTTGCACAGACATGAATAATTATTTGCAATTAAATTGTAAATGGTCAACTCTGCTTTTCAATAATTAAAAATAAATAAGCAAAAAAAAAAATTAATGTTTGTTAATGATCATTCTAAAGCAGATCAACTCAAACATTTATATGGGGAATTTACCTCTCAATCAAAAAACATTACATCAATGTCACAAAGTACTTAAATGGATTGATATCGAATAATGTTTTGTTGTTAGTTTCAAAAATTAATTATTGATTTTTAGAATTATAAAAATAAAAACACTCTTGAACATATGTTTTTTATATGATCAAAAATGTTCATACGACAGACAAATTCAACCTCAAAGTGGATTATCTCTTTCGAATACCCCAATTTCATGGCGATTGAAGAAATTTGTACTTAAAGTGGAAATTCCATAATTTATATACCCTTAATATCTCCGTAATCATTGATTTTAGCAATAAAAAAAATAAATAAATCGTTATTAAAGAGATTTCAATGCACTTTAGTTTTGTATATAATAATGTTGGCGACAAACCTCAAAGTTTTTGTTGTATTTACAAAAAAAATGAAAACAAATCAGTTTTATACCACTCTCTCCCTCTCCCCATCAAAAACCCGACCCGAGAAACTAGAACCTTTACCAGTTATTGCGGAAAGAATAATGAGTATTTTTTTTGTTTAGTTTTTTTGGATGTTCGGGTTACGCGAATTTTTTTAACAAAGAAACTTCAAGTCTTTATTTTTGTGTGGTAAGGAAAGTTATTGATGCTCATAAATATATTTTTTTGTTTTATGAAGTATGCTTTTCAAGTTTTCTGTAATTAGTCGAACTCGGGTGAGGCATAAGTGATCTGAGGTCGGATAACTGATTTGTACAGAATAAGTTAATTTTGGGGTCTTAAATTAGATTTTTTTTTAAATATGGGAACATTTTATAAATGTTTTTTTTTTTTTTGGAGTGAATGTGAGAGATCTGTCCCATGGAATAATTATATCTGTGAATTAGTTTATTTTTAACTAAATCATGCATTGATCATAATGGCCCATTTGTTAGAAAAATTTAATATTTTATTTAATAGGATATTATCGATTTTCTCTTTGGTTTTAATGGACAGATAGAAATATGTTAGTACTAGCTGACGGCTATCTTGGGATAAGGACTTTCGTACCTGCGAAGGACACGGACAGGCGTGGAAGGTCGAACGGTGGATGACGAAACCACAAAAAGACTCAAGCTTTTTCGGATACAGACGTGAGATAAAGTAAGTAAAGAAGGCTACTTAGCGACAAGAACCTCATAAAATTGGTAACTGATGGCCGCTACAAGAAAAAAAGGAAACGGGCCCACATCTACATCTTATTATAGACCAGGGTAAATGCTTGTTATATATTTTATTTTATCTGGAAAATGAGAAGTCCACTGTTACTGGAACAATATGATGGGTAGAAGATAAATATTTATGGCTGGAAATATTCTGCCTACGTGAGTAGATAGAATGAGTTCCACAGAAGTTCCAGACTAGGAATAGATAAATAGAACTTCCCAATCGTAAGGTTCATCGCCAGACCTATCTTAAGTAATATAGATCATATTTAAGCTATATTGTAAATTAGACGCAGGAACCAACATGCATTAGTGTTCTGTTTGTATCCTATTTTCGTTCAAAACTGAAATCCTACGCCACCATTTTAAGTACGCCTATTTAGGTTTTAGGCTTACCGTTGTCCCTCAACAAACTGATAAAACAGTCGAAACTTATTTGATACTATAGTACTACTCCCCTTTTTTTATATACAAAAAAAACTTAATCTTCATTTTACGGTCATTTAATCATGTAATTTTGGCAGTTTTTCATTAAAAGGACAGATTTAAAAAAAATAACTAAACAAAAAATGTATTTATTTATCCGCATCTACCCTTCCGGGTCATTGGCGGGGCATAATTCACAAAAATATATGTTGTTTTAGGTTATAACCTAAAAAATGTAATGTTTTATTAAGTTGTTCTTCATTGTTACTTTACGCTTCTGTTATAATGGAAGGAATGTAATGACTTGTTCTGATGACAGTGTATAGTGTGCAGCATCATGTTACAATGTGCTTTATTGTTAGTGTTGTATTGCATTTGTCACAGAAGGATGGTTCAAGCCCTCTCATAAGCAGTATCTCAGTATCCATAAGCAAAGGCAGCATGGCCAATCCTCAATCTTAATAATAAATAATTAATAGAAAATTTTTTCCTTTATGCATTGTCTGACGGATGTTTTCCGATGCAGGATGTATTTTTTTATTTCTTGTAATTTTCAATGTGAAGACAACTATTTTGTTTGCCACTTATTCATTATTGACTGTTTAGAATATCCCTTCCAGTCTTCCGCTTTTATTAAGTTAATAGTTGTAGCCTCTAGCTCTTTCAGTCTTGTCCTATTTTCCTCTTTGTCAGAGGTTTCGTTGCCGTGCGATGGTACTCATGCCAGTACCATATCAGTAACTTTCTTGTCCACTGACTCATGCATTTCCGAAAGGCAGTTATTTATTTTCAGAACCAATGCATTTTTTGATGAAGCGTCAGCAATTGCTTTAAGCGAACTCAAAGAGTCCGTTGCAAGGGGAAAGTGTTTTCCTTCCATTGACGTTATTAAAAGTAAACCTTGATATACTGAGAATAGTTCTCCAATATATATTCTACTGATTTCTGGGAAGATGAATTTGATACTAATTGTTTCACTTACCATATCACATCCAACTTAACAGCATTGGTTTCAGAGGCATCGGTAAATATGGTCGAATAATTAATATACTTTTGTTGTAACTCTAAACACAGATCTTTCACAAAAACGAGATCTACTAAATTTTTGTCTCTTTTTGGAAGAGTAGTGCCAATATTTATACGGGTTTTGCTCCATCGATAAAATAGTGCATCTATTGGTGGAATATTGTTGGGCTCTACGTTTAAGTCATGTAGAAGTTTGGAAACTCCTCTTCTGATGCCTATTTCATTAGTGGCTTAGTCCGTGTTGGATGCAGTAATTTGTGCAAAGAATTTCCAGTTATGGTGTTCCGCTTTGGAAAGAATTGCAGATCTATACGACAGGGTCAAGTAAGCCCTTCTTAATGTGAGGCTTAGACAATAAATTTAAATTGGAAATAAAATTCAACTCATAATATTTTATTGATTGTATTACAGTACAAGATAATATTTTAAACATCCATAATGTGTTTTCAATTGCCTGTTCGTGCACGAGTGCGCCAGCGGTTAGTAATGTTTCAAATTACAATTATCGGAGTAGTTTATCGTACGTACTCAGTAGTACGTAAGATGATACGATTCCTGATGTAATATTTCAAATTAATGCCTCGCAGAGCGCTAATGTAATGGATAATGTTACCGACTCAAACTTTGGCGAAGAAGCAGACAATACACATAACAACGTTGAAGAGTATAGTACTACATTAGCGAGGAAGAGAAATATATATTCAGCGGAAGACGGAATGTTTTCCTTTACCAGTCGAAACTCTTAACTTTTGTTAACGACCGCCAACTTATTAACAGCCGTGCCGAAGTTGTTGGAGTCGGGCTACATGGCTTCGTTCCCCGAGGCAGCTCAAAGTTTACGTCAGGAACGATATGTTGATGCAAAAACTTTTTTCCTTATACGACTCTGAGTAGGGTGTGACCGTCATTGGAAAACGTATTTCCTTAATAAATAACACATGACATAGAAAGGTAGCAAAACACTAGTTGATCTACGTTTAGAAAAAAATAATTGATTTGTTAACCTCCTCACCTAAGGTAAAGAAAGCTACGTGTGTAGTTAGAGTAAATGGTGCGAAAAACCTCTAGAGTAACTCTTTGAGAGTGAGCCACTCGTTTCTGAAGGACTCTCAGAATCCACTAGCGAGTATAGCTTTCGAGAGTAAAAAGTTCTCAAGTACATAAAAAAAAAGAAGTACGATAATTAAGTAATTCATTTAAAAAAAACCGACATCTCACTAATTCACATATCGCATCTCTTAAGACAAAAAAATGTCATTTTAAAAAACTGCCATTAACAATACCCAATACTATAGCATACATCCTTCTCCCAAAATAAAGAACCGATTTTTATGAAACTTTCGGAGTATGCAGCGTAAAAACCGCGAGAAGCTCAAAAGATTTTTAACGTGCGGACCAAGGTTTTCTTTTCTATACAAACTTGAAAAATTCTCTAAATTTTTAACAATTTATTTTTTAAATGATTGACATTTTTACTTTTAAATTATAAATAATTAGTTGTACTGGTTTATTGATCTAATAGTTCAGGTCGACACTATCGCAATAATTATTTTTAACCGACTTCAAAAAAGGAGGTTATCAGTTTTACTTTATGTTCTATGTACTTTCAGACATTACTTGGACCGATTTCTATGATTATTTTTGAAATCAAAAGAGTGTGCAAGGTGGAGGGGAGGGGAGGGAGAGGAGTATTTCCATATAAATTTCACCAGAATCTGATTCAACTTTTAGAGACAGAGTACATTTTAGTTTTTCAAGAATTAATAATTTATATTTTATTACAAATGATGATGAAATTTTCACATGATATAAAAAAAAGGTCTTTTTTACTCAAGTTCCGCTAGTTACTATCTTAATGCTATGGATTTGTCACATATATATGATTTTATAAATAAATACGATTCTACTAATGAGGCTATAACCTGTATCATAAGCGTATTGTTTTATTTAGAGTGTGAAATTTAAAAAAAATGAACTTGTCGAAATTAAATAACATTCTTTTATCACAAATGAAGGGCATAAAAATGATGTCGACGAAAGGAATATACAAGGAAAAATAAATTATGTTTTTAATAAAACATCTATACATTCATAACACATGATTTCTAAAAAATAACAGTTTCTAAAAAAGTAATTGGCGAAACTTAAGTAAAAGAGACCCGAAAGAGCAATAAAAAGTGGAGAGTACTTAAATTATTATAACAAAAAACTTATTATAATGTGTTTCGACGTTTCGTCATTAGGACTGAGTGCGCGTATGGTCGAGCACCAACTGAATATTGCCTATACGCCACTCAGCCCTGATGATGGCCTAAAACTTAAGCCGAAACGTCGGCACACATTATAATAAGTTTTTTCTTATTTTTGTGTATATTTATTGACCGCACCCCCAACCAAAATCAAAATATTATAAAATATTTTTTCAGTATTTTGGGCTCAAATTAATTCAAAATATTCACCGGATCTCACTGAGTAATTTGAGCCATCAAACTCAATAATCGCTTGAGCCGCTCACTCAAAAAACCATTACATACCAACCGAAGAAAAGATTAAAACACATTTAATACAATGTGTTTGCATACTCATGAGGATTATGCACGAAATTCTAAAAGAACTCGAAATCACGCGAGGCATGTACGCCTGAGCCAGGAAGCGGCCGATCTGACGGGGATCGGAATGCGATGTCATACCTGACTGATCTGTGACTGCGAAGCGTGCATTCAATTACCAGGCCTGGTACGAGGGCGCCGCGCCCTGGTATGGGGCACCATGTATCAGCCGGCTTCGCATTAATCGTCCTTAGACCGAATTACTGATATAAATGGTTTCGCGGTCAATGGTTATAATTGATGTGGTATGCCTGCCTGCGGTTTTATGGCGATGCAGATATCTGACATTATCGCCCTCCAACCTCCCCGTTTCGTGGACTTATTGGGCCCGATATTTCATACTGCGGTGCACAATGGGATGCGATATCCTACCGTTTTATCGCGGTTTACAGCACTTATAAATTTATGCAAATAATTTCGAATATCATACAAAGCCTACATAACATAAAAAGTATAGCAGAAAAAGTAAAAAATAATTATGTTAGATGTGATGGGCCAGTATCTTAATATTAATAATACATATCGACGTGTTTTTTTGAAAATGGCGCCAAAAATTCGAAATTTAGGTTTCAAGTTATTATGGGGCGTAAACACCATCTATATCGATTCCCGCTCACGTAATATCCAGAAAAAAAATTGAAAATGGATTAAATATCGAGTATTGATGACGTAAGGACCAAATACTGAAGACTCTCAGCCCTCACTCTGGCCTTGATCAGTGGTAGAAGACTTAAAAATATATTGTAATTATAAAACTCTTATGTTAATAAACTCCAACTCTATACGATAAAGAATACAATTTATTAATAATATATTAGTGGTTATTTGTGTAAAAAACGTTTCATGTGTTTCCTGTAAAATTTGCTAAATGGTGCTTACAACTTTTTCAAATAACGAGGTCAATATATTTGGTATATCAAATGGGTAGAATATATACATAATATATATATATATATATATATATATATATATATATATATATATATATATATATATATATATATACGGTATGGTATCATATGTTCGATAAGTTTTTTTTCAAAGTAAATATAATTAATCAGTATCAACAATACCATAATAAGAATTAATTTAGATTTATTCATTTATTTGTTATACATCAAATTATTTTATTAAACGTAAATATGTATTAATATTATTGTCATAGTCAATGATATGATATATCAAGGATCACAATGAAAAAATTATTTTTTGACGCTAAAATCATATTAAACGAACCGGTCAGGGAGTGGGGTCAATGAAAAATAAACTAATAAGCATTAATGCCTAAGTTTTAGCCCAGATGATGGCCGAAACGTTGCCACACAACAAATAAGTTACACTTATCAGTGTGTTTTTTATTGACTTTACCCCCCGACCAACATCTTTATTTACATCTACGGTCAACAAATCTTACTCAACTAAAATAATATTATTTGTCCTCATATAACTCATATTTTTTCATTTAACAATTATCATCATGAAAAAGTCTAACCTTTTTATCGGCTGCTAAAAAGATCAAGAAATAATAATAATACAATTTTCACTTAAAACATCATTTATGGACCGACTTTTGAATACGCAACTAAAACAGGCAAGAGACATGTGCTGTGAATGAGTGAGAATCAATTATTTAATGTAACCTACCCAGGGCCTTATTTATTCAGTTATTCATTTCTTTATTCAGTTCATAAAAACGAGAGAGTGGAAGAGCTCACCTACGACCAAGCAGAGAAATGGAGAAGTAGCTGTGAGATGGCAAGATTTATTTTGTTTTATTCTTTTCATTATAAATTTGGCCAAATTTATTTGTTTTTTGGCGCACCTTTTTTTATATAATTACTATTATTATGTTGTTCGAAATTATCTGTCATACAGTCCACCATTATTATTCATACCATCCAAAATTTTACATTTACGTTTCTATTGGTAATAAATACTTAGTTCCTCCTAAATTACCGAGATCGAACAATCATAAAAGTAAAGATTAAATGCAATTGAAATGAATTGGGAGTTTGAAGGAGGAATCTGAAGGCGGAAAGAACGTCAAGAGACGGTACTACGTTATATTATCGGCAAGCTAAACAAAATCAGTTGAAATCCGCATGATGGTATAGAAGGATCAGTCTAATTAGGGATTGATAAATTATTTGCCGCTTCTATAATTTTGTTTTTATTGAAAACTAGTTACGAATGTTATACATTCATCTTCAGTTCTAAAAACACACAAAAATTCAAAAATAAGCAATTCAAAATAGAGGTTAGTATTATTATAAATATTAAATTAAATATAATACAAATTAGTATTATAAAAAATGTATGAATTATGAATTTAATTAAGATAAGAAATCAAATACATGTTGGTGCTCACCAAGGATTAAGGAAATTATATAAAACAGAATATTGTGTACTGGTTTGTTCTCTCACCGAACTAGCAATGAAAGAAAGGTGGGATGTTTATAGGTAAACGGTTTAAGGGTCGGGGTTATTCAGTGTTTTATCCCATATATTCAGTGGGTTATCCCAGTGTTTTCCAGTAATATGACATTTAATTTAGTATTTAGTATTTAGTGAGAACAAACCAGTACACAATATTCTGTTTTATATAATTTATCTTAATCCTTGGTGAGCACCAACATGTATTTGATTTCTTATCTTAATTAAATTCATAATGCATACATTTGTTATAATACTAATTCATATTACATTTAATTTAATATTTATAATAATACCAAACTGTATTTTGAATAGCTTGTTTTTGAATTTTCGTGTGTTTTTGGAACTGAAGATGAATGTATAACATTCGAAACTAGTTTTCAATAAAAACAAAATTATAGAAGTGGCAAATAATTTATCAATCTCTAATATGGTTAACAAAAGACGTGACATGTACCAGACTTCGAGGAAGCTGTAATTAAAGTTAGCCGCGTTGGACGGTTGCGTGAACTAAGATTGAATAATTCATCCATAATATAGTGGTACTGTGGAATCTGATAGCCAATCATAATCAATAATAATAAAGATCGAGGGAGAAGATTATATAAAGAATGCCTAACCCCTTTTTTCATTCTGCTTGTTACTTCTACCATGATCACAACAAGAAGAATTTGGACTCCCAGCTGATATAATAATAGTGATGAAGTTTCCGGTTAAGAATATGCCACAAGGAAGAATATAAACCAAGTAACAGTAAATTGCTTATTATTCTGCCGAATAATATTTGAATTGTCGATTATAAAAGTAAACATCAACAAAATTAAATTGAATACTAATGATCATAATTAATTTTATTGTTATTTAGTTGCAAGGTATAGCGTATAATATATTTTCATCATTAATGAGGAGAATCTCTCGATTAATCATATGTGTTTTATTTTCATATGTGATACGGCTTTAAATATAAATTAATCATTTAATTAAAAATAATTGGTATTATTATTACTTAAGCTCTTCTAACTATAATTTTGGTTGATTTAGGTGAATGCTTTTATATCAAAAAATAAAGGCAGGCTGTTGATATTTCACCAATTTTATTTATTTCGATGCAAATTTTCGGCCTGCAAGCCATCCTCAGGCATCTCTGTAAAAGGCCCATATTTAGTTTAATTTATAACATAACACAGAATTAAATATACTTAAATATTCTAATAAATATCATATACATACTAACAAATATTTAAAATGCATATAATGTCATATTTAAGTCCAATCCGGACCAAGTCCAAATCCCTAAAAAAATAAATAATTATAATAAAAACACAACAATTTTTTTTGTTTGTCCTTGAGGATGGCTTGTAGGCCGAAAATTTGCATCAAAATAAATAAATTGGTGAAATTGCAACTGCCTGCCTTTATTTTTATAAATAAATATAATCATCTACAGTTTACTTAGTGAATAATCATAAAACGTAAAGGAAAAATATTGAATTTTAGTGAGATATTATTGAATAAAATATTTCTATTACAGCTTCTTCGTCTGCCTAGTAGTAATAAAATTGATTTCACTCTAACTCTCCCCTTCAGGGACCTATTCTTATTCATATTCCAAGAAAAGCGAATTTGAACCATTTAATTTACGTCAATTAATAAGAATAATAATGAGCCAGACTGGGAGAGTTGTAGCAATATATATCTGTAAAAGGCCAGGCGAAAATAAAATATTTAAAACTATTATTGCTGTCGACTTTCGCTGACTATTCTCGCTCAAGAGATGAACAAAACCCCAACGGATCTTTTTCAGTTAAGGTCGAGATCTTATTATTTCTGCTTTATGAACAACTTCTCCAGACCACCGGAAATCGATAGTACAAATCATTTTAAATAATATCTAATTAAAACAGTAATAATTTTAATAATTCCAATGAATACGAATCTCACAATTGAATACAAAGCAGTTAGTAAGCACAAATGAGGCAAGAGAGTGCTAGTGAGGCGACCTTCGGGTAACATACGAAGAATAATGGGACCGCGTTGTAAAGTTGTATCGAAAATACTGTTTTGAAAAATACTTTGTGTTTCAAAAAGAAAAAAAAATAATAAAACAAGATTATTATATTAAACCAGAAACATTAAGAATGTATACTTATATGTTTTTTTTTTTCATTTTTACACTAAATAATTTTTTTAAAAAGTAATTGTTTTTTTATGATTTTCCGGTCATAGCGCTACTTTTCTCTGGTCCCTAGGAGAGCGTTATAACAAAGTTTTACTGAATATTATTAATAAATAGAGTCCGAGGGCCAAAAGTAAAAAATTAACACTCGAGGTAGATATGTAATAACAATAGGAAAACCATGCGCTTCCCAAAACAAAGGAAGAAGTAACCTTTTAATAAATGTCCAATTCCTGAAAGCAGTTGGGTTGTGTCTGTAGGCGAAGTTGGAGGGAGTTTATCGCCGACGGTGGGAGACAATGTGACAATGGACCAATATCGACAGGCACATCAATGCCAAGGCAAAAGTTCTCTAACAAGCGAAATGTGTTGCCTCCATCGCTACGTGTCCTCTGTCCTCTGTCCACATCCTCCAGTGGCAATTATCCTATATCAACCTCCTTCCTCTAAAATATATATATTATATTATATATATGTAATTTGTGCTAACTATATAAAATAGTAATGATAGAAAATAACATTGCCGATGCTTAATACGAATAAATATATTATTATGCGAGGAATTAATTAATAAATCGAGAAGATAATAAAAGGACATTCTAAAATAAACTGTCACATTGGCTTTACTGAGGCTCATCATTATTCAGTTTTAAGGTTTTCATCTTTTTTTTTTAACCCCTTAATGACCATTCAGTTCGGCTAAAAGGAGCGTACATTTTGAGATATTTAATGATTTTACAAACGTTTAAACATACAAAGATTGTGAAAAAATTCTTTGTGTAAAGCTATTGCTTTGAGTTATATGTCCAATGTGAATGTCGACAATTTTCACCAATTATTTTAAATTAAAAAAATATATTTTGATTATTGAGACTTCATCGAACAACGACAACTAGTCCTTCCTACAAGGTTTAACTCAAACAAAAGTTTGGAAAAATTAAGACATTTTTTTTTAGTGCTTAATCCTCGTGACATAAAAGGGTACCTAAAAATCGATAACGCGCTAAACAAGTACACTTTAGCACTTTTTAACACTTGTATAACACTTACTAGGGCCAACATTCGTTTCCATGGAGGTTAATTTTTTTTTTAAAGTTTATTTTTCTAGATTTCCGAAAGTGATAGTTTATTTGAGAATGACCCTAAAATTAAACAGAAATATTATAAAGCTTTTTAATACATTCCGACGTTTCGGCCCACTTTTAGTCCTTTTCAGAGTTACAAAAAACAAGATATGACAAGGATGAGAATCTCATATCGCTGGCCAAGTGGCAGTGCCTCGTGTAAATAAAACTATACTTTTTTAGGAGAAATAAAAAACGTAATATTTTGTGATTACCATTACAAATATACCTCAAATTCGTTGACACATAGGTTCAGGTAAGTTAAGGTATTCCTTTATAAAATAAAATAAATATTATTCCTAAGGTTTAAAAAAGTGCGAAATTTAGATGAAATCGTCCCAATAGTCTCGGAGAAAATCCGGTACAGTGCACGGACAGATTTTTTTTTTTTAATTTATATTTTTGGATTCAATATATCGTGAAATTATATAACTTGAAACAAATTTTGAGAGGTGGCTAATTTTTTTTTCTTGGTCAATTACTAAGGCTAATTATTGAAAATAATAAACCAAAATTTGTAATTTTGTTTTACAAATAGCATCATTCTTTTTTAGAAATTACGTCAAATTTACTATCGTCTTTCAATTAATATTTCAAAGCCTATTATTTAGGTGTTTAAAAAAAAAAAATATGAATTAATACCCATGAGGGAGAACTATCTTCCTATAACAGTGAAGTATAAATTCGTATAAGAAAATATCATGTTTAACAATAAAATCACTGTTGATTTACTTTTTATTTTTAACTATTATTCAAAATTAGAGTTAGGGTATATAATGAAAAACATTGATGGTTTCATTTATCTTTATTTACAACGAATAAAATTTTCTGGCGAATAGGATGCATTCTCTTAAGAAAAGAAATATGAATGTGAATAATTTGGTCTGAGGTAACTCCTGTTTTTAAATTCTACAATTTCAACTACAATTAAAAGAATAACGAAAAAAACGAAAAAATTACATAATTTGGATAATGTAGGTCGGATAAGTGCATACATGAGGACTTATTTCACATTTATTTTGTTGAAGAACTGCCATCTATGAGGATTAAAATATTTACTTCAAATTCCCATAGAAGGTGGCTCTGCCAACAAAATAAATTTGAAATAAATCCACACATATCCACTTACCCCAATTTAGGAGGACGTGACGGCCGAGTACGTTGGGGCGAGGGCCCCAGAGTGTCCGGTTCGGAACGTTGTGGGTTCGATTCCCGACTGGGTCGGTTAATATTTATTTCGTGGCGATCCCGCGAAATGAATCTTAACACTCCCACTCTGGTTAGTACGCGGCGGTGACGTAAAAGTAGCCGTCAGGGGTTGGCAAAAAGGACCGTAAGGCCCACTTGCCGGATTAGTTTCCCCCACCAATACCAGTAACAGTACCCCAATTTACCTTACATAAATTATTATTTGTTATGATTTAATTCAACATCGTTACGATATAATAATTGTTATGATATGATAATTTATAATTTAGGAAATCTTTAATTGGCTACTTTCGTATTTTTTGAACCAAAAATAACCACTAACTGTTGTATTAACCAAATATCTAACTATAATTTTACTCTTTCCCTACTTTGATAATTTGGTTTTCAATAAATTCCAAACAATGCAGTTACACATATTAGATATATGTATAGTATATAGTTCTTTATCTCAAGGAACATACTATAATTATTATTTTTTAAGTGTCTTAAGTAGTGTTTTGTATTATGTCTTATATTATTATTATTCTAATATATATTATCCTGAAGCACATTAAATATACAATATTATTTTTCTACTAATTAATTATACATTATAACCATTATTTTTTTAAATAATTAAATTTACTTTTCTTTTCATTGCATTTTATGTAATCATAAATGATGCCTTATTATTTGTAGACTACTTTAAAAGCTTATTCTTTTCTTATAAATGATTAAGTATATTCTTTAATAGTAATGTAAAATTATTATTAAATGTAATTTATATATATCACCATCATTCGTTAAAGATTTTCAAATTCTGTAAATATAATTAACGTTGCAGCCTCCGCAATACCCGAATGATTAAAACTGTTTAAAAAAAAATTATGTAGTTTTTTATATATATTTTCTTGGCACTGATAGATGTTGCCATCTGGTCGGACAGAATTTGTTATTCGTTTAATAAACTCTACTGTATTCTATTAATTAAAAAAAAAAAATGTACTTTGTTCAATTCTCGCTACTCCTTTTATAATAACCCGCTTTTAATATTTATTTTTAAACTGTCGATAATTTAGCAGTAATTAATAAAAAAAAACGGATACAAAAGAAAATTTTGTATCGAGTACATTAAAAAAATTAGAATTTAAAACTCTTTGATGCTCATGTTTATTCGGATCCCATTTGATAGATTATATCCATACCTTTGATTGACTTGCTCAAAGGGTTCCTCCCTAAGTCTAAAATTTAACCCACCATCAAATATTTTCTGGTTTCCATTAACTTACTTTGATCTATTATATTTTTATTTTCATTCACTTATTCTTTTGAAATTTTCGGATTCAAAAGAAGCTTTCTCTGTAGATGAAATAAAAATAAAAAAAAAAAAATGAAAAAAAAGAATAGAATAGATTTTTATAAATATCATAAAATTAAATTAATAATTAACGATTAGAAATGACATTGTGGAATTTAAAATCAAATTCGGCAAGACAACGAGAAACAATAAAAACCTTTTTTTTTAAATAATAAATTTACATTTGGTTTTCAGAACGATTATCCTTACAAATGATTCTAAGCTGAATTTTAGTAAATTGTAATAAATTGATAAAATGTATTAAAAATAAATAAGTTAAGATGTAAGACTCATCAGAATTTTTATTATTGAATAAAACCTAATCTCGGAAAAAAAAAAATTATATATATATATATATATATATATATATAAATTGCGAGTAACTGTAAACCATTTTATTTTTTAGAGGAGGTTTCAAGGGAAGAAAATTTACTTTGATATATAATTTATTGAATTAAAAAAAAATCTAGCTCTGATGCTACCTCTGAGGCAGCCATGGTAACTAGAAGAAGGTAGGGTACATTCTATAGTAAGCATTTTTGCACACTTCAAGTCTTACAACTCATACTTATTTCAATATGAGTGAGTTAACTTAAGAACACAGAGGGAGGGGGAAGTGAGGGCAAACATGAGAAGACAACCACAAATAAGATCTACCCTAATTTAAAATCCTAAGATCCAGAAGATCATCATGTATACAGTCCACCGCTATCAATAAATTCAAGATTGTATTTATTTTAGTACTTCAATTTTTCATGATACTAGCGTCTTTAACACCACAAACCCACCTTAATGAGATTTGTAGTTGGGCTACCAGGTAGGAAAAACAAAGATGAACGAAATGAAGAGTGTGTTCACTCTGTTCAAACTCAATCATGGTTCATGTCCTCAGGTATGTTAACAATGTGTCAATTTCTACATTTGAGAAAGGGCGATATTTGGGATTTCGCCTGGACAAGAGACTGACATGGAAGACCCACATCAGACTGAGAAGAAAACAACCGACCAAACGATTTGGACTATTATCCAGGTTACTTGACGCTTAAATTATCCTTTAACTAACATACTTGCAATCAACAAAGCACTGATTAAACCTTTATGGACAAACGGAATAGAGCTATTCCAAAAATTCAAACATCCAAAGAATTCAGCCGTTCCAGTCAAAAGCTTTGAGAAAAATAGTGGACGCGCCATTCTAAGTGACAAATGACTTGGTACACAAGGACTTGGACGCCCTAACAGTTTCAGATACTGCCAAAAATATTATAAAAATTTCTACAACAGACTGACTTGCAACATGAACCCCTTGGCACAAACAGTTACAATCCAACACGGCAACTTTCGAGGCGGTGGTCTAGAGGCTTGCCAAGTTGACCGCTATAAGGATGAGGATTTGCTGATGAGCGCAGATTTGTTTATCGCAAAAATAATTTACAGATGGCAAATTAATTTCTGCCAAATTATGTAAATAAATATAATTTTTCACAAGACAATGTTCCTTAAGTAAAATTTACTAAGAGCAATAGACCAAATTGTATCCTGGTTTCTTCCTCAATGTAATTAATTCATTATAGACCTTTTGGTTAATTTATTTCATGTTTTATTTAAAATTATCCAACTTTATTTTATCTTATAATAGAGTCAACTATCACTAATACCAGCGTAACCACTAAAAACCCAATTAATTGTGGTATTATCCCCATGGACCTAAAATACCATAATTTTTCCAGTTATTACAAATGTCCTTGGGATATAATAATAACATGCACTGTAATTTTTACAAAAAAAAATCTGATTATGAGTTTCTAAGTAAATTTGGTATGAGTTCTGATATCTTACGTTCTATTTCAATAGTATCCGACTTGATGATTCAATGAGAGGAAAGAAGTTATCAATAGTATCAATAACCCATTACGTAAACTAACAAAATGATTGGTAACGATGTTGTAATAACTCTATAATTATATTCTCATGAGTTTTATAGAAAAAGTCTAGGGCATGTGAATAAATTCATCCAATTTTAGATGAAATTATTTTAAAATGCAGTCTGCTAATTTCTATTGGTACACGCACGTACTAAGAATCACTTTAAAATTCAATATATCTATACATAAAATATTTAATATATATTTAGATAAATTTTACTTAAACTATTTAAAGCATCAGGATTGACGAACAGCACAAATACGATTATATTATATACATTTTACTAAAAGAGAGACTAAAATGTTCATTTATTTAAACATTTGTAGTGAAGTGGTCACAGAACTAAAATAAACAAAACAGTCAAAAGACCATCTTATACGTCCTGAAGTGTCCGTATGTATATCAGGTTGTTATACCTAAGGATAGCCAAACAGATCTCCGAATTTAAAATTATGAATCATACAAAAAAAAAAAAGATTTATTCTGAAGAGAATAGAGCATTTTACTAAATATAAAAATGTATCTCAAAGGCTGAGAAAATAAAAATATAAATTTTATCCGTAGGGGACAGCAGAATTCCCCCATCATCTTTCTTTCGAACAATATTTTTTGTAATTTTTAAAATCCTGCCGTATGTTATAGGAGTCCTACGTGAGATGATAACGAAACCGTTCTAAACCAGAGCTATAAAAATGAGCCAGCAGGTGCAGGAGAGAATCATTAGATTGGAGATTCAATTGCGCTGCCCGTCATTCTGTATTCATATCCATTTCTCAAGTGCCAATATAACATACTGCTCAAGTGGTGGGGGGAGGGGAGAGGGGATGAATTCAATACAGAGAACCAATGAGGACTCCACTTGTTTGCCTGCTTGCAAAGAGTTCTTCAAGTATCTTTTTATTAGATATATAGGGATGTATTATTAGATATGCAATATGTTACACAACTTGAAAAATTATATATGCATCCAAAAGGTTATTCCATTCGATAAATCTTATCTACCCAACACATTCCAATCCACCATTTTTGGATTAAGAGTACCTGTGGTAACAGATAAACAATCATGTCATAATAATAGGAAAAAATACAAAAGAATTTTTTAAAAATCATCAAAAAAATTAAACCTAAAACAAGTTTTGAACAAGTAAAAAAATTGGTTTAAAAAATATGGATATAGATATTGGGTGTCCAAACAGACATGTTTCAACCCCCTTATGTTCAAGAGTATTGAGAATTTCAAAATGAAACTTATAGAATATGATGTTTTGCTGATATATTGGATTTTTCAGTTTTCTCCAGGGCGCCTTTCGGACTTTCAAACGTGAAGATATTCTGGGTTATATATATATATATATATATATATATATATATATATATATATATATATATATATATATATATATGTATGTATGTATGTGTGTGTGTGTGTTTGTGTAAATTTCTGTAGTAGGTAGAAGCTAAAAATATCTATTGGGCCCTACCTCCATGGTCGATAATTATTAAAGAGGCTATAACCCAGGTGTTCTTTTACTGAGAGTCAGCTAATAGTGATTATTCATGAAATATTTGATTGCAGTTGGAGACTTTAAAAATTGATTTCATTATTTCAGGTATGTCTTTTTTAATTTTAATTATGTTTTGCATCAAAGAGACTTAATTTTTATTAATTAAGATATCATTATTTCAGTGAAACTTGATTTGGATTTCTCCAACCTAACCCTAATGCAAACTTATACATATATGTATATATATATATATATATATATATATATATATATATATATATATATATATTTTTTTTATTTTTTTTTTGGAGGGATTCCGAAATAAAATATAATTATTAGGTGATCAAATTGTTATGTTGTTTAGACTTTGCAATATGGTTTCCTTCTTTCTTAAAATAATTAAGTTGAGAACAGATCTCGGTGTAGTTAAGTTAACGTCCATGACTAAGACGCTTCTTTTCTTCTTTAATGCCATATTAAACCCAATTAGAATAATATCCAACTCATAATCATTCATATTTAAGAAAAAGAAACAAAGTACATCTTTGGAGAAAGCGAAATCGTAACCTTTAATAATATTGACCATGTTCGGGAGACAAACTATAGTACTTGTGGGGAAGGGGATATTCTTTACTCCCCAATGGAAACGTTTTGAAAGAATATGCTGTCGAAAACATATTTTAAACAATTTCTATTAAACCAAAAATTTAACACACTTGGACTACAAACAAGTTTTTGAACAATATTGAACTAAGCCATATTTTTTTTTTAAAATTTGAATCTTTCAACTTTGTTTCTGTATAGTGTTTTATATGAAAAAAAAATATGAGACTTATTATTAGGTGTTTGTACACCTGTGGCACACACTATGCGCACGCCTATGCATTTACACTACTTACTTACCATATAATATCGGTTCATAAACTCCGTTATCCATCGGATATTTTTATATTAACTCCTAATGAGCTAGGCGGGTATCAGAGCAATAAATTAATCATTTCCCTAGCCAAGCCTTTTAAGAATACTTGGTCCGTTTAATAATGAAGACTCGTGGATATTAGTTCTCCTCCCGGGACGAGTAATGAAACTCTCAAACTTTCTCATCTTTCCTCCCTTCCTTTCTTTTCATCTTCCTCTTCTCCGTTTTCCATCATTACCCTTGGAGCCCTCATATTTTAATCTGGAATATCTCGGTTTCTTCGGTTCCTTCGTACGTAGATATAAATTTACACCTGTCGCCGTAAAAAAAATGAATCCGCTCCAAATTAGAAGCTAATCAACTTGCACAAGGTTCGTTATTCGGTTCAAAACAAAGACCTGAAACACTGAGCCAGAAGTCAATAATTAAACGGTCGGCGTTCGGCCAATTCGTTACCTCTTTTGCAGGATCCCTTCATTGATGGAATAAATGAAATCTCGTCCATAGCTGTTTTTAGCATAACATCTGTAATCGTAAAAACTTTCGATGGATATCTTTTACAGGACTCCCTTCATCGATGATATTTTCGTAAAAAAAAATAAAGAAAAGGAAATAAAAGTTCTATAAACATATAAAGTAAATGAATAAAAAATAAATAAAAAAGAATATGAAAACTCAATAAAGGGCAAAAAAAAAATGTTAGTGGATAATTAGAAGATTCCAAAAATAAAGCCTCAAGTCTCTCAAATATCACTTTTTAACTTACTAGTAGACGTTTCGCCAATTCAGCGAACCTTTCAAACTTGTATTTCTTCTTTATTGATTAAATTAACAACGTTTCGGACGGGACTAGCCCATTTTCAAGTCTGCATATTGTCTTCATTACTTTTTATTATCTAATCTAAACCTGGATGATTGTCATAGCTATTTCTAATAATACAATAATTTTATGCGTCCATAGTTTCCTTTCATATTGCTTTTTCTTGTGAAGCTCCACAATGTGAACGGACGCAATGGCCACTTAAAATTAATAATTTATAATAGAAATAATAATGACGATAATCCAGGTTTGGATCAGATAATAAAAAGTAATGAAGACAATATGCAGACTTGAAAATGGACTAGTTCTGTCCGAAACGTTGTTAACTTAATCAATAAAGAAGAAAAAGAAGTTTGAAAGGCTACCAATTTCCCTGAAATTTAGCGTCTTGATAGAAGTTTTGAGTTTCTCCGAGCCCAAATAACCAAGCCTCGCAAAATGGTGTGTGCGTGGGAACAGCCTAGCTCAAAAACGAAAAGTTGTACTAAACTTAAATATGTAAGGTGTTTAAGTTGGGTACATGCCTGGGGCGTTACAGCTACTCATTCTCTAAAATCGACTTAACAGAAGTACCATGCCATCGATTTTACAATTTTCTCGATAACAGCTCCAACGATTTATGACTGAACTCGTTTTATCAATGTACTATTAAGAGGTTTTTTATATCAGCTAGGTCTTATCTTATCCTCATTGAAATAGCTAGATGGGGCTTAAATGCAGAATTTTCAAAATGGCTTCCTCTAAAGCAGCTATAATTTTGTTTATTTGAAATAATTAACCATCTCTCATCATTATTAGTAATAAATAATGGATAAATATAATCTATGAAAGAATTTGACAATTAGCTTATAGAGAAATATTTTTTCGGGTTGGAAAATGAAAGGAGAAATGCAGCTGTATAATACACCGTTAGAAAGCAAATCGTACAACGCCTTGGTATGATAACTATGTAAGGTAACTATAAAGAAACGACCGAGAAAAATTGGTATGCCTCCACAGTCTGGGCATGACTAACTCTGTACAGAAAAAATATATTAGGCAGTTTTGTATACGCAGCATAGTGTGGTTAATTACTGCCCCATTTCCATCTCACAGGTTTTAGATGGCAAACACAGAGCCGCTAAATAAGTTGATGACTTTTAGCAAAAGACGAGTTGGACAGCAAATTCCAAGATTATAGCATGGTGTGGAAGGATGCATATTTTCTCCTTATCAGTCCGTGATGCTAAGGCTGTTGGTGGAGGCCAAGATTGTGGATTGTCGCTCTAAAGATAATGCTGATGATGACGTCCTGACTTAAGCTATTAAGTTCGTAAGTACTTAACTTATAAAAGCTAAGAAGCCAGCAATATATATTCTATTTAAAGAAATTACATTTCATAATACTGTATCATTATAAAAAAAAAATGCATAATAACTCACCGTGGACATCGATGCACCCTATCTGCTTCTTCATGACGCTGGTGTTGATCTGGCACATGTAGCACCCGCGGTCGGTCTCCCGGAGCTGCCTGATGTGAAGCCTCCACACACGTTCGTTGTCATGGCTCACGGATATCCTTGCGTTGTGGGTTACGACTTTGTTATGGAGGGTCAAAACTGTCTGGTCCTCCGCCTTCAACCAGCCTACCTGTAAAAAAAAAAAAAAAAAAAAGGCAATGAAACACCACCAAGAAGCCGTTGGACTATTGTTCAAGAAAACAGAAAAGCGGGGTTCTTATGCTGAATAATGCCGGCATAAAAACAATGCTGTTTATTTGGAAGAAAGAAATAATAGAAAAATCTATGAGCAGTAAAACCTGGTGCTAAGTCCGGCAGTGAAACGAAATTATTTCAAATTAAAATTATTTATTAAAGACTTATTTTTTTTAATTCAATTTTTGTGTATAAATATAAAGTAAGTACAAGAATAGCCATTTGGCGTAAAATAAAAGTAAAACTATTTTCTAAACACTACGTTTACCAAGTGGCTTACGCGGGTTCGGCAGTGAAACTGGATGATTTGAGGTGGGGTTGAGAGCTCGTAAGGTAATGGTGGGGCGACGAATACTGTGAATGACTGCTGTAAATGCTTTGTTCCCGGGTGGCGTCATATCTCGCAACGGGGATATTCCTTGTCCCACCCACTCTTCCGATTCAACGGATTTACAGGGCATGACAAGCTATTTGTTCCATAGATATCATTTGTATTTACTTTCTCTGTACCTCTATGCATTTAATTCATTATTTTCCTTTATTAATTCTTATTTTTATGCTATTGCTATTTTGAATATCCTCATTTTGGAATTTTATTGTTCGGTCTTCTCCCTTATACAGATAATTATATATTTAATTCCTCTCTTTTCACCATTTTTATTATTATTTATTTTCATAATTTTTCTTGTTACATTTAATACTTGTTTCTTATATCTTTATACTTTTATTTTGTTATTTTACTTTGTTCATAACATTTTGTATACAGCTCTCAGATCTCGTGTCTCTAAAGTATTTTAGCGTTGAAGATGGCTCACGTTTTATTTTTGTCAACATTTTTTTTTAGCTTTATTTCTATATTGACACCTGTCAAAAAGATTGACAACCATTGAATTTGCTGGTTAAAACAAAGAAAAACTATATTAAAGTAACATTAACTTCTCAATAATCCAGATGTATTAAATGCAGTTCAAGTCTGTCACCGTTGAAGCAATATTTATTATTATTATTATACATTTCTTTTCGAGCCTTTAAAAAAGTTTAATTTAACATAGCTAAGTTATTATATTTTAGAGGGAATTGCATCGTATTTTGAAATTGATTTTAATGATCAATACCTAATGTTCAGTAGGGACATTAATATACACCAAGCCGATACGAATGCTATTTCAATATCTATCCATTTTTAAGGATAGGCAATACGTTGAAAAGAGTTAAGGGTACCATATCTCTTCCAAGACGAGTTATGAATAAATAATCGGGAAAGGGGCGAGAGGGAGGAAATGGAGGAAGCAAATAGATCCGGAGCCGATCTGAGAGGGCAGGTAGTTAAATAATGCAAATACTGGTTAAACGGAGCGTAGGATTGTGCCAGCTAGGAATATTAACTAGGCAATCGCCTGGGGGGGATGGCAGTTAGGGGGGCTTGTTAGGCCCGGGGTCTTCGGGGGACAGTCCAGCTGTCGTCCCTAGAGCGTATCTTGTAGCTAGCTCTAATGGACCAAGGTCGTCTTCTCTCTCAAGGAGGTGCCTCTTGATTTACACCCTCTACTCTATTTGAATCCTAAATATAACCAACAAGGAAAATCTTTGGATTTCCCAAGGTAGGGTAGTCTGGAAAACTACATCAAACCCTAGAATTCTATTCGAAAACACTCCTTCCTCTGATGACATCCCAAAACTACCCGACTTATTTCGCCATATTACATAGGCATGAACACATAAAGAACACAAACAAACTTATTTATGATTTTTAAAATAACGTATTTAATTAAGGTTTATTCATGCTATACTAAAGTGACCAAATATTTCACAGTGGAATGTTGGACAGGCCTAAAAAAATGTTTTACTTTTTATTATCAATTATATACTGTAAACCAAAATGGAACTCTTCATATCACTTCGACTTCCGGAGCCAACCGTAAAATCTCACATTTTATATTATTTTCAATAATCAACCTTTGTAATCGACCGAGGAGGAAAAACAATATAAACGCCCCTAAAAAATTGAGGTTTGGCGTTTCAAGATGTAAAGAATCCAGTAATCGAATTAAAAAAAAAATCCGTCCGCGGGATCAGGAACCAATGTCACAGACGACCCCAGGATGATCCACGAAACTCACGAAACGAAATTACCGACAGTCATGTCGTTTCAAAATGTCAGCCGATTAAAGTTTTTCTACGTTCATATTTCGGCCATTAATGATGATAGAGAAAAATAAAAATTATTTTTTTAGAATCGTTGTAGCAAAGCCGAATTGTTGTAAAGTGAAACCAATACTTAAATTTTTTTTTGTCACCTACCTACGCTTCGCCACCTCTCTCTATGGTGGGCTATTGTTAAATAATATGGTTGACACAGCCCTATAACCTCACTTTATGAGGCTATAAAAGATATTTAGATAAATATTACATCGCACATGATAGGATATAAAGCAAATGAGGCTTATATCAATTTGTTTTATCAAGGTTAACAAACAATATTCATATGGTATCCATTATGTTAAAAAAAAAAATCTGTTGGGATCGCTTTGTTGCGCAACGTTCCTTCTAACATTTCATAACAGTTTCTTGATAATGAACTAGTTTTATGTGCATTACGAAAATTGATGAAAGTTTTCGAAGGATCACATTTCGTTCAATGGTACATTATCCAGAATATAGAAACTGCTGCCACTAAATTCACCAGTGTAAAATCGTAGTGTTTCTCTTTTATATTCGAATAGATCAGACGAATTATATTAAAAAGGTCACTTGCTAAAATCTCTAAGGCGGAACTTTTCCCTTTTGAATTTATACGTATTGCTTAGTAACTCCTTTTCATTTGCTAATTCTTGTGTGAAATCATTTCTGAATGAACATATACAATGACTCCAACTGAGCACTTTACCATATTAAATTATTTTCTATCGTAAGCGGAATATATATATATATATATATATATATATATATATATATATATATATATATATATATATATATATATATATATATATATATATATATATATTAGGGACTTGAATAAGTTCTCGCTGTTTTTTCGTGAAAATAAATGCTTTATTTAAAAAAATTAGTAAAGAACATGGCATTGAAAGTATTGTCCATCGCTAGCCACTGGAAGCATACGAAAACCATGTCGAAAGAACAACTCATCTTTTGAAGTTATTCACGAATCGATCCATTTTTGGGCATCTTCATAAGATTGGAAGTGCTGCTCAGCCAGGCCATGAGTCATCGATCGGAACAAGTGGAAATCGGAAGGAGCAATGTCCGGTGAATACGGCGGGTGGGGTAGGACTTCCCATTTGAGCGTTTCCAAGTAGGTTTTGCAACATGTGGCCGAGCGTTGACATGCTGCAAAATTACTTTGTCCTGTCTTTCCTCGTACTGAGGCCGTTTTTCCTTCAATGCTCGGCTCAAACGCATTAATTGTAGTCGATGGCCATCTCCCGTGATGGTTTCATTGGGTTTGAAGAGCTCATAATACACTACACCCAGCTGATCCCACCAGCTTGGAACCATGGATATTCGGCTTTGCCGTCGATGTTGATGCATGGGGGGGGGACCCCACGATTTTTTACGCTTCGGGTTATCGTAGTGTATCGACTTTTCATCGCCAGTCACGATACGATGCAAACAATTTTTCCTTTTCTGCCGTTGGAGCAGCTGTTCACATGTGAAAAAACGCCGTTCGACGTCTCTCGGCTTTAATTCGTACGGCAACCAATTTCCTTGCTTTTGAATCATTCCTAATGCTTTTAAACATTTGGAAACTGTTGTGTGATCAACTCCTAATGATTCTGCAAGTTCATTTTGCGTCTGACTTGGGTCTTCATCGAGTAATGCGTTATATGCGAATAATGAGTAATCATTATTTTTAAAGCATCTAAACCAATCTCTGCATGTTGTTTCCGACAGAGCATGGTCGCCGTAAGTCTCCACAAGAATTCTATGTGCTTCAGTTGCAGATTTTTTTTGAAAAAAGGAATGCAGTAAAATTTCCCACAAATACTCTTTTTTTGGTACGAAATTCGACATGTTTAAGGCTATGAAAAAGTATGTTGTTTACACTTCGGCGGAATAACATATACTGTAATTTCGAGTCTAATGGTGGAGCTTCACGATAAAGTTGGCTATAGTATTGCCTGATGCAAAAAGACTAAGATAACACCATCTGTCGGGAAACAGCGAGAACTTATTCAAGTCCCTAATATATATATATATATATATATATATATATATATATATATATATATATATATATATATATATTAGAGATTTAATAGTTCTTTTATTCATGCCCTACAAAATGGGAATCGTTTTTTGTGAAAAAAATTCTCATACCTTCAATTTTAACAGGTCGGTTTTAACCGTTGCAAATTACCGGTTTTAGGAAAAAACGAGAGAAAAACAGTTATTTTAAATGAAATAACTTCCCATCAAAACATTTTTTGATGCCGTCACAAATAACAGCTACTGGAGTTGTTAGAAATAACTTGTTATGGGCAAGACCTAGATTCAAGTAAATTACTCATTGAACCTCGAAAAATAACCTAAAGAATATTTTCACAATTAAAGGAATAGTCGCCATATCTGTAGCGGTCGCCTCACTGCTTTGTATTCAATTGCAAAATTCGTATTTATTGGAATTATTAAAATTATTACTGCTTTAATTGGATATTATTGAAAATTATTAGTGCTGTCGACTTCCTTTGGTCTAGGGAAGGATGTCGACGGCATTAATAATCCCAATTAATATGAATTTTACAATTGAATACAAAGCAGTAAGCACAAATGGCATTAGAGAGCGCTAGTGTGGCGACCGCTACTGTTAAGGCTATAGACTACCTCTGAGCAACTTAGTTTTGTGAAAAAAATTAAGGATTGAGACATGTTGAATTTACAAAAACTAACAAACTGACCGAATCCAAAAATAATTGTAAATGAGACAGAGAAAGAAAATAATTTATAATAAACTAAAAATAAATCTGTAAACCATAAAACCGCAACTGCGTTACTGGTGAGCGTGAAATAAACAATGGAAGTTTAGTTGTAATCCGAGTTACGATTTCATTTTACCATGAAGGCATGAGCTCTAGGAAGTTAGGATGTTTATTTCCCTATTTTTTTCTCAATAGTTTTTTTTAATTATATTTTTGTACTTATATACTAGAGAGAGTGTTCGAAAACCAAAAAAAATTTCGAGTGCTGCTCAACTGTGTTGAGTTGCCAAACCACACAGCATACCGGATCAATCGGGTAGACAAGATAGTATTGTACGATAAAAACCGGTTATACGATACCAAAAAACCGGTCATCGGTTATAACCGAACGGTTTTTTTAAATCCCTACCCTACAGTGAAAAACAGGTCATTAACCAGCCACTATAGTACGGTAAGGTGAGCATAGCGAGTGTTAAAGATATTAATTCAAACCTTTTGATAAAGTTGGAACATTCAACTTCTGCTGTTTAGCTGTATCGGTGTTTATTCTCCACTTAACACTTTTAAAAAAAAAATTGCGGTAAGTGGGACCTTCAGAATCTGTTCTTCAAAATACTTTCTCCTTGACAGTTTTCTAGTTTTTTAAGCTCTTGTTAATGTTGTAAAACGCGACAGTAGGGGTAAGTGCAGATCTCCGTTGTGGAACAAGTGCGAGTGGTGTAAACTAGCCCTTACTATCATGCTTTCCCAGGGCAACTGCAGACTAGGGCATTAAAATAAAAGTCATTTTTTTCAATATATTTAATCAATTATATTTCACATTCAACTTCATAACTGTCATTGAAGATTGTAAAATGTTCATCTCTGACAATTTAAACTTTTTTCGATGAATACATCAGTATAAGATTTTTCTTATAAGAAAATTGGAAAAATTGTCTTATTTTTTAAATGCTATACCACGCTTGCAATTGCAGGCATAACAAAAAAAAAATCCAGGAGCAGCAGTACTTACCCTAAAGTCGTATTTTCACTAAAATAAAAATATTACAAAAAGAGGGAGTGAGAAAAAAGTTGAGAACCACAAAAGACAGTTCCCTAGCACACCGAAAATTACCCATACGTTTATTATATTGTTCTGCATCTCCGTTGACCATCGATAAAGAAAACTCTTCATACCGAATTTCAGCTCATTTAACCAGGAGTTGAAATATTTTGCCACATCTTTACTAATACTGGTCCGGTTTCGATATTTAAAAAAATCGGAAAACTCGGGGAGGGGGGAACCAAGTTGAAACCTCCAAAAGATACTCCCCTAACACCAACTCAATTCAAATACAAATTTTAAACCCTATAAACTAATTTAGAAGAGCTGTAGTGATGCGCAAAACTTTAATAACGCCGAAATTTAAGGTAAGCATATCGAAATTTTGGCTGGAATTTACCCTTTCGTTAATGGTATTGTTCTACCTGGAAGAAAGTCCTACATACCGAGTTTCAGCACATTCGACCCAAAGGGTGCCGCTGGAGGTGCTCAAATGTAGCGGGGAAAAAATATATATAAATATATATCAGACATCTCCAAAACTTCCATAATCGTTCTCTAGGAGTTATGACACGGATAGAAAACGCAGTCCCGCCTCTCACCTCCGACCTTCAACACACTGCAATAGTCTATTTTTTTCGGCGAAAATACGAAAAATTACTAAAAAGTCTATGAAAGTTGTAGAGTTGTATTTTCTTCTCTTTAATAATCAAATGAACAAGCTAGGGACTAGGAACAATGGTTACAAAGATATTTTGAATATACCAAAATGTCCAGGTTGTTTGGCCATAGAAAATTCTCCTGAAGGAAATTTTGTTGGAAAACTCATTTTCCTCATGCTGCCCTTAACATATACAAGAGAGAAAAAAAATCATTTACACGACCTTTTGCAAGGAAAAATGTTTCTCTGGACTAATAGGATTATTTATAAATTCGAGAAGTAAGAAAATACGTAAACATATATGTAGTCTACACTCACAATCAGACTGGAATATACATATATAATTAAAGAATTTTTATATAAATAAACGAATGAAAATTGTGCTAGTGTAGTGTATTTTTAGCAAGTAAATGTATATATAAAGCTAATATTGTGACGAGCATTTGAAATGGTTGGATCCAGCTCATGAAATGAACCTTTTAACTCGAACAAGTCGCAATATTACAAGAGGGCCTGCGGCTATTTTAGTCGAGAACTAACCGGTCGGTAGACTGGCAGTTTGGCTGGAAGTTACGTGACTCCCATACTGCAGGAATAGACTCGGTACCACACTCTGGAGAAATCATCCTGACGCAGGGTCGAATTACTCTGCACTACAGATGTGATCAAGACTTTAGGGAGGGATGGTCGAAGAGATGATATTAGCAGACAGCTTTCCGACCAATTTATTTTCACCGTTGTCAAGCCCACAATGAAATTATCTCTAAACTTAATTTCTAAAAAAAAGCATTTTATCATTTTTTTTTAAATCGTAATTTTATCTGTTGTCCAATACTACATAATCAGGAACCAGAAAAACGTTGGAACCGTTCCAATTGTCTCTAAATTTTTGTATAACTCAAAGGATCAAACTTTTTTCCTATTATTGCTTTTATTAGTAAATTAAAAGAAAAAATACAATGAACAAAATATGGATCATTCTACATCAAATCAAACTAAGAAAACATAATTAATTTTTGACTCGAGTTTTTTCGAAACGAGTGAAAATTGGAATTTTTGCACTATGCATAAATATAGTCCTAAAATTCAATGTTTAACATTTTTCCCATTTTTATTTTGAGTTTTAAATTAAAAAAAACAAAAATCTATTTTCTTTGTTGACTTTTTGAATCATTAAAAAACTTATAGGTCCAAAACTTTTTGTTCTATAAAGTCAATATTTTCAGGATTACATGGGATTTAATTTGAAAGGGATTTTAACTTCACCAAACCAATCTTAAAATATTTAAAAATTTCCAAAAAGCTATTTTTTTAAAAACACAAAATCTTAATTTTGAAAATTTGTTTAACAATTTATGTTAAATATATATGTTATAAGAATTCATGGGTCAAATTTCATGAGGACATTTTTAAGGGTTCTTTTTAAAAAAAATAAAGCCTTGAATTTTCATACTGAGTATTTTTCAAACGGAAATGGAGAGATACTGCATATGCCATATTTTAAAAAATAAAATTTACTTTCTCAAAATTCAAAAGTTTTAAGTTATTTACGGAACACATTATTTGTGAGCCATTGCTAGAAAAACTTGTTTTATGACATGATCTCATTGAGATACCATCATGAAATTTGGTATGCGCCTTACTTGTTTCTAGAACAGTGGAATATTTTTTTAAACAAAAGAGTTTTTTTTTAAACTAAAGAGCGAAATTTAGATTTTTTTTTTAAACTAAAGAGTGAAATATTGATTAAAAAAAAAATAAATAAATATATATATATATATATATATATATATATATATATATATATATATATATATATATATATATATATATATATATATATTAATGCGTTTGTGTGTTAGGTGAGATCAAATTTAAATCTATCTGTAATTAAAAAATATATGTTTAATGTTGCTATAAGAATAAACAAACCAAATTTTATGGTATGACATATTTTATTAAAGGGCAAAATATAACATTCTGAAATAATCTCCTTCTTTACTCCATTAACGTTTCGGGGAAATATTTCCTCAGAATTTTCTTTATTCTTCTGTTTATTTCTCTACCATTGTCCATCATTAAAATTTCTGCATTTATTATTTTACATATTGCTCGGAGTCTAAAGTAACTTATGTGTTTGGTGAGTTCAAATTTAAATATATCTAATTAAAAAATATATGTTTAACGTTGTTATAATAATAAACAAACCAAATTTTATGGTATGTAATATATAGCGTATCTCAATTCCATTTTAATTTGATACCTATAAAAATACATTGTTTAATTTTTTTTTATAATAGAACCCATAAAAACATCATCGTGAAATTTTGCCCATACATTTTTATAACATGTATATGTAACATATTTATTTTTTTTAAATTCAATATTTCATTTTTGTGTTTAAAAAAAAATAACTTTTTGGAAAATTTTAAACATTGTAAGATTGGTTCGGTTAAGTCAAGATACATATCAAATTAAGCACCATGCACATCTGAAAACAACGCCATTATTTTGAGCTGTTTATGAAATATTTGAGGAGAAATAAGTAAACCAATAATAAGGAGAAAACAAAGACATAGTTCCTATAAAATTCATATGACTTTCTCCATTCCTTACATTCTGTTTTGATAACACTTGATGAACACATCTTCGTTTATGTAATAATTTGTTGCGTAATTTATGCATTGCAATATATAAAATGTATGCTTTGCAATTTACGCCTCTAACCTCAATATACAACTCTAACCTCTCTATACAAATGCATAGTGTGTAACGAAAAATAAACGGTCCTTTCAAAGAGTTACTTTGAAAGGAAAAAGATAAAAAAAAAAAAAAAAAAAAAAAAAAAAAAACTGTTGTACAGTACCTAAAGCTGTAACCAAATAAATTAATTGGAAAACACCGAACATACGTACGCAATATAATTAAATTTCCAAAAAAAAAAAATTCATTTTTTCGATTCATGTGGTAACGATACACAAAGCTTACAATATATTTTATCTTTTAAACGATTTTAATTATCGAGTATTGAAAAGATAATAAAAAAAATTAAAGAAAAAATATATATATATATATATATATATATATATATATATATATATATATATATATATATATATATATATATATGTATATCAGTATTAAAATAAACAAAATGAAATAAAGCAAAATATTTCAAATTTGAGGATTATTCATGAAAAACTGTGATGCGTTTGTGAAATAGCTCTTACCTTGACTACGGTGGTTGACCGGCATTACTGCACTGCAGTCGGGGCCAGTTATCACGAGAAAATCCCTCATTTGTTTTAGATTTTGATTTTTCATGAATAATAAATAATTCCTATTTTATTACCCTTTTCTGCTGCTTTCAGAATTCGATACAAGATATCGGAGGTTCGTAAATCGAAGGACACAAAAGATTAAAAAAAAAAAGTTAAAATCCAACCCATGGTTTTAAGATAACTCGGTACTTATAAGGAAATTGATGCGGATCATGGGCGACAGTTTTGATAATTTATGTATACAGAAGAAGAAAAAGAAAGCTGGTTTTTGGTAGACACTTCACCATTAAGTAATTTTGAAAAATGTGTGAGCAGCAGGGCTCCGTCACTAAAATATAAAATTGAAAATATCAAAATTCCGGAGTGGTTTTACTTAAATTCACCTCCACTTAGCATTCATGTATAGAACAACAACCTTCTCATTTAATCCGAAGGTGGCAGCTGGTCATGCCCAAATTTATCGAAAAATAAAATAAAAAATAAATATACACACACATCAGACGATATCTCCGAAAACTTAAAACCGAATAATAGGAGTTATGAAGCATATATCAAATCCACCTTCACACTCCCCTCCTCTGATGACCTTTGGCACAGTGCAAAAGTATATTATTTTCGGAAAAATGCGACTAAAAGCAAAGGAAAAGAGGAAGGAGAGGAGGAAGGGAGGGAGACAGAGAGGAGGGGGGATAGAATACAATTCTTCTGTTGCACAAGTTTCGTCACAGAGAAGGGAGAGTTAGATTGGACTCTTGGACAGAAGTCAGAGCGGGAAAGCCTATCCCCTCTGATGATGACTAAACAGGAGAGAAACTGACTTAGATTTCATCCAACTTAGGCCATAGGATGTGCAACAACTTCAACATGTGCATGTAATGGTCATTACCGTTACACACCCCCTCCTCAAAACAGTAAGAGTGAAGGAAAATTCCCGCGAACATCTTTTTGAAACCCACTGAAATAAGGCTATTTTCAATATACTCTTTTTTTTTTAAGATACATTATTGTATTTAAAAAGCCCTTCAAAATGAGTCAGTTATTTTCCTCCCACCCGTTATATGCAAATAGTTATGCTATTGATGTAGTTGTACAATGGCCTCATCAGTTTAGGATTTAACATAAGGCCTAGAACAAAGGTCAGATACCAGTGTAGTTGAGAATTTCCTGTTGGAAACGAATTAGAGTAAAACGACAATGAATAATAGAAGAATATTGAACCTTATAATTAATAATTAAATAAATAAATAATAAAATGAAATTAAAAAACTTTGTAGAATTTGCCAACTATTGAAAGTTCCTTTCTTCCCAAAGAAACGTAAAATCTAATATTAATAAGAACGACCATGAGTATGTGAATTCTTAATGATAATTATAGTACACTGCAACATTTTTTGGAAATAATTAAAATTCATATAGTTCATTCATTAAAAATAATTTTTAAATAACATATAACAAAATAACATATAACTCGTATCTAAATCAGTTCAATCCATTTCTGAAAAATCTTCACGATTGCTGGAAAATCCCCAAAAATATTAATCTCTTCAAAGTCAAACCAAATCAACGTCTTCAATCTTTATGGAAATTAATTTGGTATGATTATTTTCACATAATTTGGAAAAATATCGTATTGGAAAATGTTCATTGTTTTGTTTTTAGCCTAGAATTATCTTCCTCCATCTGGAGTGTTAAGACAGTTTTGGTGTCATTTTCAAACGGTCATAGCTGCACTTCTGTAAATGCTGCAAAGCAATAATTATATAGGTTGTCATCAGGTTTTAATTATAAATACCATTTAACACAGAAAATGTGACCTTAGAGATTGTATAAAGAATTTTTGGATTTGGACTTAAATCGGAAGTAAAATTGACCGATTTTGATTATTTTATTTTTTTCCCTTTCTCTCCGAGATTTTTACAGTTTATTTCAATTACACTATATATATAATAATGAAGTTGGACAAATTTTGAATGTTGATGAATTTGAGGCATGTGGCTGAATCTTCATTCACGAGATTGCAATTTTATAATTATATAGTAAACTCTCCTTTTCAATTCTCATTACTTGCACTCTAAGTAATTCTACGCTTTTATAAACCCTGCGGGTACGTGGTAGACGCAACCTCTGTCCCACCTTTTTTTTAAATATATTCCAGCTCTTTTTTTAAAAGTTTTAAAGCACTCCGAAATAAAACTTAAAAAACCATTAGTGAGAGAGAGAGAGAGGGAGAGAGAGGGAAGATATTGGACTTCTAAACGAGCATAGTTTCTTAACTTCAATGGCTCAACTCAAAATAAACATAGCACTGCTCTCTTTATTGATCTAGGAGAATGGATGAAAGATATTGGTAGTTCGACATAAGTGGTGGCCTAGACAAAACCAACTACTTTCAAGCAAGTTGGCACAAGATGCAATGTAGATATAAAATTTGAATGATAAATTTATCCTACTTCTTATACGATAGCCCAGTTATAAAAAAATAAGTAGCAAATGAATTACTTGAATGAGTTAAAATAAAAATGGGAGATTATGCGCAGGGAGGAGGAAGCCTTCTCCCACTACATCACCTCGCCACTCCATAACTTAAGAGTTTAATTTTTTTTAAACATTTGATTTGTTTTATTATCCTTCTAATCGAGTAAAATAATTAGTAAATTTATTGATATTTAAATCATAAAAAAAAATTTTGAAAATCATGAATTTGGTTTGTCATTTATTTATATTTATCAAAGCATTGTAAGCAATTAATTTTTTTTTTCATGTATATTATTGTATTTATTTTTTTACATGCAATATTATTTATGAGATTTTTCACCCAATACGACTGCTTATTTTTTATATTTAATAAGATTATTGACAATCTGTTACTGAAATTTATCATAAAACTTGAAAAATATCGGACTAAATCCCAATACAAACAATAATGTCACAAGACTGTGGTAGTTTATTTTTAGACGTTAAAATAACAGAAATTGATATTGAGTTCAAAATATTTCTCCAGGCTTGACGTGTGATCCTTAGAGTGTAATGTTACAGACAAGGTAATGCTTTTATCCCTTAAAAATTGTTCTTGCGCACTAAAAGGTCCTCCATTAAGTTATTTACTTATAAGAAGTTTTATTTAAGAAGTTGAAAAATAATAATAATTAAAAATAAATCATGCTATACGATCATAAATAAAAAATACAACAAATAAAATCATAAATAATATATTGGTAAACTATTGTAAAAACTATATATATATATATATATATATATATATATATATATATATATATATATATAAATACTTGATGATTTATTTTATTTTATATATACATATATATGTATTTTTTTTTGCTTATATAAGTACTGTATAAGCAATTAAATATAAGCATTTTTAAGAAACATTTTCAAAGTTTTACAAAAAATCAGAAAGAGCTCTCAGATCGCACTGTATTGTTTGTTGTCGACAGGGGCAAATCTTCATATTGAAGTGTAGCATATTTTATATTTAGATTATTCACGATACTTATATTTAAATAATACGGTAAGAATAACGCAAATACGGTGATAAAACCCCAATTATCAAAATTGGACTTAAGACAGGCTACTTCGGATAGCTCTTCTATTACATGAACTTCAGTTTACTTCAATCGGCTTAATACTATTCTGTATACGAATTAAATGTACATTCACGATTCCAAAAGTGTTAATAAAAGTAAACAAGGTGAATCGATAATCTTCAATTGATAATTAAGTGAAATTAAAAATTAAGATTTTAAGCAAAAAAATTAAGAAAGCTTTAACTGTTAACACCACGAGGGAAGCAATAATACTGATTACTTGTCGAACGAAAAATATAACTTAAATATAAGACAAATTTTTTACCGATAAACGTTTAATTGTCCAGACAAATTTACTGACGTTCCTGAGCAAATTTACACAGATTAACACTAACTAGTAGCACGATTAAAACTTGTGCTGTGTAGAAGGGCTTGCAAGTTGAAGTCCAAGTTAATGCTTTAACGGTGACTAAGCGTGTATAACAGGAAGCCGGGAAACCTTGCTCATGTATCAACTTTGTTTTAGCGAGGATAGCAACCGGTAGGTTGGGAACCTTACGACGCAGAAACATTCCTGTTCCAATTAAATAGTATTATACATAAATGAAATTGAGTATAATACAAAATATTTTTACGTTTTTTAATTTTAAATAATAATTTAATCGATTATGAAAAATTTAAGAAACTGTTGGAATTAAAAAAAAAAAAAAATACTAGATTGCTTCTCCTATCTTTCTAGATCCTGGAGTTTTCCACTTTGCCGCATAGCAAGGTTGTCAAAGCATATCTGGGCTGACCATCTTCCAGTTTTTCAATACTATTCATATTAACAAAAATATTTAATCTAAATTTACTGTCATAAGTGTTACCATTAAAAAAAAAAGCACTTTAACCCACGAAAACTTAAACAAGCCAAAATCAGGAGTATTTTGAGTGGTATTTTTAATTATTCATTTGCTTCGAATAATCCAAAATAGTATAGTTTTGAAACTATTCAGTAATAACAGGATTAAACGTAACACTTGGACATTTTTTAAAAGTTTATAACTTTCAATTTGCAATCCAAATATATATATATATACATTTAAAAGAAAAATTAGAAATTTTGGATTAAAGAATGCAAAATTGCAAGATATCTTCGTAAGCACGTTAACTGCCACTAAAATTACTTTAATTCAGATTTCCTTTAAACAAAATTTTCAAAAGATATTTCGTTTTTTAATAACATAAATGTTTTAGAAATTTGATTTTGAACCGAATGGAAAAATCAATCCCTAATTTCCAACCTATTAACGTAAGAATATGTAAATTAAGAATCCAAGGAACAAGTTTAACAATAATTTAAAAAATATTAATGCTCCAACAGAAGAAAAAGGAGAGGATGAAAAGGACTAGTTCTATGAGGATTTAGAAAGGGCCATAGATGTCTCTCCCACTATTTATATGAAGATAATGCTGGATGATTTTAACGCTCAGGTTGGAAAAGAACCAATATTTGTGCCTAAGGAAACATCGACTTAGACAAACGGAGTAGAAATCCATGCTATATATGTAGACCATCGTTTCTAGCAGAACACTTTAGTATAGTTAATGTTGAAAGATAGTTCAGAAGACGAGACATCAACTATGATCATTTTCTAATGGTTGGAAAGATCAACCATACCTATAAGAGAATTCGGTTTAAAAATGATACTAGGCAAATAACCTTGATTAGAGATAAGTTAAAGAAGGAGGAAGTAGAAGGTGCTTTCCAAAGAGACATTGAAATATGTTTCAGGAACATTCCTGCTGTGATAGGAGGCAGAGAGGTGGATAAGGAATGGAAATATTTAAGGCAGGTAATAACTGAAGCCACAAAACAACACTGTAAGGAGCGAGAGGGAAAAATAAATAATACCTGGATTGACCTGGAATGTGAAGAGGCAGACAAAGTATGAAATGAAAAAATGATTAAATTCCTGAACAAGGACACGAGAAAGAGCAGAAAAGGATAACGCGATGGCGAAAAAAGGTTTTTAAGCAAAAGGAAAGAGATGCTTTACAGGCGAGATTATGCCGATTAGAAAAGCACAGAAGAAATAATGAAGCCAGGAAGTTTTTCTGTGATGTGAAGAGAATAAAGAATGAAAAGACGACCCCTGAACTCCTCAAAACAATATGTAGTAGGAAATTTCACATTTCAGCTACAAGTATCTAGGTTCAATGGTCAACGATCGAATAGATGAAGAGAAAGAGATACAAAGCCGAAAAATTGGGGCTAGCGTACTATATTGGGAATCTGCAGTTCACTTATGATGATTACCGGTTTCACTTGGTTGAGCATCCTTTAAAAAAAGGGGAGAACAATATATTTCTTTTCTATTTTGAACAGATGCTTCCAATGATGTGTCATTTTTGGGGAATTAGAATTCGGATTCGGATTAAGTGGCCTTTCAAAATGCATTCAACAGCCCAAAATAATTCCCCAAATACAGGCTAAATCAAATCTGCTCTAAGAGTCCTGACCGCTTGATTACCAATCGGGTTTTCCTAAATTATTTTTCGATGATATTGTATCTTCAAATACTTGCTCAATAATTTGTAAAACAAAAGTTCCTAGTTTTCCTTTGCGATCTAATGTATATTTTAAGATTAAATCTAATTTTGGACAGAGTGAGTTTTAGATGTGACAATGATCAACTTATATATTTAGACATAGTGATCTTATGAGATCGCATTTTCACGTTTTAACTGGTGGTCACCAATCCAACTATTGAACAACACTGAAAATAACTTCGGATAGATAATACAGGCGAATTACCCTCCTCGGTTTGCTCTCCTGCTAACGAATTATCGTACAGTATTTCAGAAAGTTTCAGATTTATGTTATGAATTTAATTATCAGGAGGAACGACCACACGATATAAGCCAGGAGTGATGAAACTGGCTGGCTTCGAATTCAGTGAGTGAGCTTAAAAAGTTTGAAAGCCAAGATGTAGTTTACATATAAAACAGGTCTCGCCATTATCAACCGAAGTAATCCTTGCAACAGTATCTCAGAGATTAGAAGCAAAGCCAAACTGCTTAAAACTTCAATAGGGGCTGGAGTTTTTTATTTTTTTTTTTATAGCAACATCACACACCCGATGTCTGTTTTCCTTTATAATAGACATATAAATAATAAAATTATTCCTCAGTAGTTTTAATTTTAATACTAGATATTACTGAATAATTACAAGCGACTAGATATCATGATGATGTGTAAGTAATTACACACTGCCACCAAAATAAAATCCGGTGTGTTGTGCACATCACACAACTTTCCCTTACTACCATATAATAATAATAATTTTAATTTTTTTTTTTTTAAAGATATCACATTAATACAACTTGAACTATTCTGAGCAGCATGTACTTCTTCAAGTCATTTTAATTTCTAGTTGGCCCAAGACTTCCATTGAAGTCCTACGCAGCCCGTTCTTCATGTCATCTCACAAAATAGTTTTATAAGCAATTACAATAAGACAATTCAGTATATATGTATGGACGTCGTTTTTTAAATAAGGCGTAAGCGTCATTTAGCAAACTTTAGAGGAAACCCATGAAACGTTTTTTCTCCAAGTAACAATTTTTTTAAATTTTATTCTTTATCGTGTGGAGTAGAAGTTTATTAAGGTGACAAAACTTTTATAATTAAAATACATTTTTAAGACCTCTAGCACTGTTCGAGACCAGAGTGACGACTGAGATTCGTGAGTATTTTGTGCTTACGTCATTAATAGTAGATTTTTAAACCATTTCCAATTTTGATTTATTATTTTCAATAATAGACCTTTGGAATCGACCAAGGAAAATTTTTCTGTAATCCCCCCTCAAAATTTGAGATTTTACGTTTCAAGATACGTAGAATCCAAATATCGAATAAAAAAAATCTGTCCGTCCGCCGTCCGTCGTAGGCCGTACGCCGTCCGCGGCGTTTCTCCGAGACTACTGGACCGATTTTCTAGAGATTCGGTACCAGTCACAGGTCACCCTGGGATGATCCTCGGAACTCGACATTACCATCCGTCTGTTTGTTTCAAAATGGCGGCCGATTATTTTTCGTTATACAATCATGAGCGGGAATAGATAGAGGTGGTGTTTAAGCCCCATAATAAATTGAAGACTAAATTTCGAATTTTTGGCGCTTAAACCTTTTTCAAAAAACTATATCGATATTTTCGGTTTATCAAGCTGAAAAGAAATTTTAGAAGTTTCCATTTAGTTTCCAGTAAATTATATAAAACTATAAATTATTTAATTAATACTTTCTACTTTTATATCATTATGTTAGATTATTACAGAGCGTATTGTTACGTATTGTTAAGTGTCATAAGTGCTCATACTCATGAATTTTCTCGATGATATACTTATACTTATATATGAATAGTAAAAGAGCTTTCAGGAGAAGAATTTCGGCAAGTTTCATAAAAATCGTTAGAGCTGCTTTCGAGAAAATTGTGAGAAAAAAAAGAAGTGTAAAATTGATGGTTAAAAGTAGCATTTCTGGTAGATCGATTTTAGCGAAAAAATTACTATAACCTCCAAGGGATATAAGTAATTTTAATATGTAATTTCAGTAGGAAATCTAATTAAGTTCATTTCGTGAGGTTACTCTGTGTGAAAATAATATTTTTCGGATTATTACCAGGTGTCTTTACATTTTCATTCCTAAGTTCCAAGGACTGTAATATTATCTTCTATACCTACAGAATTATTTTTAATTTAGGATTTGTACATAGAATTCGTAATTTTAAAGATAAATTTAAGACCGCATTTTCTAAAACGAATATTTCTGTGTCATTATTAAATGGTATATCTTAGTAAGATGGGGAAGCATAACAAGAGATATGGCTAGTTAAAAAAAAATGGTCTATCCGATGCAAACTAAAAATCAGTATTGGTTTTTACCTTGAGGCTACATTAATTTTTTGAAAGGACAAGAGAATGAACCCGGTGGAGTATAACACGAATATTCAGATGTACATTATGAGAGGAAAGTGGAGTGAGGATTGAATCAGCATTAATGCTACATTAATAAGTGAGCTTTTCTTCCCCCTCCCCTCCATTACCTGCAGAAATGGAGCTAAATCGTGATATTATTGAAACAGAAGATGAGTTACTGAATTAGGAGAAGCTCATTAAAAATTGCCATCTCTGTCATCAGTATCTAATTACTTGTTTCATTCTTTCTTTTCTAAATTTTAATTAGCATAATAATCCCTTCTGTTCTGTACGTTTTTTCTCTCCATAAATAAGATATATCTTTCGACTACAGTTCGTTTAATGCTTATACTTCAAACCAGACGTATGAGTCTTATTATCTCGTCAGGTATAACTCATATCTCCTATAAACGTTAATAAAACATTATCAGAAAATTAATGTAGTAACTTAGTATAGTAAGACTTGATTGATAATATTACATTTTATAACAAATTTGGATTAATTCCTGCTGCACATGTTTTCATTGCTTATACAATGAGTTATCACATGGCTTTGACCCAGGAAGTATTAGTTATTATAACACAGGAAGTTATTGTTTTGCTTCTTACATGTCAGCACCTAACAAATGTTACATCCCTAAACATCCCCTCCTGTTTTGTATTTACAAAACCTATCTCAAATGAACAGATCAATAAGAGTGAGAGAGAGTCAGTCAAAGTAATCTCTCACTATGCTAGCTTTAATTCTAGTAGTAATGTTTTTAGTATAGTTTATCTATAAATTAATACTGTTAGTAGCTCACTATTTGATATCATGTAATTCCAAGTATCTTGTTTAATAAAGTATTTTTTAAGATTTGCAAGCATCGACTTTGTTAAATAATGGATCATTCAGATCGCTCTAGAAATTAATTATTTCATTAAAAATTGGATACCCTAAAATTTACTTTATCTGTATCAGGAATAACCATGTACATATTATAATGTAAAAACGTTATTTGTGATCAGGAAATAGTAAATATTACACTTTTATAAACATTATTGTAGTAAAAAAATATATTTCTACCCCATCATTATACTGTTCTAATTACGTATCAATATGCCTTTCAGAATACTCTCTAATTTAATTATTTCATTAAAAAAAATCACACTAATATTTGATATTAATTATTTTAAATTTTTTTTATTTAATACAATAATATTTATAGTGGCGGTTTAAAAGTGTAATATTTACCATTCCTTTATCACAAATAATGTTTCTATATTACAATATATACATTGTTAAGAATCCAACCTTGGGGTCTTTTGTCGGAAAAACATGCCAGTTATATTTTATAACTGATACATGCTGTCTAAGTAGTTATAACAATATAGCTGTTATCTAAGTAGTTAATTATATTCTAATTAAACCATATGTTAACTGAGATATTGTTTTAATTGTGTCATTGAACATGATAGGACAAGTGAACACTTAATATTGGAAAATATCATTTCTAGTACTGGGGTAGATGCGAAAGGACATCAAATGAAGGTGCGACTGAACGACAAAAAATCCTATTTTTTTCGTTGGACATGCTGGAATCCTATCTATGCGGATTTATATGGAGGAGGAGGTATGAGAAGGAGTGCTTGTTTCAAAAGATATTGGAACACATCGCTGAATTTCGTCCTCAGATTTAGACGTATTTATTGTTAAATTTTTGAGGTTGTCTATTAAAATACATATGTTTTCTTTGAAAGTAATGAGGAATTTCTTTAACATGTCAAAAATAGTCTTTAATTGATGTCAAGACCAGTTTATGTTTGAAACCAGTATATTACTTCAAACAATTTTAAACACAAAACAACTATACTGGAATATCACTTGACCGAGATCATCAATTTCTTTTTCAGAGTCTGGTATTTTCATTATATGTACATTTAAACAATATATTTTAATATTTAGAAGAATATTAATTGTCATTAATAATAATAATAATAAAAGGCTTAGCGAACCCGGAGGCTCGATGCCGATACCACCAATCGCTGTCTACAAATCTCGGTCCACCGACTACCGTCCAAACCCAAATTCATTACATCACTCTTAATACTATCCTCCCACCTACGTTTCGGTCTACCCCTCGGACGTTTTCCAGTCGGCTCAGCGTTTATTAACTTTTTAGGAATTCGTTCGTTACTGAGCCCAACAACTTTGCAAGCCCATTTCAACCGTCGCGATGATATCACTTCGATTATATTAACAGGGTGCATGCTTCGCAATTCCGCGTTGTGTAATCTCCTAAATTCTCCAGTTGACATCCTTTTTCGGACCAAATATTTTACGCAGTACCTTATTCTCGAATACCTTAAGGCGTTGTTCGTCCTTCAAGGTTAGCGGCCACGTTTCACACCCGTACAGAACTGTAGGCAAGATAATAGTTTTGTATATTCTAAGTTTTATGTTTCTGGACAAAATGCGCGACCTAAGTAATGTTGATACCGAAAAATAGCAAGCATTTCCCGCCTATAACCGCGCCTTTATTTCCTCTTGAATTTCGTTTTTTCTAGTAATCACAGACCCCAAATACTTAAATTTCTCAACGTGTTCAAACATGTTTCTATTGCTAACCATATATTTCGTCTTATCCGTATTTATTTTGAGGCTAACCTCTTTCCCAGCTGTCATCAACGTTGTTGTATTCAGTTTTATAGTTTCCGCGTCCTCACTTAATAGTACCAAATCATCCGCAAACCCGAGCACGGATATTTTACCACCCAGATCTAAACCCCTTTCGGTACGCATTACCTTTCTAATGACATACTCTAGTGCTAAATTAAATAGGACAGGTGAAAGGGAATCGCCTTGTTTTAACCCCGAGAGAACTTCAAATTTCTCCGAAAAATAATTACCGATTCTAACCTTATTGAATGTTTCGGTGATGCACATCCCTACTAGATTTACTAACTTCTTCGGTATTCCCTGCTCAATCAAAATGTTATACAGTCTCTGGCGATCAATGGAATCATAAGCCTTTTTGAAATCCACAAAAAGCTAATTGTCATTAATAAGATATGAAAATTCCATACCTTCCATGCTATGGTTTTATTCGAAACTCGATAATATTACACCACCGTTTCGCGGTTTTGCCCTATCTTCAGGATTTAATTTCTAGAACAATATACTATAGGGTCTGTCGGTATTCAGCTCAACTATCTTCTAATTCTCTTCATATGGTTATCACTTAGTCACACATTTAATTCAATTTAAATAATTAGCTGGGTAAATAAATTGATAATTAATAATTAGCATTATCCTTAAGTTATTTATCTCTGTTTATTTAATGTTTACATACCTTTATCTCTCGTGTCTCTAATTTAATTTCAGCCCTGATGATCGCCCACGTGTCTGGCTTTTATAAAAACAAAATCATGCCGACTGAGTCCTGAATATTAGCAATAAAATATCTATAAATATATATATTTTTTCTCTCAAAACATTTTGAGTCCCCCGACTAAATGTTTGTTTTATCAGCTCAACCAAGCGCAAATTTTTCCAAGTGAATTGTTAAAACGATGATCAGTTGCTTTTAACGCCTCAAATAATTCCAGTTTTAAAAACTCGAGTTTTCCATCAGAAACGCAATTCTTACTACTGTTTTTAAACGGGCGATTAAGTTTTACATATTTGCTAATATTACATGCTGAAATATAAAATGGATCAAAATTTTAGTCGCACTTTGGTGTACATAAAAAAATACAGACTAAAACGTGAAGCAGTTTTCTGTATGGGTGAACGTTGTTTGTTGGCATAGATTCTGAATGTGTAAAATTCACTCTGAAATTTAAATAAAACAGCATTAATATTTACTTCTTTAGTGCATTCCATCGTGAAATAGTAAAAAAAAATTACTACAGCATCCTTATACTGTTCACTGGTAAGATACTGAAGAACATACTTCTCCTGACTATGAAAGAGTTGAAAAGTCATAAGTTAATTGTTTTCCCAAGTGCTGTATTGGCATTATCTTCGGATTATACTTGTATTTTCATCAGAATCTCAAACTTCGTTTTGGCACTTTTGTCCCGTTAGATTCACAATCGGCCACACTTTGCGCCGGTTGAAATTTATTTCGTGGCGGCCCCACGTAATCTTGACCTTTCCATTCTAGTTAGAAGAGGCTGGTAACTTGTAGGATAACCTGTCCTATTTGCCGTAATAAGATAGAAAAGGAAGCCAGCCAACAAAAATAAAATAATAATAATAAAAAACTTCCAAAGCAAAAAAAGCAAAATGGGCATCTGGGCCTAGACAGATTCAACCTTGTAGGGTTCTATGAGGAATTTGAACGTTAGTCAAGAAGGAGAAGATTCAGATAGATATAGGCTGGGGAGGAGGTGGAGAGAATCCTACCAGGTAACACTTCAGCCCCGTAACAAATCAGGGATTAAACATTTGCTGTTAAATCTATTTTGGGTTGTGAGGATTCCTGGTATTTGGATTAACTGGTTGATGGTATTGGATGGACTGGATTCCTAATAATCCGGTCCAGATTTGAATCCGGCAATAGTTATAAATTTATCTCCTATTCAACCGTGGATCGACCTTCAGCCATCTACTCTCTATAAAAAATTGTTTTGCCTACCCAATGAGCTATTTGACTCTTCTCTCTCTCTCTTTCTCTCTCTCCACATACTTATATATATATATATATATATATATATATATATATATATATATATATATATATATATATATTTGTTTGATCAAGTGGAACCCCACGAGTTGAGGGAAACCTGACGTTTGAGGTTCAGCGGAACGTAGTTGCAGTAAGTACAAAAAGAGCAGTTCCTTAGCATCCTGATCATCTAAGAGTACTTTTGCTAAGTCCAATATTTTTTATAATGTGGCAACGTTAGTTAGAAAACGAGATTAATTTATTTGCGAGCTAAAACAAAAAACTCGTAAAAGCTCATAATTTTTTTGTCGAAAAAAGGAATGCTAATTCTGAAAGGTAGAGGAGGAAGACGGCGCGGATACAGAAAACGGCTTTTAAGGTGAACAGCGGACAAATAAAAACTCGGCAAAGTTTTAATCAAACAATATACTCCTTGAAAAGTTTTGCCCTTGGGGTGTTGCGGCCAGAAGGCAGCCCTCGAAATTTAATCCCAAGGCTGATAAATTCAGCTACTGACGGAACAAAAAATATTCTAGTCATTCAATAAATAAATAAAAAATCGTTGTAGAGTTAATAAATACACTTGTAGAGGTAATGTAGTAAATCAAAATGTAGTTAAGAGGGTCTTCTCACAACTTTACTTTATTCATAAGTTTGATTTACAACAGTATAATAAATAGAAAGCATAAATTTGAACTATACATTGATTTTTTTTTAAAAATATAATACCTTTCTGATTAATGAGTTAAAGTTACTGTTAGGAAAAGACATTCAATAAAAGAAAACCGGGCAGATGGCATGACTCATCCGATATTTCAATTGCAACTAAAGTAGATTTTGCACTTACACCAAGTCAGTAATGACATAGATCTGTTTTAGAGCTCCTAATACCCTCTCTACTGACGATCATCTGCCTGCATTCATTTAATTTACGGATTATCCCTTGTATATACGAGTATATATATATATATATATATATATATATATATATATATATATATATATATATATATATATTATGAGACTAGATAGATTTCTACGTTGGCCATCACATAAATTATGGTAGCTTCGTCGCGGGATTGTCGCCGAAGGCATTTCGTGGGAGACAGACACCTTCCAAGATGGCCTGTCCTTGCCACTCATTGCATCTATGTTTAAACAGGATTATCTAGGTTAATACTTAACGAAGGGCTCTGTATATGAGTTCATTTTATAACTAATGTAATTGAGATTATAATAAAGGTGTAGGTGGGGCAAGGCTTTCTTTTGGAAGTAAATGAAAAAAAAAATTAAAAAATTTATTTTTTTGGATTAGTGCCTTTCTGAAGCCACGGATCGATATTTTTACCGAGATAGCATTGCTTTAGAATTTGGTTTCCTACAAGAGATCCTCATAAATACTCCATTCCATTGAAAATTTCAGAGTGCGCAGGAGAAGTACTGGAGAAAATTGGATGTTTGAATATCAGGTCAAAAGAAACTTGAGGCGCACAATAGTGCCCCAATTGTCCAAAATGTGGATTTTAAGGGAGATATAAATCGTGGTTTGAACACTCTGTATACATCGAAATCGTTTTCTGAAAAAGGCAAAAATTCGAAATTTAGGTCTCGATTTATTACGGGACGTACCACTTTTATCGATTCCCACTCACGATCTATCAAGAAAAAAACTTAAATTATCTAAAAATCGACTATTGATGAATGTGACAGTACCAAATACTGGCGTCTCTCAGTCACAATGACAAAAGTTTTGCCACCTTAACTTCTACTTTGCACAATAAACAAATAACCGTTCATGAGTTTCTTGTAAAGTTTTCTAAATGGCGCTTATGCCTTTTTACTTCCTTGTACGAAGTAAAGGAAGTATTGTAAACGCGAAAATTTTCGGTTTTCAGATTTTAACGGAGATATCCATTTTGACTAGTCTCGTCGTGACTTCTGTACGTACGCACGTTCGTATCTCGCATAACTCAAAAAGGGTTAGCCGAAGAAAGTTAAAGTTTTGTATTTAGGATTGTATTTCCATAAAAAAATTATATTAAAATATAATGCAAGACTTCTCACATTCAGCATTTATAATTTATATATTGATTTCAATAACATACTAGATTTTGGTCTAAATTGTGAAACCGGAAGCAGTACTTTACTTGAAGGTTATAATAAACTTTCATCAAAAATCATATTAAAATATAATGTAAAATCTCTCAAATTTGATAAATAAGACTTTTAATCCAATATAAATAATATACTAGATTTTGGTTAAAATTGGTGAGCCGAAAGGGGTACTTTACTTGAAGGTCATAATAAACTTAAATCAAAAATTATATGAAAATTAAATACAGAGATCATATGATTCAGTGATAAAGGTTAACAACGCGATCTTTTACCCACTCAAATTAAACATTTTAATTGCTTGTTTTAAGTATTAAAATTGAGTGTAAAATACTTGTTTTTCTCTCCATTTGAGTTGATCAAGTCTGCAGCAGGAGAATAAGATATAAACCAAGTGAGTTCTTCCGCTTAAAATGTTGAAACCTACGATTAACATTACTTTATCTAGTGACATTGACAGTTCTAATGTCACGGATCACGAAGAAATCTCTTGAGAACTTGTTACCTACTGAAAGAAAATAACACATAATAACGGAATGAGACTTCCAGAAACAAGAGCATACAAATAAAAATGAAGTCGATAAATTAATTAATTCATTATTGTAAAGTCACTCCATTTGAACTTCGATAAACCAATGATATAACTTTTAACAGTTATAAGGATATCGCAGTAGTGTTTTTAACCCTTATTAACAAGCACAAATATTTGCCCTCGTTCTGTGTTCGTTAGTAGAGGGGTTAGTTAGTGTTGAATTTAATCTCCACTGGATGCTGGAGTTGGCGTGTGGGAAGGTTGCTTTAAACTCTGCCACTGTGGCGTATTGTGTACCACCAATTCAAACTGGATTGCCCTTTCCATGCCTCATTTGACATCTATTTTCCAAAGATGGGGTTATATCCTCATTGATGATGAATTTCTTTAACGATTTAATATAAATAATAAATTAAACAGCGAATAAACTTTAAGAATAATAAGCCTTAAGAAGTTTTATAACGAGTCATACTCAATTCTCGAAAAAGTTACCTTTAAATATTATGGAAAATATCAGTTTTTTTTTTTAGTTTTTTTTTGGGGAGGGGGAAGAGGTTCTATACAAGGAGCTTTCTGGAAGACCTAAGTGTTGTCAATAGGGATGTTGCGATATCGGCCTAGAATATTATGCTGGACTCCCTGGGAATTATCCACCATCACTTTATGGTGGTTAATTGAGTCTATATTCGTTATTTATTTATTATAATTATTGTTTATTTATTTTTCTTTGAATATATTTGTTTCCATTGGTATTTATCCATATAATTTTATTTATTTATTATTTCTTGTACTAATTTTGATGCTTAGGTGTACGTTTCAAAATTTTATTAGTTATTTATTTATTTTTTTAATTTATGAAAATAAAAAAAAGGCGTTATTTCAAGTAATAGTTGAGGGTCACCGGAAAAGAGAAGTAAGGGATAGATTAGTGAGTGATAGAAGATTAAAAGCAAACAAAATGAAAAAAAAAAGAATGGATATAATGTGGTAATGTAGCGATGAGAATAATGTATTTGCGTTAAAATGAAAGAAAGAAAAAAAATGTTATTTATATATTATGTCTAGCATTGGATCGATGAGTATGATGTGTGTGAAACAACCCAAGGTATTTGGGCAGTACTGCTGTAAAAAAAAAACATTTCTCTCTGTTTTAAGTATAAGTTAGGATATAAATGGAAGATTCAACACACGAATCACGAAGTACCTAAAATTTGATGTCTTATTTCTATTATGTTTATTATTTTTGTTATATTTTACTAATTTGTTTTATTTTTATTTGCTTCTTTTGTATGTGTAGTTTCTGTTTTCAGTTGATCAGCAGTGGTTTTGCTATGAAAATATCGATACTTTCATAGAAATGTGTAGATATCTTTTTTCCGCTAGTAATAGTTCGGCATTTGGTAAAATCGATATTAAAATTTGACAATAGAAAACCGATAATAAAAAATAAAATAAAAAATGAAAGAGTGGCTTAAACATGTTTCAATATGTTAATAAGTTAGTTCAATATGTTTCAATTCAACGTATTTCGGTACCAGACAATCGAAGACGTCTCACTGGTGCCCTCCCCCACAAAACAAAATAATTTTCAACTCTCATATCTTCTTATTATAACAAATTATTTTTTTGTAAGGTATAAAAGAATGCATAGAAAGTGGACAAGACAATAACAAATTATTTAAAATATTTATATAAATTTAAAATTTACATTAAAACGGTTGACAGTTGATACTCAACTTATCTTGAGCTCTTTCAGCCATTTTAGCCAGACTAGCATGAGTACTACATATAATGTTAGTATTTGATATTAATAAAAACAAATAATGGAATAAACGATAAGAATGGCAATTAAATATAGTTGAAACTAAAATTATTGGAAAAAACATTAATTATTGAATTAATAATTATTGGATTAAATTAAAAAAAAATAACATTTTAGAATTTATGTGATTAATCATAGTTATTTGAACGATAAAATTATTTATCTATGTATGTTAATATTATTCAATAATATAAAGTCATATGAATTATTCAAATTTTTAATCAATTTTTTTTTAAAAAAAAGGTTAACATAATCAGTGTACAGACCTGCAAATGGAAAAAAAAAATGGAATGTGGTTAGGCGAGTCGGGTACAACTGTGTCCCAACTCTAAAAAGTTTAATAGAGGAAAGCAAGTTGTAGGAGACTAACGGAATTGAGGCGAAAATTGGCAATATCCAGTCAAGGGTGGGATTGTAGGAACCAACTAGAGATTTCAGATCCCTAATGCAAACACACGACGACTGCGATGTACCGCGTTGTAGGCGGATGGGTGACACCTGTACCCCACGCCCCTGCTCCAGGGTTAAGCTCTTTACTAATATGTAGTTGCTAGGCAGAGGGAAGCGAAAGACATTGAGCGTTTACAAAAACTTTGAATAAAAAAGCTCTGTTTCCCTATGGGCATTCCAGCTTTCAACCATCCTCCTTTAATTAAAAAAAAAAAAGGAAGGAAATAAAAAAAAAAAAAAAAATCTTTCAAAACAGGCAAGAGAATGGAATACATCTCCCGCCCTGGAGGGAGAACAGTTCCACTAATTTGCCCAGGTTTGTCAGTTTTATCCGCTAGCTTCCACGAACGAAGTATTTAATTATTCCGGCATTGTCACCAATTGAAATTCCTTATCTATTTCGGCTTCCCTTCCGGGTCATCGTCTAATTTTGTTTTACTGCTGGGTCTTCCGCCAACCTATATTCATCCCTCTTTCCGAAAATAGAGATAAAAGGTTTTTTAGGAACAGCGGTTTTTTAAACTGAGTAAAAAAAAATCAAAAGTAAGTTTGGATAAAGAAGTAAACTTCATATTGGAACGTTATCGTCTCTATTTCCTATGAATAGTTAGAATTTGGATCGTTTTTCCTTTGAAGCAATTACTTTCGAGTATTTCCCAAAATAATGATAACACTAATAGCATTATGCGAGAAACGCCATTTTAATACTGCATTTAGTTCTAAAACGCTTTAAGCAAAAGGTTTTAACGGAAAGCCTTCTGATAGAAGATACTAAGTGTCCGTTCCTATGTTGCATTAAAAAACAAACTATTGGACCTTCTGACCCATGTGGGAAACATCCTTGCCTACTTAGTTATGCAAGAAGAAAGCTTACTCGATTCAAATCTTAAAAGTTCATAAAAAAAAAAAAAAAGAAGCTCATGTGTGCCATAGAAAGTCTCCCTCACGTATTCAACACTCATCAAATAACCTGCTGTGGCAAGCATAGGAAGTTTGTGGCTATTTAACGACAGACCAACTCAAATTTAGTAGCGTTTCATCAAAACTTATATTAAAATAAAATGTAAAACTTCTCAAATTTGCTATATAAGACTTATAAGTCAATATAGATAAACTACTAAATTTTGGTTAATATTGAAAAATCGGAAATGCTAATTTAACTTGTTGGTCATAATACACTTTCATAAAAAATTATATTAAAATATAATGCAAAATATCTGAAATTTGTTATGTAACACTTATATAGTAATATGAATAACATACTAGATTTTGGTTAAAATTGGCAAACCGGAAGTTGTACTTCACTTGAAGGCCATAACAGATTTTCATCAAAAATTATATTAATGCTAAAATTCTCAAATTTGGAAAATAAGAATTTTATGTCAAAATAAATATCATACTAGATTTATTATCATACTAGAAGTACAACATAGTTGAACAGTTGAACCAAAACTTGAAACAGTTTGAAACAGTTGAAAGTTGAACAACTTTTCAAATTTGCTATATAAGACTTCTATGACAATAAACATAAACTACTAAATTTTGCTTAATATTGGCCTATCGGAAATGGTAATTTACTTGTAGGTCATCATAAACTTTCATCAAATATTATAATAAAATATAAAGCAATATATCTCAAATCTGCTTTATAAGACTTCTGTATGTATATAAATACTGTACTAGATTTTAGTTAAAACAGACCAGCCGGAAGTGGACTTTACCTGAAACTGTTTTTGATTTTTTCCTCCGGCCTTTTTTTTTTTTAGCACCTGATTTATACTTTAATTGGCATCCAAGGAAGTCATGTGGCGTCCAAATAAGATTTTTGTAAGATGACGAAAGGTAGTTTGGTTTCAGAGATGGGTTGTCAGAACCCCTAGTGGTACCAGTAACAAGTTGTTCCTGTTACTCAAATGTATCTGATACTTTTTGTCACACGCACCAACTACCGTCCTCCCGAAATGTTCCAAGCCTAAGCTAGAGGCGAATGCATTTTCTTAATTTTAACTGATAATGTTTGTACCGTTTATCAACTATTATTCAACCAAGATGCTTTCAGCTTCCTGTAGTAGTGAAGGCATCGAAATATCATGATTCCGATTTTTTTTTTAAACTAGTATTTTATTTCGACTTTATGGCATTCACCCAGTATATCAAGAAAATGAAAATTTAAGGACGCCATAGCGTCTTTTTTGTTAATATTGGCCAATCGGAAATGGTAATTTACTTGTAGGTCATAATTAACTTTCATCAAATATTATAATAAAATATAAAGCAATACAGCAATACATCACAAATTAGTATATAAAACTATTATATGAATATACTAGATTAAAATTGGCCAGCCGGCCAATGAATGCGAGAATTTATTTGTACTACAACTATTCTCACAATATTTATGTAAAATTGAAAAAATAATTTTTTTTCATTAAATGTTAATTTTAATTAAATCGCAACTTTGCCATCTGAAACTATATAGGAATGTAGGACTTAGTCTATGACAGCAATGCTAAGGGAGAGGGCAGTACGGGATTCGGGTGAAAACAAAATGATTTTTTAAATACTCATAAATGAAACAATTGGAATTTGGATTTTAAAATAATAATATTTTTTATTACAGAAATAGAGGACGTAGAAAAAAAATAACTAAAAAAGCCAAAAACACAGAAAGAAATTAAAGAAATAAGGCAATTTATATATGATCAATTGATAAAAATAAGGTATGTAAATTAATATTAATATTTATTAAATTTTTTTTTTAGTCTATTCTTACATACATTGTTTAATATTTATAAAAACATAAAAATGATAAGCAGACAACATTATTTAAATAATGATTGAAATGGCTAGAAAAAATATTAAACTTTGTAAGGTAATATTAATGTATTTTTTAAATATCACAACTTAAAGATGTGATATTGTTAAAATCAAATCTTTGAAACAGTGAATGACCTAAGCACTCATGTTAATGATATCCACATCCGACTAACCGATGTTAAATAATACGCTAGCGCAAATAACAATCAACAAGAGAAACATATAACCCTCTCAATTTTCAATAGAGTCAGAGCGGTAACAAGGCCCAGCTTTGATTCAAACAGAGCATTTCGTGGAAGTGAGAGGAATTTCCTATGCATGAGTATTTGTAGAAAGCGACGGTTATTCAATTTGTGCATATGAGCACGTGATTCCTCGAGCTTTATAAAAGAAAAATACGATTACTCTATAGAAAATAGTAAAAAGAAATATATAATATTTATTTGAGATTGAGTAAATCAATAGAAATGGAACGCCTTCATTCTGACAGACACTAACCGCACAGCTGGTGCGGTGCTCCTTCTAGAGCTGAAGAGGGGATTGGGTTTCGCGTTGGAAAGGGTAATATCAGCTATGTCGTGTGCACACAAAATTGGTGCACCTACGAACTCGGCTCTCGGGTGCAAGGTGTTTTTTTTACAACCGCTAATTTATCATACAAAAGTAAATTTCATTTCCAATTCATTTATTAGTTATTCATTTTCACTATATCAATAGACGTTAAAAAATAAATAAATTACTCTGTTTTTTCTGAATACAATACACTACACTAGCCCTACCGAAGTTAGTCTAAGGGCACCACACTACCACTCTAGCGCTAACTAACTGTTTCGCATTCCATTTTGAAATCAGTATTCATTGGAATTATTAAAATTATTTCTGCTTTAATTATATATTATTTCAAAACGTTAGTGCTGTCGATTTCCAGTGGTCTGGGAAAGTTGTAGTAATAATTTAAATTACTATTAATTAAAATACTATTATTAAAGGACCCGACCTCAATTGAAAAGGAACTTTTGGGGGTTTGTATGTATCTCTTGAGTGAGCGCAACGAGCGGAAGTCGATAGCTGTGATCTAATTAAAGCCGTAATAATTTAAATTACGCTAAGGACCCTAGCTCAAAACTGAAAAGGATCCGTCGGTGCTTTTTTTTTTTTTTTTTTATCTCTTGGCGAAAGTAGTGAGCGGAAGCCGACAGCACTAATCATTTTAAATAATATCTAATTAAAGCAAAAATAATTTTAATAATTATCATGGATACGAATGTTAAAACTGAACACAAAGCAGTTAGTTAGCACAAATGGCGCTAGAGAGTGTTAGTGCCATCGGATAACTTTGGCAGAGGCCAGTGATAAGGCGTCCTGGTCGTAAAATGGTACCCAATTAGCTTATTTAATGTCGTCTAGTTGTTCGGAAATTGCCTGCTTTACACTAACTTAACCGGAGTTTTAAAATAACAAAAAACTTAAGGCCTCTCTACCTGTGACGGATATTTTACGTCGTGTGTGAACTCCCGTTGCCACTATCTAGGAAACGTCACTACTTTGTTAGTTGTTTGTTGGACGGGGGCCTCAGTAAAGCCAGGATAAAGACCGAAGCAATGAAATGTTGCGTAATGTTCGCCTTCTATATCCCTGAGCACCCCCTCTTATATCCGTCTTAATGACTCTTCCCAGTCATAAGCAATATTTTTATGAATCATACCGTTTCTAAACCATTGAGATCCACCAGCGTTTCTGTATTTACAACATCGTTAAATTCCATCTCCGAGTCAATAACCGTATTTTTGACCTTCTTCGTTCTCGTTATTCCTTCAGATGGTCAAATTAGTGGATGCCAAAAATAAAATCCACGGTCCTCCGGATAAAAGATGCTTGTAGTCACTTCACTGAGGGTTGGCAAAGAGAGTTACAATACATACGTTGGTCTTTAAATGGAATCCAAAACTAGAGGTTTTGATTAATTGGTAGGCGGAGGAATAGTGAACTTTCTCCGATTTGGAGAGCAATGTACGAGTGATCAGATCTTTGCCGATATGAATCATAATATCATAATGCGGGTGTAGAGTCTACCAGGTTCTACTAATAAATGCTTTGGTAATATCTTGGTGTTCTTCTAAGCTGACAATGAGTGGAGTTTCGGGTTGCATAGCACTTGGAGGATTTCAGGTTGAGAGATTAGCCAAGCGGGATTTCTGTTCCAACTGTAACGGAGGGCCAGATAAACAGAAGCTCCGTCGACAATGACGATTCTTGAGTTTTGGTTTCTTGTGACGGTCTTTATCATTAACGAAGCTTAGAAATCGTTGTTAATCGTGCTTTTGAATTTATTGAAGTGCATATGCTTCTAGATAGCGGTTTATTTTCACGAAATACAGCCATTAAGTGATTGCGTCCGAATTCCTCTGTCACCACTTTCCACAATACTCGTAGCTGAACCATCAGGATTGAATCTAATATCCTTTTATGCAAAATGCCTTGTATTTATGTGCTTGAATGCCAGATGCTCATCTCTACTTCGATTTAAAGTCCTTTAAATTCATAGATTTAAGGCACTAACACTTTTCGCCCTATTTATACCAATAATATGTTTAAAAAATGTTTGATCCTCCCGAGGTTATTATAGAACCCTCTCTCCGAAAGATTATTTAACATTTTTTTTTGTTTAATTTTGTGCATTAAATGTGATTTTAGGGAAATATAAATTTCTTCTCTATTCAATATTGTAATCAATAAAGATAATCATACACTTTTTCCTAGCTAGATATGAATTTATTTCCTCTGCGGAGGGGAGAGAGGGGGGAGGGGAGGAGAGGCAAAGGGAACACTTGCCTAGGACGGCAAATTTCGAACGAAATTTGACTTTAAAAAAATTAAAATATCTGCTTCCCTTTTTGATTATTTTGGCCTTTATTCAGTCTGTGAATGAGTTTATAATAATGAAATGATATTTATTACATAAAATACTGTTGTTGAATTTTATTAAGAGGGGAAGATGAAAGAAGGAAAGGCAAAATTAAGCTTGCCCCTCTAAAAAAAATTCTAGTTCCGTCCCTGCCTTTGGCCTATTTTTATCAAGAGAGGAGAATTTTTTATTTTTTACAGTTCGAGTATAATTTTTTATTATCTGTTCGATTCAATTCTTGACATCGCTGTAGGGGGTGCTATGGCATTATATCTGTGTCAAGTCCAAGTAATTTTCATTGGAAACTTTCAGAGTTACATATAATAGATTGAAAATAAAAATATAATGGAATGGGATCATCCGGGAGGCGGTCGAAAAAGTGGATCATAAATAGTAAAAACTATTTGCTAGTAACCGACGCTTCGACCCACTTTGCAGGTAAACAAGATACAAAAATAAAATTTAAGATTAAATAATGTATATAAAGCGAATTGTATTAAAATTGACAAAGTGAACAATTAAACAGATATAATGAGAAAAAATGAAAACAGTGATGAATTTTAAAAAAAATTATAAGATTAAACTGATAGAGTAATATCCACAACTAAAAATAAATTAGTTAACATAAATAGATTTAACTGATTATCAATAAAACTAACTAATAATAATAATAGATTAAACTGATAGAGAAATAACAATAACTAAAAAAAAATACCAGGAATGAATAAGTAAAAAGGAAAATAATAATATAAAAATAAACAGACAAAATTTACTATCTTCAACCTTAAAGAGTGGTGAAGGAGTGACTAAGCAAAATAGCAAAGTAATTAAGGAGAAGGTGTAATTAAGAATTTCGTAATAGTTATATAGAGAAAGCAGTGGGGATGGGTTGTCATCATGCACGTGGGCTAATCCATAAAAACATATTAAATAATAAAAAAAGGAAAGAAAATAAAATAAAAATCTAAATCCAAAGGAACAAATGTAAACAATAAATTAAAATAATAGTAAATATATAAAATGGACAGAGGAGAAAAAAAGTTGATCAGAATTCATGTACAAAAATTTTGAGCTAAAGAGCTTTCTTTAGGGATTTAATGAGCAAAATCCATGTATATACAGAAGAATGGATAAGTAATACAAAGGAATGGATCAGTAATACAAAGGAATAAGTACAAGTTTTATTCAATGCCCTAAACAGAACTGACTTAAGAGTGTAAATTAAAGGTATAATAACAAGGAGGAAAACTTTAACAATATGCTTTTAAAAATAACAAGAAAAATAAAAAAGGATACAAATATGCGATATTAATGAAAATAAAGTGACAGAATCAAATTGTAAAGAAGATGATTAAATTGTACAGGGTAGAAAATAAATTTCTACTATTTGTGATCCGTGATACCACCTCCCGGACCATCTCATTCCTTCATATAATTTTTACGGTCAACTATTAATTATTAAAAAAAAAAAAAATAAAACGGGAAAAGCTACAAAACAACTTTTTACTCTTTTTGTTTTGCTTTTTACGGAAATGAAAAACACGATGCTATTAGTAAATGGAGCTGCTGGTGGAGAAGTATTAAAGGTATTGAAAAAGTGTGGTTTCTTTTTTATAGTTAAAATAAACCATCTCTTAGTTTTTATGTCAAACTAAATAAAAAAAGTCTATTTTATGTTTATTTTTATTATTTTTTTTTTTACAGTTAAGTACGTATTGAATTCGATAGTACCAATCATCATTGGATAATTATAAAGGTACTTTCTTCTACTTTTTTTAATATTTTATGAACGTTAGACTACTTTTAAAACCATATAAAAAGTTACAAAGGATTCAAGATAAGTTTATTTGAATAAAATTTAACTAACAAATATATTCTACAAAAGCCAAATCGTATAACATATACAAAATTGATCAGATTTTAAATAATTCTAAAACTAAATAGTTTATTTTGTCATATTATGTTTATATTTATTGGAAAATTTAAAAATAGTGAAAACCAATTGCTTGCAGATATTTCCAACAGTAACTTAAACCTGGGATTAGGACATAGTTATGTTGTGAAAATGCCACATCTATTCAGTATTATGATCCATTTTATCTTTATTATGTATTTTACTTTATTATATATATATATATATATATATATATATATATATATATATATATATATATATATATATATATATATATAAACAAACTACAATTAGATTTATTTTTAGCACTTAATAAAAATCCTATATATAAATTTTCGGGCGAATCTGAAAATAAAATTTCTTTTACTAACAATTTCTCCAAAATTTTTCTCTTCAAGTTTTTTTTTTAAATAAAAAAAATCTGTTGCGGGGCGCGCATCACACAACTTTCCATTACTGTCCTATAATAATTATCTTTTTAATATAATTTTAAAAAGTTCACATAAACAATGCTTGAAATAAACTCAGCAGCATTCACTTCTTCACATCTTCTCCCACTTTAATACAATAAAACAGTTATTTAAACAATTTTAGTACAACAATTCTGTACACTACCTATATATTTTAATTTCGTCAAGTTGCTAATATATTTTAAAAGTTTCGGTTTAGTTTTCATGGAAATATTTTCTTTCCATTAAATAATATGAAAGCAGAAATTATTATGTTAATTTCCGCTTTTGTATTCTTAAATTACTTTATTACAGAGTATATTGTTTATAACAGATTGCTGGAAGAAGGCTCGGTCGCATCCGTATCCTTTCAGATGCGCTCGGTTATCCATCTAGGGTCTTGTTCTCCTCCTAAAATACGCTTTATCTTTGCTAATACTGGTCCGATTTTGATGATTTTTTTAGATAATTTAATTAATTACCTTTCATACAATTCTATACATAACACCATAAATGCATACTTTTTAAGCTATGCGCAAATAAAATATTCTTTTCATCATAACTTTTTAGCTACATTTCTTCAGTGATGTACTACAGAAATGAAAAGTTAAAGGGCTGTAAGGAGAAGACATTAGGCAAGTTTCATCAAAATCGTTTGAGTCGTTTTCGAGAAAATTGTAAAATCCAAGATATAATTGCCACTTCCTGTTAATCCAATGCGCTATATCTTTGCTAATACCGGACCGATTTTGCTGATTATATATTTTCTTTTATATAATTTAATTATCTTTCGTACAATTCTATACATAAATTACTATAAAATGCATGCTTTTTAAGTTATGCGCAAATAAAATATTCTTTTCATCATAATTTTTTTTTCTGCATTTTTTCGGTGATTTACTACATAAATGAAAAGTTAAAGGCCTTTCTGAAGAATAATTCAGGCAAGTTTCATCAAAATCGTTAGAGCCGTTTTCGAGAAAATCGTAAACAATTGTAATGTCCATGATATAATTACCATTTCCGGTTGGTCCGATGCGCTGTGTCTTTGCTATTATTGGTCCGATTTTGATGATTCTTTTTTTGTTTTAATTACCTATTACTTAATTTAATTACTTTTCATACAATTTTATACATAATTTACCTTAGAATGCATACTTTTTAAGCTATGCACAAATAAAATATTTTTTTCATCATAATTTTTTTCTTTGCATTTTTTCGGTGATTTACTATACATAAATGAAAAGTTAAAGGCCTTTCTGAAGAATAATTTAGGCAAGTTTCATCAAAATCGTTAGAGCCGTTTTCGAGAAAATTGTAAAAAAGTGTAAAATCGATTATATAAAGTGGCACTTCTGGTTAGTCGATTTTGACGAAAATGTTACTGTAACATCACATGCATGTGCCAACCTTAAATACGTAATTTCAGTATCGTACAACTTTTCGTTTTTGAGCTAGACTGTTCACACACACACACACACAGACCATTTTGCGAGACTTGGTCATTTGGACTCAGGGTACCTTAAAACGTGTATTTCCGTCGAAAACTCGAATTCGAAAATTTTCACGATCGCAATACTTCCCCTTACTATATACGAAGGTAAGGAAAAGTAAAAAATGCCGATAATTGGAGTACATTTTAAAATTTAAAATCGTTTGACCGATTAAAACCGAATTTGGAGTGTCGGCAAAGATTCTTACCCGTACTTCAGCAACAAGAATTGAACAATGCATCTTTGCAGGTAGAACTTAATTATTTCAATTTACGGGCCACTTTGGGGGAATTATTGTCCGGATCATTTGGCCTATTGTCGGTTTGTATTTGAATAACAAATTATACATTAAGTGAACACTATGAGCTGAGAACAAACTAACAAGTAATTTTCACAACTGTTACTTTGAGAATACTTTTTTTGCACAATAAATTTTTAATTTTTGGTTTTAACCTAATTAACAACAAAATTTGAAAATTTATAATCCAAAAAAAAAGTAATCATGCAGTAACAGCTGTCATGAAAATAGCGTTTCGTGAAATCCACAAAAGTGGGTTTGTGAGGGAATATATTTTGTCACGGAAGGATAGGTATCGGAATAACATAGCATATGGAACATTAAGGTCATTATAGATGATTTTATTCGACAAACTAAGGAAAATTAAGGATTTAATGAAGGATTTTGGATTGTAAGGATTGAACACGAGAGGAATTCGATGGTGTTTTTAATGGAGCCCCAAAGCTCAACTCCGTAAGTCCAAATAGGCCTTATTATAGTCATATAAATGAGCCTTTTGTAATTAGTTGAAAGCTTCTGCTGAAAGCTGCTGCAGACTTGTTCAGCTCACCAATGGGGAGGAATAAAAAGTAATTTACACTTAAAATTAGCAATAAAATTGTTTAATTGGAGAGGAAAAAACACGTTTATTACCTTTATTACCGAACCACATGATCTCTATATAAATGTAACTTTATTATGAACTTCAAGTAAAGTACCCTTTTCGGCTCTTCAATTCCAACCAAAATCTATTATATTATTTGTATTGATATAAAAGTATAATTTACCAAATTGGAGATGTTTTACATTATATTCTAATATAATTTTTGATGGAAGTCTTGACCTTTCAATGACCTTCAAGTAAAGTACCATTTCCGGTTTTCTAATTTTAATAAAAATCTATTATGTTATTTATATTAGTAGGCAATTCTTAAATACCAAATTTGAGAAGTTTTTCATTATATTTTAGTATAATTTTTTATGACAATCAATATTGACCTCCAAATAAAGTACTACTAACGGTAATCATGCAGTGACCAAAAAGGGAAGTTCATAACGAGATTTTACAATATTACTAAATATAAAATTTTAACTTTCTACGGCTAACCGTTTTCGTGTTGTGCGAGTTAAAAGGCAATTACTGTTATTTGTAATTTATTCAACAATATAGTAATATTCCCATAGGGGGCCCTTATTAGTGCATTCGCCCTATATCTTAGACCTACTGGTCAAGAGTTATTTATTGTTTCCACATGTTAGACTATCCACCACCTATGACAATTTCCCGTGGGAAAACACTTAGTATGAATTGCCTCCCGCATGGCACCATCCGCTGCTCCTTCTTTTCAGAATGTGACACGCCATATCTGCATCCTGCATTTTGTGTGTTCCTCATTTATTTCTGTCCATCTCCAGTCAATCGTGAATGGCCCTATTTGCCAAACCCTAAGGAAGAGCTCCCACCAAGATATTCAACCAAAGATTATCCCCTCTCTCCTATCCTACAAATCCATCCCCTCTCCAGTTCTAGGCCTATAAAGGGCCCTTAGATCTATAGATACTTACTCTACTTCTAAGTCTTAGAATAGATACTACACTTGTAATTTTTATAAGAATAAAGTCTTTTAAGGCTTATCTATTGTTGGTTCGTTAATTTGCGAGATAAGTACGAACGAGCGTACGTACAGACGCCACGACGGAACTAATCAAAATGGATTCAGTGATGGTCAAAATGAATATTTCCGTTGAAATCTGAAAATTTTAGCGATTACAATATTTCCTTTACTGCGTACAGTGAAGTAGAAATATAAAAACGATTGAATTTGACCATCAATTATTTCCATAAAAAGAGTAATGTTAGTTTATTCGTAATTCGAAATAAACTTTCCTCCTTTGTAACATAGACGGGATCATGATTGGAGCAGTGAATTAAGTGATTGGCTGGAGTGACGTCCAATGAAGCGCTCTGGCCATCGGTTCCACTCGATGGAGCATTCTTCAGTTTGACACCTGTATCTGACACGCCGGGGGAAGTGAGGGGGAGAGAGCGAGGGGAGAGAGGGGGGGACACTCACGAATACTAACTGCCCTACTCAATGACAATTCATGGCTTCATTTATCTTATCTCTGTTGCATGGTGGAGCCCCGGTTATAGCCCGTATCATCGGTTTCTCATTGCTTTCATCCTCCTCAATGGTTATTACTGTATATTTTCAATGCATTCAGGACCAAGTCGCGGCAATAAAAGGAAAATAATACTTGGATTAAATATAAATATTATTAGAGGTGAGTGTATTTTTATGATAAGAAAAAGTCCGCGAGTAATAAAAAATAAACATTAAACAAAAAAAAAAAGTTTGAAAAAATATAGAATTCTTAATGTAGGCGATTAAACTATCCAAGTTTTCGTGTATCCTAAATGTTCGCTACTGATTCTAGGGTAGGAGGGACGAATTTCGGGCACATTACCCTACTTTATGTTATTTCTGCCATACAGAAACGCTATAAAAAGTTTTTAAATTTACCCTAATTACATTAAACGCATTTAATTTAAAATAACTAAATTACAAAGAATATTTAAGGTTGTAAGAGTGAGATTTTCTTGAAATGTGATATAAAATTACTAATAAATAGAAAAGAAAAAAAAAAGAAGCAAAAATGAACTGAATTTTAAATATGCATAATAAAAAAAATATATATATATATATTAAATCAAGATCCGATTTATTTCATTCATTACATATATAATTTTTGGAAATTGGAAGTGCAATAAGCCAGTAAAGTTGGCCTATTCTGTGTTGAGTTGTCGTCATGGCTTACAACGATAAAATTCTGTGGTTTGGGTAAAGGGGTACAAGTCATTTTATTGTGGCGATTGGTTTAAGTTATTTTGATCTTTGTAATGAACTTTACCTTTGAGAAAAACTCTATTAGTCAAATGGAATATGAATACTGTTTCGTTGACTTATTTCCTTTTTCTCAACGGAAAAGTACATTAAAAAAACAAAATAAAACGTAAATCCATCGTCGCAAAAAATCACCCCTTTATCCAAATAACACAGAATTTACAATATAAAATTGGATCTTCATTCACGAGATTGCAATTTATAAATTATACATTCTTATTTGCAATTAATTTATTCATTTATTACTTACGCTCTAAGTAATTCTACGTCTTTAAAACCCCGCGGATATGTGGGTCTTCTGTCCAATCAAAGGCGTGCGAATAATTATGAATAATACATCATTGATACTGGAATAGACATCCCCTATGCCCCAGTTGTAGTGTACCGGAAACCGTCGAACATATCGTCACAGCTATGAGGCACTGAGGGCCAAACTACTGACGGAGTCAGGGCTCTATATTCTGACCGAGAGCGAGTTCCCTCAGCTCATGACCGAAATGAATTATCCTCATTCCAAGACCTTTGTGTGTGGTTAGAAGACGATAGTGAGTCCAACACATTTTTCCTTGGGAAGGAGAGACAGAGCTTTGTCAGAGAGGCCGCCGGACAGAAGACCCATGAGGGGAAGATGAAGATGGTGGCCAAATTGATGTACCGAAGATCAGGCTGTGTGCACAGCCACTGAGATTTATAACCTTGATTTACTTGTAGCAGTGCGTTGTTAAGCAGAAATGTATAACATCACACTCCTGCAAACACCCGTAGTACTGCCTTCTAGGCAGGGTAGGGTAGAAAATAAAATAAAATAAAATAATAAAGAATACAGTTCGTTGTTTGTTCGCCTTCCCCGTGTTGTGTTCTCTCTTAGTGTTTTTCACAGTCCAAGCTAAACGGTTTGGTTCGAGACTTCCATCTGACCAAAGAAAATTCAAAATTGCTTGGTTCGAGGCTTAAAGATAAAAACCTGCTAGCAGCTGGCACCATATCCATAGTTTAGGCACAGAGAAACGGATTTTCTTCCATATTTGCGATATAATTGTTTTCAGATTTACGAAAAATCCTGACGTGATGGGAAAAAAATTAAGGTCATTTGAGCACCCAGCGCTTAAAAATACATTGGAATCAATAATCAAAAGTTAAAAAACATGTCACAACCAAAATTTGGCAGGCTTGTGTAATTTATAGGTGATATTTAAAATTTATCATAAGAGGGTGTTAAATATGTTTTTAGCACCCCTTGAATATTTAGTAATTATGAGGATTCATAAATAAAAATTGATCAGGTTCATTCCCTAACCGTGGACTAAGGAAAACTAGGGTTTACTAATTACAAATAAAAACATTATCTAATATTCGTGTTAATGAAATTCACGAAATGGACAAAGAAATACTTTATCACCACACCTTCTCATTATGCTCCATTTTTTTTTTTGTTCAGTGTAAATTAGAACAGATTATTCCACCCAGCGATGACGTCGCGACTTCATAAGACATCAAGCAAATTGATCTGGGAAGTTGTGCTAATCAAGTCGACCTTTTTTTCTTTTTTTTTTTTTTTTTTTTTTGTAGTCCTTCCTTCGATAGGAAGCCCCTCCCGTTTCGTTTTCTCTCCAGCCAATAAAAAATTGCAACGTCTTTTCTAGGGCAATTCTTCATTTCGCAATCAGAGGTACCAAGTGCTTTTTAGCAGTTGCTTACGCTTTGGAGCTGATTAATAACTTGTTTAGATTTTTGCCAAAACACCAATGCCAACCTACTTGCTAAATGAAATGCTATAATTTAGAATGATGCAAAACGTGTAAATGCATGAAAGGTAGGTGAGCTAGATATGGAACGCATCTCTAAGCACCAGAGATGAATCAACGGGGTGACAAACCGGTCAAGATCCACGGATTATGGCTGTTCGGAGTCAGCCGTACGAGCAGGCGCACGTGGACCTATATTTCTTTCCCCGAAGCAGACCGTTCATGGACCGAACCTCCGGGTGGCCATTTTACGTCCTGGAAGACCACACGATTCTCAATTTAGGTACACGGGGTAGGGTCATAACTCCTACACCCGAAAAAAATATATATAATGTTTAAAAATAGGGCTTCAGATCTTCAAATCTCAAAGTGTAATAAATCTAAAAACTAAATTAAAAAAAAAAAAAAAAAAACGGCGCCGGTTCCGCTAAGCATTATTAAATATGTTTTTATTTTATTTCACTTTGGTTAAGTAACAAATGCTTCTGTATAAGCAATATGATTCCTGGAGCTTCCAACGTCATCCCAGTTTCCAAGATATTTAAACATAGAAATACGTTCCTCCATCTTAGCGTATTTGGACAGATAGATTTTAAGATGCTTTTGATGTCACCTTTAAACGCTCTGGCTTCACTTTTGTAAAAACTAGAAATCAAGAATTGGTATCACTTAGCTGAGAAAATGTGCTATCAGAGATTAAATTTTTTTTTTGGATTTGGAGTTATGCAAAATTACAGCAACAGAGTAAAGTTCACCAATTTTGAATTGATGATTTTTATGTTAGTTAACGTACTCGCTTACTCTATAGACTATGAAATCAACTTTCGATGAATACAATCTATTTCAACAATAGCATGCAATTTTTGTTTTTTGCCGCAAAATAAGCACTCGAAGTAATTCTACGCTGTTCAAACACCCTGGGTGTATGGTAGGCACAGACTCTATCCTATTTTTCTAAAAAATCTATGTTTTAGAATGTAATTTTATATGTAGACGTGTGTACACTTAATTTTGTACATTGAAAACATCAAAAAGTAAGTTGGATTAAAAATATTAGGACTGACTTAGTTGGGTTAGATGCTCTAGAGTATTGCATAATCCCAAAGGCTAAGTGTTAATATTTTTAGCATCAATGGTTTTAATAAATATATACATTTCTTTCTCGAATGCTTATATATCAGGTCATCCCATACGTAATGTCAGCTTTTAGAAAACCTGTCTATTTATGTTGATATTATTAATCCTTCCTTTACTTATTTTGTTTATTATAGCCTTACGTACTCTTCTATTTATCATATTTTTGTTTGAGGAAGTTAGTTAGACTATGATGAAATTTCAACTAAAATGGATCACGCCAAAAACTACTTACGCCATGTTATGCTTAGCGAATTCGATAAAGTAGAAAATACTGCTTCAACTTATCGGAAGCTTGTAGAAATATATGGAGAAATGTCATTAGTAAACGGCAAATGAAGAGGTGGTTTGAAAAGGTTCGAGCGGGAAACCGCAAACTTGGAGACTAGCCTCGGATTGGTCGACCAATAGAGCTTGACGAACTCCTGCAGGCTACTATTGAAGAAAATTTTGTTGTAACAGTTGAAGAAATAGCAGAAAAACTTGGATCGACACATTCCACTGTCCACCATCATTTGCCATCAGATCCATTTTAATTTAAATTTCAGCACAAACTAATTTTCTCCAACAAAAACATGATAAATAGAAGAGTACGTAATGCTATAATAAACAAAATATGTAAACAAAATTCATTTGTTAAGGAGGGATTAGTATCAACATAAACAGAGAGATTTTTAAAAACCGACGTTACTTATGGGACGATTTGATACATGTGATATATATTTAAAGGAAAACAGATAGGTTTTAAGTGAGAAAAAAAACAAAAATGAATAGTGTATTGTTGAAAGAGCAGTAAAAACTTCGCGTTCCAACGCTATTTATTAAATTTTTAATTAAATCATTTTATGCTTCAAGGGCTCTAATATAAAATTGAGAAGAAAATTGTTGAACTAATAAACCTGTTTTTTCTTGCTTAAAACTTGATCATCATAAAATGAAGTCAAATTTTATCTAAAGATAGATTTTTAATTACTATATATATATATATATATATATATATATATATATATATATATATATATATATATATATACGTATAGTTATATATGTGTTATATTATATGTTATATATATGATTGGGAATTGATAAATTATTTTATTTTTTTTTTTTTTTCCCGGCTTAAGACTTCCATTGAAGTCCTATACTACCCGTGATAAATTATTTGCCATTTCTATAAATTTGTTTTATTGAAAACTAGTTTTGAATGTTATACATTCATCTTCAGTTCAAGGTTTAAATGGATTATATCAAACAGAAAAGTTTGTACTGGTTTCTTCTCGCTAGATTCTAGATTGTTAGTTCAATGCAACTAGTTTTCAATAAAACAAATTTAAAAAACTTGCAAATTATTTATCAATCCCTAATTACATTGATCCTTCCATACCATCATGCGGATGTCAACTGCTATATATACGTATAGTTTTATATATTTATTACTTACACAGACAAATATATATATGCATGTATATATATATATATATATATATATATATATATATATATATATATATATATATATATTATACATATGCATCTACAGTCGAACACGAAGATTCCTATAAAAAAAATTCGATATATTGAAAGTTTAAAATTTTTCATCTTTGTTATACCTACTAAAAACAATACAGTTATTTTCTAGGATTAAAGAAATATCAAAACCAATATTTTAGGATTAAAGAAAATAAACTGAACGATCAAAAACATTTATTTGAAAAATTGAAACACTAGTATATTCATCCAATAATATTTTTTCTTGGATATTTTGTCGCTTTTTAAATTTATTGATTCACCCAGAGCTAGCTTGGAAGTTGGAGATTCCCAAAGATGCAGCATATTCCGTTGCTCTATCCTTAATGAATGGTCCAGACACCGACATGTTTTTATCATTTTTATCTACATTAATACCGCTTCGTAGATTTTATCAAACTTTAAGGATTTAAATAGTTTCTGATCTCCTCCAAAATTTGTAAGCATTTTAATAACTGAATCAAGTTTTTTGTAAATTGTTAATACCCTACTTGTCGTAAATTCATATTTATCATATCATATCATGTTTACACGCACATATTTTGCATTCCGTTTTATACGTCTTAAAGTCGAACTTTTCTTTCAAACCTAATAATTTTCGTTTAGGATCCATGTTAACAAGAAAGACAAATTTTAACTGAATATAAAAGGAAAATTCCACTCTGTCTTAGGAAAGAGATTTGAGAATGCTACACACGGCACCATCGCTTATTCCAGACAAGGTTTTTCACAAATTTCCATTGTTTTTGGAAACAGAAAAACATGTTCAATTTTTATATTTTAGTATGACCTATTCTTATGAACGTATAAAAAATTTTAAAAATTTTTAAATGTAACTTTTTGTTCGCTGTAATATTGGAAGTGACTTTTTTCACAATTACTTTTTCGCATAACAATTACTGAATGGCAGAGGTGCCCTGAGTCAACGAAGCGCACCCCATAGTCGAGGTCGCACCTCTCCCCTCTCCCCCTCCAAACTTACCGCTACTGCTCATTAATGTGAATCCCTTATTATAGTTATTTATGAGCATATTAAATTATTTTCATTTTTATTTTACAATACGTTATGTGGAAAAACAGACGAAAATTTAGTTATAATCGTAAATTTTGGTTCACCCCAGTATTTTGTGTCGTTGAACACGTACTCAGCTTTGCTGACAGATATTTTGACCTGAATCGGGTTTTTGTTGCAAAAGTCTTAAAAAAATATTATTTATTGTTTTTGTTTTTTTAACCAATATCTCGGAAACTATTAGTTTTAACGAGAAGACCACCTTATACGAAATTAAAGTAGACAAAATTTCTACATTTTATGTTCATAGAAAATGTCTTTACGACCGGTAAGCCGCTAGAGCGCTGAAGAAGTATAAAAAGGTGACAAAAAGCTATCTGTGCCTCTTTACGCCCGCTTTTCATAATAACTATTCAAGTTACAACACTTTTGATCATACATGCTACCAAACTTCATGAAATAAATGAAAAGTACTTACTACTCACGTATACTGCGTGCTTGTAGCGTGTTTCCAAGCAAGTGTTTAAAATCAAAGTGAACGGGAAAATGGCGAAATTAAACTTCAGGATGTGAACTGGAAAACTATTTACTTCCATTTTTTTTTTTAATCGAGATAGCAATGGTTATTATTTCTCACTGAGTGAATAGTCTAAATATATCTAAACTGATCCCTTGCTTTATTTTCTTACGTTTAAAAATTAATAGTAACAAACATCTCTTCATGGAGCAATTGGTGGATCCACATCTTCACTTTATGTATAGATTTATAAATCGATACTGGTCGGCAGGAATTAGATTTGGAAAAGATAATGTTATAGGTAAACAACTTATGGATTGGAATTTACATGCGCCTTATATAACCTTTTGTTATTAAAATAAGGATCAGCATATGCACGCAATTGAAAGAATGTTAAACAAATCAAAATGTTAAAAAAAAAAAAAAAAACATTCAAGATCGTTTATTTGACAATATACTTTTTTTTTTAATTTATTTTCATCCCAACCTCGCATTTCTGGCCATACGGGATTCGGCTGCAATCCGTATAGCACTGATGTCAATTTTCTTATCATTTATGCATGATTTCTTATCTTCTCAATGCAGCAATGTCTCCATGTTCCGACGGTCTTCCCGTTACTGGTCCTCTTATATTTCAATTCATTATAATATTCTAAACGCATAATATTTCTGTTCGTTAAAATTATTGATTAATTAATAATGCCATTAGTCTGTTATAGTTGAAGCTGAAGCCTTCCATTATAACTTGAAGTTAGTAGAGGCTTTCAAAAGGCATCTCAAGATCCTAAAACTCTACTAATATCGACAAATCGAAAAGCATTAGATTGAACAATTTTCAAAATTAAGTTCAACTTTCGAAGTAAAAATAATTTCCCAACCCTTTTTTTTCTAACTTATTTTTTTTTTCTCTATCTCACAATTTGATAATTGTCGTTATTAATCATTATACTCTCACCATTTTTAATAATTATCCTTTTGATCTTTTTGGGGGGGGGGTGAGGCAACAACCTCTGTGTACGCCCATGCCAATGCAATGAAACCAGGAAATGCTTTTTATATGCTCTGGTAAATAATGTATGATTTTTGGAAAACACTCAAAATTGCTGCAAGATGGGGGTTTTTGGAAAGTGTTTTCACAAACATTAATTTATATTGATCGAAGAGGACGAAATAGTCTCACAATGACTTATAGGATGTAAGAACATGATATGCTTTTTAAAAAGCTTGGTTGTTAAGAGCGTGCATTGGAGAGCATGATCGCTTTCTGGTCGACAATTTTTTTTTTTTTTTTTTTTTTTTTTTTTTACTGAGATGCAATAACGAAAGGCTAAAGAAGATATATTTGTTGGACCTCTGTTTGTTCAGATACACCAAATATTAATGTGCATTTTATGTATTTTTGTGCGTATTCCATGAACTTTAATATCATGAATCTTCATCAGTAGCTTAACCATGGATAATTTTTATAGAAATCGGACGTGAAGAATCTTAAATCGCGGTTTTGTAACTTTTTGGGAATTAGGCCTCATTTTCAGCGGGCTATAGCGGCTTAAAGGTTGATAGAGAAATATTTTATGGACATAAAGTGTAAAACATTTTGTCTACTTTAATTTGATCTTGTTGAAGTTTAAATAAAACAAGTTTCCATGATATAGATATAAATCCAAGATCAAAATCCAAGAGGCAAAATATCATTCAGAAAACCTCAGATTCAAGTTCAGAGACCCAACAATCTAGGATGTACCAATAATTTCATCACAACAAACCTTTCCCCTTATCTGTCCTAGTTTGTCTGTACGATCAAGTGGTATAAGTTATGATTTTAGTTTTAGGATACTTTTAGGATTCCCCCCTGAAAACCTTAAAAAAGGCACTTTTCGTCCCCTCTCCCCAAGAATTTTTACCACGCAGGGGGAGGGGGAGGGGGAGGGAGGGAGGTTACGACGCAAGACCTCTCCCCCCTCTGTGGATACGCTTGCTGTATGGAAAAGTTAAGGGTTCAGTTTTCAAACTAACCGCTAGATAGTGTCAATCCACTAGTTTGAGAAGCCAACCGTTGACATTCCCAAACAGTGAGCCACAGAAAAAGGTATTGGAACAAAAAAAATAACTGTGAAAAATATCACATCCAACATCGCTCCAGCAACTTTAACTCTCATAATTCAACTAACTCAACTAACTAGAGTAAGAACTAACATTAAAAAAAACATTAGTAATATGAATTAATGATATTCTATTAATTTCTTAAGAAGTTCTTATGCATATATTAAATGAAGGGCAATGTATAACATCCAATACAATCTTCTCCTTTATTTAATTATTATTACGTTTTGTAGAAAAATGTCCTCATGTTCAGAACAATTTTTCTAAAATCAACGAATATCACAATTCAAACTTAAATAAACACTAACTAAAACATGCACATGTACCTATATTCATAATATTACTAATATAACATTATCAATAATTTAACATTACCTGAGCTTTTAATATATTAATTAATAGCTTCGTCAATTCTATTTTACATAATACTAGAAGTTAAAATTGCCTTCAATAATATTTTTTAAAACTTGTAAGTAAAAAAAAAACTAAAATTAAATTCATTTAGCTTATTTCATTTATAAGATCAAAAACACTATAAATTATGTAAGCATATTAATTAAAATATAGATGTATATTATTATACTATTTTTTTAATTTTATTATTAATCATCATAGCCACTAATATCTAAAGAAATAGATTTTGCTTCCTCGCTACCGAAGGTACGGTATTTTTTCCTTTGTATTCATGGAGGAAGTGAAAAAATTGTATGATCTCTTAATCGAAAATTTCCACTCTATGTTTTATGCATCAAGAAACAAATTTGGCCTCGTGTGCACAGTCAGATCCATGTGAGCATAACAATTACTGCCGCTAATCCAATTTTGGTGATTTTTTTAGAAATTGTGGGGATTAATAACTAGACATGTCAATTTTATCGAATTCCATCCAGTGCTTTTGCTCACGCATGCGTAAACGAATTTTCTTGACACGCCTAAATTTCAAAAGCGGCTCGTTCGATTTGGCCTAAAGTCGGGAAAAAAAAGTTGAGGATTTATATAAAAATAGAAGTCAATTTTATCGAATGCATCATCATAATGTATCGAACTCAACATTAGGGAAACTGAGTAAAGTGAACCAATTCTGAAATCTGGGATTCAAAAAAAAAGGAACAACGTAACAGTTGAACGGATGCAGACATCGAAAAAAGAATCACAAACGACAAAGAAGCAGTGGGAATGTGGAGCAACAATATTCTAATAAAGACAAAAACTGATCTACAAAGCATTGGCAAAAAGTGTAATGATATATGGATCGAAGTAAAGTTCCCTCAACATAACCCAAGGGAAAAAATTCTTAGCAGTAGAGTCAGAAACATCGCTATAAGTGGGAAAATGGAAGTAAAACAAAATTTCCTAGAGGTAATGAAATAAAGAAGACTCAGATGGTATGACCACCTGAGACGGGTGAATAACTAACTTGGAGATACCAAGTCTGATAATGGATTGGGAGGCTAAGGGTAGAAGAAGAAGAGAAAGACCCCCTGACGGAGATCAGATGGAAGAATGGAGTGGAGGAGGGTAAGGCTGGTAGGGGACTGTCGAAGGAGGACGCGATGGACCGGCAGAGATGAAGGGACCTGCTCAGACATGTCCAATGCGCAAATGTATTTTTCTTGAAGCGGCTCGTTCGATTTCCTCCAAAGTTGGGGACTATTGTGCAAATGATCCAATTTCAATTTAATCAAAATCCATGTATATATTGTCGCCATGTTTAAGTAACGAATGTGAGAAATCACAATTTTATAATTCCTTAGTTGTATTAATTTACCAAAAGCAAATTTGCAAAATAAAATCTTACACACCTTAATATAGAGCTCAGAGAATTAAAAAGACCCAAGGATAAAAAAAAATATATATATTCATAATGGAGATGTAAAAAATAAAGTTTTTTTTGGCCTTGTGAAAAGTGAAGATAGTTTGTAATTATCCCTGGACATGTCGAAATAAACAATTAAAACGTTAAAGGTTTTCCCTTCCACATTTTTTTTTATCATTTATTTTTCCTTTCTTTATCCAATAAATAGGATAAGGAAACTATACTGTTCTACTTGGCAGTTTTTTGTTTTTTTCATCTAGTTTGCTTTTTATCAGGGGATTCAAAATTTTCTAACGAGCTCGCGATACTAATGACTGGTCTTTATACAGCTATTTCCTGCTTGGTTATATTACTACCAACAAGGAAGAAGGAAATTTTAATTTCTTTTTGCAAGGAAAAAAAATAGTTCTTGGTACGATTCATCATATATAGGTTTTTCTTAAAATTAATTCCACGATAATTTTAAAAAGAATAGATAAATGTCTCAAAATTTCTGCTATCCGGAAGCTAAATAAAAACGAAATAGGGGCAGCTAGCAATAAAAGGTAAAGTAGCAGTTTGTCCAACCGTTACCAAGCGTGTATACGGGCCCGTTAAGACTGGATCGTAGCAATTGTCATTTGAGCGTCCGTCTGGGTTATTCGAAAATAACAAGAATTGAAGGACCTTACCCGAGAAGGAAAGCTAGAGGCGCAATTTAAAAATAAAGTCCCACAACAATCTTAAGTAAGAGCGCTATTCCATTGTCGGATAGAAACGAGTTTACAACAGCTGATGGAAGTAGTTACAGCAATTGGAACAGGTGCACGGAAATTACTTGGCAGGAAAGTTCTAGATAAGAAATAAAATACAAAGGATACAGTCTCAGAAAGTTTATTATACAATAATCATGAAGGGCTCCTAAGAGATACACTTCTAGGATTTTGTTTATTACTTAATCCATAATTTATATATAGTATACATTATATATAATAATTCATAGCTAAATTGTTCAATATATTAAATACTTCCAGCGCGATAGAGAAGAAATATTAATTTATTTAAATAAATTTCCAATGGACTATCTCAATGTAATTAGGAGCAAAATAATAGAAACAAATTTCTTATGTTTTAAATAAAATCGGTGTGTAGTTACCTGGTGAAAAAAAATCATAAACTTACAGTAAAATAATTTTTTTAGTTTTGAGGTATGAACAACTTTTGTTTGAGAAAAATAAAAAAAATAGTACGAAACAGCGTTTAAAAAGACGGGAAAATGAGTTTTAAACAATTGAAATCGGTCTAACTTCAATTTTCATCAAAAGCACCTTTTCATATAAAATTAAAAACCAAGAAATATGCCCATTTTTGGACATTTAATCACAGGTCTTATATTTGTCGCAGAACATGTTGTGGAATTAAACTGTGGCTTAAGTTAATACCCACGTACAATAAAAATTTCATTCAAAAATAATAACTTTCCGCAGAAAATATAAAAACAGATGTTCTTGAAAAACGGCTTGAACATGATCCAAAATGGTACTAGAGCAATTTTTGAAAGCGCTATTTGTTCGCAAAGAGTTGCTATACAACCAAATTTTCATGAAATATATGTGAGGTTCTATTTAATACCTCAAAACACATTTTAAAATCTTTTTTTTTTTTTTTTCCTGCTTCGACAGCTTTTCGTAAAAAAAATAAAAACGCGAAATATGGCCATTTTTGGACATTTGATCACAGGACTAATTAATTGTTATAGAAATATGCTTCGGAGCTTAAATTGTGGTTTTAATTGATGCCTATCTACAGTAAAAATTGCAATACAAATAATAATAACTTGTGGTCTGTAGCACTTCACGTTCGAGCGGAAAACCATGAATTGAAATGAAAAACCGATATTCAAAACTGCTTTTGAGGTATGAAAAATAACCTCATATAGAGCTTCCAAAAATCGCTCTAGGATCATTTTGGGTCTTGTTCAAGCCGTTTTTCAAGAGGACTAGTTATCAAATTTTTATTTCACGTAGGTATTAATAAAATACACAATTCCACAAATATGTTCCTTTAACAATTACATGACATGTACTTAAATACCCCAAAAGGCCATATTTCGAGTTATTAAAGCTTTTTTTGTTTTTTTTGCGAAAAGTTGTTGACCGACTTTAATTATTTAAAACTTACTTTTTTAGTCTTTTTCGCTAACGCTATTTCGTATTATTTTTTATTTTTCTCAATCAAAAGTTGTTCACACGTTGAACGTGAAAAAACAACTTTTGCTACTCCGATTTTATCTAAAACATAACAATTTTTTTCTGCTATTTTTCTTCTAATTATCACGCTTAGAAAGTCCATTTGAAATTTATTAAAAAAAATAAACTATCGCCCCTGGACTGAAGGTTTTTGATATTAGATACAATATTCCGGAATTAAGATGACATGATAAAAATAATGAAAACTATTTGTGAAAAACTATAAATAAAGAACATATATATGAATTTAGAAAATATTTTGCAAAGGATAATTAACAAAATTATTAGGGCTATTCTGGGGAGAAATTGTCCCACTTTTTTTCCCTTCTAATTGGTGTAAATTACTTGTTATTAACTATGTACACTACATAATACACTATAAGTTTACTAAAATTCGAAAGTAATATATGTTTATTTAAATTTCATTCTTTGAACTTTCAGTTCATAACATCAGTCGAGACTTATCCGACAAAGAAAAAACAGCAAGTAAGTGTTTTATTTATACAACACAGACAAAAATTAATTTCATCAAATTTCATATATCCAAAAATTGAATCAAAAACAATGAAATATAAAGAAAGATATTTAACATAACTGTCCGAAAACCTCAAAATTATTTTAATGGAGACCATGAAATAGCACATCTCAAATTAACAGCTTGAATAAAACTAACACATCGTGAACTGCTTGTATCAGAGTTGGTAAAATGTAATCATTATTATAAACTACTAAGTAGAACTACATTAGTTAAATATTAGATTCAACTACTAAATACATTTGTAGTTAATAGTTAAACATATGCAATTACTTTTCCTAACTTACAGTTAGTATCCGCATGATGGTATAGAAGGATAATCCCTAATTACAGTTAGTAGTTAGATTTTATTAACTATTAACTAATAGTTGCAAATAAATACGTAGTTGTAAGTGTCCACGTAGCTAACAATTAAATACCATTTGTTTTCATAAGAATTTTAAAATTTTTAAAGTCAGCTCCACGTGACAAATAAATTTCATTTGACGACTGCGAAAAAATGAAAAATAAATGATGTTTTATAATTGATTATCTTTTTTAAGACTCATTTATTTACAAGTAGTCGACCAACGGGTGTTGTGCCCAATGACAGGCGGCCCTCCATTATGGAATAAATCAAAATGAAAAATAATAATAATAATGAAATATAATAAAAATTATAACTGATACCATTTGGTAATCAAATTTTGAGATATTTTTGTTTTTTTTGATCTTAAAGTGCAACATCTTAGGGTTAGACCATTGAATAACGGAGTTTATATCTAACTGCAATCATTTAGTTGAATTCTAACTGCAAAAATGTTATCATTATTATCAGACATTATTTAAAATCATCAGAAATGAGCACAAAATTAGATTTTTTATTATCGAAGATGATAGACAAGATGGAATAATAAATAAATAAACAAGATGGAAGATGAATATTTTAAAAAACCGCTGAGAATTGAAATTGGCCTGTAATTTTGAATAACATTTTTATTTCCAGATTTATGAACAGGAGTAATTTTGGCATTTTACCATTCATCCGAGAAGACCCAAGGTTTTAAAGCTAAGCTAAATATGCATTTTAAAGGGACCATACAAATATGTAACAAATGTTTTTATTATAAATGGTGGAATGGCTTTAGGACCAGGAGATTTTTCGTTTTTTAGTTTCAAGCGGTGAAAATTCATTATCAGTTATAGGGAAAACAGGTAAGTAGTATTTGGATCGCTATTACATCGCGATATTTCCTTATAATAAAATGCATACTTAGGTGCATGACTATATTTGAAAAACTCACAGAAGCCAAAAGTATTATTTTGACCTCCAATAATTTAGCGGTTATTATACATTGTTTTATTTTTTATTTAATTTTTTATTTCGTTATTTTTAATACTAGTGAAATTCCAGAAACATTTAGAATCATTGATCTGAATATTTTGAATATAATTTTGTACAAATTGACAATTTTGAACAACCTGAAAGTCTTTTCAACATTTTTTGTTGCTTTGTTTTTTAATAATCCTCTTTAATTCTGAGCGTTTGTTTTCTAATTTTTCAACGCTTACAAAAAAATGGTTTTAGTTTTAAAGAGGATATAATATTTTCTGTGAAACAAGGAAAGGAATTAAAACTTTTAGTTATATAGCGTGATTTATGTTTACATAGCATAATTACTATCGAAGTGTAAATTTCATTAACTGCCTCATTTAAATACGTTAATTTGTGTACATTATCCCAACTATTTGTATAAGTAGCTTTTTTAAAATTTCAAGATCTAATTTTCTGAATCTAAAAGATGTTGACTCGTAATATGTGAACTTTTTCGTTGGATTATTTACCCTGAAGGTAACTAATTACGAATCATATTAGTCTTCCTCGTGACTTAAAACTTTGCTACTTAAGATTCTAGATCATAGATTCTAGACCCTAACTCTGTGCCCGCCTAACATAACCTATACCGGCGATTATTAATTGTTATATATGCCCTAATTTACTTAATTTTTTATTAAATATTTAATAATTAATCGGAAATATACCTTAAATGGCTTGAAAATATTAATTTATTTATATCGTAGTATTTTATGTTTTTCTTTCAATCATCATCACTTTTTTATCACTATTTTTTAAATAGCACTCAACCTTTCTGGACGCTCTGTAACCAGAAACTATAACTAGTAAAATAGTTAGATACTAGAAATTGATTGTCGACAAATATTTTTCGGTAGTAAAGTACCTAATTATCATGATTTCAAAATTATTTTTATAGTTTTATGTACTAAAGCTAAAAATAAGCACTTTTATTGTAAGAATGTGCGTGGTCTTAAAACGAAAACGAGAGAATTTCATAAGAATATTTTAACTTCCATTCATGACTTGTCCTTGACCGAAACTGACTTGTATGATACTGTATTTTATTCTGTTTTTTTTTTTTAATTATTGCTCCACTGTCTACAGCTGATCGAAATATTGAGATTTCTTCGAAACTTTCATGGGGTTGTGTTTTGTCAGCTTCTAAGAATTCTCTGTATACTCGTAAATTTCAAAGAATTATTAACAGAGAGATGGAGGCTCTTATTGTGAAGCTTTACAAGGGAGAACCGATAGTTTAAGCGGTTGTTTACAGTCTATAATTATTTTTGTTATAATTTTCGTACTAAAATGAGTAGGAGTAAGTAGGTAAGTAGGAGCAAGGATTAAGTTCTTGATAAACATTTTATATTAGCTATTTTATCTTTTTAATTTTATCAATCTTGAATTAAATATTCGATCTGGCGTTAAAATTACTGATTTTAATCATTTCTGCGCAATGATTGGTTTAAAATCTTATAATTTAATAAAAACAATTCTGAACCCAATTCTTGACTTGGTATTCAGTAATTTAAAAAAATGTTGAAATATCTAGAATATGAGTTCCCAACTTTTTTCTACCTCGGTAGGTTTTTTAGATATTTATTTATGTAATATTTTTAGATATTTTTATTCACTGTAAATTGGGTGTTGGATATTGTTAATAATGATAATATATTTAAAATATTTAAAATAACATGAAACCCTTGGGAGTGATGCTGAAGGTTATGTTGCTTCTCATCAACAAATTTATCTTTGAAATTGAAAAAGCAATATGATTTCTCCTAGTCGCATTTAAAATTATATGTACGCTTTCTTATATTAAATTCCCACATATTAATTATAAAATAATAATAAATGTTTTAAATATGAAAGTAAAAATAAGTTATTAAAAACAGTGTCTTTTAGATCCATTATTTAAAATAGTTAACAATTAGATTCAATATGGAACGGCAGATTGATATAGATAATATCAATAACCTAAAAGATTTATTATTACAGCTCAGAAATAATTTAAAAGAATCCTTTAATAATAGCATAATTGAAAAGGCGAATAATCCAACGAAATACTTACTCTATAAACAATTAACATATAATTTAGACATGAGTTATTTTTCTAGTATTAAAAGTATAACTGATACTAAATGAATTTTCAAAGCCAGAGGAACAAAATCGGATGGAAATATAGATCTGAACTTATTAAGGAATTTAATTATCCAAGATGCATATATGCAAGATGTTTATATTTACATTTTTTTTTAATGTGTATTAAGAGGTACACTTATTATTACATGGAAGATTGTTGAATAGTGTATATGTTGTATGTATGTATATGCATATGTGTATATATGTATACATGTATATGTATATGTGTATATATATATATATATATATATATATATATATATATATATATATATATATATATATATGTATACATGTATATGTATATGTGTATATATATATATATATATATATATATATATATATATATATATATATATATATATATATATATATATATATATATATATATATATATATATATATATATAATATATTTATATTTTTTTTTCTTTTCTATCATAATGCTAAAACAAAATATAAATATAATAAAATAAATCCAATCTTCCATGTAATAATAAGTATATATATATATCATATCGATAGTTTTCGACTTTTATATCGTAATGCTAGAACGATGTGTCGAAGAAATTATATATATATATATATATATATATATATATATATATATATATATATATATATATATATATATATATATATATATTTCCATATATCAGGCCTCGATATTTTTAATTTTTTAAACCCCCTCCTTTAAAAGGAGGCGGCTTTAGGGAAGTTTAAAAAAATATCGATATTTCGAAATATAAATATTTTTAAAACCAATATATCGATATTTTATCCAATAGCTTTAACTAGGTGTATCGTAATATCGATATTAAAATTTGAGTATCGGAAAAAGATATTTTTTCAAAACCAGAATTAAATAAACAAAAAAATAAAAAATAATTCTGCAAGGTTTCAGTCATTATTAATTAAAATGTGATTTTCTTCCTTCTTTTTTTAATTTTTCTTTTTTAAATTAAGCAATTTAATTCATATTTCTCTATTTCTTAGTAATAATTCTTTTATTATCTTTTTTATTTTAAATAGATTTTTAGTAATTTGCCTAATATGGATTTTTATTTGTTCTTTTTAATCGTTTTTTCTTCTTTTTTAGGTTTAAGCAATTTAATTGATGTTTCCTCTGGTTTCTAGTGTGTAATATTTTTTCTTATATTGACAAATGTTAAAAAATTAATATTTTTTTAAAAACTTTATTTATGAGTATTTAATTGTTGCAATAAAAGCTATTACAAATCGAAGACTTGTTAATTTATATTAACCTATCCTAACCTAATATTTGTATTAACGATAATAATATCGTTATTACAATATATCGGATAAAACTATCGGACAAAGAAATAAATATATATTTCTTTTAAAATATCGATATATCAATATTTTTCCAATATCCCTACCTACACAAGGGGCTCCAAAGAAATATGGTCCGATTATTCCTTTGTCAGACATTGCGTCCCAAAAAAAATTTAGGACTGTGGAGTGGTCGCACATTTTTTTTGTTTGTGGTTTTCCTCGGACCAGTAACGACAGGTTTGTTTATTTACTTGGCCTTTTAAATGAAAGTTCATTTCGTCACTGAATAAAATGTTATTAAAATTATTGAGCTACTCTTATACGCTTTAATATATAAGTTACGTTTCAAAATTAAGAGCAGCAACGATGTCTTTATGCTTAGTTCTCTTACGAACGAAGAGTCTCGAATTTTGACTCATAGATTTTCTGACGTTTTTTCGAGTTTGAAAGCCCACGGACGAGCCGTAAATTCAATTTTAATGGTTAAACCTTTTGTTTCAAACATTTATATCCGTTTCCGAATGATGGCATGTTGTGCACCTCGAGTTTGAAAATGAGCAAGATACAATAGAGTTGAGCTACAACAATGGAGTTATTGTTTTGGTAATACGCCCGGACTCAGAAAGGGCATAATGTTTACCAGTGAATGGTTCCATCGCTACTAAAATTCCAGGAACCGGCCATCTCTACTCCCCAGCCATAGAGTACAGAATAACTCAGAGAGGCCTTCCCAGCAAAAAATGAGTGGAGGGGATGAGCTCTAATACCCCCACTCTCATCACCCTCACCCAGCTCTCATCTCAGGCTATTATTTGTTATGTAATTAGGGATTGATAAATTATTTGTCACTTCTATAATTTTTTTTTACTGAAAACTAGTTTCGAATGTTATACATTCATCCTCAGATCTAAAAACACACAAAAAATTCAAAAATAAGCAATTCAAAATATAGTTCGGTATTATTATACATACTAAATTAGATTAATATAAATCAGTTTTAACCCTTCTCGATTTTTTTATTGATATAAAAATTTTCGACAAATCCTGTGAATCATCGAAAATTGCCATAAAATATTTCACATTTAATTGTTTTTTGCATATAATAAATCCTGAAAATGGGTATTTGCTTTATACTAAAACGCTACTGAAGTTAAAAGCAAAAAAATAATAAAACAATTCATAATAGCGACAATATTCAGTACTGATGTTGCAAAAAATGGCTCTATTTGTGACAAGTGTTTAACCGTGTCTTCCGAAAAAATAAAAAATAAAAAAAAAAAAACAGAAAAACTACGATAAGTAAAATTGAGAATTCAGCGGTTATCATTATGTACCTACCTAAATTAAAACCCGAATGGCATACATCTAAATACAAATTTTTCGCATTAAGATGTTGTTGGTTTTTTCCTCGAAACTTATCATATCTCTGAATGTAAATACTAAAAAGTTGATTTACACTATTTGCCACTTTCGTACAATTTCTAATGGAATATTATTTTCTTTAAAGTGTTGAAAAATCGTAAAGCGCTGAATTATCATATCAACCCCCTCGGCAAAATTATGCAATATTACTCATTTAAAAAAAAAAACGATTGTAAAATCAACAAAAACAAACAGACAATAAAAATCATAGATAGGCGAGTAAAAAAACACATTTCTCTAACTAGGATTTCTCTTAGAAAACGAGTTTCCACCAAACTTTTTTTTTTTACATGATTCCATTGAGATACCATAATAAAATTTGGTATGTGCATTCTTATATTAACATTAAATCTATATATTTGAAAAAAAAAACCCGAAGAGATTTTTTAAATTTATAATCGAAATTAATATATATATATATATATATATATATATATATATATATATATATATATATATATATATATATATATATATATATATATTTATTTTGCGTGTTAATGGGCTAAATTTAAAATATATGTTTAATGCTGATTAAAAATTGCACATATCAAATTTTAGAATCTTAGAATTTTGTAGAATTTCATTCACCAATTAATGTCGGATTTGGTAAATAACATAAAGACGCAGTTTACAAAATGACTTTTAGCAAAGTAAATTTTTTTGTTATTATTGTATTTATTTATTTATTTAAAACAATTTATTGTAAATTGTTTAAAATATGACATACAGTGCATCTCCATTTCAGTTTGAAAAGCTTGGCATAAACATATTATAAAAATATTCGCTTTTGTTTTTAAATTTTTTTTTTAAACGTTTTATGTTGGTTTTGCAAATTCAAGACATATATATATATATATATATATATATATATATATATATATATATATATATATATATATATATATATGTAAAATTAAAATCCTTGTTAATATGTAAATATAACAAATCCTTGTTATAAATGTAAGTATAAAATTGTTATTTTGAGTTTTTCAGGGCAAATAGTTCTGAAGCTATAAACAATTCGGTATCGCCTCTGTCCGCGAGAGCCGTTATTCTGTAAAATTTGTCCTCAGAGTCCGCACATCTCTTATTATTTCGAAAAACAAATATAATTCACCTTTTTTGGACACACTGTACTTTTTCGTAACTGGTAGTTTGCAATTACATTTTTTTAAATATTAACTACTAATTGAAAGATGTAGCTGGTTATGATTAACTACTAACTAATAGTTATTCTATACAACTACTTAATTAGTAGTTATCAACTACTATTGTAGTTACAATCAAATTTAGTTAACTTCTGTTTAACACTGGGAGGTATACACTCAATAGATAAATAAAAAGAAATGCTAGAAATCATTCAAGAGAAGACGGCGCACAAATACCATTCGGCAATACTTTGGTGTATGGCGAAAAGAAACGCAGGCGCAACCGACTAATGATCAACTTTGTTTAATTTAAATATTTCATTATTTCAATATTCCAAACTATTTATTATAAATTTGTATCATGATTATGAATCATTTAGTACTTCCATTTGTTTGTGCTAAACTTGATTAACAATTGTTTATATAAGTTATTTACGATTTCATTTAATAAGTGTTCAACACTTATTAAATGAAATGTTTTTTTATTTTGTATCGGTAAGTATTTCTAGGATATTTTTGCGCTTTCCCTTGTTTGTATTTCAATTTCTATCAATTTTCCAAAAACTACATATATATATATATATATATATATATATATATGTAGTTTTTGGAAAATTGATAGAAATTGAAATACAAACAAGGGAAAGCGCAAAAATATCCTAGAAATACTTACCGATATATATATATATATATATATATATATATATATATATATATATATATATATAAATTTTTAAATTAAAATTGAAATTACAATAGGTCAATAAAGCAAATTTTACTTTCTCAATCGGTAAAAATCAGTTTTAAGTCATATAATAAAAAGACACACTATAAATGGAAAGTTTAAGAGAGTTTGGAATAGTTTAATTGACAGTATGAGGGGAAAAACCACGGGATTACAAAAAGGAGGAGGACACGTAACGTTGATTGGAGGGGAATCACTTTCGCTAGAGGGACGAAGGAGATAAGAAAGGGGCAAGTTGGCCATCCTCCAAAGTGAAAACCGCAATAAAAACTGTTCTCCACTGAAGCAGCTAATCCCAACGGGATCTCTATGGGAGATTAGCCGGGACAAAAGTTTTAACCGCAGTGAGGCTCTGGATAAATCAACCTATATTCTCTATATAAATTAGGAACAGGAAGAACAAAAAAAAAAAAAATCAAAGTAAATCAATCTTTAACAAACTACGACCTAACTCTTGCTATTGAATGGCTTAGTTCTGGACTTCGAAGATTTTTTTTTTGTTCATTTAGAGTATACGGATTTTCAACAAAACAATTTTTTTTAAATCCTTGATATTTATTTTTTCTTTCTTCACTTCCATACACATCGATGTCGTTTTTTTAAAAAATGCGTAAGCGCCATTTAGCAAACTTTACAGGAAACACATGAAACCGTTATTCTCCAAATAACAATATATATAGTTTTAATTTTATTCTTTATTTTTTATTAAGGTGGCAAGATTTTTTTTAATTACAATATATTTTTAAGGATTTTAGGCGTACTGGTCAAGTTCAGGGTGATGACAGGGAGTCGTCAGTATTTAGTGCTTACGTCATACACAATTTTGTTTACGACAAGGAATAAATTGAAACCTAAATTTCAAAAACGACGTCGATATATTAGATATTACATGTTTTATATGGATAGTTTGTACATTATTTATTATACATAATCACCTTGTTTTTATTAATTGTATACATCATATATTCCTCATCTTTTTATACATTATATTTCCTTATTTTCATTTTGTATTTAGCTATTTTAGAAATTGAATGTAACTTATTAGCCTGTTCTTTTCAGTATTTTGTTCTGTTTGTTTTGATCACCTGCCTGATAACCATTATCCCCACTCTTCACCCTTAACCAATGTCCTAATTGGAGAAGCATCGGGCCAGTAGGTAAAATAAAATAAATAAATAATTATAATAATAATATATTATAATAATTATTATAATAATTATAATTATAATAATAATAAAATAAATATATTTTTAATAAAATTTTTAATAATAATAATAGATCTTTTTAGTATAGGCAATAGTTGCAGAAGGACTTGACTCACGCAGAATTACAGGATCGGATAAGTAAGTTAGAAGAATTAAAAAAACTTTTTTTAAAATGTTGTAAGATACAGCTGAATTCCAAATGCAATAAATCAATTAAAAATATGAATAAGAAGATCCCGAGGGTAAGAAGTACAAATAAAGTACTAGATTGCGGGTTTGTTCAACAGTAAGAAGCAGAATATAACTAAAGGATACCGAAAAACATCATGGCTTAGGTTGACGAAGAGAACTGGGGATCTGATGGGAAAATCTGAAGGATTAAAATAAAAACTAAATTTTAATCCTACTGATCAGACTCCAATCTTTAAAATTTGTCATATGTGATTAAATAGTTTGAGAGCCCCGTTTGCCTTGTAGAAGCAGAAAAGGACGCTAAACTTATATACAATATATATATATATATATATATATATATATATATATATATATATATATATATATATATATATAGTTTGGAATGGAATAAATGAATCATAATTCATTTATAACAAACATTTCTCATCGGCTTAAGGTTTTAACAGAGACAATGAAACAGGACGAATGGAAACACCCTTAATTAAATATAATTATATCCTCCAGTTTAACTCACGAAAAGCTCTCATAAAATAAAAGTCCTTAATTATTTAACAAATTATGTTATATTTACTAAATATACGTTATAAATATAAAGTAACAGATACAATATAATACTTTATCATATTGTTTTTCATTTTTTTTTTTTTTTGTTATTTAGATTCACTCAGAAGATATTGAAGAATATGGTACGAGGTCAAATCTAAGTAAGGTAACTGAAGTAGTGGAAATCCTGGAAAAACTATTTTCTATTTTCTTTCATGACAGTCCACTTTACTCTAGAATGGATTTTGTTACATTTTTTTCTTAGTTATATATCATTTCTTAGTTTTACGTCTGTCTTAATTAAAATTTATTTAATGAAATTCTGTATATTTGGAGTAGTAACGATTTATGAAAAAATAAAATAAATTAAAAAACCTGTACCACTACAATCCATGAAGTGTATTGGGGTCAGAATTTCGTAAGGACCATGCTGTTTGAATATCATTCAATTATTGAAATAAATTCAATTAACAGGTTATACGTAAGTTCTTTTTTTTTTTTAATTGATATGTTTCAGTACGAAAAGGATACCCTTTACAAGACAATTATTACATGAAAATTACCCTTCCACAAAACACAACAGAATTTAATTTAAACGCAGTTTCAATTCAATTAAAAATAAATTTAATACTAGCAGATGAAAATGAAGAGTATTAAATAACAAAGTTAATTGTTTGTAATTGTATGCTTTGCAAATATATACTATGTAAAACTAAGAAATGATATATAACTAAGAAAAAAAATGTAACAAAATCCATTCTAGAGTAAAGTGGACTGTCATGAAAGAAAATAGAAAATAGTTTTTCCAGGATTTCCACTACTTCAGTTACCTTACTTAGATTTGACCTCGTACCATATTCTTCAATATCTTCTGAGTGAATCTAAATAACAAAAAAATAAAAAATAAAAATGAAAAACAATATGTTAAAGTATTATATTGTATCTGTTACTTTATATTTATAACGTATATTTAGTAACTATAACATAATTTGTTAAATAATTAAGGACTTTTATTTTATGAGACCTTTTCATGAGTTAAACTGGAATATATAAAATTAATTGTAAATAGTTATTACGTAATGCATGGCTCACAAATCAGAATTAATATTTATTTAATTTTATAACACTGCACATTTATAGACGTAGAAAAATAATCTTCTTGTTATATTAATTTTCGGTACCATGTTATTTGGTCAGTAAATACAAATTAGGGATTGATAAATTATTTGCCACTTCTATAACATTGTTTTTACTGAAAACTAGTTTTGGATGTTATAAATTCATCTTCAGTTCTAAAAACACTCGAACTAGTTTTAACAGTCGAAACTAGTACGAAAGTTATAGAAGTGGCAAATAATTTATCAATCCCTAATTAGATTGATCTTTCTATACCATCATGCGGATGTCAACTCAGTAAATAAAAAGTAAAAAGGCCATTCGGTTACGAAGTACTTTATTTTATTTTACATCGTCTCGACGTTCCGGCCAACTTTGACCATTCTCAATTCGATTTCACGATAAATTGTACGGACATCCTAACACACTCATACAAGAAATGGCCACAACCAACATGCCTGACAACACCCGCAGAAGGTTGAGGAGCTGGATGAGAGATCTCCTAGCCTAACCATGCACGATAATCACGACAGGAAGAGGTGCCGCTGGGTACTACTCTGTCTTATGCCTTTCATGCTGTGACAACATGTTGTTTGCCAGCACATTCAATGGCTGTCTCATCGACAGGTATGAATATAAAAAATAAAGACCCCCCTCCCAAAAAAAAACGTAAAGACTATCAATAATTTGACGTTGCAATAGAGATTGAAGATAAGTTGCCTAAGGCATTGATGGTAACGACCAACCACTCAATTTATATCCAGATCATTCAAAAACAAACTCATTGTTAATTAGGGGTTGATAAATTATTTGCCACTTCTATAAATTTGTTTTTATTGAAAACTAGTTTCGAATGTTATTTTTGAATTTTTGTGTGTTTTTAGAACTGAAGATAAATAACTAAAATAACATTAAAAACTAATTTTAAATAAAACAAATTTATAGAAGTGGCAAATAAGTAATCCCTAATTAGATTGATCCTTCTATACCATCATGCGGATGCCAACAAACTCTTTGTTAATTGGTTTCTTGGATCTTCAGAATATTTCCTTGAATTTAGTATGGTATTCTTCATTTGCTGACAAAAAAAAAAAAAAAAAAAAAATGATATAACATTAAATTAGCTAGAATTATTGATAAAATTGTACCTTATATGGCCCAAGATCGGTAACCGAGCAAGACAATACAGCTTCTCTGCCAAGGGCCACTGTAGCATTCTTAATTGGACCAGAAAAATCAGGTTCTTCGTCGCTTCCCTCAGCTCCAACCTCTGGAACATACAAAAAACAAATAATATAAACAACTGTTTGAGAAAATTCAAATTTAAATATCATATAAAATTTAAATCTGATATTCGACGGCGAAATTAAAACCCATCCTGAAAGTAAGTCCGACATTAAAAAAAAAAAACTTAAAAGAGTTATGAAGATTCTTCATTTCTGAATGATTTAACAAAAATCATTTCAGGAGCATCCGAAAATTGATATGAATGAGTACTTGATGCAGAAAAAAGTTCCTTGTAATGTAAATAAAATTAACTAAATAGTATCCGAAAAATATCAAAACATATATAATAAGTTTCGTTTCCGAGGATTTCGAAGAACATCTTAAGTCACACAAATATCAGCTAATAACTAACGAATGAAAGTTTCGCAAACTCGCACATCAGAACTGAAAAAAAAAATCCACTTTAACAGTTTTAAATAAACCAATAGAAATAGTGATTACTCCATTAGTATATTTCATAGAGAAACATATAAATTAAACCAACTGAGTTGTATTATGATCTCGAGGCAAAATAGTGAAGAAATCCTAATTATATAATTAATTATAGCTCAGATAAAAATCATCCCTTATACTCCAGATAAAGCGCAAGAAAGCTACCTATTAATCCGTTATAAACTGCAGATCCCTATTTCATAATTAAGTACAAGTACAAGTCGAGAAGTACAATTGGAAAGGTTCGTATTCAGAGGTTACAAGTTACTTATTACGCTATTGTTGTTACGCTATTAGATAATAATATTTTTATTGGTTTTTATATTTTAACATAACTATTATAAACGCTATCGTGTTTCAACATTATAACAATGTTTGAACAATATATATATATATATCAACTATATAACTTAATCGAATCTAATATAATCTTGTAGTATACTTTATAGACACCCCCGTTTCATAATAAAGTGCAAAAGTACAAGTGCAAGATAGCCTATGACTTACTAAGGCTGTGATTAACACAGTAAAATGTTAAAATAAGATAACATTTAAAATAGTTATATTAAAAATATATAAAAAAAAAAAAGTCCGTGAGCAGCAGAACTCCGTCACTAAGGTCGTATTTTCACTTTAACAAAATAATTTTAAAAATGGGGGAGTAAGAAAAATTAAAAATGAAAAAAAAAACGGAAAAAAATATATATAATGAATGAAACGGATAGAAAACGCAGTCCCGCCCCTCACCGCCGACCCCGAAAGGGGCCCGGCTGGAGGTGCTTAAATGTAGCGGGGGAAAAAAAAATATATATATCAGATATCTCCAAAACTCCCTTTCGTGCTCTAGGGGTTATGAAACGGATAGAAAACGCAGTCCCGACCCTCACCGCCTTCCTTCGACCCACTGCAATAGTCTTTTTTTCGGGGAAAATACGACTGAAAAGGCATTGAAAAAGTTGAAATAGCCATCTTTGCTAATACTGGTCCGATTTCGATGAAACTTCTTTTTTTTTTTATAGGTAATTTAATTTCCTTTGAAATGCAACCGGTTTTGAGACCCCTTACTCAATTTGGAGGGATCTTAAAGGTGCGCAAATGTTTTAAAAAATCGGAAAACCCAGAAGTGTGGGAGAACCTAGTTGAGAACCCAAGAAGATATTGAAGTAATTGAATATAGTATATATTACATATTATATTGTATTGAAGATAGTAATCGAATACAGTTATTATTATCTAATGATGTTAAGTAACCTGTAACGTCTATAAATGCACATTTCCACTTATAATTTTACTCGTAATTTCGTACTTTATTATGAAATAGGGCCCAGGTCTACTCAAATCCACTAGCCTCTAAAGTTGTTTCCCAATCGATTCCTGATAGCCCTCACTGTCATCTGAAAAGAAAATGGTCTCAGAAACTGCTAATACAGAAATCTCAGAGTAAATCTGATATCGGGTAAATGCCTGAATAAACCATTGCCATTTTAATCATACAACACATTTCTTTTGAACTTAAAATTACGTTTTTCCGTTAGGGTGTTAAGACAGAAAGATTTTCGGCCACCTTTGATGTAATTTTTTAACGCTCATAGCTCCTTTCCCATAAATGCTAGAAAGCGAGAATTGGTATCATGTAACAGAGAACATGTTCCATTAGAGATTGCAAAAAGATTTTTTTGATTTGGACTCAAAGAGGAAGTGCAGTAAGCGAGTGGAGTTCACCAATTTTGATCGTGAGATAATGACGTCACCGCTCACAATGCACGGAGCGTAAATAAGAGAGATCATTCGTCATTTGCGTGTCGTGTTTTTCATCCAAAAATAGGCACTCAAAATAATTCTTGACTTTTAAAGCTCGGCGGATGTGTGGTAAGCACTACCTCTGTCTGATTTTTGTATCTTTATTTGTGTTGTAAATTTCAATAAGTAAATTTTAAAAATCAAACATTAAGAATAACTATTAATTAGTTTACTATATAAATTAATTAAAATATATAATAATTAAGTACTTTGTTTATGACTTTTTCAAGAAATGTTCATATACATAAAACTTCAAAATTAAATATTTTGGAACCCATCTTAATCTATTTTCTGTATAGTCATTCCTTCCAATTCTGAAGATATACTGAAAGTCATGATTTTTTTTTCATGTATGGAGCATGAAATTATATGTAGAGATGTTCAAAAATCATAATAAATTTAAATTTCTCATAGCAATAATTTAATTTAAATGACTTCAAAATAATAGCAACATATTATGCAATACCTGCAAATATATATATATACTAATTTAAACGTCCAATTGTCAGGTAATACGAACTTCTATAAATTATTTTCAAGTCCGTGATTATAAACTTTATCAAGTGCTTTAAAATATTCATTTTTAGTTCGCATCTTCCAAAGCGAAAAAAACGTTATGTAATTGAAAAAGTTGAAAATTGAGTTTGTAGTGCGTGAACAATTTTATTTTCTTCAGCTCCCTCCGAAGCCACAGGTCTCGGGTTTAAGGTCACACTTTTTCCTAATATATGCAAAATGTCAAGGTTAGTTGAACAAACTTTTAACCTTTTAAAAACGAATTTTCACACAGACCATCAGAAGCTTACGTTGATAATATATTTTATTCAAACTACGAATTTATGAGTAAATTTGATGTTATTGATGTTCATCGTTAAAACATTTATCATCACCCAGACAAATTTTATTTGAAATAACGAATAAATTAAATTTTTGTTATCTGTGATTGACAACCAGTAAATGTATCCTTTATTAATTATTTTAAAAAATAATAGAGATATATTATTTTTTATCATATTCATTTGGTATTTCAGTATAACGAATTCACAATTTATTCCTTCAATTTTATATACAGTATTTATTCCTAAATAATTATTCTACTCCTATTAAATAAAAAAGATACATACAAATTCAAATTTAACATAAATATTTCGAGAATGTATGTAAGAGTGAATTAATATTTGAGAAACTTGCTATCAAACGTGGATATCTCCATTTCCAATTTCGTTTATAAAGTTACAGTAACAATTAATTATTCCGAAATTCCTGTTCCACTACAACCCATGAAGGGTGTTGGGTTCAGTACAAGATAAGGACCGTACTGTTTCTAAACCAACAGTTGTGCAAGGAGGTGATTTGGCCGAGATAACGCTCAACCGCCAGGTTTTTCCCCCAATTAAGGGGGAACACACTTTATTGAGGCTGGGTGATCCCCAGGAGGGTCTCTATATCCCACAGGGTCGATCCACGGCTGATAACAGAATAAATAATTATCTTCCTCGAATCCAGGACCGAAAGCGTGGTAACACAGTGCTTAACCACTGAGCTACTCCGCTTATTTCACAATTTGGAGCTTTATTTTTTCTTGAAAAAACTTTCCTTCCACTTTTCTCTGAATAACATTTGGAACTAGCACTAAGCTTTGGAATTTGAACCAGAACTCAACGAAATCTGTTTTGGTTGGAAGTTGGGATGTCCACTTTTGACAGCAAGCTCCTCATTTGACATATTATTTATATATGAAGTGAATAAAATAATAAATTAATAAGGGATGAATAATTTTTTTTTTTTTTTTAGCTGAGTACTAATAACCTAAAAGTTCGAATTGAAAATACAAATTTGAAAAAATTAACCGCGATTCTCAATATTATTTTGGTTTATTATTTTCAATAATGAGCCTTAGGAATCGCCCAAGTAATAAAAATAACACCACCTCAAAATTTGAGGTTTTACCTTCCTAGCTAAGTAGAATCCAAAATTGAAATAAAAAAGAATCCGTCCGTCCGCCGTCCGCGGCTATTCTCCAAGTCAGAGAGTAAGCCACCCCAGGATGATCCACGGAACTCGATATTTCCATCCGCTATTTCGTTTCAAAATGACGGCAGTTTAGAGATTTTATACGCCCATAACTCGGTCATTTATGAAGATAACGGACAAATATAAAATGTTTTGGAATCGGTAGGTGAATGTCATAAAAAGGAAAAAAAATCTAAATAAATGCATCGTGGTTCATTATTTTCAATAAGAGTTTTTATACGCCCATAACTCGGCCATTTTTAAAATATGTTTGCCAGTGAAGATGTAGCAAACATATTCTATATTGTCTTTAATCCATAGTGAAGGTTTCCAAAGGAAAGTCATGTAAGATAGTGACCCAAAGGTCACATTAGACTATTTTGAAAAAAGTTAACCATTGTGTAATAATTTGGAGCGTTTTTTCCTATGAAATAAAAATGGGATGGATAATGAAATGGATAACGAAAACGATAAATAAATCAATAGCAAAGATATAGCAAAAATATTTTGTATTGGACTTTTACCAAAAACGATAAAGAAACGCGTCTGAGATATTTTTGATATATAACTATTCAGAAACAATAAACCATTGTGCTACAATTTGAGATTTTTTTTTTGTTTGTAATACTATAAAATGTTACAATACAAATTTAAATAAGTCAGTGGTAATATATTATCTATATTAAATAATTATTTTGTACACCATTTTGTATTAGTCGAGATAAGCAAAAGATTATAGGTACTATCCAAATAATCATAATTTAAAGAACAAATATAGGAATTAAAATAAATAAGAGGGTAAGGTTTTTTTTCCTCTGTGTGACCAGGGAAATTGAAAACCGTTTTTCTTTTCAATTGTCTTTATTCCACCGTTATTCCTGGCAGTTTTCTTTTGGAAAGTGATCCAACCGCTTTGAGCTTCCCGTTTCAGTGATGTTCTTTAGCCAGTTTTTTTTTATTTCATGCCTTTTTATCCCGAATGCAAACTGGTCTCAAATAAATAAAGGGTGCTACCAGCCTTTTTTTAAATTTTTATTCCTGTTTTTTAATGTCACTCCATTCCTGGATTTTAAACGCACAAACCATTTTTTTACCTAATAGTTGAGCTCTTATCCTTGAACTGTAGGGTCTAAAGATTTTATGCTTATAATTTTTATTTTTTTATGCAATTATTATCAATTGCTTGAATGATGTCTCTCACATAATAGTAAATAACTAACCAATCAACTTTTCACTAATTAAGGCTTTGCCAGAGCTGTAATTAAAAAATCACATTAATTTAGACCATAAACAGAAAATTAATATTACATCTCACATCAACAGTTAAAAAAAAACTAAAAAAATAATTCAACATTTATTCTTTCTGCATAGTGTATATATATATATATATATATATATATATATATATATATATATATATATATATATATATATATATCATTATATGTGTTTCGATACAAGATCGGATGGTATTGATATAGCTGCAGAATTCTTTGTTGTTATTGTTATACTATTATATGCTTATAATAGATTATTACATCTAGTGTTTGTCTATTTTGTTTTATCGCTGTTCCTCAACTCTCAGATAAAACATAAAGTTGAACTTTTTCTTAGTGAAAACTACTCACATTTTCTTTAAATTTAATTATATTCAGTTTTTGATCATTAATCAAGAATCACATGTTGGCAGTTTTAAATGAAAAACTGTACAAGCTCCTTAATTATTAATGGATAATAAAGACACACTTATGAAAAAAAAAATTAAAACAATAAATTAAATTTGAAAAATAAAAATCAATTCAAGGTAGTTTACTGAATGTATAAAATAACAGTATAAAATAAATAATAATGTTTTCCATTACCTATGGAATAAAAAATTTATTCCTTTTGACCAGAATTGTATAATCGCCAAATTAAAAATAAATTATTATTATCTTTATCAAGACAAATTTTATAAAGTTGCGATCTTATAAAGTTACTCTCATAGTGTAAAGGATGCCATTATGTTTGACTGGTAAACTAATAATAGTTAAACTATCAATGATATTTTATTTCCTTAAAATGTAACTTTATTTTCCCAAAGGAACATATTTTGCTTACCAAGCAAAAACAGAAAAAACAAAATTCCAAATGAACGATATGTTGAACTGTCTTTGATGTCCTATATTTATAGCACATCATACACCACCAGTTTTTTTAACAGTGCCATGTCTATTTTTTAACAGTGCTATGCTGTGTCTTAAGTGCAATTATATTATCATATAATTTTCTGTCCTGATTAATACCTTCATTGGTGATACGTCTTGTTGATATTCGTGATTAACTGATTCGTTATATCCAGATATTTGGGGGACTTGAGACATACGGGTAATTTTTGTGTATTTTTGAATTTTTTCATTCATTAATTAATTCATAGATTGTTTTCAATAATTAACTTTATTATTTACATTTAATTAACCCTTTTAATTAAAATTATATTAATAATGTTGGATACTCTTAAGTAGAAGGTAAATAAAGAACTGAATAATTAATTACCGCCAAAAGAACTTTAATAACTGGGCATGTATGCATACCAGAGCTGGGCGTTATTAAAATAAAAATTTATTCGAATGTGAGTAACAAGTAACTTTTTTATTTCTTGTTTGTTATTCGTTACTTATTCTTTGTACGTCAATTTCATTTTTTTTTGTTTATTCGCTAGTTTATTTCTTATTATGTAATTGCTATATTTTATATAAAATAAATTTTGTTACTGTTAACAATCTAGTAACGACACTAGTGAAAAAAATCAACATATAAAATAACTGAGAATGAGAAATAAAATGAATATATATAAAGAATAATAAACTAAAAAAAAATATCTGTAAACTTCCTCTACTGCGTTACTGGTGAACATGAAATAAACGATGGAAATTTAGTTGTAGTTGTCCGTGTTTGGCTTTGCCATAGAGGTATAAGTACTGGTGTTTATTATGTAGCTAAAATGTTGGATGCTTAGTTTGTATTTTTGCTCAATAGGTTTTTTTTTACGAAATTTATTTTCAATCGGTTTTTCTCCGTTGTTTAGATTTTTAAAAAATCCATTATAAACGTTAGTAAAAATGAGGAAAACAGATTATAAGAAAAAAACAAACGGTTATCGGTTATAACCGACCTATTATTGACATCCCTACTCTACATACATGGACTGATTTGCACGTGCTTAATAAAATCATCCAGTGCAGAGAACTAAGGTCATAATAAACGAAATCAAATCTATTCTATAATAATAAATATTAGTAATAAATAAAGTATTTTACGTTCGATATCTATACATAATCCTTAGGTTTAACTTGTCCCGTTGACAACAAATAATTGGAATTCAATTACGCTGGAACGTAAATTAAACGCTTTAGGAAGGTATAAGTCCTTATTGAGATCTGAGAGAGGGACGCTATTCGGAAATTGTGTCCAGATTTATTACAAGAACGGCCTGGAAGGAAGTCAGGTCCGTAGTTTAAACTGTATACATCTTGTCTCCCTCGATTTACGAACATCCACCTCCAGAGGAGGGGAGGAAAAAAAACGAACCTTTTATTTAGGTAATAGAAAAAAAAAAAGACATATATGCAACATGAGGTAGGTCGATTTATCAGGCACATAATACTGGAAAATAAATTTGTTATTAGTCATTCTGGATACATATCTGTTCAACTAAAGGTTTTAATATTTTTAAACTTTTCTGATTATACCATCTGAGATAAATATCACATTGAACTTTATATTCAATAATAATGGTTACATATATCATGAAAATAATAAATAGAACATTTTAAAGCATTTTAAGAATAATATTTTATATTTAAAAAATATAGTAGAATATTATAATTACAAATAATAATATTCATTATTACAAACAATCCACAACAAAGATAATGTTTGCTGATGTACCATAAAGTTAATATTTTATATATTATGTACTAATAAAAGTTTTTAGTCTATTGCAAATATAGCTGGAAGAGTGGAAAATAAAGAATTCAGTATCAAGGGAATTGACATGGCGGATGAAGACTATGAACAAAAATAATAACACTAATTAAAAATAGTAAATATTTAGATGAAACAAAATAGATCAACATTAAATTCTCAGAAAAAAAAATTAAAAGAAGGGAAGAAAGAAATTTATATAATAGTGTTAAAATAAGCAGATAATAAGAAAGAGGATATTTTTGGTAAAAAAACTTTATTTAGGTTGTTCATTTAATAATAAGATCGAATTCTTATTTATTTATAGTATTAATCAATTTAGATTAAAAAAAAGAAACAAAAGAACTACTTAATCCCCCAAAAATGCTTTACTTTAATCTGTCAAATCTTATAGTAATGTTTCGGCATTTTTTTTTGGACATTTTCAAACGTGTATTGTATGTCGACACCAAAATCTTCAAAAAGCTCTCACCATACTGCACAAGGAAACATCTGTTAACGTTTTAAAAAAATAAAAAATAAAGCTATAATAATTTGACCAACTATTGGCCGAATAGTCATTATGGTGAAACAACTGAAAAAAAAAATATTAAAAATATTACTTTTAATATAATTGATAATAAAATGGGTAAAATGTAATTTATTTGTTATATACTGCATATAGAAATGTTGGTTATAATTCAATTTATTATCTCATTTAAAATGCATATATTTTTCATTGGCTTATTATTCATTAATATCAAAATCCCTTCCAACGTTATTGATTTCTGAAACCAAACATTATTGTATCACCTATTGATTCATTTGGAAATGAGATAATGATTGTAATGGCGCATTCTATGGGGAATTCCTTTAAAAACTTTTAGTTTGCAATAAAAAAAGTTATTTATTTAGTAACTAAGTATAAGATCTATTCATGTTTTCCGAATATTCTTTAAAAGGTACTGCAATACTCGGATTTTTATCTATCCTTATTGCCACTAATAATTTTCTTCTGAATTTATTATTTTTCTTAAATTGACATTTTACATCCTGAAAATCAAATTTGTATCCTTTTTCGACATGTTAAATTGACTCATATTAGAAATAAAGGGCATAAGCGGGAACATAAAATTTATTTTGAATCATTAAATCAATTCATATCAACGTCGTTTTTTGAAAAAAGGCGTAAGCGCCGTACAGAAAACCTTACCGGAAACACATGAAAAGTTTTCTCACCAAATAACAATATATATTTATAAATTTAATTTTTATTAGTAAGAGTTTATAAGGGATGGAAAAATGTTTATAATTAAAATATATTTTTAAGGGTCCTAGCACTGGTCAAGACCAGAATGACGACTGGGAGTCGTCAGTATTTGGTGCTCAAGTCATCAATGACTGTTGTTTAGACATCAAAATCGACATTTTTAGACCATAATCAATTTTCGTTTTTATATATTGAGAGCGGGAATCGATAGAGGTGATGTTATGCGCCTTATCCTATTTAAAAAAATACGATACATCGTCGCTCTCAATCTGAGACGTGGTTATTACAAAACTATTTCTTCTATAATTCGTGTGTAATCCGTGTCATTTATATATTTTTACTATGTCTAAGGGCACTCTCGCTTCAAGCGGATCCTTCCCTGCCCAAAGAAGTACTGTGCGATTAAGCTCTAAAGTATTGTGTGATTCAGTAGTATTACTATTAAATATTAATACTGTAAAGTACCTTCATAATATTATGAAGTACTACTACTGTTAAGTACTATTAGTGTAGTAGTACTGAGTGATTAAGTATAGTGCGATACTGTACTAGTGCTTTGTGATTAAGCACTATTTAATTAGGGATTGATAAATTATTTGCCACTTCTATAAATTTGTTTTATTGAAAACTAGTTTGGAATGTTATACATTCATCTTCAGTTCTATAAACACACAAAAAAAATCCAAAATAAGTAATTCAAAATATAGTTTGGTATTATTAAACATATTAAATTAGATGTAATATAAATCAGTATTATAAATCATTTATGAATTATGAATTTAATACAATATGAAGACAAGAAATCCTATATTTATATTACATCTTAGATATTAAATATTAAATTAGATGTAATATAAATATAGGATTTCTTGTCTTCATATTGTATTAAATTCATAATTCATAAATGATTTATAATACTGATTTATATTATATCTAATTTAATATTTTGAATAATACCAAACTATATTTTGAATTATAATTTTTGAATGTTTTGTGTGCTTTTAGAACTGAAGATAAATGTATAACATTCGAAACTAGTTTTCAATAAAACAAATTTATAGAAATGGCTAATAATTTATCAATCTCTAATTAGATTGATCCTTCTATACCATCATGCGGATGTCTGATTAAGCACTATTAATATTAAGAACTAATACTGTTAAGTAATATTAGTGTAGTAGTATTGTGTGATCAAGCACTATTACTATTAAGAACAAATACTGTTAAGTAATATTACTATTATGTAGTACTACTACTGTTAAGCACTATTAGTGTACCAGTACTGAGTGATTAAGTGCTGTGTGATTAAGCACTATTTCTATTAAGTACTATTAATATACTAGTACTGTATGATTAAGCTCTGAGCGATTATGTTTGCTTTCTTCTCTCCCAAGATGAAGCTAGATATTAACCCGTCAACTTTTCGACTGAATCATGAATCATGAGGGATGAACTGATTACTGCTCATTCATATTATTAAATATTTTAGCAAGCTGTTACTGAATTCCTCTGAATTGCATAGTCTACATTAAATCAATTTTTTTTACATCCTAAATCAATAACTCAATCACTTGTTAGCTCTGTAGATGCGATGCTGCCTCACAGGATGGCAATACTTTCAAAAGATAGGAACATAAAAAGTACTGAAAGAGCTAAAGTTTAGCAGTATAATTCAGATTTTGCCTTTATTCTAATTTCCTATGATCTAAATTTCCGGTTCATTTGTTGAGCTAGTAGGCTCCCATTGGTGAAGAGTATTTCAAAGGAAAGCTAACAACTGACAGCAAGGAAAGCTCAATGTTCTTTTTAGTCCTTTCTGATTCCTCTCTTCCATTCAAAGTTCTTTTTGGCATCTACGTGCCTTCTTAAGATCCTCCCTTTCAACCCCCACTTTGAACTTCCGTTCCTCTTTTTAGTTTTTTCTTACTTTTTTTTTATTTTTTTGCATTTCCTTTCGCTTCCATTTGCTTCATGATCTATTTATCTAGTTATACTCACGCTTTTTTAAATCTAGCGTTTATCTTCCGCCTTAAGAGTAAACCCCTCTTAAAAATATCATTTAATCGACTTTCCCAGTTTCAAATATGTTTAGTCTTTTTTCTTTCAAATAATTGTCCACCTTTACACTTACGTGGCATTTCTTTCAGGAGATATTGAACGTCCACTAATACGCAAGAAAATTATACAAAATATTTCATTGGCCAATTCAAAACAGGCTGAAAATTTGTATTACTAGGTGGATTTATACTTGTTTTTTCTGTAGACATACGGAAGGACAAAATAAGCACTAAAAATTGCAAAGCCAAAGAAAATTTTAAAAGTGAACTGAAAATGTCAGTAGCTGTTCGGATGAATTGCACACAAAATTACAGGATAATGGTAATTGTATTAATGATAAATATCTGATGTGGACAACACATGACTTCCTTGTTCGCCTATTAAACTATAAATCGGTAGCTCAAAAAGTGATCCTGAATTCGGTTACTAGTTTCCGAAGATAGCAGTCTCTCAAAAACGATACTCGGCGTCGCGACGTCCATCTATTGACACACACAAGATCTTGTTTCTGGAGGTCTCATTCCGTTATTATATGTCGTTTTCTTTGAGTAGGTAAGTTCTCAAAAGATTTCTTTGTGTTCCGTGAAACTATTAGAGATGTCTAACATGCCATTACATAAGCATTTTGACCTTCAAGTAAAGTACCACTTCTGGTGATGAAGCAGTAACCAAAAAGTTTCACAACTAGCTGCTCACAACTAGATGTTAAAGCAATTACAAATACAAAATTTTAACATTTCTGTGTTGTTTTTTTAAAATTATTATTATTACTTTTTTATATATTATTATTTTTGTTGTTCTTGTATCTATTATTATACCAGCCCATCTACTGATTGTTGATCTTTCTAATTAACAGGTGTGGATAAATAAATAAAACTGCAAAAAAAAAAAATTCTATGGCTAACCGTTTTTGAGTTATGCGAGATACGAACGAATGTATGTTCAGACGCCACGAGGAAAATAGTGAAAATGGATATTTCCGCTAAAATCTGAAAATCGAAAATTTTCGTGAGTACAAGGAAATAAAATAATCTGAATTTCTCATAAACTATTTTTAAAACACGAAGTGAACTAATTAACTTTAATTTCAAACCATGACTGAAGCATATAATATATTCTTGTTCCATCCATGGTTTGAATGAGGAACTAAACATATTTTATATAGTTCCCAATGCCCAATAGGAAAAAGTTTTAGGCATAAATATTTAGGAAAAAGAGTTATCAATTATCCATAGACGATAGATTTTTAAAATGGCCCAGTATAGCATAAACTTTATAATATAGAATTCCTTGAAATACAGGAAGTTTTTAGTTTTGGAATATAAATATAACCAGAAGGGTAATCCTAATTATCTATTACTTACCTGCATATTTTTATAACGTTATTTTAGTAACTACAGTGTTACTTTTTTTTTATGTGTGTGTTTATGTCTTTTAAAGTCTGGCTTCTGCTTAATTATAGTAATGATAAGTTTGGTTTTCATTTGTTTGTAATTCTTATGTTTGTTTGATTAGAATTTAATATTTCCTATATTAATGTTTAGTTTACATTTAATTTTTAATGTTTCAGATTTTATCTATTTTCTTACCTGTTTTGTTGGACGTTTATATCAACTTTCTGGTGAGTTTTGCATAATATAATTATTTAGTTTAAATTACGTTTAATTTGACACATTTGTATTACTAATTAAAGATTCAGAAAAACTTCTGGCAGACGGATTTATCTATGCCATATTATGTGATAAATTATAAGTAAGAAAATGTTAGTATGTGTACATAAAAATATTTTCCATTCATCCATAGTATTATATTATATTTATATTATTATATTACATTAATATTATTTCCGATTCTGGAATGTACATTGCAAGAATGGACAGCGGAAGATCAGCTTCAAGAACCACTAACCAAAACCATGTTGATGCTCATAAAATATAATAGAACTATAAAATGCAGTATAAATAAAAGTCCATAGTGTAATATTTTTTCTGTAATAATTTATTTTTACAATAAATAAAATCAGGGAAAACAAATAAAATATAAAAATAAAGGCAGGCTGCTTTTATTCCACCACTTTATTTATTATGATGCAAATTTTCGGCCTACAAGCCATCCTCAGGCATCTGTGTAAAAAAACCCCTATTTAGTTCAATTTTTAACAAATCACAGAATTAATTATACTTAAATATTCTAATAAATACAATATACATACTAAAATTATTTAAAATGAATATACTGTCATATTTAAGTCCAAACCGGACCAAGTCGAAATATACAGCGTCACTAAAAAAAATTGAACAAATAAATAATTACAATAAAAACACAATAACAAAAATTGAGGTTGGATCAAATTTCATTACAGTTCGAAATGCAAAATTCCTATTAAGTTGATATCAATGAAACACAACTTCAAAAATAAAATGGACTCAAGTATTTTTCTTTTATGATTATTATTTTCTGTTGCAATAAGATTTTAATAATACTAAGATTACTGCAACAGAAAATAATAATCATAAAAGAAAAATATTTGAGTCCATATACGTAACAAAAAATTTGAATAGAGTGTGCAATTTTAAATCTGATACTAATGGTTTGAATAGCACATATGCTAATGTATTTACTAAATTGAAGTTTTGATTTATTTAAATTAATATGATATTAGATTTATTAATTAATAGATTGTATTTTGGGGGGTTTCAATGTATGTAGATTAATAGTTGCATAATTATTAATGATTGCTTAGTAAATTATTCAGTTGTCATTATTGGCTGTAACATTGCATTGCCTTCTTCTTTGGAGTTTCACCTGTGATGGCTGTGATGACTGAGATGGCTCCCGTATTGTTATTTTATTTTTGAAGTTGTAAGTGTTTCATTGATATCAACTTAATAGGAATTTTGCATTTCAAACTGTAATGAAATTTGATCCAACCTCAATTTTGTTATTGTGTTTTTATTGTAATCATTTATTTGTTCAATTTTTTTTAGTGACGCTGTATATTTCGACATGGTTCGGTTTGGACTTAAATATGACAGTATATTCATTTTAAATAATTTTAGTATGTATACTGAATTTATTAGAATATTTAAGTATAATTAATTCTGTGATTTGCTAAAAATTGAACTAAATAGGGGTTTTTTACAGAGATGCCTGAGGATGGCTTGTAGGCCGAAAATTTGCATCATAATAAATAAAGTGGTGAAATAAAAGCAGCCTGCCTTTATTTTTATATATTGGAGTGTTCACCTTAATAAAAAACATATATCAAATAAAATATATTATTATTATAAGTTTATAACTACCTGAGGTAGAGACTATGGTATTTGGTAAAATAAATTATTTTCGAGATCTCATAAAATTTTCCTGTTAATCGGATCCTTTAATTAACATTTTTTTTTATTTCTAGTTCCAGTGCACTTTTTTAATTACTCCTTATTCCCGTTAATTATGAAGCTCTTAAAATAGAGCCGTGAGGAATACATATTAAAAAATAAATTAATAATTTTTAAAAAATGTTAAAAGTTTTTTAGAGTATGTCGTTCCATAAATTAGATTATTTAACTCAGCTCGAATCGTTAGCCACAAGAGTATTATTAGAAAAAAAAAACAAGAAAAAAATAAATATTTTACTTGCATTAACCCCGTTGAATATTTTGATTCAAAATAGTTAATGTTTAAAATATATATAATTAATATTAAAATAAATTAGATATTATTATAAGATGCTTATTAGCTGATTGAGAGTTTTAAAATTGTTCGATATTTTTTTTTAACATTATAGATTTAACTATATTATTTTAATATTTAAAACAAACAATAATTTTAGTTAACAGGCAGATGATGACAGGTAGAGCACAAATATACGACACAGACCAATGCTTTTATTTCTAATTACATTTGAAAATTGTATCCATGTTAATTGATATAAGTTCAAAGTGATGCTTAATGACAAATTTCATTGAACCAGATGGAAGCAACGCATCCATGCTGAAAAACTAATTATTTAAATATATCAGTCATTCTATTCTGTCAAGCGAAGCAAATTCCAGGAAACATAACAACTAGATTCAGGTAATTCACAATCAGTCTACACCTGGACAACTCAACTGCTACAGGAACTGCCAAACAATAAATTACCATATAAACTTTCCACCACGGACTGATTTATGACTTTAACGTTGCAACATCAACATTGATTGTAGTTTATTTTTTTATTCATTCAGGGTTTTTAGCATACTATAAACCTATTATTATGTACAAGAATGAGAAAAAGGCTTTCTTCTCGTCCAATTATTCCCGTGTAAACGTCTTTTAAGTAATTGAATACCCGAAAATCGTCTCACTATATAGGAATACAAGAACATATTATTGCTTGGAAGGTCAAAAGTTGCAATTTCTCAAATTATCCTGTTAGTAGTTACATTTAGTCCGTATAATAGTTATATTTACTATAATAGTATAGTTATATTTACTATAGTAGTACAGTTACGAACCTCAGGTAAGGTGCCCGGAATGCGTCCCGTTACATAAAGTCGTCGCTCCAGTCTTGAAATATTTCAATACCGCCTGATTGATTTTTGACCGTAAAATAATTGTTACTGTTCGTGTTTTGGCGCAGTATTTTTCAATTACAAGGAGAGGCTGGTTATTGTTTTTGTTCAACTTGAGAATGCCGTTCTGGTGAATCGAGGAAATATATTATATAGTAGTATTGGTAGATTAGAGTAGTGTTTTTATGTTCAAATCGTCCGAAACACGTATGATAATCCTTTAAGCTGTCATTGCTTTCATAGGTCGATTCCTAAATTCGTCCCCCCAGGAGGTTTTTCAACTCGTCTGCAGACAAACGTGTAGAAAAATGGGTTAAATGTAGGACAATATCACGCAAAATTAGCAAAAATTTCTGTGATTTTTATTTTATCAATATCAAAAAAAAAAATACAGTCTTTACATAAGTGGTTTCACAGTTATTTAACTACCATGTTGGAATTCATTTAATAAATTATATTTTATAGCATTGCTCAAACAAGTTTTTCGTTTGTATACAAGACAAATTACGTTTGGTTATAGGATCTTGTGTTTTCACGGCGACCACGACAGTAAATACCTAATTGACACGAATTTTATTATTTAATCGCGCTCTGCTGCAACATAAAAAAACATAAATTCGCTAGCGGCCGGACTGGTTGGGATCATGTCTGAATCCTTATGGGGTTCTTAATAACGTAACCGGACGTGGGTAGAAATTCACGACGTGACATTTTGAAGATTTGGAAAGAAATTTAATCAATTTAAATTATATAAAAGCTAAAAATTAGGTTGTACTATGAATAAGTCAGGATGACTTGACAACTAAATAGGATGGTGTAGATTATTATATATTATTTAATTACCGACATATTTATTTATTACAACTTTTGTAATTTTTTATTTTATTTTAAAACAAACGAATTTTTTCTCCAGGATGTTATTTTATTTATTTGATCGACGTCGTATTTTGAAAAAGGCTTAAGCGCCAAAAATTCGAAATTTTGGTTAGAATTCCTTATGGGATATAAACAACACTTCTATCGATTCCTACTCATGGATGTAGAAATATATCGATACACTGTATCGAGATGAAAAATTAGAAATAGCTAAAACATCGACTATTAATGAAGTAAACACCAAATATAGACGACTCTCTGTCGTCACTCTGACCTTGACCAGTGCAAGAAGCCTTCAAAATATATTGTAAATATAAAAGTTTTGCCACCTTAATAAACTCCTACTCTAAATAGAATTTAAAAACCTGTATATTGTTATTTGGAGAAAAAACGTTTCATGTGATTCATGTAGCTTCCTAAATGGCGCTTACACCTTTTTCAAAAAACGACGTTGATGTAATTAAGAGTATTTAACATTATAATAATGTTAATACGAAGCGAGACTATATAATGCGGGTAATGTAGCCACTTAGTGCCGTGTTCCGTCAGTTATACAGTCGAATCGGATCGGATCCTGTCGGATAGGATCCAATGCACTTGTAGCTCCTAAGTTCTCAGGTGTTTGTTTTTTTTCGCGGAAAGCAGTAGTTATCGGATCGGATCGAGTCTAATGTAGGCTTAGTCCTACTTTCCTTTAGGAATATTTGGGCATCTTTTCAACAACAAGAGCATCAAAAATTTTTTTTTCTTTACTTTTAATATGTAATAAAATTCGGTTTGTATCTCATTTCTAATTATCTTTGTAAAAATACTATAGATACATAATTATGCTCACACAAATGTATTAGACTCTCAATTATTCAATATTTTGTACGTTGACTAAAAACTGTTGATGTTCCTGTTGTATTCTGTTTTTCATTTCCTTTTATTTGTTATTGTTATCTTAGATTTTCTTCTTCTGAAATATTAGTTCAACTGTTATTATACTTTATATATATATATATATATATATATATATATATATATATATATATATATATATAATTTGTTTCTCTATCCTGATATCACAGAACGCCGTCGACGTCAGATGTTGAAAATGTCCACACCCTCTCAACGTATTTACTGAAGTGTTGAGGGATCAAAGCCATCAATGCTTATGTAACTCCGTAAAATGCTTTACACTTCCGTAAACACATTTTACAAAGCAGTTTCCAACCGCTTACATTTCCTAAGAAAACCAATCAATCAGATTTCCTCAACACAGTAGAGAAGATTTCTATATATTTTTCTCCATTACCACAAGCCTCTTGGAAATATGCTTCATTTCCAGATACGACGGAAATGATTTTCTCCAATTATTAGAAGTGCCTATTCACCGAGTTATTGAATAGTGAATTGCATTTAGTTTTTATTTCATAGCTCCCTTAAGAGCTCACGAAGAAAAGCTATTTTTTTCTCAATAAATATGACAAGAATTACTTCGGATTTAAAAAGTAAACCCCGCGATTGCCTTCGTCTAGGGGACGGACTCATTAGAAGTGCATCATCTTCGGGCTTGGTTACTCATGGAATACAACTTGGTCGAAATAATGTTGTAACTGCCTGATTTATTCTTTAACGGTGATTGGGCCAAGGAAAAGTCGGACAAACCACTGTGCTTATTCAGACAAACGCCTCGAATCATCTCTTAAAGGGGTAAGTGACGATCACTCTACTCCAAATACTCCACGCCAGATGGAACATGGAACAAACGTGTGTGGATTTTTTAGATTAATGAGTAGCTGGCCCTAAAATTCATACAAGATGCAATCACTCCAACCACAATTTCAACCTCTATAAAATTATTAAAAAAATTCATTTGAAGAAAGTGGGTCATGGGAGAGATAATCTGATGGAGCGATGGCTAGACTGTATGGTGAGTGTAGCAGAAATTTGATCCCCTGAAGATTTTTCAACTTTTCCTTGGTCCGACTGGAAGTGTGAGGTGAACCAAAGCTGGGTAACACTGTAATAATTTCGCATGATTCCTATTTAACTGTTCGTAGTGGAATCCGAATCATAGAACATCCGTCAGAACCTCATGAGATCTCATCAATATCCAATGATGGTCTTCCTGATGCCTTCTTCCGTTCCAAGGACCTATTTTCACTACTGATTTTTTTTTAAGCAACGCCGCGCTGTGCGATAATCAAGGATACCTTCACCTTCAGTTTAAATAATGTCACGTCTTGCATCAGCGGTTGTAATTTTGTTTACTATTTTCTTTTTAATATAGGAATATTTCCTAAGAAACCATCTTTCTTGTTCGATTGCGAATGATGAACTGAGGCTTTATTGCAAGGGTGAAACGCTTAAAAACTAGTTTACTTAATCCTTCAGACGAGAATATTGGTTATTAGTAAACATTGAATAGGTATGAAGTACATATTCTCATTTCTGGATAAAAATTTGATAAAACCGTAATATTTTTTTTTTATACACCCCCATAATAAAAATTGTCGGTCAGCAGACACAACATAGTTAAAATTTACTGTATTGACAGTCAATATGTCATCTATATGTCAAAAATATAGATATGAATAACTGACAAATTTGTTATTTTTATCTTACAACTAAAAACGTTAAAAAATGTAAATAACGACTAAAAGTAAATAAATATTTTTAGCGGATTTATAATTAATAATATGCTTAAAATTTCCATTATATTTTTATTTTTGAAATAAAGATTAATTTCTATATTTTTCTTCCTATGGTAGAGACACTATTTTTATCCCATTAGTTCTCAAGAGTTATATTAATCTGTAAATTTAAATAATTGTTGGCAGTAATTATTATGAAATACGCGTTAACGTGTATGCATTAGCATAGATCACTATTTATCGGTAAAAAATGGAACGAATGACCGTCGGTGGGATCCTTGAAATCATCTTGATTCCACGCACTCCAATTGCTCCACTTCATTGTTCCATTTGGAGTGAGCGTTCTTCTAGTGCCTAAGTAGCAGCCTTTACGTTCTCGAGTGCTTGAATCTGACATCTTCAGCATAGGAGACCGTCTATCTCACTTCCCTTTTAATATTAAATAATTTACTACTGAAATTGAATAAATATAAAAAATTAATAAACTAAAAATTATATATAAAGAAACACAATACAATAGAAATACAGAAGAAATACAACAGTCTATTGGGTGTTAAATAAGCCTATAATTCCAATCGACAGCACTCGACGGATTGCTGCAAAATTAAAATTATGTATCACATGATACAGATTAATTTTCATTTCGTTTGAGTGTAGAATTATTCGTAAAAGCCGAAATAATTTACGAGTATTTCAAACTTTTTAAAAAAAAATATATTTACTCTGGCAGGCATGTATACTGTTCTCCACAACAAACAATAGACCGGAAAAAATATTTTTTTTATCATTAGCTCTAAAATAAACAAGACAAATATGTAAATAAAACAAAACAAAGCATCACTTCTGAATGGACGGCTAACATGATATACAATATTAAAATATTTTCCAGTTCGCAGTGTACCGAAAGGAATTTTAAATATAACGAGAGGAATTAAATATGTTATTTCTACGAATCGGCCGAATGCTAAAATTTAATAACGTTTGGTTATTAATAAAGCTCACAATAAATTTATTACTTTTTCGTGTTGGATGTTTTATTTATTATATTCTGTACTCGGAACCACGCAAATGTATTCCATCTGAGTTCTTTCTCCCAGATCCCTTTTAACCTTTCAGGCTTTTTACCTCTTATTTCCTCAATCTATCCTTCTCTTCAGATTTTTTTAATTAACCAACAGGGATGTTTAATTAAAACAAAAAGAAAATTGTTATATTCCTCTCGATAAAGGCATTCCTTTCCTGTAATATTAAATCTTTTGAGCTCTTCTTAAATCAAATAAGCTGAGCTACCTTGGCCATTGAAGCTCTACAACTAATAAATGTGTTTTTTTAGTTTTTCTTTGTTTCATTTAGACTCAGTCCAAATAATAGAATTGATTTTCTTATTGTTGTAATAAGAACTTTTCTTCTTAGAAACTTACTTAAAAAAAATCTTCATTCTATTTTAAGTTAATTCTCGGCTTCAGTTAGATTTTTTATTTCCGCGCTCTTATAGACACACTGTGTTTATATAGTTGTGCCAAATGATACAGTGTCCATTGCAAAATATCACCAAAACACCATTTCTTCAATACAAGAACTTCTTAAGCTGGTTATAGTTTGTGCATTTCATTTTTATTATAAACTCATTTAATATTTTTGAAATTAGTATTAAGCACTCTAAAGTTATGTATTTATAGTTATTTCATTAAATTACGCACTATTTTGTTTTGTTTTACTGCCTGTAATTGGGCATTAGCCTGTTGGCTGATGATGCTAATAAATAAAAAAAATTAAATAAATAAATCAGCATCTTGAATGCTTTTCCTTAATAATAATAATCCATTTTTAAAATAATTTTAAAGAATTCATATAACACTTTAAGAAATATTCTCAGTCTTCCCTCACAAAAGTACAATAAAATAGTCGAATTCTGTGCGCTGTATATTTTTGGTATTCAAACTGAAAATAAATTTTAAAAGTTTGCATTAAGTTTCCATAGTGTAACATCGATTATATAATTGACATTCCCTATAAGTCCAATATGATGCATCTTTGCTAATACTAGTCCCATTTCGATGATTGTTTTTTTTTTTTTTTTTTGAGGGGGGAGAAGGTTTAGGGAATTTAATCTTAGAAATCATCAACAAAATGAATTATAAAATGTATAATTTTTGAGTTGTTCGCAAATAAAGTATTATTTTAGTCATAACCTTTTCTCTTGAATTTTCTAGGGGACATACTACATACATAAAAAATTTAATTGCTTCACAATTGCCAGAGCCGTTTTCGAGAAAATTGTAAAAAAAAGGTGTAAAATCGATTATACAAAGTGGCACTTTACAGTGACAGACGCGCACCCACACACGGACCATTTTACGAGGTTTGGTTATTTGGACTTGGGGATTTTCCGTTGAAAACTCAAATTCGAATTTTTTCACGAACAATTACTATATATTTCATATATATTTAAGGAAAACTAAAATTTTCGAAGTTAAAAAAATATATAAAAGTTTACAAGAACTTACAGTACTTCTTAATATGCATTGTTAAAGAGAAGAAAAATTTCCATACGATAAAAGTACGATTATCAAGATTAAATGCTATTACCGAAGGACCAAGCCTAATCAGAAATAGTTTGATTATTTTTTTTTTTAATTAGTTAACGTAAAATAAAAAACACCATAGTTACATATTCTAAAGCCACGTAATTCACAATAATTTTATCAATAATTAAGATTACCATTGAAAATAAAATAATTAATGGCAAATTGTTTACCAAGTTAAAAACCACTTCATCAAAGGAACTTCGAACCTTTGATGAGGCTGTTTTTTCAATCACGTTTTTTCGCACTTGCTTTTTTGTTTCCTAAAAAAAGAAATTTCCTGGGATAAATAAATACGCCTATCAATTTATGAGACACAAAAATCCTTATTCTAAATGGTTAAGCAAAATATTTTCATGGGATCTCGAAATACATTTTGCAAGCATGCCGAAATAATACGTATTACATTGTAGGATAAAACTGGATATGTTGAAATTTTGAGCAGAAAAAAAAAATTCTTGCAAATATGTGAATTTTAAAACTATGACATGAAATATTGAATATATTGTTATAATACATTACAATTCATTTATCATAAAATCATTAAATGCATCATAATAAGCATTGAATCTGTATTGTTTTCATAAAAAGTTTATTTTATCAGTCAGAATTACACTAAGTGAATGCAATGAGTTAAATCTGTCATTTATTAACAAAAGCTAAGTTAATGAATGAATAATATAAACACAAAGCCATTCCAAATAATTATATAATGTATAAATAAACCTGTTGGAAAGATGCTCGGCTGTGATAACGATTCTAATTAATAACTTTTCTGGTATCATTCAGGAGTAAATATTCTAAAATACAAAATAAAAAAGTTATATTTATTTAGTATTATTTTTTTTTTTAGGAAAGAATAATAAGTTAAGTGTTAAACTCTGCGACATCATTGAAAAATATTTACTGATCAATCAAATCAAGAGCTATAAATGGTATATAATTAACAGAATTAAGATGACATTGCTGAATGAGTTGCTGACAGAAGAGAATATATAATTCTATTTACAGTGACTTTGGCATTAGGGCAAACATGGAGCTCGCTGAATAACTTGATAAGGGAAACGTATGACAAGGAATGGGATACAGGAATGTTCAGGAAGGAGCTGAAACAATGAGTGACTCGAGTTTGCTAACAGGAACTAACTAGTTGTACAATTCTCTAACTAAATATTAATCTCTTTGGTGCCTCTTCATCATGAACGTTGCTCTTAACTGCTCTAAATGTATATATCAATCAAAATTTAAATATGTATGATTTATGCAAATTATTAAAATAAAAAAATCCCCCATATGCCTTTTCTTACCGCTTTGGGTAATCAGTTGCCGTACGCATAATAGTATGGAAGGATCAATATCATTGGGGATTGATAAATTATTTGCCACTTTTATAATTTTGTTTTTATTTAAGACTAGCTTCAAATATAATACATTCATCTTCAGCCCTAAAAACGCACAAAAATTCAAAATTAAGCAATTTAAAATACAGTTTGGTATTATTATACATATTAGATTAAATGCATAGATTATAAAACATTTAGATTATAAAACATTTAGGAATTACGAATTTAATTAAGATAAGAAATCACTTTGGGTAATGTCAGATATAAAAATTGATTGCGTTATGTTCATTAATGATGGTCCTATTAAGAATTTTTTTTTTATGTTTAGCTTTATTGATGATCAAATTATCTTTCAAATGAGCATCTGCAATGCTGAGTTATGCACAAATAAGATTTTATTTTCTTCGTAATTTTTTTCTTCGAGATGTACTATATATGTAAATTTAAAGGCTTTAATGAGAAGTTTTATAAAAGCTTCATCAAAATCGTTAGAGCCGTTTTGGCTCTATTGCCTATTAAAAAAAAAAAAAATTAAAAGTCCACCCGTTGAAGAAATAATCATGGCACAGATATTCCAATAGTCAAATGTTATTTGCTTTCAGAGACTCTGAAACGCTTAGATTCGTTTGACCCCTCTTTTTTGAAGGGCTTTGGTATAATGATCCTGAAACACTTTGTATTTTTGTTATACCTCCATAAATGGCCGATTTATTCCAAAAGGCCGCCATTTTGAAACGAAATTGCGGATCGTAATGTCGTGCTTCGAGGATCATCCTGGGGTGGCCTGTGACTTTGGTGCCAAATCTAAAAAAAAATGGCCCCGTTATATCAGGTGAAAAGCCGCGGACGGACGAATTATTTATTTTTTTATTCTATCTATGTCGAAATGTAAAACCTAAAATTTAAAGGGGAAGGGGTTATTTTTTTTTTCGGTCGATTACAAATGATCATTATTGAAAATAATAAACCAAAAAATAAAAACAAAAACTCATCAAGAGACTGACATTCCAATTTCAGTTAACTCTGTGCAATGCTTCTACTAATTATGAATAATTGAAAAGAACGATTACCGTAATTTAATAAAAAGTAATTATTTATTTCTTATGAATTATAATTTATTTTATTTTATAGAATGCGAATTCTCTGTAAAAAAATACCCACTCAAAATTTGAGATTTTATGTTCCAAGATACGTAGAATCCAAAAAAAACGAATAGAAAAAATCCGTTCGTCCGTTGCACACGGATTTTCTCCGAGCTACTGGGCCGACTTTATTTTTTATAATTTGAGATTTGGCACAAAGTCACCTCAGGATGATCCTCGGAACTCGAAATTACTATCCGCCATTTTGTTTAATAATGCCGGCCAATTCGCTGTTTCGTACGCTCATATTTCTGTCATTTATGAAGATAAACAATAGGACAATAGAAGTTCATGAAGATGAACAATAGAGTAGTATTTTGGGATCATTATACCAAAGCCTTGAAAAAACAATAAAAAAATTTGTAAAAAAAAAAAGAATATAATTCTTGTATAATAATAAATCATTGTGTAATAATTTGTAGCATTTTTTGATATTGCTTCTCAACATCCTGATAATTTGTTTTTATTTAAAAGGAATATTTCCAACCCTTAAAAACGCAAGAGCTGTTTGATTCAATTGATCCGATGATAAATTATGATATTAATTCGCCATTTCGCCTTTTTGAATTAGAAAATCCAAACCCTTTGCAACTGATTAAAAAAAAAAAGTGCGGATTTCGAAAAGAATGGATTAATTTAAAATATAAATATCTTAACCATTTATTTCAGACATACTGAAACGAATCTGTTGGTCGAAGCATACTTAACTATATAAATAAATACAAATGCATATGCATACAAATACAATAAAAATAAATATATGCTGAACGGCACATTTACGGGGGAAAAGTCCTCAAGGACACCTAAGTAAATATTCCGAAGGAGAAGGAATGAAACATGAGAGATAGGAAGGGATTTGAAAGGTCAATCTCCTTTGCGAAGAATCCTTCCATTTTCTCTGTTTTCCTTGGGTGGGGGTTAATGTTCTTTATTTCAGATTTTTCATTGAAGAAATGTTTTAAAGCAGTTCTTATTTATTCTTGTCTTACAATAGAAATAATTTAATCACCATTGGATACCGACAAATATTACCGCAATGCTATCCACAGTTTCTATTCAATAAACTCTATAGTTTTACATTACTACCCGAATTAAATTTTCTTTTCTAAGAATGAAACTATAATTAATTTAGGCAATGATTGTCAGTTATATTTTGTGGAAAATCGAATTCTTTTTTATGATTCACCACTCATTTTTTTATTAGCGTGTCAGTTCCGTGTTTCCATATCAGTGACACACCTACGGCCACAGTGGGAAAAATTGTCGATTTAATGGCCAAAATTCTATAACTGTTGATTAAAAGACGATAAACCAAAAATTCTTATTTCATTTATGGGCAGGGAATATCTTCTACTAGTGAGAGTGAAAAAATTATGAACAGAGTGTCTCCGGATCTTTGGAATTAATGTTTTTCTTAATTATTTCATCACTTTATTTTAAATAAAACGGTTTATTAGGTATAGGACCATCAAAAGAGGAAGAAATGAACTAATATCCTTCTCTATAGAGCTTTTTACGCGCATAATTGCCTTTTTCAAGTATTTACTACGTTTACAAGATTTATAAATAATTATTATTAAAAAAAAATTAGTTAACAATATACTATTTTTTTATTTATTCGAAATTTATCGTGTGTATAAAAATTATAAATGGCAAATAAAATAACTTGACGCATATTTTAGGCTTATATCTAAGTTAATGGCCTAAAAATTTAGGTAATGTTTAAAAACAGGGCTTCTGATCATCAAATCGTTCATTGATCGCATTTGATCGATTAAATTGTATCGTGGTATTTTAGTACCATACACCATTTACTACTGTGAAAAAATTAAAACCATCTATTGCCAGCTAAAATTTTTATTTTTACAAAAATATTATTTTGTTTAATAATTGATATATTTAATATGGTCGAAATTATATCGCAATAATTATTTAATATTCTTACAGACATTTCCATTTTCTAAAATATAGTAAGTGCAATAAAACAAATAATAAAATAAAATAAAACAAAATTTTAGGTGGCAACAGATGGTTTTAATTTTTTTAATTAAAAAAAAAATATTAAAATATGATTAGTAGACAAAACTGACATTGAATTGCGCCGGAAATGTCGAAACCCCGTTCAAATCTGTCGAATATCATTTTCCAGTGATACAGAAACACTGTCACTCCACTGGTACGCTACGGACATGTGTAAATGGCCCTTTATACTCTTTTTAAGTTCCTATAAATGTTTTATTTTCAGTCAGTAGATCATATTTCTAAAATACTGTCTGTTTCAATTGAGAACATTCATCTAAGGAACATTCTTTTAATTTAGTAAACTGCAAATATATTGTGAATGAATGAAAATTAATCTTATCCCTCCCAACACCAGCTGAAAAAAATTATTCTAAATTTTTTTTCTTTTATATATATATATATATATATATATATATATATATATATATATATATATATATATATATAAAATATATGATAAAAAAAATATAATAAATATGATAAATAAATATATATGAAAAAGTCAGGGATTGATAAATTATTTGCAATTACAATAATTTTGTTTTTATCGAAAACTAGTTTCGAATTCACACAAAAACATAAAAATTCAAAAATAAGCAATTCAAAATACAGTTTGGTATTATTATACATATCAAATTAAATGTAATATAAATTAGTATTATAAAACATTTATGAATTATGAATTTAATTAAGACAAGAAATCAAATACATGTTGGTACTCACCAAGGTTTAAGTAGATTATATCAAACAGAAATTTTTTTATTGGTTTGTTCTCGCACTGAAATAGTAATGGAAGAAATGTGGGTTTTTTATAGGTAAATGATTTAGGGGTCGGGGTTTTCCAGTAATTCCGGTGAGTAATTGCTTTTTCTGTTATGGATGGGAATAAATATAACATTGGACTATTGGAGATATTAATTTAGCCATTTAAGCAAAAATCTGGAGGATTTTATTATTTTATGTGCTTCATATTTAATTTGAAAATGTTTTCAACGCGATGTCTTACTTTAACTCCTGAGTCTTTAATGGAATTATGGATTTTTTCATTTAAATGAATTGTAAAGTTGGAATCCTCTGTCTTATTATTATAAGCATTTATATGTTCCTATAATATCTGATTTAGTGATCTTCCAGTTTTTACAGTTTGCGTATGCTTTTAGAACTGAAGATGAATGTATAACATTCGAAACTAATTTTCAATAAAAACAAAATTATAGAAGTGGCAAATAATTTATCGATCTCTAATTAGATTGGTCTTTTTATACCATCATGCGGGCAGATCGACAGCTTTATACCATCGACAGATTTATACCATCGACAGCGCGAATTCATTACTGATAGTTTAAAGAAAAGTATAAGATATTTCATAAATTTACCTTTGTTTTTACGAGCATGGCATACAATTTCATTTTAGACGTGCGATATAAAACAAAATTTTATTGACTTTAATATTACCGACTTATTAGGAATGTGTGTTACTACCTAAGATTTGTATCGGGATTAATAGTTAGGGGGGAAAAAATAACTCAATTATTAGGGACAATTTTTACGCCAACATTTAACATAATTAAAAAATAACATAATTAAATATTCGCTACAAACATAAATCATTTGATAATAACGATATCAATTTAAAGTTTTGACCACGGTGCATTTGACCCTGAGAAATAATTCCATTTGTGAGTTCAGGAAAAGAAGTAATGGTAAGTGTAATGCAAAAAACATTATGAATGATGATAATAAAAAAAAAAAAATGAAGTTAATTTTATTTTTAAAATAAAATTTTAGCTAGGGAATAAAAAAAGTTTCATATCATTCATAGGTCGAAACTGCAAAAAAATTGTATATGATGAGTTCTAGTAAGTCCGCTGAATAAATCACTACATATTGCTAAAGGGGTGTACTGTAGCGGTATTTAGTGATATATCGGTCAAGAGTATTGAGTTAAATCGAATTCCATCAATATATTGACACCGTCTGAGGGGTATATTGTTGCAATATGGAACGCGTTTGATATATACACCACGTTATATATATATTTAATTTTTCTTCTTCCGTTGGCACTATGTGGTTTTTTACAGACATTTTATCGCTTGCGAGAGCACCGAGGTCACCCAACCTCATGTTGCTGCGAACGATGGTCTCCATGGTGCAGCGGAAGGCTACCCATAGTTCCATAACTTTGGGTACAATTCGGCAATATCCTTCTACGACAACTCACCTGGATTCTAGGACAGTGAGAAATCGAATTATGGCTGTTCGGGGTCAGCAGGTGCACGAAGACCAATATTTCTTTTCCCGAAGCAGACCGTCCATGGACCAAACCTTCGGGCGGTTACACGATTTATAATTTAGGTGCTTGGGGTAGGGTCTACATTCCTACGCCCGATCTGTGTGAGTTGCCTCTAATAGACTGACGGGCCTGACACACCCAAGGGGATGGGAATAATCACTTGGAGCATGTCGAGCAGCATAGCTAACCACGATGAGCGGTCACCCATCCAACTATTAACCACGCTCGATGTTGCTTAATTTTTATTAATTATTGCATGCGCCTTAGTCCACTCGGTTAAATATTTATATATGTCTTAAGTTATTTTTATATGGTGAAGGTGCCCCTGTTATTTTGCCAGGCAATAAATTTATTCATGAACATCCAGCACTACATTTTAGATAATAAAATTAAAACAGGAACATATGTCCGGTTAGTGAATTTTCCTCTTGAAGGTTCCGATCACAAAATAAGGACCATTGAAAAATTTAATTTTAATTTTACAAGGCATAATAATTAAGCTCTTGGATTGTAATATGGAATTCAGTTTTATAATTCCTAGAATCGATATTGCAAGACTAAAACGAAAAAATCAAAACAGCGAATAACAGGAGATAGGAAATGAAATCGGAAGGAGGCGAAGTTGTCAAGGAAAAGAAACGAACGGGATCTATTGGAAAAATCTACAGGGCGAGTTGTCGATGCGGAAATGGAATCTTTATTTCGGTTCCCTATAAGGCATCATTCACGCTTGATAAAATCAAATTCGTAGCTCTCATGTTGGATCGGAGTGTCTTGTCAACATTGATCTTTGATGCATAACATCTTTATATCATTTGCCAATGTTATTAGCATATGGAATAAGTTGAATGGAGAGCAGTGCCCGACAGTAGCTATCTTTAGATAATGCTTAAAGATTATACTTAAGAAATAATGGATATTATATACCTATGATAGCAATGATCGGCATTTCAGGATTAATAACTTAATCCTCTCATATGATATTCTCAGACGTGAGAACCACGTAACATGATTCTTTCCCAACTTTTGTAGAACGAACCAGTACTCTTTCTATGTTCTAAAAAAAAGTAACAGATATGAGAGCTGCATAACGATCAGGCCAAAAGATGAGAATAATAAGTAAGATTATTATGAAATTTGAAAAATTTGGATGATATAAGGCAGGTATGCCCAACCCAAGGCAAGGATGTCACGATGTGGCACGCTGGGGGTTCGGAATTGGCCCGCGGCCGGCCAATAGGTATTTAAACTGTTTTTTCTTAATATCGCTATTAAAAAAAAAAAAAAATGATTCAGTTCTCTTTCTTGGATCAAAAAGTAATTTAACAAAAGAGGAAAACATATTTTAAAAAGCAAGCGCACATAACAGGGGGGCCACAATACACCAATTTTTCACTGACGAGTTCAGTTACGCCTTATAACTTGAGCACTTTTTATACCTTCTTGCTTTCATAGTTAGGGGCAGAAAAATATAAATAAAGAATAGGATCTGCTTCGCTTTGGAGAGGATAAAGAATAACTTAATTAAGAAATTAAATTAATTCCGTAATTCAGTCCGGGGATATCATTTACTCCCTTGGGAAATTGTTTAAAGAGCATGCTGTCTGTAACGCATTTTATATAATTTGTTTATTAAAATTGGACAAGAAATTAAGCCTTCTTGGGGTACTAATAATATATTACTGACTTATTAGCAGTTGCCTATATGCCTGTGATTATATGCCTATAACAAACAAATTTACTATATTAGGAATAATATAAATACTCACGTCAGATACATTTTAGTAATTATTGATGGAATTCGGAAATTAGTAAAAGTAAACACACAAATTACTAAAAATAAAAACCTCTAAATCAAACAACATGAATAAAGCAGTAAAACAGAAAAATAGAAAATTTTGAAACGCTTACGGTGATATCTGTGAGATGCAATTGGAACTAGAATGCACCAGAGATTAGGATCAAGGACAACAAACTATTGATATATGTCAGGGTTCCAAAATAACAGTAAAATTTTATTTTTGAAAAAGTTCTAGTTCTAAGTTAAACTTTTTGAAACAGTTCATGCAAGAACTTTTATGTCAATTATTAGTTCTGACGGGAACTTTTTTGTCAAAACTTATATAGTAAAAATTCTTTGAGAACTTTATCGCAAGAACTTTTATAATAAAAGTTCGTTGAGAACTTTATCGTAAGAACATTTATAAGTTCTATATTATAAAAGTTCCCAAGGAAATGTGGAAAATGTTTATGGAATTTTGTCTTGTAAGGTTTTCTAATTTTAAAATGTTGTTTCTTTAAATAAACATTCAGAAGATGATATAATTAAATTAAAGCAATTTTTCTATTTAATTAAAAATCAAATGTTAAATAAACTAAATAAAAAGTTAATTTTTTTTGTTCTTTTATTTCAAATTGTATTATCTATGTTTTTTGTTAAAAGATTTTTTATTTTTTTCAACATTAGTGCTGCCTCCCGAGGTTTCTCCCACCTCCCAAAGGTGCATTCGCCTTTCCTCCCTCTAGAAAATTAGAAATCGTGCCTCTGACAAGATTTGACATGTAATGAAATGTCACCGAGTGATTTTAGTACGCATATCATTCAGCAATAATAAGACAAGCAATTGGATGTCGAGCCACGGATCGGGACGGTACTTCGATGTTTTAATTTAAGAATTATGAAGTGGATCGGGACGACGGAAATGAGGAGAAGGGAGCATCTTGAGCCTTTCTCAATCCTAAGTGGCCTGTTGCCTTCCAATAATAAGATTACTGTTAACTGGGTCATCGGCAACCTTCCACCTGTCCTGCCTTGGGCCCTTAATAGCATCATCGTCCGCAGGCCCCCTCTTGTCAGATTATTCCTCCTAAAAAGTTAGCAAGTTTTTGGAGTAATTAAAAAAAAAATGCAAAATACGCCTTTAAAATTCAAACAAGAATAATATCTTATATAACTTATCAATTCAGCCATTTTTAAACTATATTACCATGTCACCTATCACCAATATTGAAATATTACTAAAAGTAGTATTTATTTTTAAATTTTAACTTTCACGTATTCTATTTTGGCACATTGGTTCATTTATTTTTTTTAGTTGACATGGAATTTCAAAAAAAAATATTTAAAACAAATATTTTATATCAAAATTTCAACAATTTAAAAACCATAAATTAAATATTATACTTTTGTGCGCTATGTTTTATTCTTAATTAAATATATATATATATATATATATATATATATATATATATATATATATATATACTTTACAAAATAACTTAGTACGTTTACAAAATTGGCACTCGCTTTGGACACATGCGGTTAAATCATGGCAAATCACATGTAACTTTCACACTTCGACGAGACACGGGTACTCCAGTTTATATCGGCGACCAACAAAGTCTTCAGACGGATACAGTACGCTCGCTACCTTGGATTAATATCCGACCGAAGGATGCCCATACGTCAACATGAAAAGAAAGACTCAACAAACGACTAAAATGACTGTACTCCCATTTTTCCAAACCATCAAAACTAAAAATCAGTCATAAATTGAATACATACCTACTTAAACCCGTATAGACTGGCGCCTCACAGATTTACGGTTTAGCAAAAAAGACTCAATTACAAAAACTGCAATCTTTTCAATCCAAAATCCAACAGTCTGATAACAGAAGCTCCTTGGTACGTAGACAACAAAATTCTACATACCGGCTTACAGCAACCAACTATCGACCAACACATACGTACTCTTTACTCCCGTTTCTATAATAACCTGCACAGCAGACTAATAAGCGATAAGGGTACGGCTGGCATATCCATTAGGAGAAGGCTAAAAAGGAGCTGGATCAGAGATCTCTTTTTCTGAATTAAAGTACTAATTCAAGATCGGGAAGAGGTGCTGCTGGAAACTATCCTTCCTCATCCTACATGGCGTATATCCATTATATACATAATCATTTGCTTATTGTCACTTTTTTATTTGACAGGTGCAAATATCTTGTTGAAACTTAAAAAAAAAAAAAATAATAATGCACGTCTTTGGTCTTGAAAGCTCAAAATGATACTGTGCAAAAAAAAAAAAAAAAAATTCTTATTTTCATTCCTTTTTATTTTCCTTACAATTTTTTCATCGATCAGCGAAAGTAATACAATGAAACCAAATTAACGCGCGTAAAATTGTTCAAATATTTTAAGGTGCTTTACACCTCGGTCTAATTCCACAAATATGCCGAATCCTATAGAGGAAAAGGCCTTTGTCTAATTTCTGCGAAAACATTATATTCCCCTTAGGTCTAAGAGATTGTAAACACATTTGTTTGGGTTTTTCATAATCGGATTTCATGGGAGCCCATCATGAAATGAATTTCAGTAGAATCCATTACTTCTTAAATTCCATTCTTGCCAGAAGTTTGCTTTTATACTTCTTAGCTTTTGCGTGGCTTTCACTTTTGCATTTTTTTATCTACTTAAATTTATATTATTTCATTTTGGAATTTTTCAGGTTTGTTTCATTGTGATTTAAGTATTTTATAGGTTCTAGATTTCAGTGATTTAGTTTTTTTGTATCCTTCAACAGATTCTTTGTATTAATAAATACTTTAAAACTATTTTTTCTCATAAATATTGCATCGATTCTATTCATTTATGAATATCGGATGATTTTGGATCAATTAAGTCAAGAGAAATAGCGAAAATTACAAAAATAAAAAAATAGGTGGGGTCCTTATGTACTCCACCCGGTATTAAGAATATTTTTTTTCACCTGGTGTTAGAGGGACTAGTTAAAAATTCACACCGTTGCAATTTTACCTGTGGAATTAACTCAAAAATCATGATTTTTAGAGTTTTGAAGTTGTTGCAGAATTTTAAATAGTATCTATCCAGAGCACTCCTTATTTTGATATTCCAGTCATTAAAGATTCAGAAAAAAATTTTAATTATAGAAGTTTATATAAGTGTTTTTGGGGTGCTGAAACCAAATTTTAGGTTTACTACCTCGCCAGCCTCCGGCTTCATCACGAAAATATAAAAAAAAAAACTTTTTTTAGCATTTTGCTGAAAAAACAAGAAAACTGAGCATTTAAAAAAAAAAGATGAACCTTCTTTATAACATTAAAGTAGTTAAAATTTCCAATAAAATGGGTATATTGCATTTAATTTTAGGCGAACCTCCGACACCGCTAGATCGCGCTAAACAACGGGAACTTTTTAATTCAGTAAATAAAGGATTTTCGAGGAAGGTATAGAAGTTTTGTTCTCAGTGATTCTATATGTTTTTTTTTTGGGAGAAGGAGGGGGTGCTGAATCCGAATTTCATGTGTGCCAGCTCGCCAGCCGCCAGTTTCACAATGAAATTAAAAAAAAAAACACCTAAATGTTGTAACTTGTTTTCAGGTTTTCGCTTATAGCTAGAGAAGTAATCATATTACATTTCATTTTTGGACGAACTGCAACGCCGCACAGTGGGAAAAATTGTCAATTTAGTGGCCAAAATTCTATAACTATGGTAAAAAGACGAACAAAATATTCTTTTTTCATTTATGGAATGCCCTTTATTAGTGAGAGTGAAAAATTATGAACAGGGTGTTTAAATGAAATAGTTTATCCTAATAAACCAACAAAAGGGGAAGAAATGAACTAATATCCTTTTCTATAGAGCTTTCTAAATATATAATTGCCTATTTCAGGTATTTACTATGTTTACAAGATTAATAAATAATTATTATTTCAAGAAAAAAATTTAAACTAACAGTATATTTTTTTATTCGAAATTTATCGTGTGTACAAAAATTATAAAGGACATTTTTTTTAATAACTGGTATGTTTTAAATGGTCGAAATTATATCGCAATTGTTATTTAATATTTTTACCGACATTTCCACATTTTTAAAATATAGTAAGTGTAATAAAAATAAATAAAAAGAAATAAAAAAAAAAGAAAACAAACATTTTAGGTGGCAACCGATGTTTTTAATTTTTTTCACAGTAGTCGATGGTCTATGGTACTAAATAAAATACATGATACAAATTGATAGACCAAATGTGATCAATCAATGCTATACAGATTTATAGTTCTGAAGCCCTATTTTTAAACATTACAAATAATTTTAGGCCATTAACTTAGGCATAAGCCTAAAATATGCTTCAAGTTATCTTATTTGTCATTTATAATTTTTGTACACACTATAAATTTCGAATTAATTAGTAATTAGTAAATACCTGAAAAATGCAATTATATACGTAGAAAGCTCTATAGAGAAGGATATTAGTTCATTTCTTCCCCTTTTGATGGTCCTATACTTTATAAACTGATTTATTTAAAATAAAGTAATGAAATAATAAATTTCAAAGGCCCGGAAACACCATGTATATAATTTGTTCACTCTCACTAATAAAGGACATTCCATGCTCATAAAAGAAAAAAGAATTTTTTGTTTATCGTCATTTAATCAAAAGCTATAGAATTTCGGCCACTAAATCGACAACTTTTCCCACTGTGTGCCGCAAGAGCGCACTAAAAAAAGGCCACTTTTTGGCCCTCTGTGAAAAACGCCCTTCTTATTGTACCATGGTGCCATAAAATCTAAAATTCGGACCCACCAACCAAAAAAGAATATAGAATCGTTGAGAAAAATACTTCTCATTGTTGACCGGACTAGACATGGAAAACGGAGAAGAAGAGAAAATCCCTGAAGCTAATAAGAGACAGCTTGGATGCCCCTTGAAGGACACTGCAGGGTTTCCTCCAAGAGCTATGCTCAAATATTTGGTCTCCGAAAGGAGCGGGATGATCCGACAAAAGGAACATGCTTTCATTCTCTCCCCTAATTGCTCTTTGCAATTTAACTTCCATTGTCTCCTTTCACGAATTCATTTTAATTAATAATACCTCTCCTCCCCCCCTTGTATCCCTCTTCCTCTCTTCCCTTTAACAAAAAGTTCCCTCATTCAGCAAATACTTCTCTTCATTTTCATTCCCTTGTCTTTAAAATATAAATGTTTAATTATACAAGGGATTGCTATCTGTAATCCATCATCAGGTCGGACTGATATGATCCGAGACTTTACGATAACTTTGATGATTTAATTTGTCTGAGTTTTCCACAGCCTTTCTTTCACATGTACATACCGTTGCCGTTGTTAAACCAAATTTTTTTCGGACAAAAAATTTAAAGAGGTGATAATAAACCTCAAGAGCAATAAAATAGTCTATGATCCGATTCGGCACAGCAAAACAGGAAATTTACGTTTTGTGCTGTGTTTTTATTTTTGTTAAGGAAATCACATTTTTTGTTGAATAGAAAGCGCTCACTCAAAAACTATTCAAGGTAATTAATTTTCAATGCACTACCCTAAATTAGACAAAATTTCCTTTAAAAAATCTATTTTGGGTTAACTAAATCTATTATAAAGGGGCATTTAAATTAATCATTATTTGCGCATATTTTTGTATATTACATTTTTGCCTATTTTATACTTACAAATAACCCACTTCCAGGAAAACTTCAAGGTTTATTAAGCTTTAAGTTGGTATAATTGAAATCGAATTTTCATTTGGGATTGGACTAGAACTGGCTCTTGGTTTGCCATTTTATTTTGTTAAATGTATATTTGTTTTTGTTTATTTATTGTTTTTGTTATTTACTTAATTGCACGAGCCTACTCATTTATTACTTTTGTTTTAATTTTATATATCTTTCTTTAATTCTTAAATTTCTATTTTGTACGATTTACAGAAATCCTATCAATATATGTTTTTTATTCTCTATCTCGTTTTGTTGCGTCTAAATTCATTTCCTTTTTGTTTAGTTTTATTTATCTTTTAATTACATCATTTTTTATGTTAATTTTACATTTATATAATTGCATTGCTATAATTGATAATCTAAACTGAACATTCATGTACACTTTGTAAATAAACTCTATTTGCACCAATTTACTATATATATATATATATATATATATATATATATATATATATATATATATATATATATAATGTTTGTTACAGAAATAAACTTCATTCAAGTGAACTTATTTGCTCCCCGTATTAGACATTCGAATCTATGTTAAATAAAAAAAAGAATATAGTAGACAAAATCCAAAACTTTTATCAGAGCTTTACGCTAAAAAAAAGATCATTAATCACAACCCTTTTAAGGTTTTAATTACCTTTGATGGATACGAAAGAAGATTAAACAAGCCTCGTGGATCGATCCACCAAAGGTTTCATTTCATTAATATTTATAAAAAAAAAAAAAAGAAATATGAATTAGCTTAATAGTAAGATAAAAATTTAGGATGAATATGGAACCATTTTCAGTTCTGCGATAATTTATTTTAAAATAAATTAAATTAAAGTACTGATGCTTATTTTTTTAATAGAGTAATATTACATTCTGTTTCAACAAGGACAGAGGTAATAATGATCAAAGAAATCGTTCATAATAAATTTACAAAAGATTAAAAAAAAAATCCGTGAGCAGTAGAACTCCGTCACTAAAGTCGTATTTTCACGTTTAAAAAAAATATAAAAACGGGGGAGTAAGAAAAAAATTGAGACGCACAAAATTCAGTTCCCTAACATACCGAAATTTACACGTACCATATTTATTATATGGTTCTGCCTCTCCGCTGACTGATACAGAAAGTCCTGCATAAAGAATTTCAGCTCATTTGACCCAAAGGGGACCGCTGGAGGTGCTCAACAGTAGCGGAAAAAATATATATATCGGACATCTCCAAATCTTCCATAATCGAATGCAACAGGTTTTGAGCTCTCTAATTCAATTTGGAGGGATTTTAAAGGTGCGAAAATGTTTTAAAAAATCGGAAAACCCAGGGGATGGGAGAACCAAGTCGAGACCCCCAAAGGATACTTCGCCAACACCAACTCAATTCACATACAAATTTTCAGCCCTATAAACTAATATGGTGGAGCTGTAGCGATGCGCAAAACTTAAAAAACGCCGAAATTTCAGGTAAACATACCGAAATTTGGCTGGAATTTACCCATTCTTTAATGGTATCGTTCTGCCAGGAAGAAAGCCCTACATACCGAATTTCAGCTCATTTTACCCAAAGGGGAGCGCTTGGAGGTGCTCAAATGTAGCGGGGAAAAAAATATATCAAACATCTCCAAATCTTCCATAATCGTGTTCTAGGGGCTATGAAACGGATAGAAAACGCAGTACCGCCGCTCACCGCTGACCTTCGACCCACTGCAATTGTCTATTTTTTTCGGGGAAAATACGACTAAAAATGAAATGATAGCAAAATAAAAAATAAACTTGATACAAAGAAACGATAAATAAACTTATATAAAATAAAATAAACCTAACATCTTAAACCCTGGCATAAAAATACTGATGAAGGATTAATATTTGCTTTGGAATTTTTAATTGAATTGAGCTGAAAAATTGAAATAAACATATCTACGGCTTCGCGACTGATACAATAGAAAAGGGACTGCAATGTAAGGAATGCTATTGAATATAGGAATCCCTTCCAATGGCTTTTGGTTGAGGTTCAGCAAATGTTCTTTCTCTAGCCTCCATAAATGTGTTTATCTCTCTTCAATGGAGGTTTAGTGCAATAGCCCATTGTGTATTTTGAGGTTGAGCCAGGTGTTGACACAAAAAAATTTAGCTGGTATACAAAACTATTCATTAATAGAAAATCGCTCGGTTTGTCGGAGTGAGTATCTTGGTTTCGCAGACACTTCCAGTTAGAGATGTTGAAAAATTTCGATATATCGATATTTTTTCGATATATCGTAATATCTAATTTAAAATTTGAGTAACGAAAACTGATATTTTTTCAACAAAAAAAATAAAATAAATAAAGTTCTACAAGGACGCCGGGTTCTACAAAGAATCATAAAAAGTTATCACTTGACATCCGCATGATGGTATAGAAGGATCAATCTAATTAGGGATTGATAAATTATTTGCCACTTCTTTGTTTTTATAGAAAACTAGTTTCGAATGTTATACATTCATCATCAATTCTAAAAACACACAAAAATTTAAAAATAAGCAACTGAACTAGCAATGGAAGAAAGGTGGGGTGTTTATAGGTAAACGGTTTAGGGGTCGGGGTTTTTCCAGTAATTCCGGTAAGAAATTGTTTTTCTGTTATAGATGGGAATAAATTTAAGATTGGATTATTTGAGATATATATTTGGTCATTTAAGCTTACCGATTAAGAACCCCTCTCTCACCCCTTCTGGTAGATTTATTTATGGCCAAATTAGAACAAAAAATTCTTGACCCAAACAATTCTCAATTAGCTCAGCATATCATATACAGGTATCGGTATGTAGATGACATTATATGGTCCGACAAGACAAATAAATAATTTGTTAAAGAAAATAAAATATATCGGTCTCCTAGCTTCATTGTTTATAACGACATCCGTGTGGGTGGGTTTCCGGTAAATTCCAAACTCATGATGTTTGTTTTTTACTGAGATTATTAAATCTAAAAAGTTTATGGGTTTGTTTTTTCCAGTTCTTCTTTGAATTTAATCGAGGTGTGAATTTCGTTTGTTTCCTTTAAGAAATTATTTATTTGTCTGGTCGTACCAGACCATAGGCATATAATGTCATCTACATACCGATATCAGTAAATGTTGACCTAATTGAGAATTGTTTGGGTCAAGAATTCTGCTGAAAACGAACTTAATAAAAACTATATTTTAATTATATCAGCACTGAAACATCATCGATATTTCAAAATATCGTTAGTTCTTTTATCAAATTAAAAAAAAAACCAAAACGAATCGGATGGAGGATAGGAAATAATCTGATTCTTAATATTTAAAGTCTACTGTAAATGATCTTAACAAAAACAATATTTTAATGATACGGACAGTGAAATATCGATATTATACAAAAATATATATTAATTATATCGGCGGAGAAATATCATATTATAAAAGCAATATCTTAATTATATCGTCCCAGAAATATCGATATTATAAAAACAATATCGTAAATATGTCCTTCCAGAAATATCAATATTATAAAATCAATGTCGTCCAAAAAATATCGGTATTATAAAAACAATATCTTAATTATATCGGCACAAAAATATCGATATATGTGTGTCCCTTTAAATAATCTTTTAAAATATTAAAAACATCGAGGTCCGATATATCGATGTATTTTTCTTTCGATATATTAATAGATATATATCGATACAGTCGATATTTTATCGACATACTTCCTATATTCCTATTTCCAGTAGCCCTAAAACAAGTACCTGACACCTTTCTAACCAAAATCTACTGGCACGGCTGACTAGCGGATTGAAATAAAAGTCCTCTTTTTTCAAAACATTTATTCAATTATGTTCCACATCCCACTTTCACGACTGCCACTGAAGATTGTAAAATGTGAATCTCAAACATATTAACTTTTTCTTAATGATTATATCAGTATAATAATGCTACCAAAACGAACAAATTTGTTTTTTCCCCACAACCGCTACATCTTGAATAATGTATTCCAGATACCTCATATCCATTTCCCCTCAAGGCAGGGGAAAGTGGGTACTACTAAATTGAATTATCCATCACATAAAATGGATGTGATTGAAATATTTGTAGTGGGCTTGAGTGAAATATTTATACATAGTTAATCATATAAGGAACATTTCTAAAAATGAGGAAAAACATAGCTTCAAAAACAATTAATAAACAATGAAAAATATCGATAAATAATTTTACAGTAATTTAAAGTGTTTTTTTAAATCTAATGCGCACTTACGCCACATGAACTAATTTCGGCCATTGTCCATGAATGTTTATTATTTATAAATTTAAAAAAGGTTCCATTTGTTACCTTTGTTAAGACAGTGTTTCGTAAAAGATTGCATTCTGTAACAGATGGTACCCGGATACGATAAAAGAGAGGGTCGCAAGTTTGTGTTTCAGAAACAGAAGCTGGTTTTATCTGAACCGGTAGGATAGCGCACTGCACAGTTCCGATTCGGAAAGTTCTCCAACGATCTCGATAATCCTTCAATAGAGTCATATTGTTCCCCACCTCTTTTCATCAATTGAGTTCGATAGCTCCGCATTTGGAGGGCGTATTTTTGTTATAAACGATGAAATAGGAGTTAAATTTAAATCCCATTTTTTTTTTCGAACCATCGAATTTCAGATAGCTTAAATGTTTTTACATTGTTAAATATTTAAATTCATTGAGAAATTTTTCGATAGTTACCGCTATTAAAATTAAGTAATTTAAAATATCAGTTTTGTAAATTTATCGACCATTTCAGGAAAAAATAATCCGTTTAGACAGGAATTTCGAATAAAATATTTTATTGATGTTATCCATTATTGATATCTACATATCGACGTCGTTTTTTGAAATGGCGTGCCATTAAGCCAAGTTTAAAGGCAACACATGAAATGATTTTTCCCCAAATCATTTTTTTTTTTTTAAATTGTATTCTTTATTGTATAGAGTAGGAGTTTATTAACCCGGCAAAACCTTTATAATTAAATATATTTTAAAGAATTCTAGCACTGGTTACGATACTGGCCAGAGTGACGATTTAGAGTCGTTAGTATTTGGTGCTTACGTTATCAATATTCCATTTTTAGACTATTTCCAATTTTTGTTCTCAATATATCGTGAGTGGGTATCGATAGAAGTGGTGTTTACGTCCCAAAATCAATTGAAATCTAAATTTCGATTTTTTGGCGATTAAGCCTTTTTCAAAAAACGTCGTCGATATCTAGATCATACTCTACGTCGTTTTTTGAAAAAGGCGTAAGCGCCAAAAATTCGAAATTTAGGTTTCAACTTATTACACACCATCTCAATCGATTCCCGCTAACGATATATTGAAAAGAAAATTGTAAATGGTCTAAAAATCGACCATTGATGACCTATGCACCAAATACAAACGATTCTCAGTCGTCACTCTGACCTTGACCATTACTAGAACATTACAACTATATTGTAATTATAAAAGTTTTGTAACCTTAATAAACTCCTACTTTACACAATAAAGAATATAATTTTTAAAAAATATATATTGTTATTTGGGATGAAAACGTTTCATGTTTTTCGTGTAGTTTGCTAAACAGTCCTTGCGCTCAAAAAACGACGTCGAATTCAGACAAATTTTATAGGCTAAAGTATATAGGCTTTGATCTTTATTGACTAAGACTAATGTAAAAATATATAAAATATAAATGAATTTAAATTAAATTATGATTTTTTATTTTTTCTAAATATACAAATAAGTACTTTACTTTTAATAATTATTTAAACTCTATTTCCTAATCTTATATTACATTATAAGTTTTAATTCCTTATCTTAAAATTATCAATTTTCATTTTATCTTATTTTTATATTATGCATTGTAATAAAATAATTATGTATTTTTTGTAAGAATTTTTATATATATATATATATATATATATATATATATATATATATATATATATATTATAGATTTTTAATCATTATCAGGTAGTGTATATATATATATATATATATATATATATATATATATATATATATATATATATATATATATATATATTTATATATAACTTAACGAGTCCGGGTTAGAGAACTTTAAAAAAAAGAAAGGTTTCTAAATAATAACGCAACAAGAGCTGGTTAATAACTGACTTTATTCACCAAGTAATCCTACTTATATATTCTTAGGGAGTTGTTTATATTCCTAGTAGGATTAAGTTCTATTATTAGCTAGGTCTGGCTCTTAACTTATACATATATATATATATATATATATATATATATATATATATATATATATATATATATATATATATATATATATATATATATATATATATATATATCAGAGCAGTATGCAGAGTATAAATAGAAGTTTAATCAAACTAAAATAGTTATATGTATATTTAGAACTAATAAAAAAAAAAAGAAAATTTCTATAGTTTTAAAATCTTTTTAAGATGTATTATTAAACTAAGTTTATTCAAATGAAAAAAAGTAAATTTAACATAGTTTAAATTTAATTTAAAACCGCAAGCTGAATTTAAATTTCTGATATCTGAAATTTAATATTTTCCAGTCCAACAAAAAAACAATGGCTATTTCATATCAGGGTAATTAGGGCGGGGAAATCTGATACAATTTTCGGTTATCAATTTTTGTTTCTTCAGTCAGTGTATATATTCTATATATATATATATATATATATATATATATATATATATATATATATATATATATATATATCCTTGTATTATTTACGACATTTAATCATCTGTCCAAGTTTCATATAAACGGTTTGGGAGAACGAGGGGTCCTCAGAAATGAGGAACTACGAAACAAATATTTTATTTTATTTTTAATTATTTTTGGAACTCGGAAAACGGTCGAAATTATTTGAAATCTACAATTTTTTTTTACTGGTTGCTGAGCCTCCTCTTACATGGTATTTTACTGAGAATATAAATATAATTTTAAATAATTACATAATTATTTATTGGAGGACTCTTTAATAATGATAGTCATTATATGCGTCTCGATGTTTTTTTTTTTTTTAAATCTTGTGTCATTTCATCAATTTTCAATGTAGCTACAGTTTTAAGGTACCAGCAATAATGTTTAATTGCTTCAAGCAGAATTTAAAACCGATAATTATTTTTTAAAAGAAATTTAAAAATGTTGTCTAATTTCTTCATAAAAATCAATCTTTGAGTTTAATTGATTTCGTTAAAAATAATGATCAATCTTGAGAGACATATTTTTTTTCTAATAAAAAATAATGAATTATTCTTCATCGAAAAGATTTCACTCAAAGAATAAAAATCAGACTGAATAAAAATTGTTGTTTTTTTCTCTGACCTTTCTAATGCTATTTACATAAATAGAAAATTTAGAATATTAATTAGCACTAAATAAAAACAAAAATGCTATGGACCTTTTGCTTATCACTAAACAGCATTTTCGATCTGGCCTAACACCAGAACACGTGGAAGAGATAATTATATTGAAGCTAAAATCTTCCGGTTCCAACTAATATGGATGAAAATAAAATTGCTTAGTTACTCGAATAATGCTTTTATGGAGAAAAAAAAAATCCCTAAAGGAACTATATTTTTCTAAAGGAAAGTTAAAAAAAAAAATAGGTCTAGCCTGATTGATTTGGTAGAGTTTGTGTGATGTATAAACATATATATTCCGATTTATATGACATAACGATAACATAAGATTTTTAAAAAAACATTGATGAAAAATGATCATTAAAGATATTGATCGAAAAGATTTTGCTCAGAAATAATGATGATTAGATTTTTTCAGCTGTTGATTACAAAATAAAAAGTATTCTTAATAAAAAAAAAATTGTAAAATTAGAACAAGATAATAATTTCGATCGGATTTAATATTTATTTTTAATTAGATATAGATTTTAAACCCTAGTTTCTAGTAAAAAAAATAAAAGTAAAAAAAAATAAAATTAATTTTAATGTTGAATGCTCATTTAAGCTCAATTTTATTTATATATAAAGTATAACGTAGACAAAATGTTATTTTGTAAATTGTGACAAAATTTTATTATGTATAACATAGAAAAAATGTTGATCTAAGAGAAATAATTTATTTTTGTAAAGAGAGAACGTCAGACTCTATTTTAATAACTTCCCCGTTTGACAGATTTAATCTTACATTCCAACACTTAGCTGAAACATCTTGAGGCAGGAACAAAGAAAAGAACTAATAACAAGAAGAAAAAGCATCTCTTGGAAATGAAAAGATCTTTTATCAATCTGAGTTGCCTTTTTTCCCCTTTTTCATCAATTATGTGATATTCTAAATGACAAAAATGTATTAAAAACAATTATAAAAATAATACGGTGATAATTGTATATTATATTTAGGCGTAGTATACGATTTTCAACAGTTATTTAATTTTTGCAAGTTTTTTTTTTAAATTATGAAAACAGAGAAAATACAGGAAAAAAAAAATTTGTTCTTTACCTTCTGTGAAATACCTTAACATCATTGATAAACTATTTTTTTTAGCGTCAGTTAGCTGAATGCTATATATACATATCTACACACACACACACACACACATGTGTGTATATATATATATATATATATATATATATATATATATATATATATATATATGTATGGTATGAAGGGATAAAAGTGCGCATTAGTGTTTTGAAAATATAACCATAGTTTCATGAGCTATGAACAGTTTTTTATTAATTACAATTTACTAATTACCATTAGGCTATAAAATATTTTTAGATAGATAGATAGAAGAAGAACTTTATTATACTGGGACTAGGTCCCTTCAGAATAACATTATAAAGCAGAAACAATACACTAAAATAAATTCTTGTCTCGAAAAATATAATGAATGTGAACAAAAAAGAGAAAAATAACGAAAAAAAGAAAATAAACAGAGAGAAAATGAAAAATACAAAAATAATGAATTGATTATCAAAGTTGAAGTATGCGCATTAAAAAACTATAATTCACTTCTGATCCAGATATTAATCCTAAACTAAAATTTCGCAATTAGAGAGCATCATTTTGGAAAGAAAGAAGGTGTTGGAAAAGGAGGGATTCGAATGAGGTTAGAGAAGAAGTATGATGGATATTAGAAGGAAATGAATTCCAAAGGTTTGAGGAGTGGACGAGAAAGGTAGGAAGGTCAGGAAAGCGACATCAAAGACATCAGCAAAGCGACAGGAAAGCGAGAAAGGTCAGGAAGGCGACATCTTGTTTCCTATGTGTGGACCGAGGATTTAAATTGTAGGAGGCTGTAGATGTAGGAAGGGTGCTGGGTGGTGATAGTTTGGTATAGGAAAGATTCGAGGAAATATTGTCTACGGTTGGAGGGGAAGAACCACTTTAACTCGCCGTAAAGGTGGGACACATGAGCCCGTCTCGAGGTGCCGAAGACAAATCTTAAAAAGCAGAACTTACACGTTTTGGTGCAAGTGTGAAGCGGAACTCCACGGTTTTAACTGTTGCTTAGAGTAAAAAAACAAACAAAATAAACACTATTTAACAGTTTTTGTGTAATAAGTTCAATACTTCATCAAACCATTCTGTGAAACAGATTAAAGCTTTCGTTTTCATTATTTTCAGTCTTGATGTATTTGACCATTTAATTCGTCAAAGAAACTCCAATGTTTAGCTAGTTCACTAACCTGATGAAGCATGAAAACCAAAAATGGTCAGAAGGTAAAAGTTTGCAAGGCCTGTGGGTCTTTCTAAAGTAATATCTCTTATTCAATTCTAGGTTTTAAAACCTACAATTTACTTGCAAAAACAAGGACTTAAAATTTGTGTTGCTGAGATCAACAAAAAATCTAGAAGGACTTGAAGCATAAGCAGCTAAGGAAAACAGGATGCTGTTGAAAACATAACAAAAAGAAATTGGCCCCTTCCAAACCAAAAATAAACTTGTAAGCTCAAGTTCTGGGTCAAACAAATATAGCCCTAACGACAGCAGCTCTGACCTTGTATGCACTATTCCGAATTAAATCAGGATGATAAAGGCACTTCGTCCCTCCTGTCGTAAAGATACAAGAGAAAACCAAGGATTCTTTTCGGTTTTATTTTTTTTTAATTAATTATTTTTATCATGCTGGCTACAATGGAGTGGGTACCACGGGATCCCAACAGCCCGAAAGCTGTGAGAAAAAAATATATAAAGTCTGATTTAAAGAAAATATTTATTCGTCAAGGCTGAAAGTACTCTAATAATAGACTGGAAGTATGGCGGTTTGCCACTCTAGATCGAGTATAAAGTTCCAATAGAATTTTATAGGTCAACGAATTTCGTCATTTTCGTCCCTTTTTTCAGTTTTCCTCAGTAACTACATAAACTCTGTCCAGCTGTCCACAGTAAAGGATTGAGTCCCTAAGACGTCTGATAAATCACGAGTAGTTGTATGAGGGTCCTGGTTCACACATTCAAGAAGAACGTCATCATCAACGGCCGACGGGAGACCTGATCTGAGTTGTGCGGCAATATTTCGATGGATAATTGACTCTCCGTCGAGAGTCAAGATGGCACAGATTTCTTGGGCGGCTGCCTTTGCGCTAGCACCTTTTTTAGAGTAATGTCTCAAAAGACCGCGAATCACTTTTTTTTTTTCTGACATTGCACGTGCGTTTAAAAATAAAAATGACTCCATAAAGCCGACTCAAGTCACAAAGAATTAAAGGATAGACAATAGTAGAATAGACATAAATAGTAGGAAAAATATCCTTATAGGATAATTATGAGAGTTGGAGTTAAGTGATACGTTCATGCACAAAGAATTTTGTAACAATCGAGTAATAATTTTTTTTCAATAACAAATCCTAAATCTCGGAATGCTATACTTTGATTGAGGTTAGATTCGGTGCGATGTTTGCGGTAGGGAATAGGAAACCAGTGGATTCTACCCTCATCTCCCTACGCTTTATAATCTCTTGTATTCAAATTAGGATTTATGGAAGGGTCTTATCAATGTAGCTTTGTTTCCCCGTATGAGATTATTTATATTCGTCGATTTCATGTTTTTCCCTGATGCACTATACATATATATATATATATATATATATATATATATATATATATATATATATATATATATATATATATATATATATATATATTTATAAATAATTAAAGGACTGTAAGAAGTCTTTAAGCTATTTATATAAAATCGTTTAAGCCGTTTTGTCGCTACAGAGACTGTAGATATACCGACTTTTCGACTATTGTGTAGACGCTATTGCAAGCAGATGTATTTAATTACTTTTCGTCATTAGCGGTAATATTCAAAATGCTCAATAATTGGTTTTGATGAAGTATTGAGGGAGATCTGCCACCAATTCTCAGTCAGCGTATTATATTAAGCAATATTTAAATCTCATTTCCAAACCTATAGCTTCTCTTCCCTGCACCTGCTTCTCAAATTCCTCGAAGCGATAGCGGTTTTCTTTGAGATCATCATCTATTCCGGATCAACAGACACCACAATTCTACCAAATATCCCCTCCACTTCCCCAGCTTATAAAAAACCTCCCCTCCAAAAAACCCTAACAGATGCAGTAGATTTCACGAGAACTGTCATGTCAGTTGTTCCCTTTATAGTAGACTCCCTAGTAGTTAGTTAAAGTACTTAGATCTCTCATTAGCTTAGTCTATAGACTTTTAGAGCCTAAGCGATATAGACAGTCAACTGCCTAATGATCATTTCATTTAGTGATGAAACACTTTTTGTTTTTGATCCAATAAAGGATTGGGATTAATTCTAAATAATCACTCTCAGTCGTGATACGACAGTAGTTCTACTTGTTTTAGGGTATTGATAATGAATTTCGCCTTTAAGTTTGAAATTGCACCTTGTTTTTTTCTCTTAAATTGTCAGCTCTTTGATGAAAACAATTCGTTTCTTTTTACACATTTTTAACTTAAAATTTGAATATCTAATATTATTTAAATCTAACTACTAGTAAATATAGAGGAAATGGATATAAAACAAATAAAATATATAAATTTCCCAAAAAGTAGTATCGTAAAAATGAAACAGAAAAAACTTTTTTTCTCAAAAAATAATAACTCGCTCTTTATACATTACTTTTTTAAACTTCTGCACCTAAAAAATTTGTTTTTTGCACCTAAAACGTTTGCAAGAAACATTAGGGTAAATATATTAACTATTTCTACTTACAGGTGCTTGCGATAAATAGTTTATTGATGGTGTTCGATTATTATAGATAATATACAATGTAATAATGTTGTAATTTAAAAAAAAAAAATTGATATAAAATTGCACAGGCACATAGTGCGCTACTTTTTAGTCGTATTTTCCCCGAAAAAAATACTATTGCAGTGAGCCGAACGTAGGCGGTGAGCTTCGGGACTGCGTTTTCTATCCGTTTCATAACCCCTAGAGCACGATTATGGAAGATTTGGAGATGCCTGATATATATATATATATTTTTTTTTTGTTTTTCCCATTACATTTGAGCACCTCCAGCGGCCCCCTTTTGAATGAGATGGAATGCGGTATGTTTCATCGAAATCGGACCAGTATTAGCAAAGATATGGCTGTTTCAACAATTTCAATGCTGAAAATTAGTTTATAGGGCTAAAAATTTGTATGTGAATTGAGCTGGTGTTGGAAAAGTATTTTTCGATTTTTTTAATTATATATATATATATATATATATTGTATTTATATATATATATATATATATATATATATATATATATATATATATATATATATATATATATATATATATTTTTTTTTTTTTAATCAAAGGTTAGTGGAGATGCAGAATCTTATAATAAAAGTACAGGTAAATTTCGGTTTGTTAGGGAACTGCCTTTTGTGGATCTCGAATTTATTTCTTACTCCTCCGTTTTAAAGTTAAACTTAAAAGTTAAGATACGACTTTAGTGACGGAGTTCCACTGCTCACGGATTTTTTTTAAATCTAGTTATTTGTAAACAGTTATTATGAGAAATATTTTTTTATATAAGAAATTACTTGCAAATTTTATGAAGTATTTATTTAAAATAAATAAACAAAAAAATAAACAAATTCATATATATTTGAAAAGATACTTCAATATATATTTAAATTTTTCGTGCTTCTTACTTCTTTTTTTTCCATGTTTTTGATCTTTGATCTCTGATATATTTTAGCCCTAATGTTGACCCAGATGCTTGGGTCGAAACGTCGCCTTGTAATTAAAAGATAACTACATATATTTTTTTCTGCATTCAAAGTCACTTAAAATAATTGTCATAAAATAAAAAAATCCAGATCATTCTCTGTGGGTCATTTTAAAAATAAATGCAATTTTACAGTTCATAAATAATTTTGACCAAATTCCATAATTTTTATTAAATTATTATGAATGCATTTTGTTAATATTGAATTATTATATTCTAGTTTAATTTTCCAACTTAAAATAACTTTTGGACGTCTAGCGTCCAAAAAAATATATAAACTAAAGTAAAATCGAACTTGTGAGATCATTGTGCAAGAAAAATTTATTTTCTGAGAAATAATGAATAAACTCATACCTATCTAATTAATTTACAAAATTTATTGATGTAAATTAGTTTATGAATACATCTAGGCTTCAAATTTAATTAAATTTTAACAATGTACTGCTTCGTAAATAGGTTCGTTGGGATTTTCCTCATTTAAGTCAACACTCATGACCAGTTCCATTTCCTGACGAAACAGCTAGCAATGGGGTTCGACATTTTGAGATTATTCTAGCTGAGTAAGAACACAACTCACTAGAAAACTAAAATGAATGAACTAAAATACTGACCATGTTATTCGGATTTCCGAACATTTTTTCCTCTACAGTTAAACTTGCCCTGGAAAACACACATCCGCTGCAAACTGCAAACAAAACTGCCGCTCTGCTACAACTCGAACCTCACAGAACAAAGGCTCCATTAAAATAAAACCTTAAAATAAAACCATTTTAAGTCCAGAAAACAATCCTGAAATAAAACTCATGACAGATAAACAATAATGATTATGTTATATATTGCATTACCCTGGTTTACTCGTTCTCCTAAAGCATACTATTACAGTATTAATCATTTAATAAATTTATTCATTGATACAGAAGTAATTAAAGATGATAAAATCTAGTTAAGTACAGGAAAAAACATATCTTCAACAAAATGTATATATATATATATATATATATATATATATATATATATATATATATATATATATATATATATATATATATATATATATATATTGTTTTTTTGTTTTAGTGATTAGTTTCAATATTAGTCGTTATTTATCTAGTGCCAACTTGTTATAATTATGTTTACTGTATCTGTAGAATTTAAAATCATGTCCAAAGCAAGGTAGACAAATTTAAAAATAAAGTTATACCCCAAAGTTGCATAAATTTTTAAAATTACCTCAGTACTAATTGCACTAAAAAAAAATTCAAATTTTGTTTTCAGATAAACAATAATGATTATGTTATAAATTGCATTACCATATTTTACTCGTTCTCCTAAAGCATGCTATTACAGTATTAATCATTTAATAAATTTATTCATTGATGCAGAAGTAATTAAAGATGATACAATCTTGTTAAGTACAGGAAAAAAACCATACCTTCGTCAAAATGTATATATATACATATATTTTTTTTTTGTTTTAGTGATTAGTGATTAGTTTCAATATTAGTCCTCATTTATCTAGTGCCAACTTGTTATAATTATTTTTACTGTATCTGTAGAATTTAAAATCATCTCCAAAGCAAGGTAGAAAAATTAAAAATAAAGTTATACCGCAAAGTTTGAAGTGCAATGTTTCATAAATTTTGAAAATTAACACTGTACTAATTGCACTAAAACAAAATCAGTTTTAAATTTTGTATTCAGGAAAAAAAAAGATGAATTTCGATACTCATTTGTCACGACAGGATGTATTTTTGACTCGAATAAAGCAGCTGTCATAAAGATGAGCCCTATCGCGACCTGGCATACGAAAGCATTGACGCCTGACTGACTGATAGCTTGAACATACACTCGGGGCAATGACATAATTCAACGGGGACGTTAATGGTGAGCGATAAGAACCGGGGCGTGAGAGCAATTTTTCCGAAACCCCCCTATTTGTCACATCCCTTCCGGTCTATGTATCATCCTGTCCCGAGTAGGGTTGGAGGTAATTAGATTCACCCCCTCCTCCCCCTTCAGGATATTGAGTTAGGCTAATCAGAGGCCGTGGAAATCATTAGGTTCCTCTCCCTTGCAGAATAGCTGATTGTGCTCCTGTGCTGTCAAAAGGCTTTCCGCCCTTCAGGATCAATCCTTTCCTCAGGTTCATCCTTGTCTTACAACGTGAATTCAAGAAATGAATGAGCCAGTCGGTTGTTCCAGATTCTAATTATATCTTACTTGTAATTAAATACCATCCAGTTATGAAACCCTTATTTTATTTTCTACAAACTGATTACTTATGATGAAAGAATGGATAAACAAGATAAAAAAAGAAATATGAAAAAAACATGGATACAGTTAACATTTTGATCTAAATAGTATGGTACATTTAAAAAAAAAAAACTGCAATTATTATATTATGGTTTATTGTCTTATTATTTTCAAACAGTTATACCTATATCTATATATACAAAAAAAATATAATAACAAAATTTAATAGTTTATTTGGATTATATATGTCGGACGTAGGAGTGATGAACCTACCCCGTGTACCTAAATTGTGAATAGCGTTGTGTTCTTCCAGGATGTCAAATAGCCGCTCGGAGGTTTGGTCCATGGACGGTCTTATTCGGGGAAAAAATAAAGGCCCTCGTGCGCTTGCTGACCCCGAATAGCCATAATCCGTGGATCTAGACCGATTTGCTCCTGTCCTTGAACCCGAGTGAGTCGTTGGGAAGGACGCTGCAGAATTTGTCCCATAAGGGACTGGTTATGGCGTAATGGTTTATAGCAACGTGAGATCTATAGATCTTCATGGTCCATTGTGTCAAAAGAAAAAAAAAAAAAATATATATATATATATATATATATATATATATATATATATATATATATACACGAATCTAATGTGGAAAAATATATATATTTTTTTTCACCTTTTACCAATTCTCTTCAATATAAATTATTATCATTTGATGTTAATACCATTGCTATGATCTTCTAAGATGCTAGTAAAATATTCATTCGATCAATTGTCAGTGATTGCATCTCAAGTGTAAATGCAAAACATATTCATACCAATTCAAGGATTTTTCCTCATCGAATTTATCATGATTCAAGAATAATAAATTTTTTGAGTTCTTCTTACAATACTAAATTAAATTTATGAATAATTACGAACGACGAACAACTATAAAATATATAATCGGTCCACTGACTAATATGTTAAGCCATGCCTCTTTCAAAAAATGATGAAACATATTTATTTCAATATTTAAACGGTGAGCATACAATCGAAAATAAAGGGAGAAATTGAGTAGAAAATAGAATATTAACTTGATTTCCTAATCTCTCTCCGGGAAGTGGATGAAAGTTTAAATGAGTTCCTGGTGACTGTTACCTCTGGAAAGAGGCCTTGTTTACACAGGCGGTATAAGAGTTTAATCTGTAAAAGCATGGTCCCGGGGCCATCATGACTTGGGAACTTGAAGATAAAGGGAGTTTTTCCAGCCATTCTAAAGGAAACCTGAATGCAAAATAAGCGATGGAGAAGGGCTGGAGCGGTTCCTGGGAACTTTATAGCTCAGCTGCCTTATAGCTCTACCCAACACACAGGATACCACAATACATTTTTTATTTAGTCATTTAGTTTTCAGGATACCTTGAAAAAAAAAATAATAATACAGAATTACTATATTAAACAATTTCTACTATATAAAAATAGTAAGAATAAAAATATTACAGCTTTGGCCCATCATAGTACAATTAGTAACCACAGATTTAATTTTGATAATCCCAAAATATTAGAAACCGAAAAAAATTCAAAAGATATAAAAACATTAGAAGCAATACATATTGCTAAAAACATAAATAAGGTAGTTAATTTCAAAACGGTTGCGGGCAATCTAAAAAGCCATTATACGGACATAATTAATAAACTAAATATAAGATAATTTATAATCTAAAAATTAAACAAAAAGCATATTGATTTTAATATATAGAATATACTAGTAACATTATTTTAAAACAAAAATAGTAGCAAGTGTGAAGAGAATGGGTGGGAAGGCATCTTGACAACAAGGATTAGTACAAGGTTAAATTTTAATGATAGTGCAGTATATGTGACAGAGACAGTAAGGAAAATTACTCCCCAATTAAATATTTTTATATATTATAACCAGCTAGAATTTGACGAAATTAAATTATACTGATGGTAGGACATTGGGGAGAGAATAATGCAAATTAATGGTAAACTATCTTTAATATAGTAACAAAAGATATTGTAAATTAAGTTATAAATATTTGGATTTGATTAGTTGATGTTATATTGTAGAAAACAAATAACTTGAAGAGGAAGGACTTCGAAACGTCGTTATAAATGTGTTTTTAAAAATATAAGTTATATATTTATGGGAAGTGTACTTTTCACAAATCAATTTATTATAAATTTTTATGCAACGAAAATCAAAAGCATTACAATCTGCCCCATAAATGCTTTTTATACAACATTATACGTACAACATTATGCAATATTCAATTTTAATATATCATTCCATAGATCGTGAATAGGTTTTAATTATATAATAGCGAATAAAATGTGCAATAACTTGAAAATACGCTCCCTAATAAACAATAAGCATATAGAAGTTGCAACTAATTGAAGCCGATTAGGCTGCTATATAAATAGATATAATTATAATGAATATTTAAATAATTCGTAGATTGCTAATGGTTGCTAATATATGTATAATATAATTTCAGTATATAAATAGATCAATAAGTTATTCATTAAAAAACAATATTCAGTATAGAATCTCTACGGTCAATTTTTATTAATTCTGTAATTCTTATCTATCTGCCCATACTGGTTCCACAAGCATGTACATATATATATATATATATATATATATATATATATATATATATATATATATATATATATTATGTTTATTATGTTTTCTGTATGAGAATATAATCGCCACCTTCCCTTAATAGTTTAGAATTAAAAAACAAATCATAGCTAAGCATTCCACTATCTAGACAGGGCTCTATCGGTTAGCTAATAATGGGCTGATATGTATTGATATATGTGTTATTTTTGGACAATATTATTCTTAGGCACAAATTATATATAACAAACATTAATATAACAAGGTGTGAACAAAAGGTAAGGGACCAGCAGGTTGGAAGGCAATTTACTACAATACTTACCTAGTCTTTACCCACAGATATAAGAAATAAATTAATTTAAAAACCTACCGAGAAGTGGGCAGTGTGACAAAGGCAAGAGGTGGTCCGTCCTGGAAGACCTAATCAATTTTAGGAAACCAGTCACCCTGGGATCCCGGCTTGCATACCGAAAAAACGGGCGGAGGCCTGGAAAGGACAAAATTCGATTAAAGGATACTAATGGATTCGAAGAGATCGTCCCACCTCGGACAATGGGTGAAACTATGCACTGAAATCCCGGAATTTCCTCCATGACTTAAGATATGCAAGGGAACGCGATGGAGAGATGCTCAAGGACCATCAACACCAATTATTACAGATAAGATATTTAATGGCAGGTCTTGTCTGAATCATTCCATGGTTCAACTCTTGTAACAATTTATTACTTTAATTTTGATGAATAAAGATAAATGTTAGGAAGGAGGTTGTTCTATAGTAACCACGCCCATTATTAATTTGAATATTTTTTATTAAGTATGATAGCAATAAACTTGATTATCATTATGGTTATTAGCATTATTATTAAACTTAGAAGTAGGAACAATATCTTGGTTATTAAATAATGGTAATCACAAATCAGGCCCTTGGAAAGGTATCCAATTTAGAGGACAAAGTAAGTAATTCATATTTATTTATAATCTTACATTATTTTGGTATAATCATCCTCAATGATTGCCCAATGTCATCCCTATTTACAGATTAGTATATAATCAGCTAAAATATGTCAACTCAATCGAAATAAAACATAGCTGGGCCTACAAATTTTTTTGAGACCCCAGTATTTTTATATTTATTGGATGTAGGTAAAAATCGTAAGATCCATAGAGAAACTCATTTATCTTCAGTCGATATTCAGCTACGCAACCTCTAAGTCTCAGCTACTGTTTGTTTGGAAACAAAAAATGTTTATTTCAGACGGATCTACAACTTAAAATATATTTTATCAAATCTGTTCAAGAAGGATAAACTTAATCCTTCATCTTGAAGTTTAGTAAGTATTTTAAAGCAGGAATTCAGGCACAATAAGAAGAGCGATTAATTAAACATCGAAGACTAAATTTTCCATTTAACTCAAGGAAGCTCTAAGAATTAAATTTTCTGTTTGTTTAATTTTTTTAAGTACTTATAGAAAAAAAAAATTCATTTCCTCCTCCCCCTCATTTCATGTGGAAAACACAATATCTTGTTTTTCATCAGGAAAACAAGGCAAAGTAAGTCAGGGGCAAGTGCATACATGGGGATTAATTTTGTTGAGAGATCTGCCATCTATGTGGATTTTACTATTCACTTCATATTCCCATATTTATTTTGTTGGGAAGAATTGCCTTCTATGGAGATTTTACTATTTGCTTCAAATTCCCTTACAAGGCAGCTCTCCCAATAAAATAGATTTGAAGTAAATTCCTGAACATATATGCATTTGCCTAGAGTATACACTTACCCCGACTTACCATATACTTAATTGTTTTCTATTCGACTCAAAATCGTCAGCAAGGGCTGTTTAAGCAAGAATGATGGGATACATTCTTCCAGTTCAACAATAAATAAATATAAACCTTCTCTGGTGTGTATCGAACCCACACTCTTTACACCTCAGGTATGTTGAATAATCAGCGTTCACTGCTGAAGCAATTTATTTAAAAAATATTTTTCAAATTATTGGTGATAATATACAAGATACAATAAAAATAAAATCAACGAAAAAATATAAATGAAGGTATAGAGTTTGCTGATAAAATGAATTAATTATTATCAAGACTTATCTTACTTATTACATTATTATTTAATGTTTTATTAATTCATGTAATTGAATTAAATTTATTAATTAGTTTTAAGTAGGAATTTACTTTAACGACAACCAAATGATATGGGTCAATGGCATTAGGTCGAAAATTACGTTTTGAAATTTCACTGAATTTATAAGCTTTAGTACAAAAAATTAAAGTTAAAAAATAAGTCGACCTGTTATTGTCAACCATTATAAAGAATTTACTTCCGTATCCTAAAATGGTAAACTTTTTTCAGTTAAACTTAGAGTACATTGCGTGGAGTTAAAAAAAAAGAATCTTTTGGACTAGATATGGTATGCAGTCAAGGTACGAAGTATATCTCATAGGTATGGACTATGCAATGTTTAAGTTAAAACAGATTATAAGCGAATTTCTTATAACATATAAATAAATAGTATAATGATCGGTATTTTTTTATTTTTTTTATTACGATATATCAATATAATCATGCTTGCAGTAGATTTTTATTGCATATTTTTAAATAATGACTGATTATAAAGAAACAATATGTCAAGTATGAATTTTAAAATTGAGCTCATTTAGTGTACAAACAACAATAAGAAGAAATTATTTTGTTTACAAAAATCATAAAAGCATTACCGCCCCTCAAACTTTAATATCTCGAAAGTCCGAAAACATCAAAAATACGATTTTTTTTTTTAATGAAAGCATGATTCATGAGATATTTGGAAAGTATGAAATAATAAAGTAAATATCCTACAAAACGATATTTGAAACGAGGAAATAAATATATAGAAAATAAATGTTTGAAACGATTTTCTTCCTACTGTAAAATCTACTTCTTTGAGTGGAGTTTTTACTGGTTATACGACAATTAATAGTCTTCTATTTGAAGAATGATGCAGATGTAAATTTCTTTTATATTTAGAAAAGAACATGTGATATAATAAAGATGCAAAAAGTTTAATTATTAATTTTATATAGATCTAGATAAATCAAACTTTCAGTAAATAATGCCTAATACAAACGAGGATGAATTTAATTGGCCCATAATCGATCTTTCTGAAGATCCAGGAGATATTTATTTCTGCACTCCGTGTAAAATGGATTTTACAAAAATCGAAGACCTAAACGTGCATCTGAAACTGAAGGAGCATAAAAGGAACAAAAGATATCAACAAAAAATATACAATCGACGTGTCTTCGGTGGAGATAATGTAGAAGAAGGTCCACTCCTCATGTCGGAACCGGAAACCTCAGAAGAAGAAGACGAGACTACAAAATACGAAAGGGAAGTGAGATTGAAGAATAATCTTTGCGTCCATAAGGGATACGGGTTCTCGTGCACTAAGTGCGTCGAAAAGAGGATCGACATGGAAGAAAGTGGAAAATTTGATTTTGTAAAAATAGGAAAACATTTGGAGACAATCTATCACCGAATGGTAAAAGAATACGGGGACGATCCTTCGATCTCTTCCTCAGATGCTGAAGATTTGGATGACAACCTTTTCGAAAAAGCAGACGCTTTAATAGAATCTTTAGCGGAGTACGACTGCACTGGAACGGATAATAAGAGTCAAGAAGCAGAAGGGGACAAAAATAAGACCGAAGAAGTAAAGAGTGATGATATAAGCATGGAAGATGTAAGAAGCAGATTTGAAGAAATTCTTCAAGATCCGGACAGTGGTTACGACAACTGGCTTCCTCGGGTGGTGAGCATAGATGACGAAGAAGTGAATGACGGCCCTGATTCCGAAGGTGAGGAAGACGAATTTGATGATATTACCGATAATCCCTTTCAAATGGTAGGCGAAGAGCTACCGTTGAAATATGACGTGCTGCGTGGTAAAATCAGATTTTCGAATAAAATTAAAAAAATACCTCTCTAACTTAGGAAATATATTTATTTGTTTCTCATATTATTAGTTGTTGTCTGAAAAATTCTTAAAAAAAAGACTGAAGATTAGAACTAGTTCAGAGCATACACTATAAAATATTTAGACATTATGGAGCTATGGATCCAATTTTAGATTCGAAACATTGAACTTTAGTATTTCATCCGGAGAAATGGATCATTTGGGTTCATAAATTGGCACGGTCTGCTGTCACACCTTGATGGAAAATATGACAGACTTGATAAATTATCATGAAGATTCGTTTGGATTTTTCGCAACCAGCCTGATGAAAGGTCCCAACAAATTTCTGGATCGAACTGAAGATTCGATGTTTATGATTTGCCCAACCAATAATATATTCAGGTTCAAGTATAGTCGACCTCTGAGTACAATGGGTACGTTATAACATCGCTTGGATATTCTTATGTCTGTTGTATATGGTTCTTATTCGAAAAAAAAATAATAAAAAAATAAATAAAAAATAAAAACCTGTACCACTACAAACCATGAAGGGTCTTGGGTTCAATACTAGATAAGGACCGTACTGTTTCGAAGCCAACGATTGTGCAAGAAGGTGATTTGGCCGAGATCACGCTCAACCGCCAGCTTTTCCCCCAATTAAGGGTACCCGCTTTATAGAGGCTGTGTGATCCCCAGGAGGGTCTCCCGATCCCACAGGGTCGATCCACGGCTGATAACAGAATAAATAATTACCTGCCACGGCCGGCCTCGAACCCGGGACTGGGAGCATAGCAACACAGTGCCTTACCACTGAGCTACTCTGTTCCTTTTTTTCTATTAAGAAAAGTAATGCTCACCCTAAATTCAATTATAAAAAAAAGGGTGATAGTTCCTTAGAGCAACTGGTGGGCAAACCTCTGCCGAGTGTGTTAAGGCGGCCATAAACGATCACTCACCATCGGTTTCTTTGTTATTATATCTATAATATTTATCTTTCTTTTGAAAGATCATTGATACCAACCTTTTTTTTTTAAATTTAGGCGTGGATATCAGCCTTAGCGAATTTAATTTGTTTATTATTTACTTTTTACACTTTATTTGCCTATTGCATTTTTGATTTATAATTTTATAAGATATTTTATTGAAATTAGGGGATTATGGTTTATGATTCGTGTTGTTATAAAATGCATTTGTTTTCTTTAACTCAGCATAGTTACATTTATTTTGGGTTATCTTTTCTTCTTTTTAAATTATTTTAGTACTCCTAAGTATATTTTAACTATCTTTCATGTAATTCCTCTTAATTTTTTATCATTAGACTTTAATATTTATAAAAATAGGTAAAGAGGCTGAAATTATATATTCCTCTCAGATATAATCTATAAATGAAGATCTCATTTTAGAATAAATATATGTATTCTTTATATCCAGATCGGCTTGGAGAAGCCTTACATGGGTTTTTTAACAATTACTAATATTTTTAATAATTTATAAGGGGGGATATCCCTAACGACACATATTGTTTATAATTTTGGACTAATTTTAGATTTATAAAATTAAAAAAAAAATATAATACTAAATTAAATAGACCAGATAGATAATAGTGAAAAATTAAAAAGATTTTGTAAGACGAAGAAAAAGACAAATAAAAAAAATATGAGAAAAAATAAATAAATATACAATTAAAATAAAATATATTAATTTTTAAAAAATAACAAAGAATATAAAATAAAGAATATTAATACTAAAACAAATAAATAATATAAATGATGTATTTATATATTGATAAAATAATAATAGACTTCACACGGGATGATATTGGAATTCCTATGTTATAAGCTATCGCATCTTTAACTATTGGTAACTGGGAATGGTATTTGATGAAGCGTTTTTTAATGAATTCTTCTATTGTTTCAATTTGTAGCTCGCGGTGTAGTTGACTATTTCTTATGAACCAGGGGGAATCTACTGCAATTCTTAGAATCATATTTTGCAGAGTTTGTAATTTGTTTTTCTTTTGTACAGGATGCTGCACACAAAACTTCACAACCATACATCAGTACATGGTTCATAAGAAATAGTCAACTATACCGCGAGCTACAAAATGAAACAATAGAATTCATTAAAAAACGCTTCATCAGATACCATTCTCAGTTGCCAATAGTTAAAGGTGCGATAATTTATAACATAGGAATTCCAATATCATCCCGTGTGAAGTCTATTCTTATTTTATCAGTGTATAAATACATCATTTATATTATTGTATCGTATACTAAGATAGTTGTTTTTGGGTTTAGTCTGGATTTTCTGTTGCAAATAGGATAGAGCATTGACAGTCTTTCATAGGCCTGTGTTAATTTAATATTAATGTGATTAGAATAAATAGTTAGTTGACATCCGCATGATGGTATAGAAGGATCAATCCAATTAGAGATTGATAAATTATTTGCCACTACTATAATTTTGTTTTTATTGAAAACTAGTTTTGAATGTTATACCTTCCAATTCAAAATACAGTTTGGTATTATTATACATATCAAATTAAATGTAATATAAATTAATATTATAAAGCATTTATGAATTATGAATTTAATTAAGACAAGAAATCAAATACATGTTGGTACTCACTAAAGTTTAAATGGATTATATCAAACAGAATGGTTTGCACTGGTTTCTTCTCGCACTGAACTAACAATGAAACAACGGTGGGATGTTTATAGGTAAACGGTTTAAGGGTCGGGGTTTTTCCAGTAATTCCGGTGAGCAATTGGTTTTTGTGTTATAGATGGGAATAAATTTAAGATTGGACTATTTGAGATATTTATTTGGTCATTTAAGCAAAAATCTGGATTTGTTTGAAGGATTTTATTATTTCAAGTGTTTCGTATATATATATATATATATATATATATATATATATATATATATATATATATATATATATATATATATATATATTTGAGGCTGTTTTCAAGGTGATGTATTAATTTAACTCCTGAGTCTTTGGTGAATTTATGTTTTTTTTAATGAAAAAAAAAACACAAATTCATCAACTATATTAAACTTTAATAATAATAAAAGGTTGGATTCATTGGATTTTGGATTTCGATATCGAAGACTAACCTTACTTCGAACAGACTCGGCATTCGATGTACAAACCATCTCAAAAATATTAGCCGACCTGTCAAGAGACCAAGCCCACTAGTACCTCTGCGGAACTATTTATTGTTATTTTAATATTTTTAATAATAAATCTCTAATAACCATTGTGGAAATCATACGATGGAATCAAGGAAGTCACCTAATTAAAAAAAAAATTATTCCCACACTTAATAAATAGCTCCATACGAAATAAAATTACGGAGTAACTCTATAAAGTACAAATACACAGGTAAATATTGATATATTAAATAAGATATAAACTGTATTGTAGGAAAAATCTTTTTAAATGTAGGAGAGGGGCTTTTAGGAAGGGGTTTTGTTTGGTAAGCCGATTTCCTCCCGGCAAAAGCGGCTATGAAACAAAGAAACAGTCTTGATTTATAGACCCTTTTATAATCGTAAAACACATGTTACCTTACTCCACACCCTCTCAACAACTCTCGCTGTAAAGATAGCGAAGTATTCTTCGCAAAGGCTGGTGAATGTTTGATTTAAGGCGTGTAAAAAAGTAAAATCCGTTGGAATAATTTATTGCTCCATATAAAAAAAAAAAGATTTATTGCTTTATTTTCTTACTTACCAACTTTAAGTATTCGTAGTCACTTTAAGTACCAAGCATTTCACCTAAGTAATATCAGTGTGATGTATTTGGCCGTCCAAGATATTAGGAAAATCGCTTAGCTAAGTCTTGACTATTAATAGATAGATAGATTTTTATTTGCCTATATACACAATGAAGCCATGAAGGCTGGCCCTATTAGTGTTAGTAGGTGCTAATAATTATGTTGAAAACCATATACATAGCTCACAGATAAGTTAACATGAATATTTTAACTAATTCCAAGATGAACTTAGACTAAATCCGCTTAGTCGCAGCTATTTGCCCTTAAAGAAACCATACAATAGAAAATAGTTAATAAAATAATATATGCATAAGAGAAAAATAGTGAATAATCAGGTAAAGTAAAGTTATTGTAGAATATCTTCAGTATTATTTTTAGCACAAAACGTGTTTCTGTGTTTTGCACATCTACTACACTAAAACCAAAGGCTTAAATGAATCAAAGTCAATATTAATACTTTAATATTTCCATACTGAAGGAGGTTATATCTTTTTCCTCTTATATATATATATATATATATATATATATATATATATATATATATATATATATATATATATATAAGAGGAAAAAGATATAAACTATATATATATATATATATATATATATATATATATATATATATATATATATATATATATATATGTATATATGTTTTTCCACTTGTTTGATTCAATATCTTATACTGTTAAAAATTGTATTACCGTACAAATAATACTAATTAAAAATACAAGTAAACTTTCCCAACAATAATTATAAATAAAAGCAACGAACAAATCTTGTAAACAAATTAATAATTTCGTAGCATGAGAATATTATATATGTGAAATAGGCCCTGTTATTTTAAAAATACCTGAAGCTAATCTTTCTTATAATTGTTATAAAGCTAAAGTCTTGTATTATACGCATAGATTTAATTATTTGATGGATTTGTACAGTATTAGGCAAACAAATATACGCTGGATTATGCTATCTGTTATTTTCTTCCATGATGTTATACATGAACTGCTAAAAGCTTCAAACTGTTAAAAGTAACAATAAAGTTTTACAACAAGAAAAACTGATTTAGAAATAGGCTAGTTGCAATTATGATGATCTTTCAATTGGCAATGTAAACGGCAATAGTAGAAGAAATCTCCAGTTTAACATCCTTGTGGATAAAACTATTCAACTATTCTTAAATTAATAAGCATTTTGAATTCATATAATTGTTGGAAAAACATTTCAGGAACTATTTGTTTGCATTTTTCAGAAACAATTTTACAATTACAGGTTTGGCAATATGTTAAATAGAAAGACAATGAAAATTTGCATAAAAATGGTCTATCGTGTCTCCAAGCTCCCAGTTCATGGAGTGCCTGAAAAATAATAATGGCGCTCTGAATACAAGATTTAAAAATGCTATAAATCCTCCAATTTGGGATCTCTCATGACTATTAACGATTATATTAAAAAGTAGGTGTTATCAGCAAAACCCAAATTGTCGCCGCGCGTCAACCGCCTGTATCGCATCGAAGTTAAAACGCAATAGCGGAAGGTGAAACTATATAAGTAGACCTATGTTTTTACCTTTGGTATTTTTTGAATAGACCATCCGTTCGGCAGTGAGATTTGATCCGATCTATATCGGAACCCCTACCTATCACTCGAAAAAAATATATCAATTTTTGAAATTTATTAGATATATATTAATCAATTTTAAATTAAACAAAATATTATTCAGTCACACTTGTTCATAAAAAAAAAAATTAATTCAATTTTCTTAATAATAAAACAAGTATTCCAAAGTAAGCACCAATAACTACAGTTTAATTACATATTTCTTAATTACTCCCTTACAAACCATTTCTTTTATTATAGATATTTTCCAAACTGATTCAGAAAAAATATTGATAACACTCAGAGACATTTCCTTCATTTCATTTCCTTCTATTAAATTGTTATTTTTGAGTTGAACGTTTTCCAGCAGCCCGGTATTCAAAGCTGGTAAGGGAAAGTTGGGGGTCACATATTGTGAATGGGAGGTAGGGAAGCGACTCCATTATACGGCTGTTATGTTGTGGTCTGCTCTTTGTCAGGGTTAAACCTATGGTTTGCGCTCGACTGGTCCCCAAATGTATTTAACCATTTGCAATTTTTACGGTTTAACAACTTTTCTTATCGTTTCGGCACCCTCCTGAATTTGTATTCGCATTTATACGAAAAGAAGCATGTAAAATATAAAAGTCGAATGTGAGACCTATATTATCTCCTGGGCCGAATTATATCATCAATCATAATTACAATATATATATATATATATATATATATATATATATATATATATATATATATATATATATATAATCATTTTAATAGCAAACCAGATAATAGATCAAAATAAAAAAATCTAAATATTGCAAAAATAAAATCGCACAGTATGATAAAAATATTAAAAAACATCACATAACATTCATTTACTTCCCGACTTGAAATAAATTTTAAAATTTACATTTAGTTTCAATAGAAAAAATATTTAGTTTCCATGGAAACATTTAGATTCCATTAAATAATATAACTATAGAATTTATTATCTACAACCATCACTTAAGTTTATGCATTTTTCATCATTCTCCATTACCTTCAACGACATTATTCGTCAAAAATATTTAGCTTTCCAACGATACATAAAACCTCTATATTACAACTCCGGAAATTTTCAACTTGGGAAAATATTTCTCATTTTGTTAATTATCGAAATATTTTCATTAATTATATTTATCCATTTTTTATTACTATTCACAATGAGAAATGGTTAAATATTTCAAATAAACAAATTTAAAGATATTTTGGAGGAATACATTTTGTAAATTCTGCCTTTATGGCCTCTCAGACAATTTCAACGAGGATAAGACGTAACTGATATTAAAGAGCATTTAATTATACACTGATGATATAACTTGATTCGAAATCGTTGAAGCAGTTTTTGAGAAAAATATAAAAAAAAAAAAAAGTATAAAATCGATGATATGAAGTGGCACTTCTGGTGAGTCGATTTCTTGAGTCGAAAGCTTGTACCTATCATAAATACATAAAAATTGTAATATCATAAATTTCAGTTTCGTCCAACTATTCGTTTTGGAGCTAAGCTTTCGTACATATAAACATAGACCATTTTGCGAAATTTGGTTATTTGGAATTGGGTACCTATATTTCCGTTGAAAACTCGGATTTGAAATTCTTAAAGATCGTAATACTTTCCCTTACTTTATATTTCATATATAGGTAAGTGGGAGTAAACAAAAAAAAACACGTAAATATTTCAAAAATAAAAAATTAGATTTCGCTCATTACTATCGAATAGATAATATAAACGCTCTTATTTTAAATCTTAAACGGATCGTTCACATGGTAGAAGATTAGTTAAATACGAAAATTTTACATACTTTTTTTTTGCTTGGAGAGCTTCCACTAACGTATATATTTTTTTCCTCTTTCTTACAGACAGAAATAGGTTTAGGAATCTATAGTCATAACAAGTTATATAAATATATGAGTGATATGAAAGATGAAATAAAACCATTAGATAAAAAAAATATTATATATAAAATATTGGTGAGACTTCTAATAAATTAAAATCCAGATTAGCACAACATAAATCTAATTGAAATAATGTAAAGATAATCAATACAACCGCACTTGCTTTACATAATATAAAAATGCGACATAAATTTGATTTTGAAAACGAAGAATAGAAAATTACTAGAAGCCATCCATATTACTTACTAAAAACTGCAAAACCATAGTTAATTATAAAACAGATGCTAAACATTTAGGTACACATTATGCAGACATTATTAACAAAAATAAAATTAAACCATCATAATAAAACTAATAGTCATTTAGTTAGATTAACAAAAGAATAAGTTATTTATTTTTTTTCTAAATTTACATATTTAAGAAAAATCATTTAATAGAAAAATAGAAAAACTAATTAAAAATTTAAACAACAAACAATTATGACTAATATAGAGCTACAAATCATGGCAACTTTATATCAATTTGAGTTTGTTTACAAAAACTTTTAATAAGTGGGAAATTATATACTGTTTCCCATGTCCAACCCTAAAGTGCACTGTTAAATATGAATACTAGACATAGAAAATGATTTAGCTGAATCTAATTGCCTAGCTGCTAAATTGAAGAGAAGTTTTCCAGTGGTGTAAGCTAATTACTTATTAAGGATGAACTGGAACTTCAATATAGTCGTTACAAACTATCTAGCTTCACCAAATGTATATGTGTTAAATAAACTTTCTTGATAATATTATATTGTTTATAGTAATAAATATGTTTCCCTTATATCGCTTATACTTTGCTATGTTTTCTAGGTTGAGTTGAGCTTGACTTCTATTTAGATGCTCATACATTAGTCTATATTTATATAGGGATGCCATTGGGCAATCATTGAGGATGATTATCCCAAAATTAAGCTTATGAATACTTTTGAATTTCTTACCTTGTCCTCTAAATTGGATACCTTTCCAAAGGCCTGGTTTGTGGTTACCATTATTTAATAATTAACCAAGATAATGTTCCTACTTTTAAGTTTAATACTAATGTTAATCAACGTTACTGCTATCTTAATGAAATATATTCAAATTAAATATGGGCATGGCTACTAAAGAACTACCTCCTTGCTAACACTTATCTTTATTCTTCAAAATTAAAATAACAAACTATTACAATAAAAAGTTAACCATGGAATGATTCAGCCAAGACTTAGCCATTAATTGTTTTAACATAAATCTCTTATCTGTACTAGTTGGTGTTGATGGTTCCTCAGCATCTCTCCCTCGGGTTCCCCTGCATATCTTCAGTCATGGAGCCAGAGCGCATTTCTCATCTTCAGAGTCGCAATCTTGCATCAGCCCCTAAAAGTCTCCAAGTCTTGCCTCAGCCTCGATCAGTTCATAAGTCCCTCTTTTTCACCTCCTTACTTCTCTCCCCCTTTTTCTCTTGTTCTGCCTAAGGGGGGGTCGAAAACGTTGTTCATTGGCCGACTAGTTTTATAGAGGGAGGAAATTCTGGGATTTCATCGGATGGCTCCACCCCTTGTCCTGACAGCCGGTATCTGCGAACCATTATTCAACTAGTATAATTTAATCATACCTTTTCCAGGCGGCCTCCACTTTTTCTCGAGGCCAGCCAAGCCTAAGGGGACCAGTTCTTAAAATTGATTAGGTATCCTAGCTTTTGGCTTTGTTACATTGTTAACTTCTCGGTAGGGTTTTTAAATTAACTTATCCCTTATCTCTTATATGGTGACATCTGTCATCACCTGTCAGTTACCCTTCTTTCTACCTGCTCGTCCCTTATTTCTTGTGTTCGCACCTGGTCTGTTTAAATTATATAACGATAATATTGTCCAATATCAATACATATTAACAACCAATGTATTAGGAATTAGAATGATAGATATCTAATGCGAGAGTTCTCGCTCAGGTAAACTAGTTTACATATATTTCAGCTAATGTTAGTCAGTAGCTTTTAGACTCCCAGCAATATGTAAAAAAATATATATAGGCATTTTATTTATGGACAATGGGAAAGGAATAAACAGTAGAAGTATTGTTAAATTATAGATAACATTAAATAATTAATATGGCTTATGTTTATGTTAAATTGGAAAATGTGTAAATTATAAAATGTTGGTAGATGTAATAATTGTTAATTTTAGTGGAGAAAGTTCTGATGATGAGGAAATATTTCTCTGAAACGTTAAAAGAATAAAGAAGTAGATTACAACTGGAAGTTACATTTTGCCCTTTAATAAAAGTATATTTTTTCAGAATAATTGTCAGATTTTTAGTTTCAACATTTATCACGATAAAATAGTTAGTTTAGCAATTATAAGTTTATTAGATAAATTAAATGGCTTTATTCGAACTATGATCAGAGAGTAACATTATAAAGACTGTCTGGCAGTGTATATTTTAAATAAAAAAAATAAATAAATAAATAAAGGTGTCACTATCCAATATGATTGGAATGAAAGCTGGCCTGACCTTAGCAATAGCCAGGCTAGGTTATCCACCACCAATCCGACTAAAGCAAACACGGGCAGGATAAACAGAACTCTCCAAATTGAAAAACAAATGACTTCGGGAAAGGGAGTATTTTTTTTTTTTTTCAAAACTCTCTGTCCTCATACGGATGAAAAAAATTGGTTTAAAAAAAAAAAGAAAACGAAAAAGTCGTTTTAAAAAATCCTATCAATGTCATGTAGTTGTACTGCAATGCGACTAACTGATTCCTTCAATTTAGCGTTGACATTTTTAAATGGCAATTTGGTTGGATCACATTACTGGAAATCCCATATGTTTTATGATATTTAAGTAACGTTAAAATATATTTTTATCTTAAATAAAATTTACAACAGGAGTTTATAAAATTATTTTTTTATTAATATTATTTTTTCAACATTTAATTCATTTAGGCTGAGATATCTCGAATTTGAGACTTAGATTCTTATTTCTTGAATTAAAAACTAGCATTGCTTTATTTTAAAACAAGGATATTTCAAATGAAATACCCCGATCGCTCTATCCATTAAGTTTATCAGATGTAATTAGGCACCTAATAAATAGGTCTTATTATATATATATATATATATATATATATATATATATATATATTTTTTTTTTTTTTGAATATCACTGAAATTGTTGAGGTTAATTATTTGTGGTTATATAATAATTTTCCTACAGATCGTGTGACTTGGGGGAACTCGCTAGAAGAAGTGAGACCCTTTTAATTTTTACTTCCTTGTACGCAGTAAAGGAAGTATTGTAATCGCGAAAATTTTCCGTTTTCACATTTCAACGGAAATATCCAGTTTGACCATCCCTTCATCCATTTTGACTAGTTTTGTCGTGACGTCTGTACGTACGTTCGTTCGTAAGTATCTCGCATAACTCAAAAACGTTTGGCCATTGAAGGGTTAGACGTTGTATTCAGGAATATTATAATATCTTGTTGAGAACCTCCCTTTTTGGTCACTACATGATTACCAGAAGTGGTACTTTATTTGAAGGTCATTACTGACTTTTATCAAAAATTATATTAAAATACCATATAATGTAAAACTTCTCAAATTTAGTATATACAACTTAAATATTAATAAAAACAACATGATAAATTTTGGATAAAATTGGCAAACCGGAAGTGGTACTTTACTTGAAAGTCATATTAGACTTTCATCAAAAATTATATTAAAATATATTGTAAAACATCTCAAATTTAGTAATTAGGACTTTTATATCAATACGAATGTATTTACTAGATTTTAGTTAAAATTGGTGAGCCGAAAGCAGTACTTTACTTGAAGGTCATAATAGACTTACATAAAAAATTATATTAAAATTAAATACAGAGTTTGGTAATAACGCGATTTTTTTTCATTGTTATTAAACATTTTTATTATTTGTTTTAAGTGTTAAAATTTAGTGTAAAATACTTTTTTTCCTCCCCATTAGTGAGCTGAACATGTCTGCAGCAGAAGAATAAGATATAAGTTAAGTTATAAGTTATAACATAATAATATTAGTTAACTTGTTACCAACGGAAAGAAAATGACATATAATAACGGAATGAGACCTCCATAAATAAGAGCTTGAGTATGTGTGTAAATAGATGGATGTCGTGAAATCTTCGGAAACAAGTAACCTAATTCAGGATTGCTTTTTGAGCCACCGATCTATAGTTTAATAGGCGTACAAGAAAGTCATGTGCTGTCCATATCAGATATTGATGTATCAGAAATAGGCCAAAAAAAGTATAACGAATTGTAAATATATTAGCTCCAACCTGTTGTGTTTTCAATTTGTACTGTTCAGCTGTGTTTAATTGCCAGTAGGCATTTTTTTGTCGTAAGCTGAACCTACAGAAGCCGTTCTTCAAAATACTTTGTGATTTCCATTTCTCTTTGACAGTTTTTTAGGTTTTAAGCGCTTGTCCGCTATCACCTAACAAAACATGTTAGTAGAGGAAAGCGCATAACTTTGTTGTGTGACAAGTTTGCGTGGTGTACACTTACCCTTACTAACATGTTTTGTGGAGGTAACAACGTACCAACGAATTGAAATAAAAATTATTTATTTCAATACATTTATTCAAGTATATTCCACATCCATCTCAATTTCATAACCAAATAAATATTGTAAAATGTGACTCTCAGACAAGCTTTAATCTTTTTTGATCAGTACATCAGTATAATAATTCTCCGGCAACCCAACTATTTTGCACTTTTGCAACAAAACCGCTCCTACTTGGATAAAGAGTCTGAGTGGATAATGATAATTGGAGGATACCTCGTACGCATTTACTCCTTAAGGCAGCGGCAAGTGCGTACTAAGTACCATTAAATTAAATCAACAATCTCATAGAAATGGACATGATTGAAACTTGGGCTTCAATGTAATATTTAAACATAATCATCTAAGGAACACTTTTAAGAACAGAGCAAAAATCAATTCTCAAAAATAAAGATTTTTCAGCCATCTAAAGACGAAATTTGTAAGATATGGTGCGGACTTAACCCATATTACTTTATTTATGTACAATAACTGGTCTTTGAGATTAAATTTTACATCCAAGGCCGAAGGAATTCAGTGAGAACTCACTATGAGAAAAACTCTAACAATTTATGGAAGCACTTGGAAAAAAATTCTCTATGGTGTACAACACAATAATATTGAACATGGTTGAGCAGACATCTTTCCCCTACTACTAGAAAATCTTACGGAGCGAGTTCTCCCGGATTAATGCCTATCCTCTGCGACGATTGTAATATATTTTTAAAAGGCTTTTGAATCCGCAGAAATGATATGATAATAATTGATTCTATGGTTCCGAAACACTACCGTGGATAAGCATGTTTTGAAAGAGTGAATACCTAAAAATTAAACCACGGTAGAAGTTTGCGTATAGACATTCATGATAAACATTGGCTACTGATTAGTAATATGGTTCCTTTAATTTAAGTACTAACTAAATATGAAAGAGTTAAATTAATTCAGAAGCGGGGTCGGTTTCTTCTGCCGTCTAATCATGAAATCTACAAGCCAATAATTAACTGATCACAAGGTATAGAAAAAAAAAAAGAAACACGCTAAACTAAGAGAACTTCTAATTCGCTGGGAAACAATGCCCACGAAGCACATTTCTCACAACGATACACGAGGAAAAAAAACAACACTCAATCCCTCTCGCTGAACACACTCCATACATCATCTCAACCCGCACAACTTTTTGTTGAAGAACTTTATTACCTTGCGTTTATGACAGTTCATTCTATTCTCTTAGCAGAAGGATGTCCTCTGGACGGTTGGTAAATAACAAACTTGGAAGCTTTATATCTCATTCTATTTTATAACTTTTTTTTTTCGATTTTAAATTGTTGCTCCCTCGACTGACGAGGGAACAGAAAGTTTGATAATCGGTCAAAATATTGTAGTTTCAAAATTGACCTCATGTAAAAAAAAAAAAAAAAATCTTTTTGTGATAGTTGTAGGATATTGGACAAATTGGACAAAGATTTATAAGGGAAGAGGGGGGGAGGAGGGAGGGAGGCATTGTGAAAAATTTCCCTAGAATTTTGGCTGGATATCCCAACTATTTTTTTTTTGAAACATTATGAAATATAATAATTATCCCAATTCTGAAATATTTTGATTTTCCTTACTCTTTCGGGTTTGAACTTTCCTCTTACCTGTTGCCAATTTTGACACTTGACAACAAAAATTTTCTTTTATATTCGAATACGTTGTATCAATAAAATCCCATTTTCTTAACTCATACTCATGGTTAATGGCACTTGACTTTAATTTTAAGAACTCTTTGAGTAAAACGTATTACGACAATTTTCGCAGTTTAAAGTAAGTTCTTAAATCTGAAATTTTCCAACTTATAGGGCTTAAAAATTATTGAAGGAGGTGACATCCCCTCCAATCAATTGGAAATCACAATTTTCTAACGATAACTAGCTTACATTAAATGGTCTAGCGCCCTGAAAACTCGTATTCTTCCCTGAGTATAATATTTTGTTTTCTAAATGTTTTCGATTTTTTTCTATAAATTTGATAGAATCTTTCAAACATATTTATAAATATCTCTACGGAAGGATAGACTCGTTAATAAATATACTTTGAAAATAAATCTAATTGAACACACACGATTTTAATTCTAAAATTCCATGTTTTTAACACTTTATGACCATTTTCTCAGAAACGGAAATAATTAAAGATTTAAAATTTACACATTTTACTTTTAATGATTTTTGACGGAAAGGAACTCAAGAAAAATAAATTTGACTAAATAAAGTCTAATTTCCATTGCAAAGAAAAAAAAAAAACGAAATTGATAAATATTTGGAGATTAATTTTTTTTTTCTTGAGTTGTAATTTAAAATTTGTAATAACCTGCACTCCGTTTTTTTTAAAACTCTTATTGCTAAAAAGAAAAAGTTTCAAGTCAATAGCTTTTATAGTTTTGGGGAAAATGTGACATTTTTATGAAAAAAACGTAGAATTTCAGGAGAGACAAAAAAAAAAAATATATATATATATATATACACATATACATGTATGTAAAATAGTTGCAGAAAAATAAAAATAAAAAAATGTTCAGACAGTTTAGTTTGCTTTGATACCTAAATGAAAATGATCCTTTTAACGGTTTCTCGGTGACTCATAAGCAAGCGTTGAAAGGAATGATAGTAGCTAGTTCAGCAAACTATAAGTTAAGTTAACACCATCTGGGACAGGAGCGTACGCAGAATTTTTAGCGGGTGGGGAGGGAGAGGGGGGGGGGTTAATAAACAGGAACATAAACACCTGACTGCCTATAACCTCCAAATCGGGAGTAAGTTCTAAGGATAAGCATGTAAATTGTATAAAAAATTATTGTTACAAATTACTCAAAATACAAACCTTATGTTGGTCGGTATGAAAATCATATTTTTTCGTATATTTCGGTGGAGGGGGGAATATATCTCCCCAATCCGGTCCCCTGTGTACGCCAATGATCTAAGGGAAAATGGAGATGGATTTAAAAAAACGTATATGCCAATTAGTGGTGCCGAAACAAATATTGGATACTTAAGAAAAATATAGGGTTTATAACTAAATTTGATAGATTCAAATAATTCAGGAGGTTTGCAATCTTAAATGGGATTAAGGGCGAAAACGTGACGATAAACTGAATGCCGCAGCCATAAAATACACTCAACAGAGTCAATTAAGACAGACTCGAGAGTGTAGAATATTTATGGAGACATTAAAACCAGACCAGGAGGAAGACATATTTTGGGTTGGACGAGCGTGGATCGTATGAATGAACGATTGCAAGGCATTGTGACATGCAGATTTATTTATTTGTATATCCTTTGTGACAGTATTGGCGATAGTTCGATAACTCTGACCATCGATTGTTCGATAATATCGATTGGTAGCTATCGATACAATGAAGTGAAGAGGGTGAGGCTTAGATTCCCCATGCCTCTACACTTTTTCGGAAGAAAGGTAGTACAAATTTCCTAATTAAACAAATTGCTTTATCGCTATTAATGCTTAGGTTTTATGAAGGAAATAATTTTAAAATAAAATATTTTTTGATTAATTAATTACTTAATTTTTATTGAGTTAAATTTAAGTGAACGGGTGTTGTTGAAAGATACCTGTCACTTTCTTTTAAAGTTAGATAATTAGACATCAGATAACGGATTAGACATTCAGATTTGTAACGTAAATTGGCTTTTCCCAGTAAAAAACATTCTTCTCCCTCCCTTACATATCAGGCTGGAATATATTAAAGCTATGGACCAGGAAGAAGAAGCTTCCAAAGCATAAGAGAGAAATTCTCAAGATTAAGCGATTGCTAAGGACAAGGAAGGAATCCGCCAAACCTCGAATTCGTGAAATGTTAAAGATGCTAACTTTGATCTGAAGGAAAAAAAAAAGGTTGGAGAGTGTTCAAAAACGTAGTGCATAGATTCCTTGGCAACAGGAGAGACAATAGCTATCCTCAGTTGGACCAGGAACTGCTAGAAAAATTACTCTCTCTGGGTTACAATATGTCTTTGAAATTAATTTTCTCCACTCCCACTAGGATTTTTTCACAGAAAATAGAGGAGCTATAAGTAATGAGCATGGGAGAAGATTCAACCAATGCATTTCCTCGATATAGAGAGACATCAGGGTCGTTGGAATGAATCAATGTAGGAGTTGGGGAGTTGGCGTACAACAAGCAGGCCGAAAGGACACGATGTTATGAAGTCACCACTTGATCCTGCAGCAGAAAATATTGTTTGAAGTGGAATTTCATATTTTTTTCACAAATACAGACAATATAGATAATGATTTTGAACAAGAATTTTCAAGATTTTTTTTATTTTCCGAGGAAAATTGTGTATTATGTACGCGCATGACGTATCTTGGAAAGAGAAGCTAATAAAAAAAATTATTGTTTTTTCGTCTTTCTCTACTTAGAATTAGTTAGAATTTGCTCATTAGGGTGATGAAACATTGTTGGTCAGTGTTATTGGTTAATCGACAAGTTCCAAATGAAATTCTCGAAATCGCTTAGATTAGAGCATGGCTATTTTGTTTAAGAAGCTTTAATAAGTCAAATTTTCATAGATTATAAAGTTTAACAGCTATTTTTTTTTAATTACCTAAATGTTTTATTTAATATAACGACAAAATATCGCCTATTACATAATCTATACATTTTTGAACAGGGGGATGAAATGTAACAAAAAGTGAGATGATACTGTTTTTATATGTGAAGCTTAATAATATTAAATAAAAATAAACAAATTTTTATATTTCATCAATAATGGGTTTGCGTTTCTTAAAGATTAGGGAATATAATCGTAGACCCCCAATCTTGATAAATAAATAAAGTCTTAGCGAACGCAAAGGTTCGATGCAGACACCACCGGTCGCTCCCTAAATATCTCTCTCCACTGACTTGTGAATACAATCCTCCCATTCACGTCTCGCTCTACCCCTCGGGCGTTTACCCGTTGCTTCAGAAGTAATTACGTTTTAGTTATTCGTCCGTTACTAATTCCCACAACTTTACATGCCCATTTCTACCGCCGTGATGTACCGCCTCAATAATACCATCCTAACATAGTTCACTCTATTCGGCTTTGTGTAGCCGTTTAAATTCTCGTCCAAGTATAGTCAGGAATATCTTGCAAAATTAAAGCTTACTTCGATTGTGGACCCGAAGTATTATGCATAAGACTCTAAAAGAACTTAAACTATTATAGACGAATGCTTAAATGATCCCGCAAGAAGTTACGCCTTACTAAAAGACAGTAACGAACTCCTTAATGTTTAAAATACCATCATAAGAGCCAGGCAGTAAAGTTTTACTAGTTAAGTGCAAGAACTTAGTGTTATTATCAATTAAATTCTACAATTCTGTTTCCTCCAGTAAAACGGGTACTAAAGCAGTGAGAATGCCTGGGTTTAATCACTCTCTTCACGAAACTATTTCATGGGTTGTTATCGCGCAATAACTAGGTTGTAAGATATTATTTCATTTTATTTTTATGTTGATGGATTTAATTATCCTATTTATTTACGTGCACATTAACTTACCTGGGTAATGTTATAAGTCACGGAATGGCTCGCTAATTAATAACCCTTAAGACGGATTATTTGCATATGAGATGCTCTTAGTTTATATTTAACTACTATTCTATCATATTCTAGGAAAAATCAAAATAATTATCTAAGTCCTAATGGATGCATGACTCCATTTTTATCTGTAGTTTTTCAATAGGTTGTCGTAAATTCCAACTCGTTTTAAAGTAGATAAATAAAAAATAGCATTTGCAGCAGGGCTACGTATTTAACTAAATGTAACTAAATTTTCAGGTCCATTCATTTTTTTTTTTTTTTATTTTGTCTTTAATAGCCAGAAAATTTAGTTCCATGAAAATGAGCTATTGAGAAATTTAAAACTGGTTCGCAGAGCAATAACGTGAAGATGAACTATCTCGCGCCAATATTTAAATAAATCCCATTAAAGAGATTTATTGCGTCGCGTTGCGCAACTCGTTTAAAAAAAAAATCACAATTTCTGCTATATAACTCATGTCGATAATATCGATAATAACTGAAATTTACTGAAGAACTAAAATACAAAATTTAAATTGGTGGGATGGGAGAAAAAAGTTGAGATCTCCTTGTCGAAATTTTGACTAAAATTGACCCCCCACTTCAATGGTATTGTTCTGCCTAAAAAAAAACATAAATTCCGAATTTCAGCTCATTTGTTCGTAAGTTGGAAGTGTCCAAATATATCGAGAAAAAAATATACCGATATATTAGACAGCCCCGAAACCCTCAAAATCGTCTTCTATGGGCTATGAAACGAATTTGAAATGCATTCCCACTCTCATCCAACGATCTTCAATACAGTACCAAAGTCAATTATTTTCGGTAATGATACGTCAAAAATCTCGATAAAAAATTAAAAAATCTCTTTTTTTTGTTTCTATATGCAATAGGATATTCCAACAACACAGACTACTGTGTAGATTTCGAGAAAAGTTTTTTAGGAATAAACCAAAAACTTTAAAAATTTTCTCTTTTCGTCTATATGCTGTTTTATACTTATAAGAAAATTTCATGCGGTTATTCCCAATTCAAAAATAGGGAGAAGTTTTTTAAAACTGTGAATGAATTCACAATGCTGTTTTTCCGCGGCAAAACGTCTTGTAATGATGCTGCTGACAGCTTGGATCTATTAAATCAAGACAAATATCAAAAAATCACGAAACAATTAGATCGATAAATTCCCCACCCGGTATTTAGAATATTTTATTCTCTTGGTATTGGGAGGGTTAAATAAAAAAAAAAATAATTAAACGAAATAATTTCTGAGCATAACTTCTTAATGTGCAATAACATGGCAAATGAAAAATAAGTTTTCATTTAATTATTTATATTTACTATATACAAGATTTAAATAAACTATTGTGACTATAGAGGGAACATTATGTATTCATAAAATAAATTATTCATGCGGTCCACATAAGGATTCTAGGATTGCTGTGTGTCCAAATTTACATATATACAACAGTAGATCCAACAAGTGATAATGGAAGGACCAGGAGGTGTATTATTGATAGTGCGGTAGGAGTCCGTAAGGCAGCGCTGTAAAACTACTCCGAAGTAGTCTGAGAAGTTAGCGGGTGGCAGTCGACCCTGGGCCCAATGAGCCATGGGACTGCTGAGCTATGGTCGAGACCTTCCCCTAATTCTGCTTCTTTTGTCTGGGGTCCGCTCTCCTCTCGCTGAGTCAGCATCATTAGTTCCTGTGAAAATAGGATGGGCGAGGGAACTTAAGAAAGAAGTAAACGTTGCCCATATAGTAGATGTATAATATCAGTGTATGCGAACCTTAGCTGCTGTCCTCACCTCGATTTCAGTCAAGAAAGGACATTTAAATTACATTTAGCAAATAAGGGAAGGTGGAGTAAAGTGACCACTCCAAGGAAAATAGTTATTGATAGAAGCTTGCTGTATTTACATTTTGAATATATATGTTTTAAGGTACCACAACATATATTCGTAATTAAGAATATATATATATATATATATATATATATATATATATATATATATATATATATATACACACATACACACATACACACACACATATAAGACCTGTATTTTTTTATAACAGTCATTTATTTTTCAAGAAGAAATATACCTCTTAATCACTTTCATTCAATTTAGGTATCATCAGGATAGGAAGAGATATAATCAAATTAATAAAGGACCAAATGTAGGATATCTCACATCACCAGTCCAAGAAAGACTCATTAACTAGAGACAGCGCAAGACATCTCAACACATACTCTAAACACAAGAGAATTTTTTGTTGTTTAATAATAATAAAATAATACAAATATTTTTTTTTTTAATTTTAATTAGGGATTGATAAATTATTTGCCAATTTTATAATTTTGTTGTTATTCAAAACTAGTTTCAAATGTTATACATTCATCTTCAGTTCTAAAAACACAAAAAATTCAAAAATAAGCAATTCAAAATACAGTTTGGTATTATCATACAAATTAAATTAAATGTAATATAAATTAGCATTATAAAACATTTATGAATTATGGATTTAATTAAGATAATAAATCAAATACATGTTGGTACTCACCAAGGCTTAAGTAGATTGTATCAAACAGAAAAGTTTGTATTGCTTTGTTCTCGCACTGGACTAGCAATGGAAGAAAGGTGTGTTTTTTAAAGATAAACGGTTTAGGGATCAGGGTTTTTCCAGTAATTCCGGTGAGTAATTGTTTTGTCTGTTATAGATGGGAATAAATTTAAGATTGGACTATTGGAGATATTTATTTGGTCGTTTAAGCAAAAATCTGGATTGGATTTCAAGGATTTTATTATTTCAAGTGCTTCATATAAATTTGATTTGAGACTGTTTTCAACGTTATGTATTAATTCAACTCATGAGTCTTTGATGAATTTATGTTTTTTTTCACTTAAATGAAATGCAAAGCTGGAATTCTATGTCTTATTATTATATGCAAGTATATGTTTCTTTAATATCTGATTTAGTGATCTTCCAGTACTTTCCCGTGTATTTGGCTGCACAATCATAACAATTTAGTTCGTATACTCAATTTTGTCTGTAAGAGAAGGGAAATATGAGGATATGGTTTTTCCGATTCTACTCACTAATGTTTAAGTAGATTATATCAAACAGAAAAATTTGTATTGCTTTGTTCTCGCACTGAACGAGCAATGGAAGAAAGGTGGGGTGTTTATAAGCAAACGGTTTAGGGGTCCGGATTTTTCCAGTAATTCTGGTGAGTCATTGTTTTTTCTGTTTTTAGAACTGAAAATTAATGTATAACATTCGAAACTAGTTTTCAATAAAAACAAAACTACAGAAGTGGCGAATAATTTTTGAATCTCTAATTAGATTAATCCTTCTCTACCATCATGCGGTCGTCATCTAATAGTGTCCTTATTTCCATTAAGACATCATTACGACATAATGGAATGAACCCATAGTGATGATGATTAGTTTTTTTTTCTTTTAGACAAACAAAATTACCTATAATATTCCGAGTTCCGAAACTTAGAAATAATTGCCGGGTAGGAACAATCCATAAAGATTTTTCTCAGAATCAGTGTCCATAGGATATGCATTACGGCAAAGACCCTTTTCTACATGAAGTAGTAGTGAGTAGGTCGGAAATGCCAATACAATGCTGGTATTATAATATAATAATAAACTCCGTTCGTTAAAAATATTATTTTGAATTATCAAAGTAATGTACGATTTTAAGAAAAAAAAAAGTTATTAAAGAAAAAAGTTATATTGAAAGAGTGGATTAAAAGAGGCAAATCCAAGAGGTGATAAATTTTCAATTGAAAAAAGAAATCCTGTTGAGAAAAGTCTATTAAACTTTCTCAAAAAGAAGTATAAAGCCCTAAATCGGAACGGTGCTCGTGCGATCTTTATCCCGGGTGTCACCGAGACTTCTGACTGATATCTAAATTGATCTCGGGAGCTGGCTCCTATCACAGCACACATCCATTAGTTACAAAAAGAGATTCAACTAGTCTTGACAGCTTGCCTTCCCCCTCCCCCCATTGTATTAGGAGACAACTACTCTCTTCTATCGAACACCAAGATAAAAATTTTTTTTTTATTTAATCGGTTTATCCTTTTCCCAAAAAGTCTAGTGGTTTATTGAAAAAGACTTTTAATAACGTGATGGATCATTTATATCGATGAATTAATTTTAAATAAGGATTTTATCTCGGAATAGAAGATACTTAGCTAAATATTAGCATGAACCTTTATCATGACTTTCTAAATGTTGGTTTAAAAGTTACATAAAATCTCGTGTCGGCGTCTTAAGTAACTAAAGATCAAAGAAGAAAAAAAAATAAAAATCTGTTTTTTGGAAACACCTCTTTCTTTTGCGTTCCACGTCATTAGGTGTTATAGTAAAACTTTGGTCTGATTAATTTTTTTGCATGATCGATCTTTCTCTAGATATAACGCGAAGTGGGAAGGGGACAGAGCCAAAATAGAGTACTCATTTTACGAAAATATTTGAATAGGAATTACGAAAATATAGGACATTCTAAGTAAAATAAGCCTTATATACCGTTCCAAAGGCGCTACCTTAAAAAATGGTGACAATTTATTCAAGGAAAAAACAAAAAAAATTCGCTCATTTTTATTGCGTGCTCCAATATCTTGAAGACGAAAAATATCTAATAATAATAAGAATATCCTAAAGGACAAGATCGTTAAAGATAAATGTCGCCTTTGCTTTAAGGCACACGAATCAATCCAGTATGTTACAAATGGATGTGAATCTCTGGCTGGGACAGACTATTTGACGAGGCACAATAATGTGGCAAAAATATTTCACCAAAAGATCTGCAGAAAATTGAGTTTATTGGACAATGATGTGGTCCCCCATACCATCGCTATACTACAGAAAAACTAGTTGAAAATGCATATATGCTATAAAAGTTAACTGGGATGAGCAAATTATTACGGACCACAGAACAATACATAACCGACCAGATATTCTGATTATACACAAAAAAGATAAAATGGCCAGAATAATAGACATAGCTGTCCCAATTGACTCCAACTTACTCACTACAAGGGCTGAAAAAATAAGAAAGTACCAGGAGCTTGCTATAGAATTAAAAACACTTTAGCACTTTAGCACAGATAAAGTAACAATAACTCCAATAATTATATCCTCAAATGGTCTCATATAAAAAAGCACTAGAGAGGTTATAGAAGAACTTGGCCTTGACCTTCAGAGCTTGAAAGTAGCTCAAAAAGCACTCCTGTTTGATACTTGCAGGATTGTAAGAAAATTTTTAAACAAATAAATTGCATTATATCATCTATCTTCCCTTGAAGTGTTTTCCGGGAGGAACATGTTAATCCAGGACACTGAGAAGAATAAACAAATAAAAATATCTAACTACACGAAAAAGATTATGAACATCTTTTTTCAAAAAAGTTAAATTTTCTAAAAGTTGAGCCCTATAATTTCCTGGGTTAAGAAAGAAATTATCAGAAATCGAAGTCATGGTTTTATTAAGTACAATACAGGAACAATTTTATTGGATATCAGTGAAGAAAAAATTCTGTAACACAAATCGTAAATTAAAAAGGACCATTATAAATCCCAAGAAAACAAGTTTATAAATCAGAAATAAATTGTGAATGGTGATTTTTGTTTGACACTGATATAATAGAAAAAAAGTGATGGGCATATTTAAATGAGAATGCGTCATCATTAATTTGACAATTTGATTATAGTGGTCAAATAATAACTGATTTTAGAAAACTTTTTTTTTTAAATTTAAATCATCAACAGGTACTTCCTAGGATAGTACATATTAATTTGTTTTATGGATAATTATGGCATTTTAGTTTAGGTTATATAAATAAACTATAAACGTTGGAAAATAGCCAAAAACCCCAAATAAAAATAAAAAAAAGGCCCGAACTTCACTGTTATTTATATGTAACCTTCTTAAAAACCCTCAGTTTAAAATTTACTTATAAAGGTTTATGTAGTGTAAATAATAAACTATAAATGCTATCAAGTAACTTAGACTTTAATAACTGTAGAGAAAAGTTCTGTTATTCAAATACTATTTTCCAAAGGAGATTTAATTCCAGAATAAATGGTTTTGTATTTTTTTCCATTCTATTCAATGTATATTTTCTTAGAGATTATCATACATTTTCATCCTACTGCATAGGAATAGTTACCCAGCTATTGAGGGCAGATAGCAGGAACACTAAGGGCAGTCGATATCTCGCCTCCAGTATCTTCTCGTGCCATTTAGGGAAGGCATAATGCCATAAAGGAGACGATAGCTATAATATTGAAAAAGAGGAGGCTGAAGGAGCGGATGGGGGGGGGGGAGGAGGCCTGTGTATAATGTATGATAATACACTGAGGTGGGTAGAGAAACCAGATTTACAATGCAAAACCCACCCTAGCTCTGGCCTCCGTTCAGTATGTATTAATTGCCTACAATGTCTTTAAACCCAGGAGCATCTCTAATGTATTCCGACCGAGGCGGGTGGGCATGTATTCAAATACACCCTATATACTCTTCTCGGAAGGTTCCTGTATTTCCCTAACGGTTTAATATTAGTATCGGAAATTCTCTTTCAACGGAGAGAGGGATACAAAAGAGAAAAAACGAAACAAAAAAAGATCATTAACTTCAGTTAAAACAAGGGATGCTAATTAGCCATATGTTATTATTACATCATTAATTATCAAAAAGAAGAAGTATATTCCCGAAAGGCTCATTTCAGTATAAACCTAAAAGGCTCTTCAGTATTTTAAAAAAAAAGTTATGAAGTTTTTGCATACAAAAATTATTGAAGTTGTGAAAAGAATGTATTATTTTAGCTAAAATACAGTATTTGGTGGAAGCTGACAAGCATTTCTAAAATCCCTTGGTTTCTTTCTCAACAACTGGATTTTTTAATTTAAAATTATTAATTGCCGTATCAGAAGCCCGAGAAAATAACTACCAGAACTGATCCATATTTGTTTTAACTTCGCTATATATGTATTTTTATGTTGTGCCCAATGACCTTTTTACCTTCGATATTTATATCTATTATATACTATTTTATATATATATATATATATATATATATATATATATATATATATATATATATATATATATAAAATGATTTTTATTATTGTTGCACGGTCCCTCTGGATTTTCTATGATCTAAGGCAACTAGGCATACATTTCGGGTGGTGGCTCTAAATGTGTTTTATTATCAAAAACATTAAAATTAGTTTGTAAAAATTCTAGGAACAATTTACAATTTTGTGTCACTTGTAAAGTTTTCATATAAACTTTTCCTAAGTATTCAACTGAAATAATTTCTAAATGTCATGTTTCTAAAAGCCTTTAAATTGATAAAAGATGTATAATAAAGCACAAATGTTTCTACAACTTTGATATTCAGTATTTTAACAATTAACAAATTACAGACCAATAAGCCTACTGAATATACTCTTTAAAATCCTAGATAAATTAATACTCAAAAGAATTGTCATGTCAGAATGCATAACCTCCTAATAGATGAACAGTTTGGTTTCAGGGAACACCACTCCACTGTTGGCCAACTGGCATGCCTCACTGACTTTATAACCAAAGCATTCACCTAACGAAAACACACTGGTATGCTTCTACTAGATTTGGAAAAAGCATTCGGCACTGTTAGGCATAGTGGACTGGATAAATTAATCACTTAAATATTCCCCCGTACCTGATCCATACCATCCAGTTTTACATTCATATTAACAAATCTATCTCCAACATACTTCCTATTACTGCCGGTCTGGCACAAGGTTCATGTCTTTAACACAATACTCTAAAGTAATGAAGTCCTTGCACGCCGATGATACAACTTTGTACACATCTTCCTATCGAATAGATACAATAATTAACCATTTACAACAAAACTTCAACAAAATTAACAAATATTGCCTGAAATGGGAATTAAAAATCAATCCAACTAAATCTGACGCCATACTTTTTACAAAGTGCCGACCACTTATAAATAATCATGTTTTCGTAAACTCAGCCTTCATTCCTTGGTCAAAATCCGTACAATACCTTGGCCAAACTCTAGACAGATCTCTCACTTTGACAAAACATACCAATAGAAAAACAGATAAAGCAAAACAAAATAATTTTCAAAATGTTCCCATATTTTAATAAAAAGTCCAAACTGAGACCCCAAAAAAAATTAATCCTGTACAAATCAATTATCCGACCTCAGGCCACTTATACCTCATCCGTTTGGAGTTCAACTTGTGTTAACAAATTACAGAAAACTGGAAAGAATAAAAAATGTATTCTGCCTTATGAGAATTATAAACAGCTCACTTCAATACAACAACTTGTCTAAACACAAACTGCAACATATTTTAGTAAAACAATAGCTTCAGAAAATCCGTTAATTAAAGAAATGGGCAATTATAACTAATCCTCTCTTAAACGCTACACTCATAAAAGAACAAAACATGTAACATGTGTTACTAATCTAAGTTAATATTGTTTATTTAATTTATTTTTATTTCATCTTTGCTATTTGTTTATTTTTTTGGGTAGGTTTTTAATTTTTCCAATGATTAAAACTTAAAATTATGTTAAACTTATAATTTAAATAAAATTTTATTTTCATGTTAAAGACCAATTTTAAATTATACCTATCTACTAGTTATTTTTTTATGACGGAATACATTAGCTGAAATTTTAAAAAAATAATAGAAAGATTTTTCCCAACCTACGGTTTTAATTTTTTTTTCGCAAAAATTGTTTTCAAAGCAATTCAACCTAATTCAAAGAAAACTTTTTAGACAAATATTTCTGATCAAATATCAAAGATTTGTGAGAAAAAAAAATTGAATTATTTACCTAAAATAACAATAATCATCATCTAGGTCCAACAAACATTTTCAAAGAATTCAATTTTTTTTAAATTTAAACTGGTTATTTAAAACAAAAAACGTAATTGTCTTCTATAAGATAAACGATCATACGTTATTTATCAATAAATAATTCTTCAGATAATTATATTTAAAAAAAATAAAATATTAAATTTGTTTAAAAAGTTGATTTTTTTTTTTTTTATATCGAATGAATTTCGAGTTGGGTTCGTGGAGCTTTCCAAGGTAGCAGGTGGCTCTTCTATCCAAGATGGTGCTAAAGCCAGTAATCTTATTTTGTTAATTTTTTTTAAAGGTAGAATATTGTTTTGTCACCTAAAAAGAAGAAGGCTAACACCTTCACTATTTTTAAAATTAGAAAACTTTTTTTGTGGTTTGTTTTTAAGATATAAAATATTTGTTTTAATTTTAATTTTTCTTTTTTTCTAATCCATTAACCATTATATGTAACTCGACAAGAATTTTTTAAAGAATGAATATCTCAAAGCTTACTCTTGCTTTGAGACGAACTGAATGCTGACTGAAAGGTTTAAAAAAAAAAAATGAAAAACGAAAATTTATGCTTCTGTAAATCTCGGGACAACCAAAGTCAGACATTATGTTCGAGAATGACTCATTAAATCTCTAACTAGCCACCATTGTGGGACAAAATGGCTGATAGTTTGGGGGTGACCTGTAAATTTGTTGCCCAAATTTAAGAAAAAAGAATCGGAGAAAATTCCACGGACGGCGGACGGAGGGATCTTTTTATTCAGTTTTTGGATTCTACATATCTTGAATAGTAAAACCTCAAATTTTGAGGAGTATATTTAGTCGATTATCCTCGAAAAAAATAGACTGCGCTTTCTATCCGTTTCATAACCCCAGAGCACGATTATGGAAGTTTTGGAAATATTTGTGTATATATATATATATATATATATATATATATATATATATATATATATATATATATATATATATATATATATATATAATGTTTCTATGTGCAATAGGATATTCCAACAACACAGACTACTACGTAGATTTCGAGAAAAGTTTTTTAGGAATAAACCAAAAACGTTAAAAATTTTCTCTTTTAATTCTTTTATATATATATATATATATATATATATATATATATATATATATATATATATATATATATTTTTTTTTTTTCTCCGCAACATTTAAGCACGTTTGGTGACCCCCTTTGGGTAAAATGAGCTGAAATTCGGTATGTAGAAATTCTTCGAGCCAGAACGATACCATTCAAGAACTGGTAAATTCCAGTCAAAATTTCGGTGTTTTTAAAGTTTTGCGTATCTCCAAAGCCCCGCTATGTAAGAAGCCCCTGTAAGTTTATAGGGCTAATAATTTGCGTGTGAATTGAGTTGGTGTTAGGGGAGTATCTTTTGGGGGCCTCAACTTGGTTCCCCACCCCTCCCCGGAGTTTTGGATTTTTTTAAATGTTTGCGCACTTTTAAAACCCCTCCAAATTAGAGGTATTTGAAAGGAAATTAAATTACCTATAAAACAAAAGATGTTTCATCGAAATCGGACCAGTGTTACCAAAGGCTATTTCAACTGTTTCAATGCCTTTTAAATAGTATTTTCCCCGAAAAAAATAGATTATTGCAGTAGGTCGAAGGTCGGAGGTGAGTGGCGGGACTGCGTTTCCTGTGCGTTTCATAACCCAAAGTATCTTTTGGGAGCCTCAATTTGGTTTCCCCACCTCCCCTCCCCCCAGGTTTTCCGATTTTTTTTAAATTTCCTATAAAACCAGAAAAGTTTCATCGAAATCGAACCAGTATTAACAAAAATATGGCTATTTAAACTCCTGCGAACCCCGTTGGGTCAAACGAGCTGAAATTCGGTATGAAGGGTTTTCTGTCAGCGGAGGGGGAGAACAATATAATAAAAGTATGGATAAATATCAGTATGTTAGAGAACTGTCTTTTCTGGGTCTCAACTTTTTTCTGACTCCCCCGATTTTATAATATTTTTATTTTAGTAAAAATACAACTTTAGTGATGGTGTTCTGCTGATCAAGAATGTTATTATTTTTTTTTTTTAATGATTCGATTACACAGGTTTATTACTGAAAATACTAAAGCAAAAACAAAATTCAAATAGATTGTTAAAAAAATAAAGTAGAATTTTCCCCGAAAAAATAGATTATTGCAGTAGGTCGAAGGTCGGAGGTGAGTGGCGGGACTGCGTTTCCTGTGCGTTTCATAACCCAAAGTATCTTTTGGGAGCCTCAATTAGGTTTCTCCTCCCCCCCCCAGGTTTTCCGATTTTTTTAAATTTCCTATAAAACCAGAAAAGTTTCATCGAAATCGAACCAGTATTAACAAAAATATGGCTATTTAAACTCCTGCGGCCCCCGTTGGGTTCTGAATATTATTCAGGTATTATTATCTTTCTAAATATTATTCCCAGCGATATAAATGTCTCTAATAAATTTGAAAAGAACTCGATTAAATTTAAACATATTTTTTCACCAAATCGTATAAAAGTCTCTTATATCAAATTTGAAAAGAATGCGATTATATTACACTTCTTTTTTTTTTTTTTTACTAAAATCTAGAGCTACAAATAAAGTACCACTTCCGGTTGGACAATTGCAAACAAAATCAAATAAGGTCTTCTCATATAGGAAAGAAATTTAAATACGAAATTTCACACCATTTGGTTAATTAATATTTGAGCTAGAGTGTATACGATATCAACACATCCATTCACACACACAAACAAACACACATAAACGAATATTTTGGCAATTGCAATACTTGCATTATTGTGTACAAGGAATAAAAACGAGTTGATTACAAATAATTTATTAAATTAATTTTTATATAAGATTGAATAAATATATCAGGAAGATGAATGCTTACTCAAACTTTATGACGGAATGAATACCGAAAACTTGTCCAGATTCGATACAAAGTCTGACTTAACTTGTCAATAGCGATTACTTATAATAGCCCTTAATTAACATGGATAAAATTTATTCAATTTTTCAAAACCCTGTTGAAAAGAACTTTCTTTTAACTTGCTAAAAGAGAGGGGGGAGAGAAATGTTCAATTGAAAATGATTAATAGCTCAAGTTGAGACTAAGCAAAGTGAGAAATCGCTTTAGTTGTTCTTTATACTTTGAGCGAAGGCAGAAGACCCCTCCCTCCAAGAGAACATTTACAAAAAAAAAAGAAATTCTAAAATACGATTTTTTATTTTTTTTTTAACTCCGATCTCCCCTCCCCTTATAAATCCGATAAATTGGTTATGCCCATTTAATCTTTCTGGCAGTGAATCACGAAATAAGCTGTTTTATATTAATAACCCCATCAGCAGTCATTGGAATTTACTACGATCTGAAATGAACTGAGGGAGAGCCTTTTTTATATCCATCGTAAAGTGGCTATATGAAGGTAAAGCAATAAAACGAAGTAGACATTGCAAAGGCTTGAGTACCTTTGTGGCTGTAGACACGAGTACTCAAATTCATGAGTATCCATTAAACTCCTTTATATTTACGCTGTAAACATAACTATAATAATCCATTATAGATACTAATAATAAATATTATACTATTATCTAAATATTATTACTATTTATTTATTTTTATTTTTTATTTTTTTGTGAATTCTAGTAATATTAATAATACAACAAAATATTTTTTGGCGTTTTTAACATTTATTTTTGTTTTATTATGTTTTATAGAGAGCCTTTTTAACCGATTAAGAAAAAAAAATAATCCTCCCTGAAAATTTTAGGTTTATAGTTTCAAGATAGGAAGATAGGCAGAATCAAAAAATCGGATAAAAAAATTATCATCAAAATTATTAGACTACTAGGCCGTTTTAAAAAAATATATTTTGCACCAAAGTGCCTGTTCACGAGCTTATAATAATGTATATATATATATATATATATATATATATATATATATATATATATATATATATATATATATAAGTGTAATAATAAATTATACACAGATTATAAATCATTAAAAACATTTTAAATTGCTTTTTAGGAGTAAGACTTTAAATAAGCCGTCCGAAAGAAATACATTTCATTGTATTTTTCTGGTTGTCAATAAGGATAATTGCATGACATTCAATTATTTAAATCTTAAAATGAGTCGTAACAATTATCTTTATTTCCTAACTATCTATATTCAACTAAAAACAAACAAATTAGTTTAATGAAACCCTCATGGTGATAACATCAAACAGGGTTCACCTACACATACCTTAAACCACAAATTGATAATATTAAATTTCATGTTAATCTCTTTTGATTTTCACACCTCAGCATTCATTATGTATGTTTATGTTACGTGAATTAATATTGCTAGCAGTATTCGCTTCGGAGACCGAGTAATACTAGGTTGTTACAAAAGTCCTTGTGCATGAACTCAACCCGTAATTCCAACTCTCCTAATTATCCTACAAGAATGTTTTTGTTCCTACTACTTATGTCAATGTTTAGTTTGACTAATCATTTCATTTCTTGTGTCTTGAATTGGCTTTATGGGGTCATTTACATTTTTAAAACGCACGTGCAATGTCAGAAGAAAAAATCGTGATTCGCGGTCTTATGGGGCATTACTGAAAAAAAAGATTTATGCGCTAAGGTAGCCGCCGAAGAAATTTGTGCCATAGAAGGAGAGTCAATTATCCATCGAAATACTGCCGCACAACCCAGATCAACCCTCCATCGGTCGATGGTGACATTTTTTTTGAATGTGTGAACCAGGACCCTCATGCAACTACTCGTGATTTATCGGCAGTAGTAGGGACTCAAACCTTTACTGGGGACAGCTTGGTTAATAGGAACCAAACCATTTTTCAACATGACAACGCCCCTGCACATCGTTTTCGTTTGACCAAGGAAAACTTATCGAAACTTCAAGGAGTAACGTTTTGTCTCATTCTGCGAGTAGTCCAGATATTGCTCCACCAGATTATGTTTTTTTTTAGATCAATGGCTCACTTTTCAAAAGGCCGGATCTTTGATAATTACGAGGATGTAAAAATTGGATGTGAAGAGTTCTTCGCCTCAAAACCAAAGGAGTGGTACCGGCATCAAATCCAATTACTGGCAGTAAGATGGGTGAAAGTAGTTGAAAACAATGGACTTTACTCAGAAGAGTATATATTCAATAATGTTGAAAATATGTAGTCGGAAACAATGCTATACTAATGCACAAGGACTTTTGCAACAACCTAGTAATACTTGAGTTACTTTATTGTTATAATAAAGTTCAATACAGGTTTAATATCACAGGATTTTTTTAAATCAACAATAGGTTCAAAATCAAACGTCCACAACACCATTAGTTTATTTGTTTCGTTTACTTATATTTTCAGTGGACTAATAATCAATTCTAAAAACCACTGCATATTATTACTAAAGTGTATATAGTCTGTTCCAGCAGTCCCGAGATTTTATGCCAACAGAAGTAGATGGTAAGTTCCGTAACTAGGCGTTACTGAGGCTTAGCTGCGTAGTTAGGTTGAGGTTAATTCCTCCTAGATTTAGTTTTTTCTGAACACCTCAGTGTTATTTTAAGTTTATAAGGTGTATAATGTTTCAACAGATGTTTTTGTTTATTATATATTTACTACTAAATGGGCTCACCATTTTTGTTCGTTAAGAAACTAACAATTAGAATGATTAGAAAAAATTGTCATGAATACACAAATTGAGTTACTTTTAAAATTAATTTATAATACTTGTATATACGAAACGCGTAGCGTTGATAAGCTAATAAAAATATGTATGCCAAGTATAATGCTAATTATAATCCCCTAATTGTAATACTAAATATAAAATACCCTTTATTGTGAGGCCACAGTCCTACGTAAAAGTTTTGGTAGTGAATTAAAATATTGAATAAATAATGCGATTGATTAAGCCTGAAAGTCGACATTTTGAAACTAATAATTTTGGAACCTTTTTTATTTCATTGTACGCAGCAAAGGAAGTATTGTGATCGAGAAAATTATCGGTTTTCAGATTTCGGCGGAAATATCCATTTTGACAATCCCCGAATCCATTTTGACAAGTTTCATCGTGACGTCTGTACGTTCGTTCGTTCGTACGTATCCCGCATAACTCAAAAAGGGTTAGCCGTAGAAAGTTAAAATTTTGTATTTAGGATTACTGTAAAATCTAGTTGTGAACTTCCCTTTTTGTTCACTGATTACCGTAGTAGTTTACTTGAAGATCATTAATGATTTTTATCAAAAATTATATTAAAATTATTAAAAAATATATTAAAATATACTTCTGAAATTTTGGGTATCCACATCAGATAATTTTTAAAAAAATTAAATGTTCATTTCAGATCTATCTTACATTTGTGTTGGTTTAAATTTGCCTATCGTTAGTGTGACCTTCCCACTCTGGTTAGAATAGGCTGGTAACCTGTAGGAATAACCCGTCCTATTTTCCTTTAAAGGAGTAGGAAAGGGGGTTAAACACAAATTAAAAAATAAAATAAAATAAAAAAGTAATGCGGTGGTAAAGGGAATCTTATGATCCAATGTTATTTATACACTGTGTTAGCTCCTTTGTTTTTTCTAGGACATTATAAAACAGAGTAAACCCCAGAAATCATGCTATTTGAGCAGCACTGTCGCTCCCCTCTCACCCACTCTACTACTTTCTCCCTTCGTCCCTCCTCTGACACAGCTGCTTCCAAAATACTCCACCAGAGTTTTTGTTTTTACATTCTTTTGTGTTACAGTCTTCGTATGGATCGGACTAATCACGTTTCCCATTTTAGTAGAGAATGGAAACAATTAGTCTTTTTAGTTATAATAATTAATAATAAATCTGTAAAATATGCTTAGATTTTTTTTTTTTAAATACTCCAGAAATTTTTCGATTTTTAGTCAGCCTAATATTATTCTCTGTTATACCCACAAATCTATCGTTTTTATGCTGGGTCACATTATCACATTGCTTTACCGAAATACCGATAAATAAGATCTATAAATGTCAAAGAGACGAACTTTTCCGCTGTTCGCGAACAGACACAAAAAATCCAGCTACACCACTGAAAGGTACTGCAGGATATTGATGATTATGGAAGGTAAACATTTAACAAATATTCTGATTTTCAAGTGAATATTGGCAAAATATATTAACTATGATGAAGAACATTAATTTTGGCTGAATATATTTTTAAGTCTTTTTTTGTTTTTGTTTGACTTCCTCAATGAAAGGAGATGAAAAGATAAGCGAACAATCTTTGGCGTAAATAAAGCAGGCGTCAATAAATGAAGGTGGGCCTAAGAATTTGAAGCTCTTAGCTTCTTTCAAGGCTGGAGGCGATGAAATGAAAGATTGTATACGGTCGGAAGATTGATGTTCCTCAGCCCGACCATTAGAGCGCGTCCCGTCCCGTCCCCTCCTCGATATATAGGCTCTGTCTCCACCTCTATATCTAATACACTTGCAACAAAATACAACCTGTAAAAATTTAATAAAACTAAATTTAATTAAAAATGTCTTCAAAAACATTAAAATAAGTTAGTTATAAATAAAAAGTAATATTCGTTAAATAAAGAAATTTTTAAAAGATTAATCTCCTACACCTGAAAATTAGGCAACATAAACGGAAATAGCATATATTTGATTCTGGATTGAGTTAAGAATTGTTTGTTAGAATTAAGGTAAAAATTTTGGACTAAAAAAATACTGTTTTATAATTTAATTGTAAGGTAATAAAAATTATACTTGATTTATTTCCATAGATGTGGTTGTTATTTTATTTTATTTTATTCGAAAATGATAGTTTGCTCTTTAGCCTTTTGACGCTAACGCCCCAAATCTATTCTGGGCGCCAAAAGCAAATATCGATGGTCAACGTAATAGATGTAGCAAACTTTATAGTTTCAAATAAAAATATTTATGTGATGTGTCCATTTCCACGTCTTTAGGTGATAGTCCAAAATAAAAATTGTTTACTGTGCTAATTTTAATCCCATTAAAATTTTTATTTTCGGTTAATTATTTCCAATAATGAACCTTTGTAATCGATGTTGAAAAAATAATATTTTACGTTTCAAGACATGTAGAATACAAATATCGAAAAATCAAAATCCGTCCGCCCACCTTCCGCGTTTTTTTCCGAAAATTCGATGTGTTTTTTTCAACTCAGGGGGCTCTGAAACGCAAAGATCTATTGAAAATATTTTACTAAAATATTTTGATAACCCCAAAAGTACGACTTAATTCGACCTAGTTATTTTTGGGCAAATGTTTTTAATTATCACTGCCTTAAGCTGAGTGGCGTATCTAAATTTTACTGGGCTCTGAGCGATACCATATTGCCGAGGACCTTGACGATACTATATCGCAGGGCCCTCTCTTAGGGGGTTTTGTAAGATACTGGTACTGGTAATGGTGGGAGTTATCCTACGTGCTATAACCTAACTTTTCAGTAGTCTCCATAAACAGTTAAAATTGATAATTTTCAAGTTTTACAATATTTTTGACAATTTTTTAGTTTTCGGAGTTGTAAATAAGTAAAATTCCATTAAAAATTAATACATGCATTAAAAAAAAAGGGATACATAGGAATAAATATGAAGACAGTTTTTAATAAAAAAAAAATACAATTTTAAGTTTATTTTAAATTAAATTTTCAATTAAAAAAAAATTGAAATATTTTATTTTTGGAAACTAAAAAAAGATACTTAGTTGAAACATTGTTCTTAAATTGTTCCCCTGTTTTTGTCCTTCTAACATCTTTGAAGTTGACTATCGATATATTTTTTATACATTTTCTTTCGCATCACCTTTTTAGTTCCTTTCAGGGTAGGGGAGAGTTTTGCCAGGTCTGCCACTCTTCCCTGATCTAGGTTCCTGGCTTCATGGATAGCATTGTATCTCCTTCAGTACAATCGCTAGACATATTCCAGGTTAGGGATGTTGAACAAATAAATTTTTTAAAAAAAGAATATATCTAAATTTTTATCCGATATATTTTTCTCGATGTATCGTAATATCGACATTAAAATTATCGAAAATCAATATTTTTTCAAAAATAAAAGGACTAAAAATATAAAATTAAAAAATTCTACAAGGACGGTGGATTCGACAAACATGTTATTATCTCAAGCTGCTGTTCTAGGGATGGGATGTCGGAAGCAGAATATCGATATTGATATTGGTATCGATTAACAATATCAATATCTTGACAATAACAGCATAAAAATATCGATATTTAAAAATATCGTTAATTATTTTTTTAATTAAAAAAAAATCTAATCGAATCGGATGAAGATTAAGAGATAACCCAAGTTTCTTGATTTTTAAATCCTGTTGGAAATAAACTAAAATAAAAACAATAACTTAATTATATCGTCCCAGAAATATCAATATTCTAAAAACAATAACTTAATTATTATATCATCCCAGAAATATCGATATTAGAATATGATAAAATCGACAAATCTCAGTACTATGTCATTATTCTCAGTGCCATGTATCGATCAAAATTTTGAATTCCTAGTTTTGCTTCTAAGTTATTTTTGATCACAAAAAAGTATCGAAATGTCTTCTCTGGATATCCAAAAGTATTTTTAAAAACTTAAACCAAATCTTCAATCATCATTTAGGCTTTAACATGTATTTATGTTTCGATTAAACAATATAAAAATAATCAATAATAGCTTACAAAATACCGTATGCTTAATATTATTTAAACATAATTATGTTAAAACTATATTATCATGACTTAATGACTCAGCTTTTATAGAATTGAATTGAAAACGACTATTTGATTATATAGCCTTTAGGACATTTCAAGAGGGCAAGGGGCATTATTTTGAACTGAATTTTATAGGCTACTCCTATACGAGTTATTTGGGATTTCTGTGGCCACATCAGGATAAGTATTCTATAGCGAATTGGCAATAAACGAAAAGAAAGAGGTTAATAAATACACTAGACGTAATAAAGTTTTCTATTTCCTAAGTATCGTAATCCCATCATCCTAGCAATAGCTATAAGAGGGGCGATAAAACTATCAATACTCGTAAAAAAAAAAAAAATATTGTGCGGTGCAGTGATCACAAAACTTCAACTGGCCTTACTACTTATAATCAATTTTAAAACTTTTTATTTAGTTTCCATGTAAATTAAATTTAGTTTACAAGAAAACAAGTAGTTTATATTAAATAATATAAATGTAGAAATTATTAATTACGGTATTGACCCATCCTAGCGCACGGCTGGCTTTACGCCTCAGGCTATTATACTTAAATTATTCTATTTATGGAGCTCTACACTACAAAAAAAATTTAAAATAAATTTATGGATTTGTTAAAACTTATTTGTACTATGAATAAAGTTCATAGCTTTGTAATATTTTTTATTGAGAAAAATGCGATAAATCTTCGGAAACCGACAGTATATCTTGAAAAGCCTTAAAAAACGGAATCATCCCGTTCACTACGGGACATATGACTGACCGATGTACGGTGAGGCTTCAAGATCATGTGCACATTCACCATCCCGAATCAATTATAAATGCTCAATGTAATTATTATTTATGGAAAAACTATAAAATTATAAATATATTTCAAAAAAAAAATATATTTAAAAAAAAATATATTTATAAAAAAAAAACAAAAAAAACATTCACCGTGTTGGAGAAGCACTTGTGAAGTAGTACCAAAATAATTTTAGGTGATGCAAATGCAAATGCTGAGTACTACAGTATTACAGTAGTAGTAATGGATCCGAATAAAAACTTGCTGGGCACAATGTGATTCAGACCATGAAGTAGTAATCGCGAAAATCGGACAAAAACTGTACAAAGCAGTTCTCTTACCGAATATATTAATTTAGAGAAATTAAAAAAAAATACTTTAACGAGATATTAATTCGCACAAGAAGTCAGAAATAGTTTTAAAGTATTAGAAACATTAGATGAGGATAGGGGAGATAAGTTATGGATAGGGTACAGTGATCATATCACTGCCGGTAATTTGTGGTAATGAAGATTGTGTAAACATTTGCGAAAAAAAGGGAAATCCGCTAAATTAACTCTGAATAATCCCAGCGAAAACAGTGTTCCCTGGTCCATTCTCAGTTAACTGCCGCTTTCGAAATCTGAAAAAATAAAATTAAAAATAGTCTCATTCGTGGAAAGTAGCCTTGGAACCTATATCAGTGTAAAATAGTATAAATTCTGAATTGGTTTGCGAGTTTTATGATTTCTCAATTTTCTATGTTCTTTAAAAAATAGAAAACCCATTTATGCCACGAGAATTACGCACTCAAAATATTTTTTCTTGATTTTTCCCAAATTTGTTTGTGTTATTACCAAGCAGGACTAGTTCCCGTGGTGCGATAGAGTCTCAGTAATCAAAATATAAATTTTTAATTTAAAATATTAAATGTTTAATTCACTTCAGAAAGAACGTAAAATGTGCGAGCTTTTCACAAGAATTTTTTTACAAACTTTTTATTTTATTTTAGTTCTCTTACCTTCAGCTTTGAGACGAACAGCTGATTGAGGGATTGAAAATAAATAGTAAATACCGAAAAAAAAAAAATTTGCCGAGCTTCTAGATATTTCAGGATAGCCACTGACAGTTTCTTAAAGAATGACACCTCAACTTCCGAGGCTTAATGAACGAAATGCCTGTTCCTCGAAAATCTTGTACTATTTTGAGTACTTAAAAAAACAAAACAAGAAAATAAATATAAGAATTTAAAAGAAATATAAATGAAAATAAGGTAAGAGACATATAGAAGGGCTGATAAACTGACTAACGCTGAACTGAAAAATAAAGGTTCTAGGGCTAGATCGTAAGTTAGGTGGGAGGATTGTAAAGGAGGATGTTAAGATTGATATCACGGAATTAGGTTTTGACGGGAATCGATAGCAGAAGATACTAGACAGTGTATAGCTGGATCGGCGTTGGACCTTCGGGTTCACTGAGATATTTCTATTTTTTTTTATAACTTGTAGCGGCCTTTTATATCTAATATATTCTTAGACAGTTTTAGAATCATTTAATTTCGGAATAATTTTTAATAAACTTATGGTGCAAACTTTAATTTAAATGTAGTTATTTTTCATAATTGCATCCAAGCACAAGTACAACTGAAAAATTATTATTATTATTTCTGAAGGACAGCGAATAGCACGTACAGGTTGGGAGCGCAGAGAATTGCACAGCACCAATTAAAGCTGGAGTTTCGCAGGAAGTACACTCAACTCATTGTTGTACGCACTATACGTTAATGACGTCCCAAACAACCTCATACTGAGCTTGTTCACTGCGTTCGGAGCTGTTGGGGCTGTTTCTAGAAGTATCAAGAAAGATAAGGTTCATTTATATATTGCAAAACAAAAAATATTAAAAACTAATTATATTAGCAAAAGAGCGGGCCAACTTAAATTAATAATTTATTTTAGAACTTCGCTACAGAACAATGTTCATCCACTGGCTCCATAACGCTGTACCTAAAGACATTTCATTTTAAAATTTGTAGTAAGAAGGAAATTTAGGGTGGCGGTTCCTGGTGGATGTAAACTAGTGATACTTAGTTGTTCATACCAGCTCTTAGAAAACTCTAGGTAAGTGAATTTTTCTGAAGGTCAAAGTAAAAAGAAATACATCTCATCTTTATATTTCATTCTTTTCTTTTCATTTTTACTTCTTTGTACGAAGTATTGGAAGTATTGTAATCGCGAAAATTTTCGGTTTTCAGATTTCAACATCCATTTTGATTACTATCGTCATGACGTCTGTACATACGTTCGTGCGTATCTCGCATAACTCAAAAACGGTTGGCCGTAGAAATTTAAAATTTAGTATTTAGGATTGCTAAAAAATCTAGTTGTGAACCTCCTTGGTCACCTTTTTGGTCACTACATGATTACAGGAAGTGGTACTTTACTTGAAGGTCACTATTGATCTTCATCAAAAATTATATTAAAATATAATGCAAAACTTCTCAAATCAGGTATATAAGATTTACATGTTACTATAAATAATATAATACATTTTGTTTAACATTGGTAGACCGGAAGTTGTACTTTACTTAAAGGCCATATTAGACTTTCTTCAAAAATTATATTAAAATACAATGTAAAACATCTCAAATTTGGTAAATAGGATTTTTATATCAATATGAATGTACTTACTAGATTTTGGTTGAAAATGATGAGCCGAAAAGGGTACTTTACTTGTAGGTCATGGTAAACACATCAAAAATTATATTAAAATTAAAAACTGAAATCATATGGTTCGGTAATAAAGGTTAAAAACGCGATTTTGTTTCCACTCAAATTAAACATTTTTATTACTTGTTTTAAGTTTTAAAATTGAGTGTAAAATACTGGTTTTCCTCCCCATTTATGAGATGAACAAGTCTGCAGCAGGAGAATAAGATGTAAGTTAAGTGAGTTCTTCCGCTTAAAACGTCGAAACTGACAATTTCTAATGCTTTATCCAGTGATATTGACAGTTCTAAAGCTGTCACGAAACACGAAGAAATCTCTTGGAAACTAGTTACCTACTGAAAGAAAACGGCATATAACAACGAAATGAGACCTCCATAAACAAGAGCTTGTGTGTGTGTGTGTGCCAATAGACGCATGTCGTGAAATCTTCGGAAACCAGCAACCAAATTCAGGATCACTTTTTGAGCCACCGATTTATAGTTTAACAGGCGAACAAGGAAGTCATGTGCTGTCCACATAAGATATTTTAAGACTGAAATTCGTTAGTATTTGGTACTTACGTCATCAATATTAGATTTTTAGACCATTTCCAATTTTTTTCGTCGATATATCGTGAGCGGGAATCGATAGAGGTGGTGTTTACGTCACAAAATCCATTGAAACCTAAATTTCGAATTTTTGGTGCATAAGCCTTTTTCAAAAAAAGACGTCGATATAAAATTTGTCCGTAGGTACAGAAGTCTCCCCTAATTTTTCATAAATATTGTTTTTTTTGTTTTGTTTTTTTCAAGTTTGGCAATCTATTTGTATTAATGAATATTATTTCGCTTTTACTCGTACTAAAAAACCCTAGATTGAAAGGAATTATATAGAAATTTTGCTAGAAGGGAATGGAATTGGCTGATCCGAGAGTGTTATTAATGAAACAAGCGGCTTTAATGGACGACCCGTCGTGGTCACTGATGCCCCGCACATTATACCCCAAGACCAATGGACCATACGAGGAACAGCTCCAAGTTTTATCTCTCTTGTTTCGATGTATTGTTATCCGGAAGCAAAGGTATTATCAGTTGGCGTAAGCATGGCGGTATCAATCTAATAGGGATTGATAAATTATTTGCCACTTCTATAATTTTGTTTTTATTGAAAACTAGTTTCGAATTATATACATTCATCTTCAGTTCTAAAAACACACAAAAGTTCAAAATACAGTTTGGTATTATTATACATAGTTAATTAAATGTAATATAAATTAGTAGTATAAAACATTTATAAATTATGAATTTAATTAAGACAAGAGATCAAATGCATGTTGGTACTCACCAAGGTTTAAGCAGATTATATCAAACAGAAAAGGTAGCAATGGCTTGTTCTCGCAATGAACTAGTAATGGAAATGACTGTAATGGAAGAAAGGTGAGGTGTTTGTAGGTAAATGGTAGGGTTTAGGGGAAAGGATCGGGATTTCCCCAATAATTCCGGTGAGCAATGTTTTATGTTATGGACGGGAATAAATTTAAGATTGGACTATTGGGGATATTTATTTGGTAATCGAATGGTTAATCTCTTTTTACATTGTAACGTTAGGTAGTTATATTGGTATAAATAAATAAATAAGGTTTATCTTTGAAATCTAACACTTGAGATGTTGAAGGTAGCATCAAATAATTCCTAAATCATGTTATAGCTAAGTCATAACTTGCATCAAATATCAATATGATAATTACATATATGCAACATGATAATTAAAAATAGATTCAAGCCTATGAACTCCGGGTCAGGTTAAGTTCTTGAATACCTCGCCTGTTTCATAATAAAGTAAAAAAGTACAGATACGAATGGAAAAATGTGTATTTAGAGGTTACAAGTTAGTTATCGTTATTAGATGATTATAATTTTATTATTTTTTTTTAATTTACTGTTTTTTAATACAACTATTTTAAATGTTATCGTATTTCGACATTATAACAATCTTTTAACAATATATAACAATTATATAGCATCATGTACTTTCCTTTATAGACATACCCCTGTATCATAATAAATTACAAAAGTACAAATTCAAGTTAGCTTATGGCTTACTACGCCTATGACTAATATGTATATATATATATATATATATATATATATATATATATATATATATATATATATATATATATATATTACCTTTTACAACTTTATATCGTTGGATATAAATTTTTCTACATTTTTTTCGCTTTCCAACGAAGTATTGTATACCTACGTAATTGCTCTTATTTCCTAAATTTGTCTTCAGTCTTGAATCAGTCTTCAAAATATTTCTTCTCGAGTTAATTATCAAAATCTTTAATAGTTTATATTTATCCATATATATTACTACAAAGTTGATAGGCGGTTAATTATTTCAAATATACAAAATTAAAGATACTTTAGAGGAAGTCATTTTCATTAGCAATTAAGCCCTGTCAGACTATTTCTAAGCTATAAGGGCATTTAATTTTATATTGATGTGAGTTATCGCTAGAGCCGTTTTCAAAAAAATTGAAAAAAATGCAAAATCCATAATTTTATTTACCGCGATACAGGGCAACTAAGGACCATGCGTATATCATTTCCAGCCTTTTTTATTTGTTGTCCATATTCTTCAAATTCTTTCGACTATCTTCCTCCTTCGTTCTTCTGTCCATTTTCTACCTTCTTGCTTCTTCTTCTCCACTACGAGAACCATTATGATTTTCACTATTTTCCTATTTTGAGAGTGTGGGAGGGGGGGGAGTTAATTCAATTTCCGTTGAATACCTCCCTTTCAGTACTACATATTTCATACATAGGCAAGTGATTAAAAAAAAAATTAAACCAGTCCTACAGCAAGGCAGAGAAAAAAAATTGTGTTTCCAAGGTAACCCACTCTTAATATAGGCTGTTCTATATTAAAACTGGAGCTGAACCTAATATCGAAAGCACCGCCCGACTTAAATGAGACTCCATTTCGAATTGCCTTTCCCTCCAATTTTTTTATTCGTATTTTTTTTTTTTTTTAAATGGCATTTCATTACGAGTTTCAGATTTGCTTCAATAGTTTCATCCAGTTTGGAACAGTTCATTTTTTTCTTTTTTTTTTATTAATAAATTAAATCTACAACAGTGAAATTTGAAATCAAAAGAAAGAGTGAAATTATTACTTAAAATTTTAATAGTACAAGGCAATTGAGATCTTGAAGCATACCATACCAATGCTTATATTATTCACGAGCATTACCAGGAATATTTGTTATTCACCTCATATTGGGGCGTGGTGAAGTCAGGGAGGGACGGACCTATATTCTAAATGGTTATTTGACTTCTCCATATTTTTAACTATAACTACCGATATTATTTGTTACCTCATTAGGCAAAAATTAAGTACAAATGATTAAACTTTATTCACAACTGCCATATTTAGTAGTATTTTATCCGAAAAAAATCGACTATTGCAGTGGGTCGAAGGTTGGCGGTGAGCGGCAGGACTGCGTTTTCTATTCGTTTCATAACCCCTAGAACACGATTATAGAAGTATATATATATATATTTTTTTTTTTTCTCCCCGCAACATTTGGGCACGTCCAGCGGCCCCCTTTTTGTCAAATGAGCTGAAATTCGGTATGTAGGACTTTTTGCCAGGCTGAACGATACCATTAAAGAATGGGTAAATTCCAATCAACATTTCGGTATGTTTACCTGAAATTTCGGCATTTTTGAAGTTTTGCGCATCTCTACAGCTCCACTATATTTGTTTTATAGGGCTGAAAATTTGTATGTAAATTGGGATGGTGTTAGGAAGTATCTTTTGGGGGTCTCAACTTGGTTCCCCCACCCCCCTCTCCAGTTTTTTCGATTTTTTAAAAACATTTGCGCACCTTTAAAACACCTCCAAATTGAGTAAGGGGGCTCAAAACCTATTGCGTTTGAAAGGAAATTAAACTATCTATACAACAGAAGAAGTTTTATCGAAATCGGACCAGTATTAGTAAAGATATGGCTATTTCAACTGTTTCAATGCCTTTACAGTCGTATTTTTCCCGAAAAAAATAGACTATTGTAGTGGGTCGAAGGTAGGCAGTGAGCGGCGGGACTGCGTTTTCTATCCGTTTCATAACCCTTAAAACATGATCATGGAAGTTTTGAAGATGTCTGATATATATAAACATATATAGGATTGGTGCTATTGAAGTATCTTTTGGGAGTCTCAACTTGGTTCCCCCACTTCCACCGGGTTTTCCTATTTTTAAAACATTTGCGCACCTTTAAAACCCCTCCAATATTAAAATACGACTTTAGTGACGGAGTTCTGCTGCTCACGGATCTTAACTTATTAAAAGTCATTTTTGAGGTAAACTTTATATTGGGTGTAGAACTTTTACTAAGTACCTAATTTATAAGAAAATAAAAAAAAAATCTGTATGGATTATAACTTTTTTTTTTCAAGACTTTAATATAATGTTGCCAAAACGCTATATATTTTTTCCTGTCTTCTTAAATTGTAAAAAAAATAGGCGTATGTAACCTTTAATCGGCCAACATTTTAAATAAATGGTGGAACGTAATGTTGAGTTCCGAGGACCATCCTGAGGTGACAAGTGACTTGGATGCGACTTGACACAGCGAAAAGCTGCGGATGGCGGATGGACGGATTTTTTTTTTGTATTAGATTATACGTACCTTGAAACATAAAATCTCCCTTTTTTTTCTTCATTTATCATATAGGGAAAAGTTGAAAATGATTATTATTAAATCTTGCGAACATTTTATTTCATTTATCTTCCATTACAATCCCATTGACCCTCTATTCTTCTGCAAACTATGAAGAATAGATTGTGATATAATCATAGTAGTATCATGGTATTGGGAGATAATCACAATATATATATATATATATATATATATATATATATATATATATATATATATATATATATATATATATATAACTCTAGAGGACCAGTTTTCGACTTGCGAACTTACTACGAGAGAGTTCTACGAAAATAAAAATAAAATATTAAATTATGACGAGGTATATAGGATTCTAAAAATAGCGACAGGTACTGATTTTACACTACAAAATTGAAAGAATGAATTAATAGATAAGTCATGAAAATGGGCAAAAAGTCGAAAACGTAGAAATGAGTGTTTAATTATTTATTATTATTTAATTCTTAAAAATATATGATTATTATAAAGCTCATTTTATTTTTCCCTTGCAAAATTGATAATAACTTATTAAACGTACTAAATCTTGTTTTTTTAACCAATTATTTTTTTTTTTGTCTAAAACAACATGAATACCAACTTCCTCATTTTTATTTATTTATTTTTTTTTTTTATAAAATGTTTCTTATTTGTTAAATAGTATTACTATAAATATATATGATAGATTCGCGATGCCTCTTATACTATATATATATATATTTTTTTTTTTTTTTTTTTTTTTTTTTTTTTTTTTTTTTTTTTTTTTTTTTTTTTTTTTTTTTTTTTTTTTTTTAGTTCATCAAATATGATCAACAAATATATTCGCAATGAGTAATGTGACCATAAAATTAAGTCCCGCAATAGTGACCATGTTTCGGTGCATTTGGAAGTTATCAAATCTATTTATAATTTATTATCAAGACACTACCAAGACTTTAAAAAAAAAAAAAGAAAAAAAAAACTATAGTTGTATTTATAAATAATGCATAACACCACTGATCATCAGCATAATGGAATATCACACTAAGGTTGGGATTCTGTAGTCTAGGGCAGAAATATTGCTAATCTTTACGGCCTTAAGCATCCTCATTAATGATTGTTGAAATAGTACTGCATAACATGAAGGATATCCAGTATGTAAACCCTTTTAAGCCCTCACCTCTTTCTGTGAAGTACTTGGATTAATCGAGCATAGAAGGAGATAAGATTACATAACCAAATATCTTAATCTTTACAGTTTGTAATAATAGACATGATCATCAAGATGTAAAAGTGCTTGGAATGAATTCCAGCCTAATCAGCCCTTTTCATGGGATACAACATCCTTAGGCAAGATCAATGAGCAAGACCCTAATGACAATTTAAACTTTACAGCCGTTTCTCAAGCTCAAGTCGGAGGAAGATTCGAATGCAATTACGAAATCGTTTTGGTTTGACTTGGAGGAGGGCTAATGACGAATCAACTTCAAGTAACGAACCAGCCCCTAGGAACATACTCGTAGATTTAGGCGTGGAGCCATTAAACGATACGGATAATCACTAATAATTTAGTAGAAAAAAAAAAAACCAACAAAATATTCATCAAATTATTTTAATATACAAATAAATACCTAAATATCGAATTAATTTAAAATATAACATAAACAGCAACATTGTGATACAAAAAGATCCTGAAACAATCGAGGTCATAATTTATGTCAACAATTAGAAAAGCTATTAAAAATTTAATGGCCTGTGTCGGAATGTAATTGATTATTTACAATTCCTTCATTTTAATAATTTTAAAGTATTAATTCAGATTAGGATTCATAGACATCAAAAATTCTCTAGGAATTAAACTCAAATATCCCAGCAATGAAAAATACTCTAGAAAAGAAATATGTGGGATAGTACTTGCATGTAGCGAAGCTGAGACTTACGAAAATTAAAAAGGTTAGTCCAGGCCCCGATTTCATAATAATGTACAAAAGTGCCAGAACAAGCAAGCATGGAGAAAAAACCGTAAATTAAAATTTAGAAGTAATAAAATTATTATCTAATGACGATAAGTAACTTGTAACCTCTCAAGACGAAGTTTTCCACTTGTACTTTTCTCGCTTGTACTTGCACTTTTGTACTTTATTATGAAACAAGGCATGTATAAAGTAAAGTACAAGATGTTACATATTGTTAAAACTTTGTTATAATGTTGAAACATGATAACATTTTAAATAGTTACATAAAAACCGTAAATTAAAAAAAAAAAAATTATAATCTAATGACGATAAGTAACCTGTAACCTCTCAAGACGAAGCTTTCCACTAGTGCTCTCTTGTACTTTACTTTAAGCAAAAGCCTTGTTTCATAATAAAGTACAAGTACAAGCGAGAAAAGTACAAGTGACAAGGTTCGTCTTGAGAGGTTACAAGTTACTTATCGTCATTAGATAATAATAATTTTAATTACTGTTTTTTAATATAACTATTTTAAATGTTATCGTGTTTCGACATTATTACAAAGTTTAAACAATATATAACACCTTTTACTTTACTTTATAGACACGCTCTGTTTCATATAAAAGTACAAAAGCACAAGTACACGTTAGCCTATGACTAACACTGTAAAATGTTAAAATACGATAGATAACATTAGAAATAGTTTTATTAAAAATAGTAAATTAAAAAAACAAAAAAAAACATTGAATACAATTATTATTATCTAAAGACGATGAGTAACATATAATCTCAAAAAACAAATATTTCCTCCAGTATTTTTACCACTTATAATTATACTTTTGTACTTTGCTATGAAATAGGACCCAGTAAGGAAAGGCTGCCAAATTCGAAATTTGAAATTCTCGAATACCAGACCTAGAGTTAGACCCCAGCAATGAAAGCTACATATATGTCCATGCCGGATCAAGCTAGAGGATTGGCTTTGCAAGGCATGGTGGGCCTAGGTTGACGCAACTTCAAACTGAAAGGGACAAAGAGAGAGATAAAGAAGGTGTCAAGTTCATGCGCACTTATCGATAAGAAATTTTAGTCAGCCTATAGAATCAAGTGATGATGGTTCAGTAATAAAAACATGGAACATAGCGAAATGACATTTCTAATTCAAGTTGGTTCACTCGCAAACAATATAAAACACATACGGCGATGCAAATTATAACAAGGTTACTTTTTCTCTCAAAACTGGTCTAAAAATAATTTCAGGTCGTTTGTAATTGAAGGGAGATCTGGTTGTGACAGATCCGCGACGCGACATTTGATTGTCTTCTTCAAGAATTCATGTGCGACTCCCTCAAGACTCTCATTTTCTTCAGTCTCGTTCCAGAATCTATGGTTTCCTCCCTCGAAGTTGCGAAAGTTCATTATTGCTAAGACGTCGATTTGATGAGGCACTTGTTACTAATTTTGACTCCCTAACACCTTTTTTTTTGTGAAAAAATCAATCTTTAAGGTCAAAGTATCATCCGTGTCTTACATACCACACTAATACCTAATCCTGCATGTGCTGCAGCGCCGATCCAATCTTCCATTCCTGCAAGAGATGTATAGGTATCATTCCTGGAACGGATGCATAGGTCTAAAGGGTTGATTCCTACTAACATTCTAAAGGGTTGAATTCTATCTAATATTATCTCTTGCCCATCACAAGTTTACTTGCATAGCCCCTCCAATTTCACAATAATATAGCCAACACTTATCTCCTAACATTCTGTTTACTTAAAATTATTCTTAATTAATACAACTAATATACAATAATTAATTCCAATCGATATACCTAGTCCTGTCATAAATATTGTTATAAGGAAATATATACAGATTTCAACAGAAAAAGTAATTTTTTCAAAAACTTTATTAGAAAATAAAACGTTTATCTATAGAGAGTAAAATAAAAAAGAAATTACTCAAATTGTCCCCCTTTTGCCTTGACAAGGCATTTAATCTCCGTAGCCAGTCATCAATAGCAACACTCAGCACTTCTTGAGGAAAGCGCTCAACTGCTCGGACCAGAGATTGTTTAATGCTTTCCAAGTTAGGTTGTGCTCTGTGGTATGCCATCCTCTCCAGTTCGGACCAAAGCCGGTAATCTAGTGGGTTGAGATCAGGGCTTCCTGAGGACCAATCCGAGGCAGAGATGAACTCTGGAATGTTCTTTGGTAGCCACTGCTGAGTTGTCCTGGTTTTGTGAGCTGGAGCGGAATCCTCCTGGAAAACCCGATGACTCCCAGCAAACAGAGTATCATTTAGACGCTTGGTAGCAGGTTCCAAAATATCGTCCTGATAGTTTTTAGCGGCTGTTTTAACTCCTTTTTCGGAAAAATGGAGCTTTGTGGTGTCATCAAAGCAAACTCCCCACCAAACCATCACTGAGGAAGGGTGATGACCTCTTTCCACTCTTCCAATGACTTCCTGGGCTTCTTTAGAGCTGTGTGCGTACACACGATCATTTTGGTGATTAAATTTTTCTTCAATTGTATAAATTTTCTCATCGCTAAACAAAATCTTTCGATGAAGACCATTGGTGTAACGGTCAAGGAGCACTTATCATCTATCCACTCTAAATTTTTTTAGAGAATGATTAGCCTTTGTCCTGTCATTCTTCGAAATGCACCCATCCTAAGGTCACTTTTTATTATGCGAGACATTGATCTGACAGAGATTCCCGTTTTCCGAGACATGATTTGTTGTTTACGAATGGGATTTCTTCTGATTCGAGCAGCCACTGCTCTCACTGCATTTGCCGTTCTCACAATGCGAGGACCGGTCGAGGTCTGTCACATACAGATAGGGTCTCATTACATCTATTTATAGTGCCGTACACGAACATACGGCTGATACCCAAAGGTTTCAAAGTGTTGAAAATCTCTGACCTACAGTTTCCAACTTTGTGTAAGGTGATCTCAGTTATTCGGTTTTCTTTATCACCCCACTCCAAGTTAACTGAGCGAAAGAAAAATAAAACTAATTGAGATTATTATCCTGACATGTAAAGAAAATAACCTAATAGAGGCAAGGATTATCTGAATAATACCCTAGGATGTAAACAAAGTTCAACTTTTGTAACAGTATTTATGGCAGAACTAAGTATATCATCTATCCATGCGGGTATGATAATAACAAACTATTTCCAAAATCGGACAAAACATTTCTTTTTCTCAATAGTTTTTCAAACATATAAGATGTACTGTATGGCTGAACCAACGATATTAAATTTTCAAAAAAGTCAGATTGTTTGGAAAATATGGCATTTCATTTGAGATCTGAAACATATGTTTAGGTTGAATGTGATTCTGGACTGAGATCTAATCAGATATAAAACAACGAATACGTACATTAACTAATTGAACTCGGTTAACTATACATTATTTAATAGAAAATTAAACAGGGACTTTAGTCTGAGAAGAATTATAAAAATTGGAGTAAAATAATATTTAAGATACATTTTGATGAACATTTCCCAGGCCCGATAGCAGCCGAAAAATGAAACACCTAGCTCAGCTCATAACTTTTAGCAGCCATAAATTTAATCAGGTACCTCTCGAAATCAAGCATGGCTAAACTGCTCTCAGATATTTTGAGATATTGAAACAATTCTTTATTAAGTACTAAAACTATCGAAATGAAAAATTTCGAAAATAATCTAATTAGAAAATACAAAGATTTTTTTATTTGCTATAGTCTATGTTTAGCAATAGTTACTTTTAAACCGAAGGTTATAACGATGTTTAACCATTGGAATTTATGTCTAATGGTTCCACAATTCTTTAAAAATATTTCAAATCAAAATTACGAATTTTAGGATTATTATAATACAAATAAATTGCAGTAATAATGTATTTACTTTGAGACAATACCTACAATCAATTTATTAATTAATTAAAAGTATCAGTTTTTATTTATTCATCTATTTGTATGCGATTTGGCAGGCAAATATTAAATACATGATGTATTGAAGGCAAGCTTGGATTGATTGCCTTAACACCTATCAATATTTATAAAACACCTATAAAAAATTATTGTTGACTTTCTAAAAAATTGAAAAATATATATATTTATTAATTTTTAGCTTATATTTTTTTCTCTTTGTCATTATTTATAGCTTATTTCAAAGGTAAACTGTCGTAAGTCCAATTTTGCTTATTTTGATTTTATTATGGTATTTATATTATTCTGACCATATTTTTCGTAATATAAAATAAGCTAAAAGGGCAATAAAATATTTAACACTTCAAATATAACGATTCATCACTATCCACAACAAGAAATACAGTGCGATCTAAAACTTCTTTTTGCACTCCAAAAAAACTTTTAAAATGTTAATGAGGACAAGTTTATCTCTGTGGTATAGATCAAGATCCTTCATGGGTTGTAGTGGTACAGGTTTCTTTTTTTTTTTTTTTTTTTTTTTTTTTTTATAGTTGTAGTATAATTTGAATATTACTTAACCAAACTTAAGTAAAAACACTTAAGTAAAAATAGTAGTATATAAGTATAGTAGTATTGCCCCTTTATTAAGAAGGGAAGAAACAAATTCGTATTTATTTTCGTTTTCGTGTGTTCAAAACGATTCGCACAAAAAATGGGTAAACAATTTTTTTTTATATATATAAATTATTTTGTGAACTATATCTTCCTTATATATTTATTTTCATCGTTCACCTATTACACCGACGTTTTGACGTAGCTTTTATAATCCTCAGATTCATCTAACTATTTTTGCATCTTTTGAACTTAAAATATATTATTGATCTATTTTATTCTCATAATCATTTACAAAATGTAATCAAAATTGCTGTCCATAGGTTTCACTTTAATATTAACTTTTTCTATGTGCCTTTGGAGATGATTTTAAATTTTACAGATAAAAGAAAAGTAATTGTAACAAATTGGCACTAGCTAAACCGTAAAAAATATATAAACTTCGTTAAAGATGTGATTTTTTCTTGTTGATGTAACATCTTTAATTACTTCTATATAAATAAATAAATTTATTTAAAGATTAATATTGTAATAATATTCTATTTGGAGAACTAGTAAAACAAGAAATTCCATAAAAATTACTGTTACAGTGCCAGTTTTAGTACAGCCCTAAAAAATTGTGATGAGTGCTCAGGACTGCAATCTGTGTGTGAAAGAGATTTATGGGAATGTTCGCTGTAGCCATTTTGTTTATAGTTAACAGCAGATTCGTGCTTTACACAACAAGTTTAACTGCAGAGAAAATAAAGTTTGAAAACTACAATAACATGATCAGTGTTTTAATTTATATTCAGGAATAATACTCTAATAATTTACTTTAAATATAACGTTTTAAACATTCATTCAATTTAGTTTCCTATTTAGTTCCTAGAGCATGCTATTCTTATTTAGCTGCCATAATCTCAAAATACACCACATTGTTAGCCACATAAAATGTGCAATCCTAATTTGTCAGGACAGGTAGGCACTGGCCATGAGTGTTATCTTAAATGAGGAAAATCCCAATGAATCTCCTTAAGAAGCAGTAGTGTGATAAAATGAAGATATTTTAATTAAATGTTATGTCTAGAGGCAATTTACGTAAATAAAATATTATAAGCAAAATAAATATGACTTAATTTCTTTCTTTCCTGAAAATAAATTTCGCTTGCAAAATGATCTACCAGGCTAAATTAAACTCTTTCGATTTTCAGAACCCCCATAATATACCTTTATATATTTTCTTAAAAGACTCAAGAATTTTTTAAGATACATTTTTTTTTGTTAATTTATTTTTTATATTTTTGAGCCTCGGCTTGAAAAATCACTTTGACTCAGAAAATAAAACTAAAATATAATAACGCATTCTTGATAGTTTAAGAAAAGATTTGGTATCTGGTAAAAATTATTTACGAAATAATCTGTGCAAAACTGCATTTTTTTTTTTTTTTTTAAGTAACCCCATAGAACATTTCATATCCATACTTTTTATATAAACATTTTGCCATTATGATAGTCAATGGATTTAAATTTATTTAATCAGGACAAACTTGATATAATTACCTCTTTTTCAAGAAGTAATTACCTCTTTCACAATTTTTTTTTTTTATAAGTTATCTTTAGTTGCTTAGGCCGTTAAGAAAGTTAAAATTGTCATTTTTCTTTTAAATTTAATTAAGATTTTACGGTTTTACTATTATAGGTATAGCCATTTTCAGGAATTTGTTCTAAGATTTTTTTTTTTCCTCGGAATATTAATTAAAGGAATACTTTTATTTCAGAGCCCGGCTCATTTTTATTAAAAGCGCATTTGTGTTCTTTTGAGTAAAACAATAACCAAGGGAGAAAGAGGAGATCCGAAGAAAAGATGGTAAAAGAAAGCAATCGAAAAGAATATTAAATTGGGGGTAAAAGGATCCTGGAGTATTATAGGTTTTAGTCGAGGGGGGGGGCGGGGAGGGGTGGGTCCTAATAACAAAGCCGGGTATATTTTGCGTTATAGCTACCCGGGCTATAAATGTTTATTTCAAAAGCTTTTCTCGGTGGTGGGGAAAATTGTTCAACACTAATCTGTCTTCATCTTGATATAAATTAGAGCCCCGGATGTATCCATTTTTACGAGCCTGGGATAAGGCGACGTGACTCATTTTATTATTCTTTATTAAATAGGAAAATTTATTATTGCAATTAACTTTTATTTCAACTAAAATTAAAAAAAGAAATAAATGTTGTTCTCTAAAGTTTCTTTCTCCTCTGGATTTTTTTTCTTATGTTCTTTTGGCTGTATTGAAAAACATAAAGTAGAACTGGTTACTTTATAAGCACCACTTACTTTCACGATCAAAAAGAAACTACATCTCCAATTATTTGTAATTAAAGTAAACATTGACAATTGCTTTCCAACTTTTAATCCTTTATATAATTTAAACTAAAGTCATAATCTATCGTTTGAGAATGTACCAAAGTATTTTCATACTCGTTTCAGAAATGTTTTTCTCGAAAATTCACACAAATAAAAATTGACACACTTAAAGGTAATGTATAATTAACCATAGCTAGATGTAACCATTCATAACGAATAATGGAGCACAATTTCCAGCTCGATTTATTTCTTAAATGCACCGCCAAATTAAGCCAGCGGGTGAAATGGCAACTCATCATATACGAAAGTTTTAGTTTAGTAGCTCCTTTCACTTTGGCAAGAGAGGTTTTCTTCATTTTTTCAAGAGTAAGTAAAATTTCAGCTTTATTAAAATTTAAAATAAAACGTCATGGCGTTATATTTACTGTTTTGAGATATGATGCACTAAAAAGGGGTTCTTTCTTCACGTTAACTATGCGTTTGTTATGAAAATAACGTACACCGCAACTCGTCGAGTTTGTGTCGCTGTTCCAATCAACGGGTCAGGTTTTCCAACAGCAAACGGGTCACGTTTTCCAACTCGTGCTTCATTAGAAAAAAGACCGCTGCTTTAATCAGCTAGTCTTTTTGTTTTAAAAATGTTTGTATTGAGTGATCGAAAGCATCAAATCCTACACCAACACAGGAAATCACTTTCAAAAAGGTTCCTCGAGTTACACTCAAACCTTTTTTATCGCTCATCAAAAGGTAATCTTATATCAAAAAGGTATTCCTTACATTATTATATTTATTTAAACATATTTAATAAGCTGGAAAACTTTCCCCGTATACGGGCCCATTTTCGGTTTATTTTTTCAATATTGAGTCTTCGTAATCGACCAAGAAAAAGAAAAAAAAAATATTTATTTATTTTTAACTCATGCAGCTCCCGGTGGAGCAAAGGGCCTCGACGAACAACTTCCATCCATCTCTGTCCCTTCACCTCGCTCCAAGTCCTTCCTGCCTGATCCGCCTCATTTAGTTCCGATCTCCTCCAGGTGATGCGAGGTCGTCCTTTTCGGCGTACTCCTTGGGGGTTCGAATCAAGTGCTGACCTTTCCACTGCTTCAGGCCGGTTTTTGAATGTATGGCCAATCCAGTTCTACTTCCTTCTCCTTGTGCCCTGCTCAATCGGTCTCTGCTCGGCTCTGCACCAAAGCGGCAAAGAAAAAAAAAAATAACCTTTCATTAAAATTTGAGGTTTAACTATCCAAGATACACAGAATCCAAAAATCGGATCAAAATAAATACGTGCGACATTCGCGGTATTTCTTCGAGAATACTGTTTATGTTTGTTTTTTTAATTTAGCAACAGTTTATCCAGGTTATCCCAGCAACAGGTTATCCCAGAATGATCCACGGGATTCGACATTATCATCCGCCATTTCGTCTTAAAATGGCGCCCGATTAAATGTTTTACACGCACATATTTCAGTCATTTATGAAGGTAGAGGAATTATATAAAGTGTTTTGGGATGATTATATCAAAACGTTTTCTTTCTTTTTTTTTTTTTTTGTTAAATATTAAAAAAAAATTTACATTTAATGGCAATAAGTATATTACCAGAGGTAAATATTCACATTCGTATCATGGATGCAAAATAAATTAAGGATAATAATAATTAGGATGCCATTGGAAGATTTTAACAGAAACCCTTGAAAATCTCAAACAGCAGTAAACAACTAACCTATCAAAGTTTCGCCAACTCGGGCACCATCAAGACTGAAAACATAAGATTACTTACTAAATGCAGACCAGAGATAGTATATATATATATATATATATATATATATATATATATATATATATATATATATATATATATATATGTATATACATATTGCTCCAAAACATTATAACATATAGTGAAGAAAAAGGGCTGCAAATACACAACACTACATTACACAGAACCACCAAAATGACAATACACCAATATTTTAGATAATCAAGAAATGCAAAGCAATAAATAAAAAACTAAAAAAAAATCATAAAATGAGACTTGTCAAGTTCGCATCTTGACAACGATGAGGTGGTCTTTACATTCCTCTAGTTGCTATGGAGCTGAATCCAATTTTAGTGTGTATTATTGGTGAGCACACCTATCATTAGTAAATTGTGAAAGGCAGAACTTATGTCTTCAAGGAATGGTGGAAACGAGTGCTCAAGTGTTCTATCGTTATTATTTCGGGTAGGATTCGTCTTGTAAGCTGGTAGCTCTGTACTCCTCTAACCTTGGGCGATGCAATATCTCATTATGAAGTCGGTTTTCTATGGAATCCAGAGAAACTGTGTCAGATTGAACCTACAACTGAATTCATAGTTGTAACATACTGAGCACTCGTTTTCACCACATCCTGAAGACATAAGTTCTTAATGATCTCCTAACCACTGGAAATATTAACAAATTTGAATACCATTTATTTTTTTGAAAATAGAACACTTTTGAATCGTAAGTACTGCTTTCAACTCGAGCTAGGATTTTTTTTTTCATCAACGCATGTCAATCTGGACAGTAGCATATTTGAGAATTTTTAATTTTAAAATTTATTTTAGCTGTAAATATTCTGATTATTCACTATTTAATAATAATAGGTGTGTTTACCAATAATATGTAAGAAAATTGGACCAAACTCCAGAATAATTAGAACCATGTAAAAACTAACTCAAGGTCAAAAGGCGTGAATTTGACAAGTCCCATGACAATGACCCATTAACGTTTGACTATACCTTTGAAAGTTTAATTTTTTTAAATTGAGATAAATTTCTGTTTTTTTTCTCACCCTCTGAATTCATAATTGATTTCTGAGGACCAAAAATCCTTCTTGTAGTAGTTTAAGCCGATTTCTTCCACAGGATTTTGAGATTAATTTCGCAGGAAGAAATAAATTGCTTGTATTAGAGTGTAGAAATACCGGAGTACAGACCGTAGTAATCTTTGTAATATCATAATCTCTAATATAACCTGTATCATAATCTTAATTAGATTATTATTAATAAGTCTTCTTCTTTTTTTTTTTTACACTTAAATTTAAAAGATTTTTTGGCAAATCTTATGATAATAACCAAGCAGTCACATATCAATTTATTAGCATATCCTACTATTAATTAATAAAATTAAATCGGAGTTTCTCTGCATTTATACCTTACAGAGGCATGGCCTTTTCAATGAAATTTAATTAATTTTATTCATTTGCAGAAATACGAAGAGAAAAGCGAAGTGCTTTCGCGCTCACATATACACACATGGTATTTCGGAACTTGTTCACAGTTTTGGGATATTCGTTAGACAGCTTATAAAGTTTCATTAGTAAATTACTGGGCTTAAAACCGGATTCGGAGAACGCTGGCTTAGCAAATGTTTAAAGGGCTGTACATACTTTCGAGGCAAAAGTAACTGGATCCTGGTTTGTTCAAGTAAGTTTATGAAACTTAAGTCAATTCACATAACTTAGAGTTTTCCGAATTTTCTTCAGCTCCCCATTAAAACCTCCATAGTTTTTATCCAGCGTTAATAAGAAAAATATTTAATAGATTTAGGCTAAAAAAAAGCCCACACACCCAAGACGGCACACACCACCAACGATCCACTTTTGTAGATAAAGAAAATAATAAAAAAAAAAATCAGTTGACATCGGCATGATGTTATAGGAGTATCAATCTAATTAGGGATTGATAAATTATTTGCCACTGCTATAATTTTGTTTTTTATTGAAAACTAGTTTCGAATGTTATAAATTCATCTTCAGAATATTCATCATTAATTAATGTTTTATTTTATATCTCGTTTTTGGAGAATAATATCGAGACATGATTTTTTCAGCTAAACATTTGTTTTTTAGAGTATATCAAAGGAAAAATATAAACATTAAAAAATAATCGATTTTTTGTCAAACAAATTTAAAAATGTGTTTAAGTTATCAAGTAAACTAGCCGCATAGATTTTTTCACACCAAAAATGATTGCAGATTTCGATTCAGCACATCAATAAACCTTAATGTTGAAAAAATCATCGAAAACAAAATTTTTTTTTTCAGTCCCTATTGTGCTCAAAATATTTGAAGCCACAAAATTACGTTCGTGTTTGAAGCTTTTTATCTCCTCTTCAGTATACTCTATATCAACGTTATTGGACTTGTTAAAAAGAGGGGAGTTTCTTCTTTTTAATACATTCAAACAACTATTGCATTATCTTCGATGGTCTGGATAAAAAAAGTGATTACCATATAAAACAAAATTGAAGTTTCCTGCGGATAACGTTGGTTCTAAAACACGTGGGAAGATCTATTTTAAAGCAAATTGTGTAGATTATGAATCTTTACCGATGCCCCAAATTCGGTTTGAATTACTCAAAGGGTTCCTGATTTATGATCGATTATTTAAATCTTTAACAAAATTTGAAGGATCAGCTATTGCCACTTTAATTCCCAGTGAACTGTGGCCTAACCTTGCCTACTTATCAGCCAAACCTTACCTACCAATGAACTGTTTGTTTTGATATTGGCCTTTTTGCGGATTGAGGGTAAAATTTTTAAAAGGTTGCGCACGCAGCAGATAGCGGAAATCCAATGCCATGAAGTTAGTTGTTTACGTGAACAGTTAGTTGTTAATAATGCATAGGTTAGTATGCAGGTGAACAATAAGCAAAGTACTCAGCTCTCCTTGTGAATACCTTCTATTTTCTTCATTTTCTGTTTCAAGTCTTCTGTTTCAAGAGTTTATCAATTTATTTATTTAAGTCAACCACTAGAGTCATTTACACTGAAGTCACTTCGATGCTTCTTCTTATGCTCTTCATATCGCGCATATTGTATTGATTTATTTAAACATTTTGGATTTCGACGATATTAAGGTGCATTATGATGTTATCGGAGCCGTAGTTTTTGAAAATACTACCGAAATTAAGTTCGCGTGTTCATGTATCGATTTATTTTTACATTTCGGATTTATTCGATATTAAGGTGAATTATCATGTTATGGACCTAGAGCAACCTAAAAAAGTTTCATCGAAATCTAGGAGATATATGTGGGATCCCTCTCCTTGTAAGTATGAAATTAAATAAATTTATAGTAACTGCTAACAAAACTAAATTAGATACATCGAATTAATTACAATATATAATAGTTTAATTCTTTATGGAAACAACAAAATTACCGCAGGTGTACAGCACATCCAATACAACTGTTGCAAGAACATAATAGGAAAATATCATCGGCAAAGTGGACGAAGATAAAGCTCTGGTACTGTAGGAGAGGAGGCATTATGGGAGGTGGCAGAGATTATTCTCTATTACCTCTGGGGGGAGAGGCGGAGGAGGAATGGCGAAAAGTTTCCCATCCTCTAGCCTCCATTATTAATACCTCTATAATTTTGGCAGTGAAACTTGCCCTAATCCCGCTCGCGAACTGACTGATTTGTAGTTGAACTCGGTTCTGGAAGCTCCCCGACCAACTCTCCCATTACTGATACTAACCTCCTTTCAGTCAGTTCCACTTACTTTAGGTTGAGTGATTAGCAGAAACAGCTTAAGGTTTTGTTATCAGAATCTAACATGTCTTGATCTGATACCGGCAGTAATATATATAGCAATGCATTTTAAAAAAAAAGTATCTATGTATATATACTAATTGTGTTATATACTAAAGTATAGATACTATCTTCCGGAGAACTGACCCGCCGTCCAAAATGTTTTATTCTTAACTCATTATATTCATGGCAGGCCCCCAGAAAGTGAATAATATCCTTTTTTTCTATGGAATGACATGCCGAGCTATGATCGATAATGTTCTCCGAAATAATTATTCTGCCTATTAAGGGGTGACAACTGGAAAGCTTTAAGTAACTATGTACAACAAGCCACATCGAAAAGAGCTCAAATAGTTAGTTCATGAAAGATAAAATTATTGTTGGGAAATGTTTTTGTGCCTTGTTGTTGTTATGCGTTGTTGTTGTAATTGTTGTTATAATGCAGTATATTGTCATACAGTATTGTCACACAGCATATGATATAGTTGGTTTATTCATTATTTTTTTATCTTGTTGTTTTTAAATATATTTACTTGTTAAATTACATAGGTTTTTAATGTATTTGTTTTTATATTTTTAACATAAATATAGGGAGTTGACAAAGCAGGTCTATATTAAAGCATAATTGTTACTGATTGTATATTAATTATTTTTACTGTGCATATTGAAATAATTACTTATTTCATTTTTAAAGAAATATAATTAAAACAATGGCATACAGACTTCGACAGACAGTTCCATTGTCTATGTGCTGTGTGACATATATTTGTATTTTTACTTTATTTTGTATCTTTTATGCTATTAAACACATTTTCATTCACAAAGATTGTTTCATTATTGTATATGTATTTATTCTTTATTTTCTTTATTGTATATTGTATAGGTAAATATACTTAGTAGCTATATTACATTTTTTTCAGTTGATGTGATTATAATAGAGGCATGCAAGCTTCTTTATTCGAGATAACTAAAAAAAATTTGTATTTATTTTTCAACAATACATTTCCACAAAAAAAAAAAAATTATGATGTACTGTCCTTCTCCATTCATTCCATGTCATTATTTCCTATATCTATGTAATCAGACAATTTGTAAATTGTCAACAGACTTGATACTTGTGAATATATATATATATATATATATATATAAGGAGATAAAATTAAATTAAAATATGTTTCTAGAAAACTGTTGTTTCAACAATATATGTCAAAATCGTTAAAATAATTTATTATTCATGTATTGGTCATTTCCAATAATGAGTCTTTGTAATCGATAAAGAAAAAAAAATCTTTGTGGACAGCACATGACTTCCTTGTACGCCTGTTAAACTATAAGTTGGTTGCTCAAAAAGTGATCCTGAATTTGGTTACTAGTTTCCGAAGATTGCAGTATCTCAAAAACGACACTTGGCGTCGCGACATACATCTATTAACACACACACACACACACAAATGGGGAGGAAAACCAGTATTTTACACTCAATTTTAACACTTTAAATGAGTAATAAAAATTTTTAATTGGATTGGAAACCAAATTGCGTTAGTAACCTTTATTACCGAAACATATGATGTATGTATTTGATTTAAATATAATTTTTGATGTAAGCGTATTATGACCTTCAAGTAAAGTACCCTTTTCGGCTCACCAATTTTAACCAAAATATAGTAAATACATTCATATCGATATAAAAGTCCTATTTACGAAATTTTATATAATTTACATTATATTTTAATATAATTTTTGATGAAAGTCTAATATGACCTTCAAGTAAAGTACCGCTTCTGGTTTTCCAATTTAGACCAAAATCTAGTATGTTATTTAAATCAATATATAAATTATAAAAACTAAATTTGAGAAGTTTTGTATAGTATTTATTTTATTTATAGATAACAATAATTTTATGCAATGTTTTTTTTGTATTTACTATTTTTAATATAACTATTTTAAATGTTATCATATTTTAGAATTTTGCAGTGTTAGTCATAGTTGTAGAAAGTCATAGGCTAACTCGTTCTTATACTTTTGTACTTAATTATGAAACATAAGGTGTCTATAAAGTAAAGTACAAGATGTTATGAAGTTGTTAAAAAAAATTTCTAATCTATAACATTTAAAATAGTTATATTAAAAAAATAATAATAAAATTATTATTATCTAATGACGATAAGTAACTTGCAACCTCTCAACACGAACTTTTCCAATTGTACATTTCTCACTTGTACTTTTATTATGAAATTTTCTACTTTATTATGAAATAGAGCCCTGATTATGAGAAAAATAAGTAGCCAAAAGGGTTACAGAGTAACAGTGTTTCCGCCATAGCAATGTCCAAGATTTAGCCCAAAGAATCCCTGTGCTATGATTGCAAATCTTATTTAGACAACTATAGTTTAATTAAGAACTACTAGAATAAACTCTCCCATTATATCACATCATTCCATTATTCGTAGCTCTTATATTATTCCACCAAAGTGGGAGCGACAATGATTCTAAAGCAAATATAAGAGTTTTTGCTTCCTTGTACGCAGTAAAGGAAGTATTGTAGTCGCAAAAATTTTCGGTTTTCAGATTCCATCGGAAATATCCATTTTGACCATCCTTGAATTCATTTTAACAAGTTTCGTCGTGATGTCTGTACCTAAGTTCGTTCGTACGGATCTCGCATAACTCACAGCTCACAGCTTTCAACGGTAATACACGTTTTATGGTCCCCTGAGTCCAAATAACCTAGTCTGGCAAAATGGTCTGCGAGTGTTTGTGTGCCTTTGTGTGAATGCGGTATTTCTAGCTTAAAAACGAAACGCTGTACGAAACTTAAATTGCGAATTTAAGGTTAGTTTATGGCTCTGATATTACAGCAACTTTTTGCTAACATCGACTTACCAGAAGTGCCTCTTTATATCATCGATTTTACAGACTTTTACATTTTTATCGAAAAGACTCTGACGGGTTTAATTAAACTTGTTAGATCAACATACAATTAAATGCCCTTTAATATCAGCTATATTTCAAACTTATTTTGAAACAGTATGACAGCGCAGAAATGCCAAATTTTGCCAGAGTTATGTAAATTTTGTTTATTTGAAATAATTGATCGTTTCTTCTTGTTAATAGTAATGAAAAATGGACTGATTAAAAAAGAACAGTGAGCTTTATGAACATATTGAAAGCTTGGAAACATCGATTAGAAAAAGGAGACTAAAATTCTTCGGGCATATGAAGAGAATGAATCGGAATAGGTCGAACAAGTTAATATTCGATAAAGTGATGGGACTGAAGAACATAAAAGGATATCCGGAACAAATAAAAGAAGAAGTTGAAAAACTGGGTATTAAAGAAGAAACTACCAAGATAGGGAAAATAGTGAAAAACACAAAGGTTCATATATTGGAGAAGAAGAAGCAAGATGGTAGGAAATTGACAGAAGAACGAAGGAGGGAGATGGAAGAAAAAATGAAAATAAAATAAAAGATTTTATACTTTTTTTGCAATTTTCTTGAAAGCGGCTCAATCGATTTTGATGAAACTCATACCAATGTAAATTTAAGTGACATTTTAGCTTGGAAGTAGTATGACAGGGCTTAATTGACGAATTTGGAAAATGGCTTCCTCTAAAGTATCTTTAATTTTGAATATTTGAAATAATTAACCGTCTCACAATATTAGTGGTAATATAAATGGATAAATATGAACTATGAAAGAATTCGATAATTAAATGAAGGAAAAATATTTTCCCAAGGTTGATTACATATTTCCGGAAATATGAGTTGTAATATAGATGTTAAAAATACAATTGGAAAGCTAAAGATTTTATAAAAAATAATATCGAACATACAAAGTGGAAGGCGGAGTGATGAAAACGCATCAACTTAAGTTATTGTATCTACGATAATAATTTCTATTGTTATATATATATATATATATATATATATATATATATATATATATATATATATTTTTAAACGAAACGGCCTTACAGACCACGCGAATATCATTTCTTCCTAACTTTCCCCACACACTCCCCTTTCCTCCTCTCTTCCCACCTCCTTTCTTTCAGACTGCATTCTTCTTTCTTCTTCGCTCCATATTCTTCCCTTTCTCACCTCTTTGGCACCCACAAGGACCTTTATTTTCATTAATTTTACCCTATACTCATCCCTATCGAAACAGTCTTGACTTGAGATCCCCAATTTCCTCGGTTCTTCCTTTATCCTATTGTTATATTATGTAATGGAAACTAAATTTTTCAAAAGAAACTAAATAGAATTTTCACGGAAACTAACTTGGAAAATTCTAAATTTATTGTAAGTAATGTGCACATCATATTTTTTTTTGATGCTCTCAAAAACTATTAAAAGCAATTTTAATTACTAGGGTTAGGAACAGAATTTTTAAACTTATTTCTTGTTTTATAAATATAAACTTGGTTTCAAAATCCTTCTTTTTTTTATATATATATTAAAAACTGTTTTCCATAATTACTGAGCATTAAGAGAGAGAATGCCAGCGGCAGAACTGGCAGGTGTTCCCCTAACGAGCGGTAATAGGATGGTTTCTTCAAGCGTTGATAATGATACGATGATCACTGTTTAGTCTGGCAGCTTATATTCACCGCTGTCGCACAATTTAGGGCATTTGAAATTTCAATTAGGGCTTCGAGTCAATAACGGCTACATTAATTCCTACAATTACGTAAGCGTCCCCTCCCCTCCCTACCGTGCCGCCACCCAATAAAACACGTCCTGTTTCGTATTCACAAGCTAACGGTATTAGCATGTTATCAGCAAAGCAAATCAGTTAGTCGTACTGTTCGGCTAAGCAGCCTCCCACCTCCACACCTTCCATGCACGGGGAAGGGGAGGAGGGAGAGAACGTAGCGTGGTTCCATGATGAAATCGTCGTGTAAAATATTCGGAATTTGTCAAGATTCTTTCTTTAGAAATGATAATTTTCAATGCTGAATATCATGGCACCAACAATGAGCTAGTTATTCGGTTCAAGGTACTGTAACCAAGGTTGGCAGTTTGGCTGGAAAGGCCAGAGGTGGGCGAACGTTCGAAAATCTAAGATAACCTCCTTGTGTCTCTCTCTATAGCATGCCATACTTTATTTCTGTATCCTTAACATATACTTATATTTTCTTTTTGTTTGGTTTTCTATACAGGTGTACGAATATATAGCTTTTTTTGTATTTTTTTTTTGCACATAGTTTACCTTATTTTGTTTGTAGATATTATGTATACCATATATGTAAAGGAATGGAAAACCTAAAAAAGTAGTTGCCATGCTTGCATGATCCAGCCCATCTTACCTGAGCTAAATCTGTAGACTGTATTGCATGACAGGATATCTACACCTTTTCTTAAAAAAAAAAAAAATGGGAAAAAAGTGGAATAATTCACACTCGACTAGTTTAAAACTGCCTGGGACCCTTAATTCAAAGTAAAAGGTCAAAGTATTCCAACATGGGAACTCCATAAAACTATATTGGAGCCAGAGAACCACAGAACCAGAGCGGTAGTTGGTAAGCAACTAAATGGTAGACCAAATACGAAATCGATAATCAAAATAAACAACTTTCCAAATATTGAATTTTTTTCACGGAACGGCCTTAGAGACGCGAATATCATTATTTTCACTTCCCTTCATACTCCTTCTCTCCTTTTTTTCCGATTGTTCTATCCTTTTTTCTTCGGTCCACGCCACTCCTTTTATCGCTTCTCTCTTTCCCACAAGGATCTTAATTTCTTTTAATTCTTCTCCCATAGTCATCCCTATCGAAACATTCTTGGTCTGTTATTTTCAGTCTCTCAGTTTCTTCCCTCATATGTTTGATGTACCCCCAGCACTCTTGTATTCTCTCATTTTATAGAAGATTTCTCTATTTAATCTCTTTTAGTGCATCCTCACCATATGTCCGTAGAAGCTTAACCAATATAATAATATTAACATTTTACTAAAATAAAAGAGAAAAAAAAAAAAGAAAATGATCTTATATCATAGGCTTTATCGGGGTTTGGTGTGGTGCAAATATGGACCCTCTTAAATTATCTAATCAGTAAACAATAAAAAAACAAAAACCTAACTTCTTCACATTTAATTTGTTATAAAAATTATATTTCATTCTGTATGTCTCAAATTCAGTTGCTTTATTAATAGGCTAAAGTTAATTAATCTCATACGCTTTGTAATCATATAATAATATTGAAAATAATAATGTAAAAATAATTTAATAATTCAACTAAAAATTATTAAAACTAAAGATATCGCAATACAACTATTTTTTTATTCCCTTATCCTCACTCCCCCACACACACCCTCACTTTTGAAAATCGGAATATTTTGATTTATCTTCCGTTCTAGTACAATGACGATGGGATATTTTAAGAACAGAATCTAAGATGCGAATAAAATCAATAAAAAAATTACAATGCTATCGGAAGTAATAAGAAAATTATTAGAAATCTCCCTTTTTTCGAAGAACGACACATATATCTATATGCCAGAGGTAAACTGTCATAAGACTGACTTCACCGATTTTGATTTTATTATCTTATTTGCATAATTCTGGGCACATTTTTCGAGTTTAAGTATTGTTAATTTGTATGAAAAGCATGGCAATACCCACTAAAATGGATCTTAAATTGTTATTTATATATATATTACACAGAATCTCAAAATTCGATCTAAATACCTATCATCTGCAGAGTTTTAACTGAAATATTAGTAATAAGTATTATAATGCAATGATTATGGTAATCTAGCCTTTTCTAAATATGCAGTAATGTATCAAATATTGAAAACTTAAATAACATGCCCAGTTTTACTGTCATTGTTAATTTATATTGCTTATATTTATATATATTTTTTTATGTTTATTTATATTAGTATCTATACATATACATGCATAGCATTAACTGTACTAGCTAACTCTAAATCCACTGTAAGTGGATTGCCCCAAAAAACAAATCAAATATTTAATTATATTATATCTTTGTCAAACCTTGCTTTAATAATTAAGGTATTTCGCTTTTTGAGTTAGTTAATAAATGTCCAGATTAACTTAATCACTGGCCAGCATCACTCAAGGCCTCGTAGATCTTTTGTAAAATGCATGATATGACTTTTGGAGTCCTGATTGTGGACAGCTTATCGATTTCTATACATATGCGCCCTTAATCAGCCTCCATTGGCTTTAACACCAGCTGTGTAAAGGGGTCGAAAGTTGTTACCTGAAGTCCGGCTTTGTTCCTCTACATGGGAAATGAGCTTGCCTCCGGACTAAATGTAAATATGCATGAGTCTGAATTTTTGAATTAATATTTTTTCTTAATTTTTGACGGTTTCGTACATGGATGCATGTCTGTCTTCTGTCCAGATAGCGGATCTGTTCAACGGGGATAGTGGAATATTATTTAATGATAAAAATAACAAGCTAGTGACTTGAAAAAGGTTGTATCTTCAATAAGAAAGTCTTGCCACCAATTTAATTAAATAAAGTTTCTATAATAGGCAGATATATTTAGATAATATACAATCGCATAAATGTAAATTTGAGTTAAATAAAAGGAGACTACGGGTGAGAAGCGCCAAGAGAACAAACAAAAAACCTTAGCTGGAGGGCTATAAGAAGTAGTTAAGGGGCCTGGAGGGGAGGATTTCTTATCATAAATTCACCTTAGCTGTAGAATACAGATCTCGGGAGGAGGGCGGTAAAGGTAAAGGTGAGTTAGTGAAGTCGGAAATAAAGGTAAATTTAAGAGAGCTAAGAAAGAAGACAGTGAGTGTGAGGCTATAAGAGCCGGGTAATGGCTCGGCTAAACCCGGCCAACACTTAACAGTTCTTCATTTATAAACCAGGGGCGCTGGGGGTCTGTGACGATTACTTCTATTTGTTTTCTTCTTACCTGTCATTAACCTCCTCTCCCACTCTTTACTTAGTTTTCTCTTCTCAGTGTTAATTATTGGTCGTCGCTTTTTCTATTTTAAGGCATTTACCTTACACATAAATAGACATAATTTAGTGTAACGAACAGGAACGTCGTCATACAGAGGTAATGGGGCATCACCCTCCTATACCAAATAATTTGAAACTCAAAAAGTTGGGGAATTTGTGATTTGAGAATCTACTTCAAACTCCGAAAGTTGTGGTGAAACATTTCAGTCAAAGAGTTACTAAAATTTAAACCCAATACCAATACTTTTTGAGTTAAGAAATTGAGATTTCATCAGAAAAATGCTGTACTTGAATTTTTAAGTTAAAAAAAAATTACTGTTAAGTATCCACATTAGCAACAGGTAAAAGAAACCTTCAAACCTAAAAGAGTTGGAAATATTACAATATTTTATAATATAGTTGGGAATATTAAAATATTTTATATAGTTGGGAAAACTAAAATATTTAATATAGTTAGGAAATTTTAGAATAACTGATATCTCCAGCTGTTAACACGTCACTGTTTGGTGAAATAATATAAAGATCCCACAAATCTCTGCTTACGAACTTCGGATGTTACAAAATTTTTAATCGAATTCAAATCCGCAATGTAGAAAAATAAAATTTAATGTACAATAAAGGTGCCATTTTGATCCTTGGGGTACTCCTACATGCTCTATTAAAGAAGTTTCTATTCAAATTAATGGTAGCTCCAGTAGGTATGAAATGTTTCCTAAAACTAAAATAATAAACCCAAAAGAACCCAGAGGTTCAAAGCCGACAATACCAAGAGTAATCGCCTACATAAAATTCTCCAATACACCCTCTCCCTCATAACAAAAACCTCAAGATCAGATTAATGCTACCTATCAAAAAGGCTAAAATTTTTAAATAAAAAAACTAGCCGATTTATTTTAATTTCTTTAATTGCGGAAAATTTTATTTTTTATAAGACATTAATTTATTTTAATTTAGAATGCTCAAACATTTTTACTTGCTCATGTGATTCCGAAATCGGCGAGTAATCACTTGAGAAACCTAAAACTAGATGTATAAAAAGTATAATATTAAAATATATTATAATATATTAAAACTGAATTAAAACAATAATTGGATATCCGAAAAATAAGGGTTCTAATTTCGAAACTCATTAGGTGATGCGAGGAGGTGATTCATTAAAGTAACTTTATTTTAATCTCTGAAAAGCTTTAATGGAATTAATTAAAACTTGTAACTAATGAAACTTAGACCTGTTAAAAGACTGACTTATTACCAAAGTATGAAGGAGTTCATATTCAAAATCTTATATATGATACCAAAACTAAAATTTATAAGTTAAAAGTAAAACAACAATAATTCGTAATCCGTGCCACATAGATTTTTATATTTACTTTATTTTTCAAACAATGTATTAATTTCTTCTACAATGCACTTTGACCATCTTCTTGAAGGATAGCATTCAATGATCCTTCAAAGATAAGCATAGAATTAGCTGGAAATGTTGATCTGATAACGGTGCCAACAAATAATAACAATATGTCAAATTAACACGAAAAAGCGATCGTTCGTGAAAAAGGTAAGGAAAATCTAATTTTTTTAATTTATTGTGAAAACCTAAATCAATAGTAAGAAACCAAATTTGAAGCTTCGTAAGAACTGTACGACCGGCGTAGTCTAAAAACAGTTATTTTCAGTTATTAGTAAATAACTCCAAAACTGTGCGTCTGACGGAAAAGTTTGTCTTCTTGTTTATTTAATCAGATAAAATTGTATACAATCTGAGATCAAAATCAGCTTACGACCTTTACTTTTTAGATCACAGCTCTTCAAAAATTTACTATTTTCACCAAAAAGTAAAATATTTTCATAATCGTCTTGTGAAATATCGCCACCAATATTTGTTCTACACGAACAGTTTTGTGGAATAAATTTAAAATAAATTTAATTAGCTTTCATTTCAGCCCATAATAGAATGTTAGGCTCAATTATTAACTTAAAAATGACAGATAACAAAAAGCATTTTGAAAAGTGGATTTTGGACGAAACGCGAAAAAAAGTTAAACAGTTCATATTCCTAATTATTAAATTCTAATAAAAATTAGTAATAAATATAAAATGGAAACAGGGTGTACACAACCCGAAGAAATGATTGTAACTCAAAACTTAAAAAAATTGTGTATTTAAAGTGGTATTTAAATTTGTTTTATTAAATTTTAATCAAACGTACATGAAATATATGAAAGATGTAAAAAAGAATTTGAAATGGTTGTAATTAATATTTCATAATTTTTGACTCCTTTCTCTGAGGAAATGTTTCCAACGAAGAAGGTGTATATGAATTTTCTTCACGGTTTAAATCTTTAAGTTCAAGTCCTGAGGCGTTCATGCATGATTTGCCACCAGAACTCGGCAAGGGACATAAAGTAAATCTAAAAAAATCACGAGAATTCAACAAGATTCGAGCTAAATGAACCAAAGAAAATTCATAAAAGACGATAAGAACACATTAAACAATTGATTAATTTGTTCTCATTAAAAAAAAAAAAATTAATGTCGATGCAATAATTGTAACTATCTGATTTTTTTTATCCATTCACTACCCTTGTCACTGAATTAAATAAATATGGGCTCTATAATGGACATTAGTTATTTTAAATACGTTCAAGAAATATTAATGTCAAATTTGAAGAAAATCTAATAGCGTATTTGGTCGTGACTGAGAAACAAACAGATTTTAATGATAATGGGCCATTAAAACGACCGCCATCTTGGATCGGTATTAAAAAATAAACATCCCTCCAAGTGCGTCCTTTTTTCAGAGTTTAAGGCATATTTTTGCCAAATTTGAAATAAAATAAAATGAATATATTTTTTCGACATCATGTTACAAACAGACAGATAAATGGACAAACGAAATGTCAAACGGTGGAGTTTAAAAATGATCTCGCTAGCATTTGGTCAAATAAAATAAATAAAAAGATACTAGATTACATATATATATATATATATATATATATATATATATATATATATATATATATATATATATACATATACATATTTTACATGTTATTTTCAGTCAAATAAACGCTATCCTATTCTAAACATGATCCAATAAAAATAAAATATATCGCACAAATATAAGGATAACGAGAATCATCGAAGACCCTCGTAAGGAGACGGAAGGGGAAGAAATAGGACTTGATGATGAGAATATGAGGGAAGAGTACTGTAGTGGAAAAGATTATAATAAGAATGCGTGATATATTCTGAGGCCTTAGGAATGGGAGCACATGGCCTGCCAGTGAAGCCTCCTCCTCCCCTCCCCCCCTCAACCACCCCTTTGCTCCAACGGACGTTCCTCAACAATCCTATATCATCGGCTGGGAGTTCCTCTTGAGGTGCTGAATGCGAATTTGAATAAGGATTTGCCTTTCAAATCCTCAGCCTCCTCAAATCCTTCGGTCCCGAAAATTCTCTGGGGTGAGGCGATATCTGACATGGGCAGGGTCATAGTCAAATTTTTATATTATGCTTCGAATTACGGAACAAGAGGTACTGGATCAGACGGGGGAATCGGAAAATTAAAAAGAAACATTCCGATATTAAATATTGCGACACCCATTGAGAACTATATGTACCATTCTCTCTCGCACTGAAAGTATCCAATAAAATGCAAATCTACACAGTCCTTTGTTTTCCTTTTTCCACTTTCCAAGAGCAATTGGGAAAATTTCTTTAGTTTCGCTATAGTAAATTTACTTTATTTCTTTTAAAATTTCGCTAGTAGTACTTTTTCCATTTTGGTTGTAATTAATTATTTACTGAGAATAGTAGCAGTTAGTGTGTATTTATCCTCCGAATTTTCAAGAGCATATTATTATTATTATGATATGTAATTATTAAAACATTCATTTATACAAACGCGAAAAAAAAAATGATGGACACCACATGACGTCCTTGTACGCCTTTTAAACAATAAATCGGTGGCTCCAGAAGTGATTCTGAAGTTGGTTACTAGTTGCCGAACATAGCAGTATCTCGGCGTCGCGATCATTGGCGTCCGTCTATTCACACCTACACACACACCATTATAAAAAATGTTAAAAACGGTTGGTACGGACCTTGAAACGTCCATGAAAATCTCATCGTATTCCTCCTTCTAAGAAGGCGGGAGGTAAAAAAAACAAAACAGTTTCAGGTAAAGTACCACATCTATATGTTATTCATATTAATATATAAGTCTTGTATACCAAATTTGAGAAGTTTTTTTATTTTATATATATATATATATATAAAAATTCAGCATGCGTATGTTTGTGATCACAAAAATCGAAAAGTAGTCGCTCTATGCAGTTTTCACTGTATTTAGAAAATTTCTTGAGGAAGGTTTATATTCATTAAATATTTCGAAATATGGGGAAAAACAATTAAGAAAATAAATCATTCTGCAATCGTTGTCATGACAATTTCATGTATGTGGACTACAAACAAATTTTAACAAGAGTGAAATTATTGTGTGAAAGCGTCATTTGGTAATAAGATCAGATATTAAGGGAAAAATAAAGTTTAAAAACGTGAAGCTTAATTGCCATTTTGACAATTTTTTTTATAAATTTGATAATGTTTGTAGAAAACGTCTAAATTAAATGAGACGAATTCTAAACAATCCAGTCGATTATTAGGCTTTGGAATATTTACATTCAAAATTTTTGTTGGTAACAGATTTTTTTGTTGAAAGTTCTGGTAGCCCTTCCCATTCTCCCTAATAGAACTATTAGGCTTTCAAAAGAGTCTAAGTGGCTTTAGATAATGCTTTCAGAATTCAAGTTTCAACTTAATGATTTAATTACAAATATAGATTTTTTCCTGATAACCAATGGTTGTATAAATAATAAAATCACATTTATAATAATACTAGCTTTACAATAAAAAAATATTTTTTCTTTTTATAAAACTTTTTTTTTTCCTTTCCTATCATTCCTAATAGCCTCGGCAAAGCAAGTCATGCAAGACAATTAAGTATTGAATTGAATGGAGACACATCCACGGCGAATCAATGTCATTTCATAGGTATAGTATCAATAGGTATGGTAAAATATGCAATATATAACTAAGGTATTAAAAAAATCAAATTAAAAGTTAAACTAAATTTTTTTTTTTTAAATTGTTTGTAAAAGTTTTGTATAAAGTTTACAGTATGATGATGAACGATAACTAAATTATTTATATTATATACAAATGCCTTATATACCAAATAATAGATGTTTTGCATTATATTTAATATAATTTTTGATGAAAGTTTATTATGACCTTTAAGTAAAGTACCACTTCTGGCAAAGCAATTTTGTAATCAACATCTATTAAATTATTTATGGTGATACAAAAGTTTTATATACCAAATTTGAGATGTTTTGTATTATATTTTAGTATACATTTTGATGAAAATCTACTATGACCTTCAAGTAAAGTACCATTTTCAGTTTACCAATTTTAAACAAAATCTAGTATGTTATTCATATTAATACGTATGTCCAATATACTCAATTTGAGAATCTTTTTTTTTATATTTTAATATCATTTTTTATGAAAGTTTATCATGACCATAAAGTAAAGTGTCACCTCCGATAATCATGAAGTAACCAATAAAGGAGGTTCAAAACTAGATGTTACGACAATCTTAAATACAAAATTTACTCTTTCTAGGGTTAACCGTTTCGGAATTATGCAAGATGCAAACGAACGCACGAACAGATGTCACGATGAAATTAGTCAAAATGGATGTAGGGATGGATACATGGATACATCGAAATAGATACATCTGTTTAAATCTGAAAATCGAAAATTTTCGCGATGACAATACTTCTTTAATTCATACAAGGAAGTAAAAATTAAAATCAGAAGTGAAATTGATAACACTTAACAGAGCAGAAGATTGACAATACAAAAAATTCTCCAGATAAAATTGTATCCATCGAAAATAAGAAATTTGGACAATATTTATTAGTGTGAAGGCTGCCTATTTATAATTAGAGCATCGATTTTAGCATCTGATCCATCGAAGTTTTCGATCAGATCATAGAAGCTCAAAAAATTTCGATGTAGGTTAAAATATAAATCTTCACCTAATCTTTTTACTTCCTTGTACGCAGTAAAGGAACCATCCCTGAATCCATTCTTACTAGTTTCGTCCGTGACATCTGTACGTACATTCGTACGTACCTCGCACAACTTAAAAACGGTTAGCCGTAGAAAGTTAAAATTTTGTATTTATAATTATGATATAATCCAGTTGTGAACTCCCCTTTTTGGACACTGCGCGATTACCGGAAGTGGTACTTTACTTGAAGGTCATTACTGATTTTCATCAAAAATTATGTTTATATTTATTTCATTGAAAACTTCTCAAATTTGGTATTTAACACTTGCATACTGGCATAAACAACATAATAAATTTTGGTCAATCTTGGCAACTCGGAAGTGGTACTTTACTTGAAAGTCATATTAGACTTTCATCAAAAATTATATTAAATTATAATTTAAAACATCTCAAATTTGGTAACTTAGACTTTTATATCAATATAAGTAATATAATAGATTTTGCTTAAAATTGAAGAACCGAAATGGGTACTTTAGTTGAAGGCCATAAGAAACTACCATCAAAAGGTATATCGACATTTATTACAGAGATCATATGTTTATGTGATAAAGGTTATAAACGATATTTTTTTTTCCACTCTAATTAAACAATTTTATTACTTGTTTTAAATGTTATATACTAGTTTTCCTCTCCATTTGTGAGCTGAATAAGTCTGCAGTAGGAGAATAAAATATAAGTTATGCGGTTTCTTCCGCTTAAAATTTTAAAACTGTCCATTTCCTATGCTTTATCCAGTGATATAAACAGTTCTAATGTTGTCACGGAACACGAAGAAATCTTTTGGAAACTAGTTACCTACTGAAAGAAAACGACATATAATAACGGAATAAGACTTCAAGAAACAAGATGTGTGTGTGTGTGTTTGTATGTATGTGTGTTTGTATGTAATGGATGTCACGAGGCCGAGTATCGTTTTTGAGATACTGCAATCTTCGGAAACTAGTAACCAAATTCAGAATCACTTTTTGGGCCACCAATTTATAGTTTAATAGGCGTACAAGGAAGTCATGTGTTGCCCACATCAGATATTTGTATAGGTATTGTAAATCTACCATGTATGTAATATAGATATTTTATAAAAAAATTGTAGATTTCCCAAATTGATGTTCCTTAAGTTAAATACCATCAAATTTCTGTTGAATTATACGTTTTCCGATAAGTACTTTATTATACTATAATATAGCGAGCGGTACGGGACATAATTCATAACTTTATAAAAAACGATTCTCTTTGGGGGAGGGAGGTGTTTAGAAATAAACTGACAACATAAATCAGATAATTTTTTTTTTTAAATTGATATTATCGATTACCATATCTTTACATAAGTTGACGAAATATTAACTATTACACTTTGCTTATAAAATGGGTTTTAAAAATATTAAATTAAAGGAAAACGTGTGCTAGAAGTGTAATAGGATTGATACGAAAAGGGCTGGCTGTTTGAATTGAGACCCTTCACTATTTGTTATTTGATCCTCCCTCTGACAAAGGGAGTCCAATTAAACGCCCCTCTTTCGCAGTTTATGAATACAGCTTTCGGGAGATCATTATTTAGAGATAAATGACAGTGGGCCCGCCCTTTATTCCGCCATTAGCGATAGAATTCCCTAAATCGCGGAATCGGTTTAGAAGTATAGTTCGACTCTTTAAGGAGATCTAGAAGGCTAGGAGAGGTGGGGGAGAAGAGGGGAGGATAGGGAAAATAGAGAGTGGGGATAGGATAAAAAAAAGATCGTTAGTTGTTGTTTCTTCGCTGGGGATTATCGTTAACGATTGTTCCTGTCCAGCTTATCTGGGGCTAAGTCTCTCCTATCATTTGCATTCCTAACAAAAGATTTCTTTTAATCCTTATTATTTCTACTAATGATTCTCCTTGTTATAAGTTTAATTTCTAAAAACCTGAAGTACAATGACTCTTGACAGAAGATGATTAAACAATTTTTTTTTTCTACAGCTTTCAATACAAACCAAACTGAAGAAAATTACCATTTTGGCAGGACCTAAAGTCCCAACTTCTCCTATTCAGAAAAATACAAGAAAAGCAATCAACTAGGAAGTAAATCAATTAAAATAATGCTGAAAATTATTGTAGAATTATTGTACCCCCTCCCATAGAACCATTCGAACGTTCCTTTCTCGCCTGCTCCACTACACTTTGGAATTCCTTTCCTTCTAATATCCGCCATGCTTCTTCTCTATCCTCATTCAAATCCTTCCTTTTCCAACACCTTCTTTCTCTCCAAAATTATGCTCTCTAATAGCGAAATTTCAGTTTAGGATTAACATCTGGATCAGAAGTGAATAATATTTTTTAATATACAAACTTCAACTTTGCTAAGCAACTCATTATTTTTGTATTTTTCATTTCCTCTCTTTCTCTTTTCTTGTTTTTTTTTTAGCTCTTTTTATTTGTTCGTATATTTTTCGAGAAAAGAACTGATTTTATTTGCTTATTTATTTTACTGAAAATGTTGTAAACATTAACTGATTTGTATTTTGTAGTCTCATGACCAGACATTATTTCTGTTTTATTTGTTCAATCATGTTATTCTTAAGGGATCTACTCACAGAATAAAATTCTTATATCTATCTATCTACAACGGTTATTATCTCTGAATACAAAAATTGTTTCCCAGAAAATTGGTTGCTTGGTATTTCTCAAATCTAGCTGACCAGCCCCAAACATAGTACCGGAAGGAAAAAAGCTAAAACTAAAGTGGAATGGTAGGGAACATACGATACGGGCATAGAATGTGATCCTCGACCAGTTTATACTTGCTTGAAGAAGTAAATTGAATATCTTTAAAATAAAAGTTTGTCAGTGCATATTTCAGTGTTAATTTATCGTGTTCCAAACTATTACTGATATTCAATAATTATGGATTGTGAAAGGCCAGTATCCGATTTGAGGTTTTTTTTATTTTTTTATTATTCGATTAATTACAAAATAAAATAATAAACAAAAATAACATCTGCTATGAATTAAAACAACATGAATTAATACTAAAAAAAATGAATAATTAGCAGTAAATTGGGCGAATAATTATGCTGCATGTGGAACTATGAATTAAAATTGATCTCAGCCTATCAATATCCGCAGTAGCTACATTTCGCAGGTAATATAACCGCCTGATTTTCAATGAATCGTATTTTATCTGACGAGGCGGAAAATCAAGAGAGGATACAACACTGAGGCCTGTTAACCATAAGGCGTTGAATCGCGTGATCGATCGCGCGTTAATGGGCGCTTGCAGCGAACACACTCTGGCGCTTGAACTCACGTTTTTGGTTCAGTCTCACAATGGAATTCGAAGAAGTAGTTTGTTTGTGGTATCTCTACCGTCGTTACAAACTAAGAAGACGAAGGCGAAGGCAGTAATGGATTCATCCTATTTTAAGGGATAAATTCATACATACTATGAATGAGCCTGTTTAGCTAAAGCGCGCGTTGAATGTGTCCCCGCTTCTACTATCTCCTTGGTACTTAGCTAACTATGTTCGTAAGCCTCAATCCAAAGTTGAATATGAGCCAACATTTTTCAATTGCTTTAGAATGTCAGTTAACTCTTTTGACAAATTTGTTGGACTTGATGAATTGCGATATTTCATCATCATCTCAATGTATGAGGGAATCCAAAGTATATTTATTTGATTTTTTTTATTCTTTTTTTTTTTAAATTATGGTATAAAATCGAAGAGGTTGGCATAGCAGAACATGATTGCAGGAAATATCAAAAACGCACTTAAGACGATATATATCTATATATATATATATATATATATATATATATATATATATATATATATATATATATATATATTTATATATATATATATATATATATATATATATATATATATATATATATATATATAAAAGATTAAAATAAAAGAAGATCAAAAATATCCGTCTTTTCCGTCATTTTGCAATGAATCGCTTGGAAAGCACGCGTTCAACTGAACACTTGTACTAAGATGTAGGTTTCTCGAGACGTTGGTCAATCGTGCGTTGGTGGGGAAAACTTCGAATAGCGCGTTGGAGAGCCTGTTTAGCTAAAGCGCGCGTTGAATGTGTCCCCGCTTCTACTATCTCCTTGGTACTTAGCTAACGCGCATTGGCCCGATCACGCGATTCAACGCCTTGTGTGTACTAAAGCTGAAGCAGTAAAGATCAACCATTCACACCCGAAGTCTATTTCAATGCATATTATAGTTCAGTAGATAATAATGTAGAAAAAAATCTTCTAACTCTAAGTAGGCAATTTTTACATTAATTTTTTTACGTTTCTTTGTGAAAAAAAGTAAGCCAACGAAAAGTCTTCACATTCAATATTAACACCGTTTCAGTGAATAATATCCTATTTCTCAAGAGTAATGTTCGTTTAAAATAACAAAATATAACTTAAACACATTTTCGCAAAAAAAAATGTCTTGTATACAAAATGTGTACAAAAATGACAATACCACTGAATTAATAAAAATTTAAAATTTAAAATTAGGAATGTAAAAAACTGATGCTATAAATTCAGCAGCTTTTTTTTAAGCCTGAATTAATATTAGCGGGTATAATTATTGCTATAATTTGCAATTCCATTAAATTTTTAATGCTTTTTACTTTCCTTACCACCCAGGTGAGAAAGACATTGTAATCGAGTAGAAATTTCGATGGGCAGTTTTCAACGGATTTATGCACTCCAAAAAATGCCACGATTATTTCTTGAATGGGCGGACCGATTCTGTTGTTCGTATTTGTGTTTTGTGAGACCGAATGCATCTAAAGGTGAATGTTAGAAGTAAAAATTTCTTACAATTATTTATTTTTTGTTCTCCATCTTTGTGGTATTATTTCACTTTAGGAATTAACAACGATGAAGTTGGAAAAATGTTTACATATTCACCTGAAAAATCAGAATTAATTCCCCCTCTCCCATCCCAAAATCAGCCATTCATAAATGTCTTTAGATAATAGAAAATAAGAGATATTTTCTTATTGTAATAGGTAAAAGTTAATAACTGAAAATGTAGTTATTTTATCAAATATTCCTCTTTTTTTCATCAGGACTTTGAATTTCATTGGAATTACTTAATAACACATCCATTATCCACAATAAAAATCAATTATTCTTTTAAGAATTTCGTCCTAGACAAAGACAAAGAGTCTTGAAAAAAAAAATTCTTTTTAGAGTCAACGATTTTCTTGCAACCAAATTTAAATTCAAATATTTTTTTTAGGAAAATAACGCAGGAAAATAATTGTCTGTCTATAATAGTCAAAATACAAATGTGATGCTTAAAACTATCCTGGTACACACTAAGATCCTGCCAATATTGTGAGTTTTATCTACTGAAGGAAATGAAATAGAAACTTTTTGAAATTAATCTTTTAACGTTACAAAAACAATAATCTTTCATGAAAATCAGCTACACTGGTCTGATTTTTTTATCGAAGACTAATTTAGTCCATCAAACTTTACCCTAAAATAAAACAAAAGCATTTATGCCCCCCGGACGTTACGCTAAGCACGACATAAAATATTTTCGATAAAGCAGCATCATAAACCTCGCTACAGATAAGCAGAGGTTAGTTAGTCACGTATTGCTTAATGTCCTGGTTTTATTGTAGTCCCTGTACTAATTAAGATTCTCCAATGAAACAACGAAGAAAAATGTCTATAGTTGTCTATCATGAGAGGATGGGATGTGATCGATTCGGTTTTCAAACTCGATTTATTTGATAATATTATAAATAATCATAATGAAAATAATTGCAGAGAAAGCATTAACTATAGAATTAATTATAGTAATAACTACCTCTTTCATATTCAATTTTAAAAATTCAATATTTTTTATCAGACATTTTTTAAAACACATTTTATTATTTTGACATTCCTGTTTTATTATGAAAATTGTCTATAAATTTTCTTAAGATTTAATAATGACAAAATTCTTTATTTATTCCAGGACAGGTCCTCTAAGAATAACATTGCAGACTATAAAATGAAAATCTTGGAATTAAAGAAGTAAAAATTCTTAATAAACGATGATTTATTATAATTTATTTGTTATATTTATTATTAATTATTAAACGTGTTTCGGAATCATTACACCAAGTAAAAAAAAAACATAAATTTGATATTTCTTTCTTTGTAGGCTTTGGTATAATGATTCCAAAACTCTGGATATTTTTCCTCTATCTTCATGAATGACTGAGGGTAATGTCGAGTTCCGAGGATCATTCTGGAGGTCCCTGTGACTTTGGTGCCAAACCCAGTAGTCTTGGACAAAAGGGACGACTTTTTATTTTATTAGATTTTTGGATTCCAAGTGTCTTGAAACGTAAAACCTCAACTATAGAGGATTCTTCATATTGAATTTGACCCGGAGAACTGATTTTAACTGAAATATTGTCTTGTTTTTTTTTTTAAATATTGATTTGATTGAGGAGGTGACAAAAAACCATTTTAGAAGACGGACCGGTATTCACTGAAGTTGTCGCTAAATAATTAATTAGACTTCGAATGCCTATTACTCTACGATATATATATATATATTTTATTTTTAGTCTACGTACTGCATAATACATAATGGTTCATCAAAAATGTTTCAGTAGTTTAGTGGAAGGAAAGATCCTTGAAAATAAGTATTTTCTAATAACGATTTAAAAAAAAAAAAGTTCGAAATCTAGGTATCAGGGAATTCAATTTTTTTAAATATTAATCATGATTTTTTTAAATCTAATAAAACACTTCCTCAATCTCAGGTAATTTCATAATAATTAATAAATGCTCTAAAGAAACTATACCAGGTTTGCATCATCATGACAATAAAGTGAGCGTCTTTATTGTCATGATGACAAACTCAATATAAAGTTCACCATAATTAAAATTAAAAATAAAACATAATAAAACTTGTAAAGAAAGAGAGGCACGAGGCTCAGGGGGTTAATGAATTACGAAGGTAGCTAGGGAAGCTTTGTCATTTTATAATCATCCCGCTTCCCTTTGATGTCAAACTCAGTCCAGTAATTTTAAAGAAAAACCGAAAGGAATATAAATTTTTATTGTGATTTTCGACTGCACTTGTCACTCATTTTTGTATAAAATACAATAAGGAAATGTTGCGTACATAAAATATATTGCTTAATATTGAAATGTGAATTCAATCATCTGGAAAAGCCTTTCTGATCATTCAGAATTCAATGAAAAAGGTCGAGGGACCATTTCCGCTGAAAACATCATATATATATATATATATATATATATATATATATATATATATATATATATATATATATATATATATATATATATATATATATATATATAATTATTATTATTTCAGACATCTTCTTCCACAACCTACCCATAATCTCCTCGTATCCTGCCTTACTTCTCCCACTTTGATTATGACTGTGTGATATAAAGGAGAATGTGATCGAGAACAGATTGAAATGGATCATGAACTGCATTTTAAGATTTGCCTTCGGTACCTCGAGACGGTACTGCCTTTACGGCGAGTTAAACTGGCTTTTCCCTCCCAACAGTTGACAATATTTCCTCGGATCTTTCCTATCACAATCGACATCCTTCCTACATTTACAGCCTCCTACAATTCAAATCTTGCGTCAACGGACAGGAAACAAGATCGCGCCTTTCTGACAATTATATTCTTTCCCACAGAACCAAAACCCGTAAAATATCCGCCATGATTCATGCCTATCCTCATTCAATACCTCCTTTTCTAACACCTTCTCTCTTTCCAAAAGAAGCTCTGTAATCATAAATTTTTAATTAAATATTAACAACTTCGTCTGGAGTAAATAATGGTTTTTAATGTTTATGTTCCAACTTTGCTAATCAATTCATTATTTTTTAATTATTTGAAATCCTATCACAATTCGATTCGCAATTAAGGATCAAGGGGTCATAACTAGGCACGGTCGGGGTGAGTTGTCACCATTAGTCTAACGAGATTTAAATAGCCGGGGAGGAGTGGTATAATCGCATGAAGAATTTCGGCATTCTTCGGTATCCGAGTCACTTATTCATGTACTAAACACGCTCGACGTTGCTCAACCTCGATTATTTATTTGTAAGCTCCTCAGCTCAACCGGCCATCCTGATCCCTTATATATATATATATATATATATATATATATATATATATATATATATATATATATATATATATATATATCTGTGTGTGTGTGTGTGAATGTAAAGGGATGGTTCATCATTTTTCAAATTCTAAAAAGTAGGATCGTGCTATATTATAACCTTCATAAAAATTAACACTAACCTTTATAAACTTGAACAGACATCAAAATCTCACTAACCTGAAAATAAAATTAATAAAAATTAGAAAAATAGATGGAAATGTAATTAAAGCAGTGGCTACATTTGTAATATGTCAACTAAAAATATTAATTTAATACACTATAAAGATGGTGGGGTGAGTTATACATCTAATAATGTCATCAGTTCATCATCATCAGGGAAATATTATATTCCATAATTAAGTATAAATATCTAGTTTCCTCGAAACGCTGAATTATAATTAAATAGTAGTAGAATTCACCCCAAGATATCGACGCCGAAGTAGTTTGGATATTTGAAAATAAAGAAATTTATTTCACTCCTAATATAATAGGACAATTGCTAAACATTTGTGCACATGCTGATACCTACATAAAAAAAAAAGAAAAAGTTAATTTCAACTGGCACTAATATTTATTTAATAATTTTAACAGTAACTTATTTTGAAATTGCAGAAAATCTTTACCATTCTTATTTCAGATAATGTAAAGATCATTAATCATTTGCAGAAGCAAGTAAAACTACTTTTCTAGTAAATAACTACCGCAATTATTACAAACTTCACCGGTACAGAGCTCGGGCCACACTGGAGTCGAAGTACAAAGTGTAGGGTCCAATGTTCAAGTACGTAATGTGGATATTTGAAAATAAAGAAATTTATTTCATTTCTAATACGATAGCACAATTGCTAAACATTTTTGTACATGCTAGTACCTACATAAATAAAAAAAAATTAAATGTAACTAGTAATAATAATTATTTAATAATTTAATTAGTGCCTTAATTCTAAACTGCAGAAAAACGTTAACGATATTATTCCACATAATTTAAAGGCCATTATTCATTTGCAGAAGCAAGTAAAACTACTTTTCTAGTAAATAACTATCGCAATTATTACAAACTTCACCAGTACAGAGCTCGGGCCACACTGAAGTAGTACAAAGTGCAGAGTCTAATATTCAACAATGTAGTTTGAATATTTGAAAATAAAGAAATTTATTTCATTTCTAATACAATAGGACAATTGCTAAACATTTGTGTACATGCTGGTACGTGCATAAATTAAAAAAAGGTTATTTTTAACTGGCACTAATATTTATTTAATAATTTAAACAGTACCTTATTTCTAAACTGCAGAAAAATTTTACTGATATTATTCCATATAATTTAAAGGTCATTCATTATCTATAGAAGCAATTAATAACTACTGATCTAATAAATAACTATCGCAATTATTACAAACTTCACCGGCTCTGAGATCGAGCCACACTGAAGACGAAGTACAAAGTGTAGGGTACAATGTTCAAGTACGTAATGTGGATATTTGAAAATAAAGAATTTTATTTCATTTCTAATACGATAGCACAATTGCTAAACATTTGTGTACATGCTAGTACCTACATAAATAAAAAAAGATTAAATGTAACTAGCAATAAAAATTATTTAATAATTTAATTAGTGTCTTACTTCTAAACTGCAGAAAAACGTTCCCGATATTATTCCACATAATTTAAGGTCATTAACCTTTTGCAGAAGCAAGTAAAATTACTTTTATAGTAAATAACTATCGCAATTATTACAAACTTCACCGGTACAGAGCTCGGGCCACACTGAAGTCGTAGTACAAAGTGCAGAGTCTAATGTTCAACAATGTAGTTTGAATATTTGAAAATAAAGAAATTTATTTAATTTCTAATACAATAAGACAATTGCTAAACATTTGTGTACATGCTAATACCTACACCAATAAAAAAAAAAGGTTAATTTCAACTGGCACTAATATTTATATAATAATTTAAACAGTAATTTATTTCGAAATTGCAGAAAATCGTTACCGTTATTATTTCAGATAATTTAAAGATCATGATTCAATTGTAGAAGTAAGTAATAACTACTGATCTAATAAATAACTATCGGTACAGAGCTCGGCCATACTGGAGTCGAAGTACAAAGTATAGGGTGCAATCTTCAAGTACGTAGTGGGTATATTTAAAAATAAAGAAATTTATTTAATTTCTAATACAATAGGACAATTGCTAAACACGTGTGTACATGCTAGTACCTACGTAAATAAAAAAAAAGGTTAAATTTAACTATCGGTCATATTTATTTAATAATTTAAACATTACCTTATTTCTAAACTGCAGAAAATCTTTACCGTTATTATTCCACATAATTTAAAGGTCATTCATTATCTATAAAAACAAGGAAAAACTACTGATCTAATAAATAACTATTACAATTATTACAAACTTCACCGGTACAGAGCTCGAGCCACACTGAAGTCGTAGTGCAAAGTGCACGGTCCAATGTTCAACTATGTAGTGGGTATATTTTATTAATTTCTAATATAATATGACAATTTTTAAACATTTGTGCACATGCTAGTACCTACATAAACAAAACTACGGTTAAATTTAAGTAACAATAAGATTTATTTAATAATTTAAACAGTACCTTATTTCTATACTGCAGAAAAAGTTTACCGTTATTATTTCAGAGAATTTATAGATCATGATTCAATTTTAGAAGCAAGTAAAACTACTTTTTTAATAAATAACTATCGCAATTATTACAAATTCACCGGCACAGAGCTCGGGCCACACTGAAGTCGAATTACAAAGTGCTGGATCTAATGTTCAACAATATGGTTTGAATATTTGAAAATTAAGAAATAATTTCATTCCTAATGCATGATAAGACAATAGACAATAGGACAATAGTTAAACATTTGTGTACATGCTAGGACCTACATAAACAAAAACAAGATGAAATTTAACTAGCTATAAGATTTATTTAATAATTTATACAGTACCTTATTTCTAAATTTTAGAAAATCTTTAACGTTATTATTTCTCATTCTTTATATATCATGATTCATTTCAATAAATAACTATTACAATTATTACAAAATTCACCGGTACAGAGCTCGGGCCACACTGAAGTCGAAGTGCTAAGTGTAGCATCCAATGTTCAAAGGTATGCAGTGGGGATATCTCAATATTAAGAAATATATATAATTTATGATAGAAACTTCATTGGCATATTAGCTTTTTAGCACGTTCAATGAGGATAACAATTTTTTTTTTACTTATTATTGAATGTATCAATAATAAGATAAATTAATACAATATATCTATGAAACATAGATAGATACATCAATCTAGGACGGTTATAATGATACAGAGGTAAGCACGCGGTGCTGAAGAGGACTTAATAATCAAGTTGAACTCTATCAAGACGAGCATTGTTACTCAGATTGCAAATAAATATAAATAATAACATGCTTCCAAATGAAGAAATATTGATGATTTTCTTCACAATATCTAAAATTCAAAATTATAATAGATATAATTTTCTTTAGATGAATGATTTATTAGAGTTTAGTTTATGTTTATATTATATGAGTTTATATTTTAACTTAATTTTCTATTTATTATTTTCTTAAGCAAATTTACAGTGATATAAATTGTTTTGCTAGTAAAATAAACTTTTGTAAATCATTTTGTATTTTTTTATGAAGAGGAACCTTTAATACTAATAGCATAAAATCAGGGCCCTATTTCATAATTAAGTACAAGTATTTTTTTCAAATTTCGTTTGTTATAATGTCGATGTTTTACGTACGTACGTAAGCTTTCTATATAATTTATATATATATATATATATATATATATATATATATATATATATATATATATATATATATATATATATATATATATATATGTATATATGAGAACAAATACCCAAAGAAATAAACAAAAATCGTCTAAGGATACTAATGGAAGATTTTAGAGGCTCTATGCTAAACAAAGCCTTGAGTCCCTAAACAGCAGTAAATAATTGCTACCGATCAACGTTTTATCGATTCAGGCAATAAATACATAGGAGGTCAGATAAATATTCACCAGAAATAGCATAACGCACTCTTAAGATCTTTAATAGAGATAGAAAATCACTCAAAAATAGTTGAAGATAGACTGTGACAATATTGCAACATACTAGATTTACTATTTCACAGCTCAAAGATAATCTGATTATAAAAACCACCATAGTGTGAAGTACCTAGTATATTTTACTAGAGAAATTATCACCGTCTTCTTTCTTATAATTTATTGGGAAGTTCCTGTAATTATTTTATTATAGGGCAATATATAACTTCCAGGTATAATCTTCTTCTTTATTCAATAAACGTTTCGGGGAAATATTTTCTCATCATCAGAATATTCTTTTATGAAATTAACAATTATTGCATTCAACGACACATTTCATAATTTAAACATATTCCAGCTAAAACATAACATATATATATATATATATAAGCCATATTAATTATTTAATATTATCTATAATTTAACAGTACCTCTTCTGTTTATTTCTCTCCCATTGTCCATAATTAAAATTTCTCCATCTATTATTGTGTTTGAAGTTAAGTCTCGTTTTCACCTCCTTAAATATAGTTTTTTCTTTAATTTCATTTTTTTTTTTTCAAATTTCGTTTGTTATAATGTCGACCTTAGACGTACGTACTCAATATTTCTATTATATAGCTAATGCTTATAGTTTATAGCTTATAGCTTATAATTTATATATACATATATAAATTAATGAGAACCAATACCCAAAGAAATAGAAAAAAATCGTCTAAGGGTCGTATAATATTATTCTACATAATGATGGGGAGGGGGTCACTAACAGCTGGCTAAATTATACTCGTATTCCTTGATCTTTGCAATCACCCTATATTTATCTCTGTATTTATCATAGTTGTTTGTGTTTTTTATTTTTAATTAGTATTTCTATTTAAAACTCTTAAATAATTTTTTTTAAATTGTATATTTAAAAAAATATATGTATGTTAACTATATGATGTATGTTAAATATATGATTATATTTTAGATATATTAAATTTAACTATGTATGTTAGGTAAATGACTATTAGTTTTATAATGATTATTTAATTTTAATTTTGATAATAATATTTTCGTAACGTGTTCCTAGATGTTTAGTATCTGTTTTATAATTAACTATTGTTTTGTTGATTTTGGTAGCATGGACGGCTTCTAGTAATTTAGGAAGTTATATATTGCTCTATAATAAAAGAAATTATCACGTGTAAACCGACGCCTACCAGAGCTCTCTGGCACCACTACTGCCAGTGAAAATAGTGCCAGATTTTGTCACAAAAACTCTAAAGTGTAAAAAGGCCTTAATTATTACTGTAAATACACTTGTGCATCCGAATTAATGTAAATTAAAAAAAAAAAAAAAGGTTTTCTTTGGTTGCCTTTAGCTTACATGATACACAATCTTGTACATTTATCATTAACAAACAGTCATTAGGGAACCCATTTAGGTATGAAATTTCATATGACCGTGTTTCCATAGCTTCAGTATTCAAAGCAGGAAGACGGCCGCACCTGACAACCCAGACCCGGCCCTCCCAGGCGTCGCGTTACCTGTTAACTAGCAGTTAGCGCTGCAATGACAATGACAGGATTGTAATTTATGTCCTCCGACGGCGAGATAATTAAGACACGGGGCGGGAGCGGTGATGATGATGCTAATTGCACGCGTAGCGAGGACAACAAAAGAGTCGATGGCTGCAGTCCGATTCATCATGTACCCTGATGAAGACTCTGTCATTAGTCCTGATTCATGATATAATTACCGCGAGCTGCCCTAGGGATCTAGTCTCTAATTACCTAGCCGAAGGGCTCCCCTCTTCCTTGACTAATCGCCGTAGTTACAACTACGCTTTTCGTCATTAGTCTCTGTACACGAGGAAGGGTGGTAGAAAAAGTGGTTTCTACGGGAAAGAATATGGGATAATCAAAGGTGTTCGACGTGGCCATAAAGCAAATAAATAAGAAAAGCAACAACGGACACGTGATCTATATTTCCAAATTATTAGTGCGATCCGAGATAACCTGCTGTATCTAAATCCCCGAATTTAGAACAAAAATATCTGATGCGGACAACACATGACTTCCTTGTACGCCTATTAAACTATAAATCGGTGGCTCAAAAATTGATCCTGAATTTGGTTACTGGTTTCCGAAGATTGCAGTATCTCAAAAACGACACTCGGAGTAGCGACATCCATCTATTGACACACACACACTCTTGTTTCTGGAGGTCTCATTCCGTTATTATATGCAGTTTTCTTTCAGTAGGTAACTAGTTTCCAAGACAATATTAAACTTTCAATGTCAATAGATAAGGCATTGGAAATCGATAGTTTCGACATTTTAAGCGGACGAGCCCACTTTTATGTAACCCATTTTTTATGTAAGTTTATTATGACCTTTTAGGCTCAACGATGTTAACCAAAATTTATTATATTATTTATATTAATATGTAAGTCTTATATAACTAATTGAGAAGTATTGCATTATATTTTAATATAATTTTTTATGAAAATCAATAATGACCTTGAAGTAAAATACCACTTCCGGTAATCATGTAGTGACCGAAAAGGGAGGTTCACTACTAGATTTTACAGCAATCCTAAATACAAAATTTTAACTTTCTCCGGCTAACCGTTTTTGAGTTATGCGATATACGCACGTGTACGTACGGACGCCACGACGAAACTAGTCAATATGGATTCAGGGATGGTCAAAATGGATAATTTTCGCGATTACAATACTTCCTTTACCTCGTACAAGGAAGTAAAAATGTACAATTCCCATATGCTTTGAATCTGGAATCAGATCAAGAAAAATATGCTTAGGCGTTTTCTAAAACTACTATACCTTTCACCTGAAGGTTCTGCAAAGCAGTGGCTCCCAAGATGAGATCCGTGATGAATTTGCAAAGGGTCCGCTACTGGCTGGTGAAAATGATTTCTAATTAACCTTTGCTCATTATTTTCGATCATCACAACTTTTAAGTATAACCCATTACCTATTTAGATAAATAAAATAAACATTTTTATAATCTAGCTGTAAGGTATAATCTGAAAAAGTGAAATCTGATATTTCAGTGTATTTCAAGACCCAAGAAGTCTCACTTAGGGAGAACCTTCCTGAACCAGACCCTCAGGACCAAAACAAGGCTTTCTGACATCGAGGACAACCTTGAATTTTCCACTCCTTCTTTTACCCACTCACAATAAAGGTCAAAAACAGTATTTTATGTAAGATTATTTCAAAATAACTATTATCACATCACAACATTAACCCATTTTATTTAATTAATTAAGGTCAACACAATAAAAAAGCAGAAACAAATTTTATTTTACTAAACATCAAAATAAAATTTGTTTTGAAAATTGCCACCCTTTAAATTCTCTTAAAAATAAAGTGCTTCCTTTGTGCTCTCCCTAGATCCGGACCTACAAATCCTAAAAACAGTTGGGTTAGAAATCCGTTCATCAGCAACAGTTTTTGTTAAGATGAGAATTGTTAAGAGCAAATTTTATTGATGCAGAAGAAGATCAACTTATTGATTTGCCAAGTATTGGGATGCTAAAAAAATGTTTACAAAGATGAAAAAATATTAGAGTTTTGGCTGACTGCAACGAGACCACCAGGATTTATATCTCTGATAGCATTAAAACATTTAATACCATTTCTGATCATAGTATTAAATACCATTTAATACCTATACATATGAACAGGATTTTATAGCACTGTGTTACATGAAGAATCAATGTCCAAATCACCTTTGACCTACAATTAATAATCCACTAGCTTTTGTTTAACATTGGCAAACTGGAAATGGTACTTTACTTGAAGGTAATAATAGATTTTCATCAAAAAGTATATTAAATATAATGCAAAACGTGTCAAATTTGGTCAAATATTTATACATCCCCTCTCTTCATAGAAGGGAGGAATACGAATCGTGCTACAAATCACAAATAGAAATTTCCTTTTATGGTGTGTGTGTGTGTGTGTGTGTGTGTGTGTGTGTGTGTGTGTGTGTGTGTGTGTGTGTGTGTGAATAAATGGACACCAATAGACGTTTTGGCTCCGCGTGTCCGTTTTTAGAGATACTACTATCTTCGGAAATTAGGAACCAAATTCAGGATTACTTTTTGATCCAGCCATTTATAGTGGTGTCCACATCTGATATTTTATGTATAAGAATAATAAAACAAGTAAAAAAAACATTAGAATTCTTCTGTTGGAAAATTAACGCGTAAAACGATAAACAAATATACCAAAGAACTGCGTGCAACGAATTTGAAGCCAATAGACAAAGACAGAATTGGAGCAGGCTGTCAAGCATTTCAGAGGGAACGTCTTGTTTCTGTTATATCACAGACATCCGCCTCTCAGACGGATTCATGTAATTTATTTATCATCACTGCAGTAGCGTATTTTCAAAGCGATACATTAAGCACAGACATTTATGGTATGATTAAAAGTATATTAACTTTATATTCGTAAAATTGTACTTGAAAAGATAAATTAAAAATAACATAGCACATAATTAAAAATACATGCATCCATTGCAGTGTTATTTCAATGTTAAAAAAAAAAATATATACAATAGTATGCATAATGATATACGAAAATAAGGAATAATATACGATATGATAAATATGCAAATATGGAATATGAAAAAACATAAAAATGTAAGCATAAAATTATATAAGCAAGACAAGAAAAAAGAATATGTCTTTCCGATATGTCTTTCATCATTTGTATTTTTTAAATTTTATATTTGTTATGTTATATTATACAGTACCATCAGAAGATTTTAACAGTTTCCTTTTCGTTCCGTTATGTTTTAGTAGCAGGTTCCATTTTTAATTTACTGCTGTTTAACAAAATGACCTTCAAACTACGGTTTGAAATATATATTAACTTTTTTCCAACGAATCATGATATAATCATTATTTTTTTTATTATATTTTTAAATCATGCCTCATTTATGCATAAAAAACAATCTTTGATTAAATAGTTTTGTTATTTTTGTGAACAAACACACTTTTTCTAATTTTAAATATTAAAATTTTCTTTAATATTTTTCTAACATTAATATTTTTTTACCCACAAACAACCAACATTTCGAAATTCTCATTCATCTTCTGGGTTTTCCTTTTTTTTTTTTCTTAATTATGCTATTTTTTTATAATATAAAATAATTAGCAGTACTTCTTTAAGGTCTGTTATTTACTTTCCCTTACCTATATACGAAGTATATAGTAAGGGGAAGTATTGCGATCGTGAAAATTTTCGAATTCGAGTTTTCAACGGAAATACATGTTTTAAGGTCCCCTGAGTCCAAATGACCAAGTCTCGCAAAATGGTCTGTGTGTCTCTGTGTCTGTGTGTGTGTCGGTGTGTATGTGATCAGTTTAGCTCAAAAACAGAAAGCTGTACGATACTGAAATTACATATTTAAGGTTAGCACATGCATGTGATGTTACAGCAACATTTTCGTCAAAATCGACTAACCGTAAGTGCCACTTTATATAATCGATTTTACACATTTTTACAATTTTCTCGAAAACGGCTCTAACGATTTTGATTAAACTTGCCTAAATTATTCTTCATAAAGGTCTTTAACTTTTCATTTATGAAGTAAATCACCGAGGAATTGCAGGGAAAAAAGTTATGATGAAAAGAATATTTTATTTGCGCATAGCTTAAAAAGTATGCATTTTACGGTAATTTATCTATAGACTTTTAGGAAAGGTAATTAAATCATCTAAAAAAGAATAAAAGAATCATCAAAATCGGACCAATAATAGCAAAGATACAGCGCATCGGACTAACCGGAAATAGCTATTATATTATGGATATTACACTTTTTTTTACAATTTTCTCGAAAACGGCTCTAACGATTTTGATGAAACTTGCCTAAATTATTCTTCATAAAGTTCTTTAACTTTTCATTTATGAAGTAAATCACCGAGGAATTGCAGGGAAAAAAGTTATGATGAAAAGAATATTTTATTTGCGCATAGCTTAAAAAGTATGCATTTTACGGTAATTTATCTATAGACTTTTAGGAAAGGTAATTAAATCATCTAAAAAAGAATAAAAGAATCATCAAAATCGGACAAGTATTAGCAAAGATACAGTGTATTTTATGAGGAGCATAAAATAGATGGATAACCAAGCGCATCCGAAAGGAGATAGAAGCGACCGAACCTCCTCCCACCAATCCGCCAATCTGTTGCAAACAATACGCTCTGTAACTAAGTAATTTAAGAATACAAAAACGGAAATTAACTTAATAATTTCTACTTTCGCATTATTTAATGGAAAGAAAATGTTTCCATAGAAACTAAACCAGCAACTTTTAACATATATATTTGCAACTTGACAAAGTTAAGATATAGAGGTAGTGTACAGAATTGTACTAAAATTGTTTTAAAAACTATTTTATTATACTTCAGTGGGAGAAGAATTGAATGCTGCTGAGTTTATTTCAAGTATTGTTTATGTGAACTCTTTAGAATTATATTAAAAAGATAATTATTATAGGTCGGTAAGGGAAAGTTGTGTGATGCGCGCACCGCACCAGATTTTTTTTCCATAATACATTATTTCGTCTGTTGTGTCCACTATTAATTTTTTTTTAAATATTAGTGCACTACAGATTGTCTGTTAAGACTATATCGATGTAAAAAAAATAAATTTTTTTTTTTTGAGTTTTATTGATTTTTATTAAAAATAACGATCACTCGAAACGATATTTTTTTTTTCAATTAAAAATAACGGTTAATTCTTGATCGAATTCATTTCAGCCTACTCAACCTAAATAAAAAATCGTTTTTTTTTTCTATATTTGCTGTAGTTTACATAAAAATAAATAGAAATTGTGGAATATTAAATAGCACGAAATATAAATAAAAATGCTTAACTTACAGGAAAGAGCTTTTGAGTGATTTTATCTCTCGGCTGACACCAGAGCATAGTTCCTTTTCACATAGACCTTGGCCAATAGGTCTGATGGATTTAGTGTGATATGGCAACAGGCAAACAAACATAGTTCAGATTTATATGTTATTATAATAAGATAAGATTTTAAAAAATATTGCAAAAAAAATGATCATTATTATTGATCGAAAGGATTTCACACCGAAATAATGATGAAGATATGGCTGTTCAGCTAATGAACACAAAATACAAATCGCCTTTGATATAAATGGTATATAAAATTACCAGATAAAAATTTCAATCGGATTTAATTTGTATTCATTTTTAATTATCGATTTCAAACCCTGATTCTAAGCGTGCTATTTGTTTACTTCTGAAGTGCCTGATCATATATAAAAAATAAATAAATAAAACAGGGGGAGGGAGAGCAAACATTATGAAACTATCTCACCATCTCTGTCACGACGTATGCAAGTAATTTTCCAAACGTCCTCAAATGATAAAAGGACGCATAAATTTCCGTGAGGTCTTCCTTTATAATAAAAAAAAAAAAAAAAAAAACAGAAAGAAATTTTAAATAGAGAATGATGGTGAAAAAGTATCGCCTTGGCTACCATTATAACTGCTCTCTGTTTTGTATTCATGGCTCGGGAACGAGTAAATCACTTGCCCGCTCTGAATGCAACCCCTAACCACGGCTCCCCACTTTTTTCTACTTCTTTGTAGCCATCGTTCACTTCCACTGGTCGCCTCCGACTTTTTTTTATTAAGCAACGAGTGTACCTAGGGCAGAGGTGACATATGCTCTAGATTAGCATGGCTGTGGTGAGAATGGAGAAGAACGCTATAAGCATATTAGTTCCATCTAAGGTATACAAGAGGTACATTTGCAAAATAATTGGAGGATACCTAGAAGTTGAAGTGAGTATAGTAAAAATGATGATCGCCGAAAGTTGAAATAATCTAGTGAGAAATAATGAAATATGAAACATTTAGATAATTTAAGAGTCCACAAAAGAAAGGAGGAGATTCAATTTGTTTCCAAAATGGAGATATACATATTATGTATACATATTAGTTCATATCGTCCATTTTAGTCAGTCTAACTAGTTTCTTGGATATGCCTACATCCATAGATTTCAAATGTCCTTCCCTGTCCATACTGTCATATGCCAGTTTGAAGTCCACAAAGAGAAGATGTATGTCTGTGATGAATTAATAACCCCTTTCCATTGCCTTCCTCAGAGAGAATATCTGATCAACTGTTGATCTTCCGGGCCTAAAGCCTCCCTGATATTCTCCTAAAATGTGTTCAGTGAAATCGGTCTGTCTTTTATGTAAGAGCACTGCCAATATATTATAGGTTTTACTTAGTAGAGCAATGCCTCTATAATTATCACATACTAGCTTGTTCCATTTCTTGAGTATGGGACATACTGCTGCTTGTCCAATCTTTGGACATTTTTTCTTCCATACATATCTCTCAAATTAAATCCTAAATCTCTTCCCACAGATCACTGCCACCATATTTTAACATCTCTGGAGTGAGCTCGATTTTCTACATAGGCACAAGGCGTCCCAACCCGGCAAAACAAAAAGGAAAGTAACAAAACCGGTCCACTCGTTCAAAAGATAATCGTGAGAAAGTCAGAAACATAGATATAATTGCCTTATGATATAAGAATTTAACAATTGAAATTAGGATTCGTCACTTCTCCGTGAAATTATCTTTTTGACCCACCATTTGTCAAAATCTATCGCTCCTGAGAGTCGCAAAAGGGATCTATAGTACCGTTTTATAAATATAGACGATATTAATGAAAATAAATGAAACTTCTAGGCCTAAGAATAGAAGAAGAGAAGAGATTGCTATCCTTGAGTTAGTATACACTTAAGATTTTACTGTTGTGTTTTTTTTAAGGTAATTAATTTGTAACGTTATTAATAAGTTAGTGTGTATTGAAATTCGAACATGGTATGCGTATACAATATGGTACATATTGGGAATAAGGGAGGTAAAACTATTAGAATTAAAAAAAAAATTATATATATTGTAAACAGGGGGACAAAAAATGTACTCCCGCAAGAGAAAAATTATGATGGCCTTATGCCTTGGAAACAATGTTAGCTTTTCATTGAATGATATTAGTTCAACCTTTTCTTATAAAGATCACATTTTAGATCTGTTTCGTGAGGTATACTGTACACAGAACTACCAGTATTTTTTAAATAAATTTTATAAAACCACTACAATCAAGCAGGTTTTACAACATTGAATCAGACTTGATACCGAGCAGGAACTTGATCGATCCTGAACCAGACCTGAAGGTAAATAAGGTCCTCTCCTATATCCTAGGTAATATCCCTCCCCCCCCCCCCAACTACATCATTTCTCTCCGTAAATCCCAACTATTTCAAATCCTTTTACGAGGGATATTGGTATTTTTTTTTTTTTTTATTTTATCCTAAGAGTTAAATTGTATTTATAAATATGTAAAACTATCCGAAAGTCAAATTACACCAAACGGAGTTTACACGGATCATTTCCAAATAAACTGTCACTTTCGAAATCTGGAAAAACTAGAAATAAAAATATTCAGTTCATAAAAATAAAATAAAAGTTCATGAAAAATAGCTTTGGGCACTATATAAGTTTTATAACAGTGCCAAAAAGTACAAAAATCTAACTTGGCTAGTTAGTTTTACGAATTTTTAGATACTTTAGAGTTGCTAATTAACATAGCACACCAATCGGTCTAAGATTTTATATCGGTCGTACAATATTTAAAAAAAAATATAATAAAAAAAAAATCCAGAAATTTTCCTGGAATTTGTAAAAAAAGATATCTGTGTTTATGTTACGAGAGTTAGGAAATAATTTATTTTTGGTTTATTATTTTCAATAACAGACCTTTGTAATCGACCAAGAAAAAAAAATAATTTTTAGACAATTTTGTTCTTGGTGTTATTTCCAAGTAGGACTGGTAGCCATTGCACTATGGACTCCCAGTGATCAAAATATACTTTTTTGATTTAAAATATTTAGTGAAAATTAACGAAACTGACTTCGAACAGAATGTAACGCGCGAACTTTTCAAAAGAAATTGTTTACAAACTTATTCTAAAATTATTATGTTTCAGGAAATTATTATCTCTATATATACTTCACCAATTTTATTCAACCATTTATAACAACGAGCAAAGATTTAAAACAAACAATTTATAACAATGGGCAAAGATAAGCCAAGCCTCCGGGCCTCTTTTTGCCTCTCTTTGTCCATTTTCAAGTTATTTTTATCTACCATTTTTACATCAATATTTGTCGAATAGGTAATATTATTATCCCATTACTCCATATTTGCATAAGAAGAAACCTATTTTTCCATGATAGTTCTTAATATATTATTGCCCAGCTCTAATGAGTAAGCTATTTGAACAGCTAAAATAGTTAAATATATATTTACTATTATCTACGTTTTGAATATAACTGAACTTGAGCAATCATGATTTTTTTCTTACTTCGTTCCTCTAAATTCTTTTCATGCGCTCTATATGTTCTCTCTTGCGCTTTTCCGACCTTTTTTTTTTCTGTTCTTTTCGTGATTTGTTTAAGTGGGAGTTACTTAATAATTTTCCTGAACTGTTCCCTATTGCTTGTGCTGTCTTGTGTGATTCCAAATTATTTGATGTCTTCCTCTGTTTCCGTTATCCATCTTATTTTGTTTTTACTAGTACCTATCTCAAAGAGTTTCTTATTTAAATATATATATAAATCTTTAGAATAGTGTAGGTGGTTTTGCGAATGCAAAGTCACAGTAGGAAGATAAGGTAACCTAAGCTGAATTAAGGAAGAGGAGAAAATGAAGAAGATAGAGAAGGACAAAAGTTGGGGCTGAATTATTAGCGAGGGCAAACAAAGGGGCGAGTACTCCCACTTCTCTTTTGTCGCCGGACACGGGCTGCTCCGGGAGATTACACTCCATCAACTCCTTTACATCATTAATTTATCATCTCCATATAAAGGAGTTTGTAATCATGGCAATACTCAACGTACTTTATTAATGCAACAGTTGACCTCGCTCTGTATAAGGTTACTTGTCTTAACAGCTAAGAGGCAGTTTACATAATAAATACCAACGTATGATAGATATCAGTCTGAGTGATTGTAATTCTCAAATGTTTTTGATGAGATAAAAAATATATGTATATAATAAAAGAAAAATATCAGATGTGGACGCCCTATGACTTCCTTTAATGCCTATTAAACTATAAATCGGTGGCTCCAAAAGTGACCCTGAATTTGGTTAAGAGTTTCCGAAGATAGCAGTATCTCAAAAACGACACTCGGCGTCACTACGAGCATCTATTAACACACACGCAAAAGCTCTAGTTTCTGAAGGTCTCATTTCTTCGTGTTCCGTGACAACATTAGAACTGTCTATATCACTAGATAAAGCATTGGAAATCGACGATTTTTAGCGGAAGAACCCGCTTAACTCATATCTTATTCTCCTGCTGCAGACTTGTCCAGCTAACTAATGGCGAGGAATAAAAAGTATTTTATACTCAATTTTAACTCTTAAAACAAGTAATAAAATTGTTTAATTAGAGTGGAAAAAAATCGCGTTTATAATATTTATCATCGAACCATATGATCTCTGTTATTATGGACTGAAAGTTCGACCAAAATCTAATATATTATTTCTAATAATAAAATCTAAGTATAATTTACCAAATTTGAGATGTTTTACATTATATTTTAATATATTTTTTTATGAAAATCAATAATGACCTTCAGGTAAAGTACCACTTCCGGCTCTCATACAGTGATAAAAAAGGGAGATTCATAACTAGATTATATAATAATCCTAAATACAAAATTTTAACTTTTACGGCTGACCGTTTTTGAGTTATGCGAGATGCGTACAGATGTCACGACGAAACTTGTCAAAACGGATTCAGGGATGTTTAAAATGGATATTTCTGTTGAAATATGTAAACCAAAATAAAGTCAAAAAATGGTAATTTCTATTTTTTTAATCTCAGGTACTATTAAAGGTTGATTTTTGCAAATTTACTCAACTTAAAAAAATTAGAATAATAACAAGTATAATGTTTTTTGTGCGGTCGGCAGTTTCAAAAATATGGAGCATGAAACGAAAGAAGATTTTAGAGTTTTTCTTTAATAAAATAAACTTCCGAACGTCTACCGAGGTCGCAAATTCAGATTTTCAATGACAAGCTTTTTAACTACTCTACATTTTGCTTATTGAAAATGCTTCGTTTCCTGGTCTAATGTCTCGATGTTATAATTTTTTTGGCATCACTAATTTCAGGTGTAATTGTAAGTGTTTATTCATTTTTATTTTCCGAACATAAAATATCTGATGTGGACAACACTTGAATTCCTTGTACCCCTATTAAACTATAAATCGGTTGCTCATAAACTGTTCCCGAATTTGGTTACTAGTTTCCGCAGATTGCAAAATCTCAAAAACATCACTCGGCGTCGTCATTCCGTTATTTTAAATTAAATTATATTTTAATATAATTTTTTATGATTTTTTTTTTATCCCAGTATATATGCACCTTCGCCTATTATGGCCTATTGTGTGCAAAACTTGATGAAAGTTTATTATGACCTTCAAGTAAAGTATCACTTTCGGTTTCCCAATTTAAACTAAAATCGAGTATGTTATTTAAATAAATATTAAAATTATAAATATTAAATTTGAGAAGTTTTGCATTATATTTTAATATAATTTTATATGGAAATCAATTATGACCTTCAAGTAAAGTACCACTTCTGGTGATAGTGCAGTGACCAAAAAGGGATGTTCACAATTACTTTTTAGAACGATCCTACATACAAAATTTAAAATTTCTACGAGTTATGCGAGACACGCACGTACGAACCTACGTACAGACGTCACGACGAAAGTTGTCAAAATGGATATTTCCGTTGAAATCTGAAAACCGAAAATTTTCGCGATTAAAATACTTCCTTTACTTCGTACAAGTAAGTAAAAAGCGTTATATTTTTACATTTTTCCTCGAAACGATCTTCAGCGCACTATAGGCCTACTTCGTTCTGTCTCTAAATGCTTCCATTTTCGTTCCACTCTTATCCGGCCATTAGATCGGGTAGAGATACGCACATAAGAGTCCAGGTGTGCCATTGAGAGCGGGAATGTTCCTTAAACCTCCCCCACGGACCCTTAACTAATCCTGGAGGAAAAACACTCGAGGAAGAAAATGGATCCGAGGCTTTGTAGAGTGAGAGGGTTCCGCTACAAGTAAGCTCAGACTAAGCCGTTGTCTGTTAGAGGCAGACTCCACTAAAACACAGCCTTCCGACAGGACGCATTGCTATGGCCCATCATTGCTCAACCCTCTCCCGCTTACATCCACTCTACCGCCTTATTCTACTCGGCTACATTTCCTCCTTTACTCTCTCCTCCAAGCCCCGACGGCTTCGGGAAATAGTAAGTCACTCGGCCTAATCTCTCCTCATTTACTGCCGGTGGGTGCCAGTACGATTCTTCAATGGGATAGTCAATCATCAAGATAGCGACAATAACAAAACTACCTGCGTCTAATGTCAATGAATTAAAATAATTTAAACTACAACTAACGGCATTTTCAAATCATTCATTTTAATAAAAAATATGGTGTCTATAATCTCTTTTCAAACAATTTATTTGAGGAATAGTACTAAATGCACAAGAGCTCTTTATTCAATTGAGAAGTCGCTTACACAGCATACTGATCAGTCTAAGATTTTATAGATTACAATCAGTCGGACAATATTTAAAAACGCTGCAAATTATTACGCAATGGTTTATTATTTTCAAATAGTTATATTTCAAAAATATCTAGCGTGTCAATCCACACGACTTTATTTCAAACAAGTAGCCTAACATGGGCAGGATACGCGGTCAGAATAGAAGCTTAAACCGGTAAATTAAAACTTAAAACGGTAAAAAGGAAAATGTTGGAGGCGCACTTTAGCGGGAAAAAGAAAAAGGAAAGACGGAGAAGCTGGTAAAAGTGGATGATGGATCCAAGGAAAAATGAACTGGAGAGCGATACCAAGAAGCTAGGAGTAGGCGATTGGAAGATAGAGGCGCAGGATAGGGAGAAATGGAAGAGGAGCGCCAAGGGTCACGAACGCCTGGAAATTAGTATAGAATGTTCAATACGCTATATTTCCGCTAATACTGCTTCGATTTGGATGTTTTGATTTTTTTTTCATAACCAATATAGTCAATTCAACATATTAAAAAGCACAAAAATAAAAACCAAAATATTTTAATTTTTTTTTTTTAATCTCTTAGTATGCTGATTCCAAAACACTTTACATTTTCCCTCTATCTAAATAAATACCCAAGTTATGAACTTATAAAATGACAAATCGGCCGTCATTTTGAAAAGAAACGACGGATGGTAATGTCGAGATCCGAGGATCATTCTAGGGTGACCAGAGACTTTGTTGCCAAATCTCAAGAAAATCCGTCCTTTCCCAAAAAAGCCGCGGATGGCCGGATTTTTTTTAAATTCCAAATTTGAATTCTACGTATCTTGAAACCTAACACCTCAAATTTTGAGGAGCGGTTAAAAAAAAAAAATTCTCAGTCGATTAGAAAGGTTCATTATTGAAAATAATATACCAAAAAATAATGAAAAAAGAGAGGCATAGAGTCTGGTAGTCAAAAGTAATTGGATAAATGAATGAAAAAGTGTGTTTATTTATAACATATTTTATTTTTCCCATTGAATCACATTATATGACATGGACGAATTAATTAAATTAAGACACTCTTTAAATTAAGACTGTTAGGAGTCTTCCAAATCCTTAATAGGACTTACAAATGTGGCAAAGTAATAATTTACAATAAACAAACTAAATCTAAATACTAATAGTATACAAATTAGACATTGAGTTGGTATAAACAAATAAAATAGTTATATATAATAAAATAGATATACACCGAAGGAAAAAAAAAAGTTACAACAATAAAATATATAAGAACTATAAAAATTAAATTAAATATATAAATACAAACGGAAACCTAACAAAACGTTGATACAATTTAACAAGAAGTAGACTTTAACAGTACTGAACATTAAACAAAACTAATAAAAAATCTAAACTGTATTGATACAAGCAATATTTATAAGTAAAAGTGAATTATGAGTCTTTATTTTATTACGAATCAATTCCGTAACTAAAAACTATCTGTATTTCAATGAATGCTTCATGAACAGTTTATGCCAACTCTGGGCCAGTTAAAATGTTCAAAACCTCGTTTATCCGGACTAACTGGGACCAAAGGCAATCCGGATAATAAAAAATCCGGTTAATATGAGCAAAACAAAATCCTTAAATTAGGAACCTTACCGTTTCTTACGATAAAAACTATTTATAGCTGGTGAATGAATCGATTTCAACGTTCTGTGACACTCCAGTAAGTTTTTTTTTTTTAAATTCAACAAAAAGCATGTTATTACCATAATTTATTGTACGATCAATGCAGGAACTGTACATTGAATCAAACTAGAAAGTGAATATATGGCGTATTTACACATAGCTACGTTCTTTATATCATAATTAAAAATTTTCATCTAATTAAGATCTTAAAATCTGACCCTGATAATCCGGAAATCCGAATAAATGAAGTTTTACTGTACAAATATTAAGAAAAGAAAAAAAAAAAGAAGAAGGTATAAAATTTGTTTTTAGTCATGTAAATGAGTCATTTACATGAATAAAAACAAATTTCAAATGAGAGCCTAAAATTTTTAAAAGCACTGTCTCTTATCTAAATTTTAACATTTTCTTCAAAATATATTCACATGCCAAAATATTATTATCTATTAATTTATTTTATCATTTATTAATTTCAATTTATTTATTTATCTTAAATTCATTTTTTTTATTTATCCTGTATCATCCTATACCATTTTTATTTAATTAATTTTTTTTTTATTTATATTTGAAAATCGAATTAAATTCAATTATTTTACTTTTTCTATTTAAATATAGACCAGATCTCTTTCAAATCTTTATAATTCAGATAAATAATAGGCGCTGATGACCTAAGGATTTTAGTCATAAAAAAAAAAAAAGAAAAGCAAGTGATGGTGTAAGATTGTGCAATAAATAACTATAAATTATTTTAGCTACATATATATTAAATTTAAAATAATTAAACTATATAGCTACGTCGATATGTATTGAGCACATCGCTATACATAAAGAATAAATATAAATATTTTAAATATATAGAAAATTGGCAAGCGAGTGCCCGTTATCTGCTAAGGGCGATCTAGTTCCTAGGGAAGAACAGGTGTGGAATATTAAGATAGTACAGCGTCTGAAACTTGACAAAGAAAGTTGCAACAAATTCCTTATAAATTCTGCATCTAAAGACCACTACAAGTACAAAGGAACAGACCTCCGAGCAAGAGATAGGCTACATGGAAGCAGAAATTCTGGAGAGGAAGTCCACAGATTTTGGAGTGAGAAAATATGGAGAAATGAATAATTAGGCCTAGAAAAATGCAACCTTACTAGATAAACAGATAGGTTACAGCAGGAGTAATATGATCCTGCTAATTAACCAATATACCTTAGAAATTAAGTTCACTTCAATATCACGTCGGTAAACTCCATATTTTTTTTCAGTAAACCATTTTTGCTACTTTGATGAACTAGGGTTATAGGGTTTAATTTAATAATTTTACCGCTATGCAACCATATAGTCTGAATAAGTAGTAGTCCAGGCAAAATAGTTTATTTTTTTAAATAAATTTCCAACGAACTTTCTGAACGTTACAATTAGTAGAAAAATAGTAGACATTAATTGCATATGTTTTAGATGAAATCGGTATGAGTAACCTGATGAAAAAAATTCATAACCATGCCGAAAAGTGCTTTTTTCACGTTTAAGATGCGAAGTTTTAGTTTAAAGAAAAAAAATAATAAAAACATTATGTAATAGCCTTTAAGGAGACGGAAAAGCAAGAGTTGTAAACAATTGGTCAGTCAAATAATTTACAAAGAAAAATTAAAAACCGCAAATATGGCCATTTTTGAATATAGGGGCGGCTGAAGGATCATCAAGCACTGGAAAGTGATAGAGAGAGCCTTCTCCAACCCTCTGTCACTTTCCCTCTGCTACCTCGCCACTAGCGGCCGGAGCCAGAAAGAGCCTTATGTTGTAAAGCTTTCTTCAGTATTTAATCGAACATCCCATATATTTCATGAAAATAGGTTGTAAAAAAACTTCTCGGGAGCAAATAGAGCTTTGAAAAATTGCTCTAGGACCATTTTGGCCCTTGTTCAAATATTTTTTTAAAACACCTGTTCTTTACATTTCCTCAATTTTCATAGAAAAGTAAGAATATTTTCTGCATGAAATTTTTATTGTAGATAGCTACTTACAAAACTCAATTTAAGATCCAAAACAAGTTCCTGTGACAATTATAAGTCCTGTAATAAAATGTCTAAAAATGGCCATATTCGCCAATTTGTAATTTACCGTCTATTTAATCACAATTACAAGTTTTTTTTTATTTTTCTTTAAAAAAAGTGTTCACATCTTAAACGTGAAAAAAAACTTTTCGGCGTGCATTTGATTTTTTTTCACCAGGCTGCTGCATACCGGTTTAATCTAAAACGTATAATACCATTTGTTTCTACTATTTTTCTTCCAATTAATTTGAAATTTAATCTTTCCGATTGAAAGAGCCCATTGGAAATTTATTTTTAAAAAATTAATATATTTTCTCTATAACGTTTGGAGTATAGTCAATTGGTACAAACACGATACCTTTGCAAATGTCCCAAATAGTGAGTAAATTAACCAATCCAGCAACATTGGTGGGGATCATAGGATTATAGTTATTATGAATTCTTTAAAATAGTTTTCCCTCTGAAGTGAATTCAAAATATATAATTTTAGGTATTTCAGTTTATGAATAGAATGTGTAAGATTTAACCAAAAGTACACAATGTAAATGAACGATCAGTTTCAGCGTAGACATAAAATTACATTACAAAAACAAAAACTCTTGGAGCAAGTTATAATCGATTCTAATCATGGATCAACTAAAGTTATCTTTTGCACTGGCTGCCAAACTCTCCACTTTGAACTTTTTGAACCTTTTCTTCTTAAAAATTTTGCGATCTTCGTGACTCCGCAATATAAGTTGTCCATGCTCCATAGTTTTAGCGGAATCGGCTCAGTAGTTTACGAAAATGAAGAGGCGACTGAAAAATAAATAATTGACTGAAAAAAAAAATAAAACATTTCAGCAACCAATGTTCTACATTAAATTATTCTCTAAAAGAAAATAGTAATCAATAACTCTATTTTTCAAATATATAATTATGAATATTAATATGTGTGACTTTACTTTCTCCTCAGCACGAAATGATGTCAAGATTTTTTTTTTTATGTATCATAATATTCAATGATAAAAAATGTTACAAGGCTGTTAAAGAATTTATTTCTCTTTAGTATGTAGTGTTTTCCCTCTCACAGGATACATAATCCTGCGAGGTTTATGCAAGTCAACCTATAAAAGTTCTTAGCTTTACGACTTACTGCCTCTGTACTTTCACTCTAGCGAGGAGACCTAGTAGGTAATAAACTAGAAACTGATATTATTCTCTCCCTCAGGAACCTCATAATTTATAGTGCTTTCACAGTGCTATCAAATCTATATTTTCTTGGAGCATCAGATCATATCAACGCTAATAAATAAGACTTTCCGTACCCGAAGGTTCTAAGTGGGCACAGCTCACAGCATTGAAGCCCGTGAAATCCAAATCTACAAGGCCTGAACCAAAGAGAATCCTCCTACCTTCTCTTCGGTCTACCATTTGGACGTTAAGCCGTCGGTTACTTTGTATAGGTATGTGCTAACTGAACTATGGACATGTTACCGATTATCAAAACTAACAAGTACGGCGTACATGACAAACGATATAATTCTTCTTATAGTCCAAAGGTTCTCACCCATACATAATAATAGTAATAATAAACTCTTTATTGATTCCGGAACAAGTCCGTTTAGAATAAAAAATGATAGGCGAGTTTCAGAGCCTTACAGCAGATGAAATAGGAACATATGGGTTTACAGATAATAAAAAAGATTAAAAGAAAAAAATAAATAAATATAAATGAAAATTATAACAAGTCATAACGCAATAACTTGTAGCATAAGAATTAGGTATTGATAGTCTTATTGCTTACGTCTTAAAATGGAAGCCAAACGAATTTCTTATGTTAATAAGATATAACAAAAATTAGAAATAAAATAACATGTTTACGAATTCTGATTAAAATTGAATAAAATCTATTTACTTTTTTTTTGGAATTGGATTGAAAAGAAGTGATTGAATAAGCGGGATTTGAAGGTGGGAAGAGTATTGGAGCGACGGATGGAAGGAGGAATGGAATTCCATAAGGATGAGGCTCGGACAAGAAAAGATCTGTCGAAAGCTGCGGATCGGTGGGCCACTGCACATAAATCTGAAAGCCGAGAAGAATGACAAGAATGAACAGAGGATTTGAATTGAATACATACTTATGGGTTTTGGTACTTATTTGTTCCTATTCATTCAACCATCCTTTGATCCTTTGTTTTTCTTTAATAATACAATGAAGTAAGTTTTTGAATCATTATATAATTGGTTATATTAATTTTGTTTATTGACGTATAAGTTTTGCACTTCAAAATTTTAATATTGCACAACTGTGCGACGCAGATTCGAATCCGGTATCAGTGAGCTTTTATTTCGTGAAGAATTTTATATCGTGACAGACCCATAAATAATAAATCTCTATACATACATCCATTCAATAAAACCATCTCCGTTTATTTAAAATAATAAGTAAGCAATAACAATTTGAAAGCGTATTTATTTTCTCAATTTTTTTTATCAGCTGATATTAGTTGATATCCGCATGATGGCATAGAAGGATCAATCTAATTAGGGATTGATAAATTATTTGCCACTTCTATAACTTTGTTTATATTGAAAACTTTTCTCTCAAAAACTCCATGCCAAGTTATTATTATTTTTATTTTTTGACATTATTTTTATATTCACACCCGTCAATGTTGACAACCAGTTAATTTGCTGGTTAAAAATTTGTTATTGTGGCTTGAAAGGCATGGAGGAGTAATGCCCAGCGGCACCTCTTCCTGTCTTGATCATTGTAAATATAAAGTTAGGCAAGGAGATCCCTCATCCAGCTCCTCTTCAGCCATCTGCGAGTGTTTTCAGGCATGTTGGTTGTAGTAAAAGAATGACTGAAAAATTTGAAGTTTTTTTATGAGTGTCCCGTATATCTGTGAAGCGTTGGTCAAGATGGGCTTGAGTAAGTAAGTGTAAGTATTCAATATATCTCAAAGTTTCAATTTTGAACGTTTTGAAAAAAGTGAGTATAATAGTTTTTTTTAGTCTTTGGTTTAGCGTTTGTTTGTTCACGATTGTTGTTGATGAGTGGGCCCCAAATTATTCTTTTAAATGCCGTACAAAAGCGAATCAAATCACTTTTTATCTCTAATGAAAATAATAAAATCAGTCGACATCCGCATGATGACATAGAAGGATCAATCTAATTAGGGATTGATAAATAATTTGCCACTTCTATAATTTTGATTTTATTGAAAACTAATTTCGAATGTTATACATTCATCTTCAGTTCTAAAAACACAAAAATTCAAAACTAAGCGATTCAAAATACAGTTTGGTATTATAATACATATTAAATTAAATGTAATATAAATTAGTATTATAAAACATTTTTACATTTTCATAATTCATGAATTTAGTTAAAACAAGAAATCAAATACATGTTGGTACTCACCAAGGTTTAAGTAGATTATAATATACATGAACCTTGGTGAGTAACAACATTTATGTTACAGTTAATTTAATATGTATAATAATACTAAACTGTATTTTGAACTGCTTATTTTTGATTTTTTGTGTGTTTTTAGAAATGAAGATGAATGTATAACATTCGAAACTAGTTTTCAATAAAAACAAAATTATAGAAGTGGAAAATAATTTATCAATCCCCAATTAGTTGATATTAATTAATCTCTTCAATAAATTAATCTTCAGTGCAAAATTTTATTGCTAATGCATTGAATAGGTTACGCTATTCAAAAATATAACTATGAGCCATGAGTGTTAAGAAAATACGAAAAGTATTGATTTCCAAGACTGATTTTATTAGCTTTTCAACGCACTCCACCACCCGGGCGCTTCTTTGAAACTTACGTCTTTCTGTAATAAAAACAAATATCAGTATTAACATTCTATGTTTAATTTTTGTTGAACTGTTTTCTTAAATTCAAATGTCTGTACATATTTTTTAATTGTCTGCCTTTTTTAATTAATGTTATTTTTATTACATTTTATTTTAGTCGCTTTGTATATACCGTGTGAATGGACTCTTACAGCAATATTACCTTTAGTGTGGCAGCTAGTATTATTTTCAATAATAAGCATTAAAAAAAAATCAAATGTGGAATTTAAAAAGTACACATCACAAATTAACGTTGGAGGAGAAACTAACAATAATAAATTGTATTGCGGGAAATGAAGCCGGAACGAAATTAGGAGAGGAATTTTATTTTTGTAAGTATACTATATCTGATATTAAGAAAAATAAAGAAAAAGAATAAATTTTGTTCCTTACATGAAATGAAGTTCAAGTACTACACAAATTGTAAAATTTAGCGATTAGCCGTTTTTTGACAAGGCAGTTGAATGCGGTCAGAGAGCTTGAAAAAGATGTTTTCAACTCCCAAACAAACAAAAATTTCAATCCATTTCTCAAGAAAATAATAAATAATTAAGATAAATTTCTAAACATCGATTAACTATTGTAAAATATTTTTAATATATGTATATTTTCTTTTAAATTTGAATGGTCTTTAAAGAAGTTAAGTTTTTCTCCGTTCGGTAATCCGAACTTTTCACTAATGCGAACCCTCGTGGGCTGTAACCAGTTCGGATTAGCAAGAGTGTACTATACATAATCGGAACAATACTAATCAGAAATGCGTGAAGTTTGTACCATTTTTCTGCTGAAAAGGTATGTTCTTATTTATTTTTAAAATTATTTTTGATGAATAAAAAGGTCATTTATAATTCAGACGCTAGGAATGTTGTAACCATCATTACCTTACGATTCCACATAACTATCCCCTTCAAGGGCACGTTACTTATGCACGAGTTCCCCAAAAATGTAACACTCCGGCAATTTAAATTTCTCCCAGTCTTGTTTCTCTCTGAATATTTCGCTTACAGCAACACGATCACAGAGCCGCTGCGTTTGTGTTGATAATGCGTTGGAACAATATTGCTCTATCTCACAGAGTGTTCACATTGTCACAAATTAGCGGTTAACGTTTCTCTCAAAAACACCATGCCAAATCATTATTATTTGGCTTTATTTTTATATTCACACCATATCAATGTTGGCAACCATCTGGTACAACCAATAACACATTTTTAATTAGAAAATTAACTAATTTTCTAATTAAAAATTTGTTATTGTGGCTTGAAAGGCATGATGAAGAGTAGTAATACTCAGCTGCACCTCATCCAGGTCCCTCATCCAGCTCCTCTTCAGTCGTCTGCGAGTGTTGTCAGGCATGTTGGATGTAGTAAAAAATTGTTGACTGAAAAATTTGAAGTTTTTTTATAAGTGCCCCTTAAATCTGTGAAGCGTTGGTCAAGATGGATTGAGTAAGAAGTGTAAGTATTCAATTTATGTCAAAGTTTCAATTTTGAACGTCTTGAAAGAAGTGAGTATAATTGTTTTTAAGCCTTTGGTTTAGTGTTTGTGTGTTCATGTTTGTTGTTGATGTGTGGGCCCCATGTCATTATTTTAAATGCCTTATAAAAGCGAATCAAATAATTTTTCATCGTCAATGAAAATAATAAAAACTTTAAAGTTTGTAGGAAATATGTGTATACATATTCACTTATAAGAAATCTAGCTGACATTTCCTATGAGTTTCTAGTAGGCAGAATACGTATTAAAGTTATTAATTTCAAGATGATATTACAGAATATTGTTTTTGTTTTGTTTAATCAGGTATATTTTCACGAAACAAACGGATCTATTATGACGGACCACACACTGCGTCATAATAGGCCTGATATCCTACTTATGAATTACACAGAGAAGATAGCAAAGCTTATTGAAGTTTTGATTCTAAATGACAATAATATAAGCTCAACAGAGGAGGAGAAACTCCAAAAATATCAGGAACTGGCAGTTGAATCAATTAATAATTATACAATTTGGAAAACGCATCGGTAACTCCAATTATAGTATCAACAAACTGGATGATTCCAAAGGCAACCGTTGCAGGCAAGAATGGTTTGGGATTGCCTGTTGATGTACTAAGAGAGGCTCAATAGGCGGTTCTCTTGGACATAGCGCTGATAATAGGAAATTTTTTTATGATTTTTATTAATACCAGCATTAAAAATTACAACATATTTGTATAGTAGTATAAAACAAAAAATTATGCAAATGAAATTATCGTTAGCTAACGGTTTGAAATAAAAAACTAAATAATTTTATTCAGAAAATAATTTATTATTTTTGTAATCAAATTTAAACTAATATATATATATATATATATATATATATATATATATATATATATATATATATATATATATATATATATATAATAGTATAGAACAATGAAGTACCCGGAAAAACGTAAATAAATCATAAACGTACTATCCGAATCAAATTAAACTGTACAGGTTGGCAAGTTAATTCGTAAGCATAATTTTTTCATTAAAAAAAATAAATAAAAAATATCTGGTTTGGTTAATCAGAAAAAGGAAAATATTTTGAATACCACACGCAGATGACAAATGGCTAAAGTACAATTAACATGTTAGCATCTTTTAACCTTAACAGCCTTCTCTTAGCCATAAAGTTGATGGACCGATGATGTTATTAATTATTAGATATTTTTGAGACGGTAAGTAACTCAAGCTTCGTGTCAGAGAGCTGTGACACAAAGGAGTAACCTTGGCAACAGCAATTCAGGTAATGGGGGGGGGGGATCGGATTTGGAAGCAGCGCTTTGGAAATATATAGGTGTCACCTTTCACAGGGGCCTTTAGCAGCCATTTTCACGCCATATCGAATTAAATATTATATAGGCAAGGGATAATTTTATTTCATAAAACAACAAGCCTTCCTTACCTGTAGGGCGTTGCCTGTGAAAAGAATTGCGAGTTAAATACCCTCCAAAATTTCAAGTTTTTTTGTGTTTTTTTAATTTTTTATCTTTTAAAAGATTATGTGAGAAACAGAAGACAGAGCTATTGCTATCATCATTCCTAGTCATCGTTCATCATCACACTGTAAAGGTTGTAAAAAACTTTTACAAACAATTTAAAAAAAAAAAATATATTTAAGTTTAACATTGATTTTTATTTTATTTTTAACAAATTAATTATATATTGCACATTTCATCATAGTTATGAAATGAATAGGAAAGTAAATAAAAGTATTATAGCGAACATAGATTCAACGAGGAAACCCATCATTTAATTCAATACCCAGACATGCTTTGCCGTGGCTATGTGGAATGAAAGGGAAGGAAGAAAAAAGATTTTTATTAAAAAAAAAAATATGTATATACATATATATATATATATATATATATATATATATATATATATATATATATATATAATAAATTATAATGATGAATAATGAAGACATTCTGGCAAGATAACGACTCTGGTGCTATATTTGGATCAAAGAACAAAAACGTCAATCCTAAATGTCTGGCCTTTGCAGACGACCTGGATCTCTTAGCTAAGACTGAACAAGAAGCTGTAACACAAACCAATGAACTAAAGGAAATAGCAGAGAAAGCTGGACTCCAGAACTCCTTCCAGAAAACAGAAATAATGACTGCCAAGAAAAATTATACGAAGAATTTTTATTACAAAAAAAAATATGTGTATATATATATATATATATATATATATATATATATAATAAATTATAATGATGAATAATGAAGACATTCTGGCAAGATAACGACTCTGGTGCTATATTTGGATCAAAGAACAAAAACGTCAATCCTAAATGTCTGGCCTTTGCAGACGACCTGGATCTCTTAAGACTGAACAAGAAGCTGTAACACAAACCAATGAACTAAAGGAAATAGCAGAGAAAGCTGGACTCCAGAACTCCTTCCAGAAAACAGAAATAATGACTGCCAAGAAAAATTATACGAAGAATTTTTATTACAAAAAAAAATATGTGTATATATATATATATATATATATATATATATATATATATATATATATATATATATATATATATATATATATAATAAATTATAATGATGAATAATGAAGACATTCTGGCAAGATAACGACTCTGGTGCTATATTTGGATCAAAGAACAAAAACGTCAATCCTAAATGTCTGGCCTTTGCAGACGACCTGGATCTCTTAAGACTGAACAAGAAGCTGTAACACAAACCAATGAACTAAAGGAAATAGCAGAGAAAGCTGGACTCGAGAACTCCTTCCAGAAAACAGAAATAGTGACGACCAAGAAAAATTATACGAAGAAAACAGTGAGGACCAAATATGGGCAGATTAAAGTCACAAAACAGTTCAAATACCTTGGAGAGATTACCAGTAACAATGGATCCGATAAACCTACAATAGAAAATAAAAGACTGAAACTGGAGAAACTAAATTTCATCACTAAAAACATCTACAACAAAAAAAACTTGTCCATCAATGCAAAAACAAAGCACTATAATGCCTGACTCCAGAACTCCTTCCAGAAAACAGAAATAGTGACGACCAAGAAAAATTATACGAAGAAAACAGTGAGGACCAAATATGGGCAGATTAAAGTCACAAAACAGTTCAAATACCTTGGAGAGATTATCAGCAACAATGGATCCGATAAACCTACAATAGAAAATAAAAGACTGAAACTGGAGAAACTAAATTTCATCACTAAAAACATCTACAACAAAAAAAACTTGTCCATCAATGCAAAAACAAAGCACTATAATGCTGTGGTAAAGGCAGTGATACTGTATGGAATGGAAAATGCAACCTTAATAAGCCTGGAAAAGCTTCTGAAAATCGAAAGAAGGATATTACGAAGAATCTATGGTCCAAGAACAGTAAATGGAAACTACAGATTGAGATCGAACAAGGAACTTTATGAGGAGGAAGAAGATTTGGAAACAACTATACGGAAGAGACGACTGAGATTCTACGGCCACATGATTAAAATGAATCCTCAAAGAACAAATAAACAGATCTTCAACAAAATATATAACCTGAAAAGCCAGAGTGGTTATGTGAAGCAGATGAAGGAAGAATTAAGAAGACTTGGAATCACAGACGAAGATTGCCAACATGGAGACGGATACAGAGAAAGACTTAACAGCATTAAAGTTCTAGTTGAAGAGAAAGTGAAACGTGAGCAATTGGACGGAAGAGAGACGAATACAACAATCGGAGAGAATGAAGGCTGTTTGGAGGAGGAAGAAAAGTGAGAGTGTGATGAGAGCTAGAACTAAACAGTGATATCTGCGTGGTCCTTAGACCGCCGCTTCGCGAAGAAAAAAAAACTTATAATAATTTAATTTATACTATTATAAATATGATTTTATTATTTATACAACCATAGGTTATCAGAAAAAATTGGATTTTTTTTTTTTTTAATTAAATCATATTTCTTTAATATTTTTCAAGTTGAAACTTGAATTATGACAACATTTTCTAAAGGCGCTTAAGACTCTTGCATTTCTTTGCTTCAATTATTAGAAATCTTAGAGGCAGAGGGAAGGAGGGGGAAAGAAAGAGAGAGGCTACCAGAACTTTCAACGAAACAATGGGTTATCAACAAAAATTTTGACTGTTAAAAGATTTTTTTATTCCAAAGCCACAGGTGTGAAATTTTTTAGCGATAATCGACTGCTTTCTCAGGATTAAAATTATAATCAATTTATCAAAAAGGCAATCTTCACGTTTTTAAACTTTTTTTTCCTTAATCTCCGATTTTATTAACAAATGACGCTTTCACGCAATAATTTCACTCTCGTAAAAATGTTTTTGTAGTGAATTTGCTTCCACAGGTATGGAGTTGTGATGACAACGATTACAAAATTACTTCTTTTTCTTATTGCTTTTCTCTATTTCTCCCCATAGGACAAGTATTTCAAAAAATTTAACGCGTATGAACCTTCCAGAAGAAATTCTCAAATGATAGCGAAAACTGCGTCAAAATCGACCGGCTGCTTTTCGAATTTTGCCAACACAAACATAAATTCTCATTTTCAAAAACGCTGAAAAGGATTTTCGAAATATCACGGAATAAATATAAGATCATGATACTTCCTAATAAATGAGAATTTATTTTTTAAACATGTCTGAAACCGTTAATTACGTTGAAGGCGTTATAGAACTTGTCTGAAAGAACTTAAATTAAATTGTCAGACAACTTGTCTGAAAGAACTCAACTGCGAATGAAAGGATAATTTATAAAGATATTTATAATCGTTGGGGTTGACAACTTTTCCTCATACAAAAAGTAATAATAATATGTTTACAGACGAGAACGGCTCAAACTCAATAATGCGTCAAGGTGATACAAAGCCGAGATTGGAGGGGGCGCCTTCTGGTATTTATCCTTAGTGAATGGAATGAAAGGCAAGGAAACATACAAAAACGACCGACTATTTCCTCCCTGTGGCAAGGGAATGAGAGCAATGAGGGATAACGATTTCTTTGAGTTTTGCTTTGTCGAGGAAGGTCAAAAGGAATCTTCGTCTCGTTTATTGCTTCTATTGTCCTCGAGGAGAAAGGCCCCCCTCCTCCTTCGGCCCGGAATCACGCGTCCGCTTCTCACCCTCGCCATATATTCTTATTTATTTATTTATTCTATATAATATATTTACTTTGAGTGTCGCAGTTGGGTGAAATTGAATAGATGAGAAATAAACCAGAGTCTCACATGAGCAAAATAAATTTAATAAATAAAGGGCAATTCAAAACTTCTAATATAATACAGTCGATCCTCTATTTATCGAATTTTCATTTATCGAAAATCACTAAATATTGAACTTTTTTTCAGGAACCTCATAAAAAAATAAAAATAAAAAAAATTTTATCGAATAAAAAGTACCATTACAAAAAAATATAAAATTAAATTGTCATCAAAAAGGGCTCTTAATTTAATATATAATGATCCGATTTGGATTATTGTTTTTTACGTTTTGTATAGAATTTAATAGCATTTTAAATGATTATGCATATGATTTATCAAAAAATGTATATGTTTTGAGTAATGCGCGAATGGAATTTTATTTTCTCCTTAAGATTTTTTTCTGTTTTTTCTCGAAGATATAGAAAAATTGTTTTAAGTGTTCAAAATCGTTAAAACCCTTTTGGTGCTACAGACTATAGGGTCTCAGTTCCTACATAAAATAACAATAAATCGAAATGCGCATGCGAAATGATAAATGTGATATGAAATTCGGAATTAGCGTCCTTAGAAACCAACTTTCTCAACTTTTAGGCGGAATCAGACGAGCAGTTTTCGAAATATAGAAGTGTAAAGGAAAACACGTTTCCGCATGCGTAAGCGAAAGTTGAGGATATAATTTGATAAAATTGATATGGGAACATCTAAAATCGGATTAACGGTAGCAGGTGTTATGCTCGTCACATTGACTACAGGCAGACAGATACGAGACCAAATTTGTTCTTTGATGTCTGAAACGTAAAACGCGAGTGAAAAATTTCGATTTTGAGGACGAAATTTTTTTTCAATTCCTACACGAATGCAAGACTTCCCTACCTTCGGTAGTGAGGAACCAAAAACAAAAAAAAATGTTCCACTGTTTTGTAAAGCAATGGAATGTCAGAGAAGATCTTGTTTCAGAATAAATAATAACGGTACCCACAAAAGTGAGATGTCCTGAACATAAAGTGAAATTATCATTTTAAATTTAGTTTAACTTTGCCTTTCTTGATGTGGACGCTGTTCCTAAACATGACGTCGATGATGAATTATACACAAAAAGACATTAGAAGCTGCCTGGCGTGAAAACAACAATAAATTAATTTTTATGTATGTATGCATATTTTGTATGTTTGCATAGTCCTCATTAAATTATATATGTACATTGTAAAAAGAACTGCAGGCACAGATGTAATTTGTATAACTTTTCAAATAAGTGTTATTGATCGTTCAGTTTTTTTTTTTGTTTTTTTTCATCCCTAAAAAATTGACTTTGATGCATAATTAACTCCTAAAAATTATAATAAATAATTATAATATTTAGATATTAATATAAATTAATGCCACTGATACTTCTTTAATCCTCGTTTAAATACCATCTTAAATAAGTGTAATTGATTTGGCCTGAAAAGGATGAACAATTGCAACCTTTCTATATATCGATTTTTTTCAATGAATCTTTATTTTCCATTTACATATAGATGTTAGGCTGTACTTAATTTTATTTCAAATTACTCCTGTTTACGTTTCGGGAAAACTATCCTTATCTTCTGAACTTTCTTTTTATGATTGAATCCCCTCCTTTTGTGAGCTTCAACTATAACATACCTTTCACTTAAAAAAAAAATCATATCAGTGCTAGGAGACGGGCCAGGGACTTAACAATTAGTCTATGATAAGATGTAAAATTTATGTAAAAGCACTGGACTTTCAAAGAATCCAGTAAGGCTGTGTGCCGATCGTTACAATAATTACAATCAGAAAATTTATATTTTAATAGATGCTTTTGAATTCATTTTCAGTGGTTAAATGTTCTGATGCCTAACTATAGAAATAAAACAAGGAACAAGTATGTGTTCCAAGGATCACAAACCACTCTATAATAATCATGAAAGATAACTTATATAAAATAAAAAAAATATTTAAATAATAAATTAGAATTAATAATAAATAATTAATAATAGAATAGAATTAATAATAAATTATTTTGCCACTTCTATAATTTTTGTTTTTATTGGAAACTAGTTTCAAATGTTATAGATTCATCTTCAGTTCTAAAAATACACAAAAATTCAGAAATAAGCAATTCAAAATACAGTTTTGGTATTATTAAACATATTAAATTAAATGTAATGTAAATTAGTAATTTGATTTGTTGTCTTAATTAAATATATAATTCATCAATGTTTTATAATAATCATTTATATTACATTTAATTTAATATGTATAATAATACATTCATCTTCAGTTCTGGAAAACACACATCTTTAGTTATAAGCGGCAAATAATTTATCAATCCCTAATTATTTGGTCAATCCCTGATGATGGCCTACAACTTAGGCCAAAATGTCGGCACACATTATAATAATGTATGTATATATGTTCTATCCTTCGGTAAAATAATTCCCAAACACTTTACAATTTTCCTCTATATCCACAAATGACTGAGATATGGACGAATGAGATCTCTAATCAGCAGTCATGTTTAAAAAAGACGGTTGATGGTAATGTCGGGTTCCGAGGATCATCCTGCGGAGAAATGTAAATTTGGTAACAATTGAAAAAAATAAAAATGTAAAAAATGGTAACAATTGGTCCAGTAGTCTCGGAGAAAAGCTGAGGACGGCATACAGACTGATTTTTTTTTTTATTCAATTTTTGTTGTCCTATATTGAAATGTAAAACTTCAAATTTTGACGGAGGGTGTATTTTTTTTTGTTTTTTTGGACGATTATACAGGTATATACGTGAAAATAATAAACTAAAATCATAAAAATAGTTAATTGTATAGATAATTGTATAAATAATTGTATAGATAAAGATAGTGCATAAGTTTGACTTTTATTGTTTGGGGTGTGCTTATATATCTATATATAAATATATATATATATATATATATATATACACACACACACATATATATATATATATATATATATATATATATATATATATATATATATATATATATATATATATATGTGTCTTATATACCTATACTGCTTCACAGCGCCAGAAGATTCCTGAGGGTCTGGCATCCTCAATACTTGATAGTGTGAGCTCCATCAAGTTCATTACAAGAACCCGTAGAGGCGAAGGATGGGAAAAGAAGTTAGCTCATAACAGGATTATCTCTTTGAAGACTTCACAGGGAATCTTGCTGGTGACTGCAAAAAGGTTTTATAAGAGTGCATTTCTAAAAACTTGTACATTGTAGAATTATTTCTACTATTATTAGTTCCTGAACTGAGGAGCTGCTGTAAAAAAAAAAAGTCTTTAAAAAAAAATGACTTTGTTGAATTATTCATTACATTCGTAAAGGAAATTTTGAAAGATGAATTTTTCCGCAAGATTTTTTGAGCATAAAGAACAATCAGACTTAAAAATAAAATATAAAAAATAAGTTGGTCTACGCAGATAAAGGTGGAGGATGTTATCTAGTTATTCGGAATTTGATCAGAGTGTTTGTTATCTCCGTAATAGAAATAATAAAGAGATTTGTTTTGAGTACGACTAATGGTTTGACAGTTACTGACTTGTTTGATTCTCTCTTATAGGTTCGTAATGTATGCATTGAAAAAAAACAGTACACATAAATATGAATACGCATTACACACTACACTAGTCCGAAAAGCTTAAATACACTACACTAGTCCAAAGTGTGATGGTGTATGGAGCTTGGACGAGAACCTCTCAGTAGCTCTATACCAAGTGGCAGAGGTAATAAGAAATATTTTAGAGTAAATTATAGAAAGAAGTTTTAAGTTGTATAAATAAAAAAAATGGACAATTTCAAAAAGAACCCTAAAATTGGTAGTAGAATGGGAGCCTAAAACTAGATAAAAGAAGTTATGTCCTTGAACAGGTTGAAGTACGATAATATAGTCCAATCGGGTATGTTCTAACCATACATCTTCAAAAGAAGAAGCGGAGGATAAATAATGCTATATTTTTTTAATGTTTCATAAAAAGTAATTAATTGAACTTTTTTTTTCTTAAAACGAAATTAAGACACTTAATTTAATTAAATTCAAGGTTTTCTCATCTACTTCAATTTCTCGGAGATCATATTTTCTTTATTTGATTACGGAATTTAATTACGAAGTAATTAACATTGATATTTAATAAGTTCTATAGAAGGCTATTACTCTAGATATAAGCTCATCTTCTGATTACTTCACTCCGTGTGCTGAGCTCAAGAAGTTTTATAATTTACCTGTGTATGGATCTTTTTGAAGGAGCTTCTTATACAAAGTTCCCCGTAATTTTAGTAAAAGTAATGACTTGGCAAAGTTTGAAGAGAAATCCTAATGTGCTTCTTCAAGCCTATAAGGAACCTATATATAATGAGAAACACCCCTTTTAGTTTTAATAAGCATGTGTCATATATATATATATATATATATATATATATATATATATATATATATATATATATATATATATATATATATATATATGTTTGTATATAAACATTCGAGATCTCATACTATAGTCTTCATAGTATAAATTTTTTAATGGTGAGAAAATTTATGTAGGAGAATCTTGGTTGGGGATGCGGTCAATAAATAAACACAAAAATAAAAAAAATTTATTATAATGTGTCCCGACGTTTCGGCCTAAGTTGTAGGCCATCATCAGGGCTAAGAAAAAATAATAGATGTAATAACAGTGGCAGTACGAGTAATAATAATAAAAAAAGGTTAACAAACAGTAAGATGAAAAAATAAAGTATAAAGAAAAATATATAAATGCGATTAATAAGAAATAAAGAAAAAGATGTTAATAAAGTATAAAGAAATATAGCTAATCATAATGTGAAAAATAAAAAATAAAGAAAAATATGAATGATATGAAATATATAGTAAAATACATGAAAAATACTAATTTGTGACTAAGGACCCGCAGAGTAATTTACAAATATTTATTTACAATTACATACAAATAACAAAGTAAAATAAAGTTCTAAGATATAAATTTATTTAAGCATAAGGATCGAGTAATATAATCATAAATAATTGTCGTAGGAGTGAGTTTGGTTGACCGTAGATATACTTAAGGAAGAAGTTGGTCGGGGGGTGCGGTCAAAGACTAATACATTAATAAGTAAGACTTATTTATTTTGGGCTAACGTTTCAGCCTAAGTTTTAGGCCATCATCAGGGCTAAAAGAAAAACAATAAGTAATTATTGTATGTGGGGAAGAAAAATAAAACAATAAGAATAGAGAAACAATTAACAGAATGGAAAGTATAAACAAGATGGAGAGGAAGGAGAAAAAATAATTAATAACAAGAAATAGCATATCTGAGTGGCGTATAGTCAAGCGCCAAGTGAATACGTCAGAATATCACCGTTAAAAACAAAACAAAACAATGTTTAATTTTTTAATTTACTTAAGGTGATTGTGCGCACTAATTCTTATCATTTTTTTTAATTTATTGTATCACGTCTTTTGTTTAGTGATTAGCGACATCCTTCGGGGCTCGTGTATAACTTATAAATTCACATTTTTTCAATGTTTGTGAATACTCTTATGTTAAAATCAAGCATCCATATAAAAATATATTTTGTCAAATAAACTCAAGGAAAACATAAACCTGCATATTAATTTTGATTATCGCAATAGCCTCTATAAACGATGAGGAAGAATTAGTGTCCAAAATAGGGAACTAGCACGCCTGGCCATCACGGTCTTGATAATTTTATTTAATCAAAGGATAAAGATTTTACAGAAAACTTGGTCATTTACATTCCACACTTTATGAATATAATCTTAAAGAAAACTAATAAAATACGATAATTAATAATTTAACAGTAACATTATGATTGTTGATGTTACTGTTGAAGTAAGCAGCTTACGGCCTATAACTAAGCCAACCAGTTAGATAACCCTAACCTGCCCAAACTAGCCACCAAGAGATCTAGACCAACCACATTAATTATCACAATGACATGAGCCCAATCGATAGGCAGCCTGTATTCCCGTACAGTACTGGACAGCATATCCTAAAATGATACAAGAATGGGCCTCTGTATGAAGGTTTTAATTAATAACTGTTAAAAACATCTGAGCTTCCGATTCATTCATTAAGAAACATAATAAGCTGCATGGCAGTAGAAGGAAAATATTTTTTCAGTGGCACCAAATTGCGTTTGTAACCTTTATTACCGAAACATATGATTTCTCTTTTAATTTAAATATAATTTTTGATGTATGCTTATTATTACCTTCAAGTAAAGTACCTTTTCCGGCTCACCAATTTTAACCAAAATATAGTAAATACATTCACATCGATATAAAAGTCCTATTTACCAAATTTGAGATGTTTTACATTATATTTTAATATAATTTTTTATGAAAGTCTCATATGACCTTCAAGTAAAGTACCGCTTCCGATTTTCTAATTTAGACCAAAATCTAGTATGTTATTTAAGTAAATATATAAGTTATAAATACCAAATTTGAGAAGTTTTTCAAAGTATTTTAATATAATTTTTGATGGAAATCAATTATGACCTTCAAGTAAAGTACCACTTCCGGTGATTAAGCAGTGACCAAAAAGGGAGGTTCACAACTAGATTTTACAACAATCCTAAATACAAAATTTCAACTTTCTACAGCAAACCGTTTTTGAGTTATGCGAAATACGAACGAACGTACGTACAGACGCCACGACGAAACTAATCAAAATGGATTCAGGGATGGTCATGGATATTTCCGTTGAAACCTGAAAACCGAAAATTTTCGCGAATACAATACTTCCTTTACTTCGTACAAGGAAGTAAAAAAATTGTTTTTTAAATTTTCTCTATAAAAACAGATGTACAAAATTAATGAAAATAAATTAATACCCTTTATATTTTTCGTCTATCTTCGTAAATAGCCGATATAATGGGTATTTGAAACCTCTAATCGGCCACCATTTTGAAACAAATTTCAACGAATTCGGCACAGCAGTGTTGAAACAACCGCGGACGGCGTACGGATGGATGTTCTTTTTATTCAGTTTTGGATTCTACGAATCACGAAACATAAAACCTCAAATTTCAAGCGATGATAAATTTTGTTTTTTGGTCAATTACAAAGCTCATTATTTAAATTAATACTCCAAAAAAATAATTCCATTACTACTTAGTGGATTAAGGTTTAAATGAAACAGCACAAACACCAAAACAGGTTCGTTGCATGACAAAAATCGAAAAAACAACTTGTTATCTTGTATTGTTGTATTCCAAGTTTCCCAGTTCTTGATCAGCTCAATACTGAACCAAACAACATTTGAAAGTATTAACTAGCGCGTCTTATTCCAATGGTTATGTTTAAAAAAACGTAAACATGCCTGATTCTTGATATCGGAATTGTTATATGAGTACCAGGTGAGAGTTTTCTATCTCTTGAGAAATCATAAGATGTTCTCAATCACTGACGATGTATAATCAATGAATGATAACCACTTTCAATCGTTCTTTTGGCGTGGTTTTGTCCACAGCATATCTGTTCTATAAGTGTCGACGTCCATAAACCCAGGTTGGAACAAATTTATTTGGTTATTTGGCACATTCTTATGCCATCATACGGTACTGTGAATCTCAGTCTGGACGGTACAAAATGTTTTAAACAGCTATTTCGCTGGTTGTGAAAGTTATTTACGAGTACGAATCTCGAAATAGTTTTAAAAAAAAGTACACATGCACAAACAATATATTCTATATATAGATAGATACAGATTTGAAATATCTTGAAACGCGTTAGAGATATCGAAAAATTGGAAAGGTCCAAATTTGAAAAGCTCTGCACGAGGTCTTTCAGATGAATTATATAACACAGGCCAATGATGAAAAAACTTTTTTAGGGTGCTGAATTGAAATATGATATTAAAAAAGCTGTATCACCCACAATTTAAAAATTGTGATTATAAAGAAAACTATGAAAACCTAACATAAAAACAGTGTTAAATCGAATAGGCTATTCTGCTCATGGTTGGATGACATGTAGTGATTTTTAAATAACATGCATGCTCCTTGGTTAGGAAGGTGGTTATACCAAATTTCCATGTTTCTTGTGCGAATGGGACAGTAGGGCTAGGGATCAACATTGTTGCAGAAAGAACTGGCCTGTGAGGAAGTCTTTAAAACCTGGTGAGAAGAACATTCTACGCAAAAACCTCATAGATCCTGTATATACAAACCATGCTTATGATGTAACATAGTATTTCATTAATTCCTCCGTATACCGTTTAGGGGTTTAGATAGGGGTTTATACTATATAAGACAAAGCATATTGCTGGAAAACTATGGTTGATACAAAAAAACTAAAGCCAGATTTAGATTCAGCATATAAAAATCAATAAAGATCAACTATTAAAGTAAAAAAAGTTTTCAAAATTTTTTTTTTGTTGGCCTGTGTAATTAATAATAATAAAAAAGCTGAAATGTGGGAGTTTCCTCTTTACTCTATATTTTAAAACACTTAAAATACCAAAAAAACAACACGTGCATTTAAGTTTTTTCGTTTCGCTTAATTTTTCTCATGAAATGGCATAGTTTCAATGTTGTAACGAGACAATTGACCTATGTGAACATAATACACGACTTCTTTCCACAGATTTCATTAAGAATAGTTTCCACTCTAGAAATTATTTTCATCATAATTATTCAGAGATATCCCTAATAAATGGAAATTTCTTAATGTAACTATTCAGATTTGTTGAATAATCGGTTATTTAACGTTTATTTAGATTTTCACTAGTCGAAACAAAGATAAAAAAAATTCATTTTAATTTTTCATTATTTAAATAATAATTGAACTTCAAAGGTCATTCGCTTATTACCATAGATGGCATTATGAAGCATCAGCTTTCATTAAAGTCCACGGGTACTCACGTCCATCCTGATTAGTATAACGAAGATGCTTAATCGGGAGTATAAGTCAGCTTTAATCAATATCAAGTACTGTTTAATCCTAATCTTAAATTCTGACGAACTTTCGCACTTTAGCACTTTTATTTTTAAGAGGAAACATAATTTCTCGAAGGCTCTCAACTAATTGGTATGTTTTAATTATCGATGATTTGAATAGACTTTGATGTCGTTATGAATAATGAAGGCCGTTACTGAAGAAACATAATCTTCAGGCAGGAAATATCAATCGGCGTTTTCATTTGTAAATTGCCTTTAAGAAACATTTCATTAAAAAGCAATTAGGTAGCTAAATAACAGTTTTCCTCACTTAAGAAAATTAGGTTCTATCGAAATTAATGATAATTTCCTGAGCAAGCAATATAATTTTCTGATTATTGCAAAAAAAAATAAACAATACAATTAATTGTAAAACCTATTCTAGGGTAAAATTAATAGTTCATATGCAGAATTACTAAATAAAATACCAAACAAATCTAATAGTAAATTTCATAGTTTGCAAGCTTTCTCCGTATAGGCCATTACATAGTCCATAGAGTGGAAGAAATTTTATTATCTGTAATGATTATTGTGATGTTTTGTTTAATGACCAAAATATGGATGAAAATAGTGATGTATATTTTTAATTAAGGTATAGAATTATAACGTACATTTTTTATAATACAAATCAATTTTATATATATATATATATATATATATATATATATATATATATAATCTTATTATTTTGGTTTATATCTTTTATTAGATTGTTAGTTATTTAAAATAAAAATTGAGATTTTAAAGTATTAATCATAAATAAATCATAGATTAAAATAGGACCACTATAAATTCCACGAAAATCGATTTTATTAATAAAATTACAAACAAATGTTATTAAGTTAGATTAATTAATATTCTAGGAAATACAGAACATAAATATAATGATATAGAAATTTAAAAAAAATTTATATAATAGCTTTCGAAATTTTGCCGCTTAATGGAAGACAAAGACTCCAGGTTTCCGAAAAAAATATTACATAGAACATTTGGTCCGAGAAATGAAGGAACTTTTTGGTGTTATCATCACCGAACATCTGTGGTGCACGCCATTCCTTATTATTACCATGATACCTTTATTAAAAAATGTATAGATATCAATTCCGGAAATTAAAAATAATAAAAATCATTAAACCAATTACCAAATCAAAATATTTGGAAAAAGATTGGCACAATACGAAAATTTTGTTTTTTTCTTTTATATGCTTAGAAAGTTTCTATTGGTATTTCTTTTGGAAAAAATGACAGATTTTTAGTTTTAACATTTATCGCAACAAATTGTTGTTAGTTTATCTATTATAAGTTTACCAGCCAAACATAATCTCTATAGCTATAGCTGTCTGGGAATGAATAAGTATTGAATTTGAACATGCTTATGTAAACAATTTTATGATTTAAGAAATCGCCAATAAAACAATGTAATTTTTATACCATGGAAAAAGTGGCATCACAAAAATAATTTAAGATTGAATGAATACTTGCCTGAAGATGGATAAAATTGAGTGAAAATATGAAAAAATAAAGTTTGACGGTTTTGTTTGATAATTTCCAGAATAATAGTTTCACTTTTCCAGTTTTTAGCATTAGGTCTTTTATTGTATCTATTTAGATCTTTAAGCAGGTGAAAACTACTAAAATTTAAACATTTGACTTTTTTGATTTGATGTTTATTTAATTTTGATTTTATATCAAATTTTGATTATCTTATGAAATTCTGAAAGATTGACTGGAAAACAAGGTATATGAAATGCATAGGAATGCAATAGAGGGGTTAAAATAAAGAAGTAGACAAAAAAACAGATAAGGTAATACAATTTAGTAAAAATAATATATTAGTAACATTATAACATTAAAATAAGAATTAAAAAAGAAATTATGAGATTTGAAAACGAAAAAGATATTTATGATATGTCTTAGATTAATAAGTACGTCGCGTATCTAACATCTCTCTCCCTCCCTCCCCCCCCCTCCCTCCCTCCCTCCCTCCCTCCCTCCCTCCCTCCCTCACTCCCCCCTCCCTCCCCCTCCCCCTTCCCCCTCTCCCTCTCCCTCACCCTCCCCCTCTCCCTCTCCCTCTCCCTCTCCCTCTCCCTCTCCCTCTCCCTCTCCCCCTCTCTCTCTCTCTCTCTCTCTCTCTCTCTCTCTCTCTCTCTCTCTCTCTCTCTCTCTCTCTCTCTCTCTCTCTCTCTCTCTCTCTCTCTCTCGTTCTCTCCCTTCCGTTCCCTCCCTTTCGTGTAAAATTAAGCTCGTAGAATAGTAACAATCACACACTTACGTCTTTAATTGTAGGGAAATTTTAGATTTTCCCCGGAGGCAGCTCGTATTATTTTTCAATAAAACCTTTTATCACATTAAATAAAAATATAATAACTTTTCTAGACCCTAGTAAATACAAGTGCTGTATAAATTTCAAGGGATACTGTCGCAGAGATAAAGTTTTAATAAACAGAATTCACAAAGAATCCTTACATCTATTAGGGATAAAGTGTAAATTAGGCGAAACAGCGAGCTTTTGCTAAAGTTAATTTTAATTACTACGAATTAATTATTTTCGAAATGGATCCGGCAAAATGTTCCAATTATCCCATTCATTCTTTATAACGCCTTTACCCTTTATCTTATAACTGCTTTCCTGAGCAACAGGTGCCTTCCCCCGGAACTATATCATGTAATTCTCTGCTAATATCTAATCAATTAGCACAAATTATTGAGTGGAATGGACAGGAATTTACAGAATGGTACTTTATATTAGTTCGTCATCTAATAGAACGATTATAAAATATATCTCACAAAATATATTTAGGTCATATTTAAAAAAAAAAAAAAAAATGAATCGACATAATGGTTTGAATGTCTTAAGTTGTTTTCACTCTGAAAACAAAAATCTTCTTTCTTACATATTAACGCGATTCTTAATGGATTTCTTAATTCCTTAGATGGTTTATTAAATCAAGATTTTTAGAAAATTTACTATTTACTAATTAAATTTTTTATACGCTGGAAGGTTATTTATTATGTATCAGGTATACTCTCTTCCTATATTAATTGTCTTTTATTGATATTTGCATAATTTTTCGTAGTTTCTTAGTATTTTTCCCCATCACCTGGAATTACAACTATAATAAATAATTAAATTATAACTAATTCTTTTACATTTTAAACATTAATTTCATATATGTTGTTTTGCCTTACATCTACAGCCTTCATATCGACGCCGCTTTTTGAAAAAGGCGTAAGCGCTTTTTTTTTTATTTACCAAATAAAAATATATTTTGTTTTTTTTTATTATATTCTTTATTGCGTAGGGAAGGAGTTTATCAAGACGGTAGAAAAAGTATTTAGATACAATATATTTTCAAGGCTTTTAACACTCAGAGTCGTATTTAGTGCTTACGTCATCAATATTCGATTTTTACACCATTTCCAATATTTTTTCGATATATTGTTAGCGGGTTATCGATAGAGGTGGCGTTTTGACCCATAATAAATTGAAACATAAATTTAGAATTTTTGATTCTTAAGCCTTTTTTAAAAAAACACGTCGATATTATTTCTTGATTCCATTAATCCATATATAATAATATTTCGTCCGTTTTTTTTTAATTCATATTTTAGAAGGAATACATTTACTTTTGCGTCATTTCACCACGTACATATAACTCCGTAAACACGAATGGTACCATAGTTTAAATAATATTAAAGATTTACCCGTATTGTATCTCGGAGTAGAGCTATGATTCTTGGGAACGAAGTCATAAAAAAAACAATAATGAACAAATATATATATATATATATATATATATATATATATATATATATATATATATATATATATATAGAGAGAGAGAGAGAGAGAGAGAGAGTTTACCATATTTAAACCGAAAAAAATATGCCGAAAATCGGCTTTGATTCGGATTATTTTATAAATATATGTGTATATATATATATATATATATATATATATATATATATATATATATATATATATATATATATATATATATATTTCTTTTTTTTTAAATAACATTTCAGAAAACTAAGCATTATTATGTAACTTTGAGGTACATATAGAAAAATGAATGAACATATAGTACTGCTTTATTCAGAAGAAAGATGTAATAAAAATAGAAAAAAATAAACCAACATAAGTTATAAAATTGAAACAGATGTTTCAACAAATGTGCCCCATAAGCATCGTCACTCAGTTATCACGTTAACTGATTTAGAGCCGGTTGGTTTATCCACTCTTGGATTTAGCCTAACGTAATCTGGTCTCGGACTAAACCATTCCGGGACTAAAATAATGAATTGTCAGTTAGTCTTGGAGTAAGCTAGTTATGTGTTAATTTTAAGTACACCACAGACGATCAGTAATACTATCAGTATATATATCGGTATATATCGAAATAATATCAGTTTAACTGATCGTCTGATGGTAAATAATGACGGATAAAGTACACTAATATACTTTTTGAAAACGAATGTCATCATAAATCCAGGAGTGATTAAGTTAATTCATTTTGGTATTATTTATTACTTATTATAAATATGATTATAATTAAGGAATAGTGTAGCTCATTGGCTCATGACTCCTTAACCGAGACGTGTTTGGCTGTGGAAGGAAAATTTATTTTTAGTTATACACAGTAATAATATATAATATAACAATATCCCCGAATATTGTACGTTGACCGGGAAATAGTACTACCTTATCAAGGAATATATCCAAGGATTGTAGTAGTATAGTTTTTTGTTTTATTTTTCCCTTGGTTGAGAACAAAATTTAAATTATTGGAAAGTAATAGAAATTCAAGCAAATTTAAATAAATAACCATCCCTATGTTGTTTCTCTTTATTTTTAAAATGTTCAATTCACATATGAAAAAATAAAAAAAAAAACGCATTCTACAGATTATATTTTACATTGTTTTGTTTTTTAGGAGTGCCACTGGTGTACGGTAAGCAATACCTCAAATGCACTAACTCTGCACATAAAGCACCAAGCACAATTCTGAAGCAGAGACACTAACTGCCTCTCTTCCGGGCACTCTCAGCCCTACGTCGTTCCTACAACTGCTGATGGAAAATCTGCTCAATTTATGGCATCCAACTGGGTTGGGCCCGCCGAAACAAAGCCGAAGCTCAAAAATAAATTTATAGTTTGTAAAGCTTTAGAACCTTATCTACAATGCGTAACATTTTTAATTACGTTTCTAGTATCTAAAAAATACTCATGGAAGTCTAACTTGCTAGAGTGATATCGTTGAATGATATTGTTTGGAGTATGAGGTATTGTACTCCAACTTATTTACAACTAACCAATGGTCCAAAATGGTAACGTCCAATGAACATTTTGCCTTCCTTTAAACATAAATAAATTTATTTAAAAAAAAAAAAATAAAAAAGTCTAGTAGAGAACCCGAAAGTTCGATACCGATAATACCAATGAATCTCCCGCGGCTGAATTTTATTACCATACAAAAACCCTCCGGTTCGGACCTAATCATAGCGCGAGCTAAGTAATTTTACAACTGCCATATAACGATTACTTTCCGCCTCTATTGTTAGAATACTTTATACTACCCTAAAATGTTAGTGGAGGTTTAATAAGCATCATTAAAAAACAATAAGTAAAAAAAAATTATCGTCTATGAGGTTTTCTTTCACATGAGTCAAGCCTTCGACTTATGAAGGCTTACTCGGTAAATTGAAAACATTTATTTCACCAATACAGTATTATATCTAATCAACATGTCTAAAAGTGAGGTTTTGCCGAGTAAAAATATCTGATGTGGACACCACATGACTTCCTTGTACGCCTATTAAACTATACATCGGTGTCTCAAAAAGTGTTCCCTGAATTTGGTTAGTAGTTTCTGAAGATTGCAGTAAAAACGACATACGGCGTCGCGACATCCATCTATTGACACACAAAAAGTCCCTAAGAGATTTCTCTTGTTCCGTCATGACCTTTAAGTAAAGTACCCCATTCGGCTCACCAATTTTAAACAAAATCTAGCATATTATTTATATTGATATAAAAGTCTCATTTCTGAAATTTGAGATGTTTCACGTCATATTTTAATATAATTTTTGATGAAAGATAATTATGACCTTCGAGTAAAGTACTGCTTCCGGTTTTCCAATTTAGACCGAAATCTAGTATGCTATTTAAATCAATATATAAATTTTAAATACTAAATTTTACAAATTTTTTATTATGTTTTATTATAAGTTTTGATGGAAATCACTTATGACCTTCAACTAAAGTACTATTCCGGTGATCATGTAGTGACCAAAAAAGAAGATTCACAGCTGGATTTTACAACAATCCTAAATACGAAACTTCAACTTTCCACGACTAACGGCTATGGGAGATATGCCCGTACGTACAGATGTCACGACGAAACTAGTCAAAATGGATTCAGGGATGGTCAAAATGGATATTTCCGCTGAAATTTTCGCGATTACAATACTTCGTAAAAACGCTGTAAAATAACTATGGTTTATAATTTTCAAATATATATATGTATAAATTCATGTGTGTCTATTCAAACGATTTTCCGTATCACTTTGGTTTTGAGTCCAATGCAAAATATATTTGCTGTATCTTCGCTAATATAAGCTGAATTAAGATTTTTATGCATAGGTTTGTAGACAATTTAATTATCTTTCAAATGAGCATCTGGAATGTTTCGTGAGATATATAATTTTGGAGTTATTAAATAACTAAATAACGCTGAGCCTGACTAAAACAGGAAGCTAATGATATACAATGCTAAACCTTTCAACTGATTATATAAAAAATGAAGAGTTCCATGTAAAAATAAAAGTAGATAGACCAGATAGTTTTCATACGATTTTTGGATTCTACGTATCTTGAAACGTAAAACCTCAAATTTTGAGGGAAGTGGATTATTTTTTTTTTTTCATTTTCTTGGTCAATTACAAAAGTTCATTGTTGAAAATAACTAAAGGGCTTTAAATCGAAGACTTTAGGCTAGTTTCATCAAAATCAAAACGACGGATGGTAATGTCGATTTCCGAGGATCATCTTGTGGTGAAGTGCGACTTTGGGCCAAATCTCAAAATTTTTGGAGGTTCGTTTTTATACGATTTTTGAATACCACGTATCTTAAAACTCAATGTTTTAGAACGATTTTTTTGTTTACATATTATTAAATAGGGATATCAATATTGATATTAATTGTATTAATGCGACTAATTAGAATTTCACTACTTAATGAAATCACTCTCACAACAATAGTTCATAAATAATTGAATTAATTTGATAACGACATAATGAACTAAGTATACTAAATTAAAACCATTTCCACTGACTCGTCCTCGATAAACAAACAGGACGCATTGTGGATTCCTGGATTGGTAAAACATATACTAATTATACCCAAACATCCGTATCATCAATTATAGGATCCATTTATGCCCAAATTCCACTGAAAATACTAACAGAGAAACTAAACAGTAATGAAATGTTATTTTGAAACTGTTTACTCAGTGATAAATGCAGACCGGCCCATGTGGGAGTCAATAGGAAAGATAACCATATCTGCTAGTAAAGCGATATTTTTCCAAGTTCTGTTTCTACTACAGTCAAGAAGGATTGTTCGTAAAATGTTTTTTTCTTATGTGCTGTTGAAAAAATAGTGAAACATTGCTCATGATATCATTAGATTGATAAGGAATATCCAATCTTGGTTAGTTGAAATCTCGAAAATAAGGGAAAATATTTTGACATAGTGGCAAGAAACTTAAGAAGAAACATAAGGTTAGTATTAGTATAAAAAGGATGATTTGTATCATTGAGTTAGATGTACTGAGAACCAATAAATACTTATACAGGTTCTGGGAGTAAACTGTGATAGTTTCGAAATTAATTAATTTATTAAACTATTATTTTTTTATATTAATTTTCAAAAGAATAGCCATTCGGTGTACGATACAAAAAATCCCCTGATTACAAAAAAAATACTATTTTCTGAATACTACATTCGTCAAACATCTTCCATCGAAATGTTTACATTAGAGTCGTACCTGCAAGTTTTGCATAATCTTTCGCTGCATATTGACGGATATTGCTTCAATATTCAACATTCAATCCCGAATGCGTAGTTCGAAGGCTTTGATAGTTCTGAGTGGTTCGGCCTCAAACACTAAGGTACACCATAAAAAAAAGTTTACGATAATGTAATATTTATAAAAAAACAAATTTATTGGAGGCCAAGTGCCTATTCATGTGCTTTATATTTATAAGTGAAATATTACTAAAAATATCATTCTTTAATAAATAATTTCGTTTATTACAATTTTTCGAAGGATTTTAGACTATTTTGTATTTTCGCATACGTGCACGTCCCTGAAGTTTCTCTCAGTTTGAAAATATTTAAGTACACGGTTGTAAACAAGTTTCTTGTTTCGTAAGTAAAGTTGATATATAAAGTAGAAAATGAGAAAGTTTTTAGTATCGTCCTGTAAGTTCTCTCGTCTTTGAAGTTCATTAGTTACGCTACAAGTCAGTATTTGGAGTAGATATATCCATAAATATCGTGAGTTGTTTTCAAAGGACAAAATATTCTGAACAAAAAAAATAAATATAATATCGCTATTGACACAGTAGTATAATTTATGAAATCTAACTCTAAAATTCAGGATACATAATGACATTTTTCAACAAAGAAAATTCCTTTCATTTTTGTAAAGAATGTCTGTTGCTCCCCAAACTATTTTTTTGTTCGTTACAACTCTTTTTGTGTTTTTTTCTTGGAAATTCACTCTATATATGGATAGAAAAAGGGCTTTAAATATAAGACTTAAGGCATTTTCCATCAAAATCAAAATGACTTATGGTAATGTCGAGTTCCGAGAATCAACTTGAAATGAAGTGTGACTTTGGTGTCAAATCTAAAAAAAAAAAAATCGGTCTGGTAGTCTCGGGGAAAAGCAGCGGATTTTATTTAATTCGAATTTTGGATTCTACGTATCTCGAAACGTAAAACGTCAAATTTTGAGGGAAGGTGAAATTTTTTCTTGGTTCATTACAACGGTTCATTCTTCGATTTTTCCCATGGAGGGTCGTATCCTGAAAATTTTGGGAGACTACAGATTTCGATTCTATAGTACAATTCTACAGTACGAAGAAGAATTTGTAACCGAAGTTTCATGAGTGTACAAATGTTTTTGTTCATCTGCTCGATTTGGGCTTATTTTTCCTGTGTTAAATAGTCAAGTGACTAGAACGCTGAAGCATATCATTCTTCAGTGACTGGAACGCCGGAGCATATCCTTCTTCAGTGACTGGAGGCTACTTTCCGACTTCAAAGTTTTCACTTAGCACCAACAACTAAAAGAAATGCCATAAGATGATAAAACAAATGTTATTAAATTTATAAAAGTAACAAAATTTCAAAATAGGATCTCACATGTAGCATTACGCCAAAGGTCCATAAAATAAAACGCAATAAATAAATATTTTATGTTAATACAAATAAAAATAATTTAATTAAATGAAAAAATCGATTTGTAATACGAGTTAAAATAATAATGAGTGTACGGAAAATAAACAAACGATATTCATACTCTTTTCAAGGAATTGTTTAATTCAGTTTTTTTTCCAACATGGGACTATACATGTAATTTCGGAAACAAGCTTTCAACTTGCTAATGAACTTCATGTTACCATAATGATATCTGAGTATTATTTGTTTAGATTTTTATTAATGAGGCTACTTCATTTGTTTTATTATTGTTTAAATAATGAACCTTTGTGATCGAACAAGGGGAAAACAATAAACATTCCTCCGAATTTGAGGTTTTACGTTACAACATACGTAGGATCCGGATAAAAAGTCTGGTGTGTCCGCTCACACGGCTTTCATAAGCGCTTAGAAGGAAAGTGCAATTTCCCCGTAAAAAAAAAAAATATGCTTTTCTCAGATATGTACGATGTATGAAAATTAAGTGGGCTTTAAGGAGACGATATAAGCAAGTTTCATCAAAATCGTTTGATTTGGCACTACAATTTATGTTGAAAGAAATTTTTCGGCTATTGTATCCTAACACAAGGCGTCCGATTTTGTACATAAGCATCGGGAAGAGTTTAAGATATAATCGTGGTACGGACACACAATGGTTAAAAATCCTTTTTTGGACTCTAAAACATATTTTAAAATCCTAAGGAAAGTAAAAAAAAAAAAGTCCGACCGCTGTTCGTCGCATTTATCCGAGACTTCTAGTCCAATTTTTTTGAGATTTGGCACCAAAGTCACACTTCGCCCCAAGAAGATCCTTGGAACTCGACATTACCATCGGCCGTATCTTTTAAAATGGCAGCCTATTAAAGGTTTCATACATCCATATCTCGATAATTTATGAAGACAGACACACAACAATTCAAAAATAAGCAATTCAAAATACAGTTTGTTATTATTAAACATATTAAGTTAAATATAATGAAGACAGAGGAAAAAAAAGTGTGTTGGAATCATAGTACGAAAGGCTAAAAAATTATCTAAAATATTTCTTGGATATAGTATTATTATTTGGAAATCATAAACCACAGTGTAATCATTTGCAAATTGTTTAATTAGCTAACAAAAAACACGTGACTTTACGAAACATCCCTACCAAATTTATCACTACGGCAAAAGAAAAGTATTTATTTATATTTACTCATAATTCAAACAGATAATTTTTTTTTTTGTATATATAAAAATTTGGAAATAAACCATAGAATTTGCTTAGAATTTTTTTTATATAAACATAGTCTTTTTTTTTTTTCGTTCATATTTTACTATTTGAGTTCTCATTCACTGTTTGAATGGTAGTCAAAGGACCATAAGGCCAGTTAAAAATTTAACATTTTTTTTTTTGTTTAAATTGATTTTCTTATTTATTTATTAATTTGATAAATCGAGAAAATGAAATGTTATTCCCCAACTTTTTCTGAGGGTAAAATGAAATCAAATTGTTAAGAAAGCCGAATACTAAACGTACATTCTGGCCTAGTTTATTCATATAAATTCCTTATGCTCTTCTGGGCTCTTTCTCTCTAAGGGAATGCTGAATATAAACAAGGGCTTTTATTCCCTCTTTTATTTTTTCTCTATTTGTATTTTCAACAATATTTTCTGCTAACAAAATCTTTTAACCGTCTAATATAATAATAAGAATATCTAATAATCTAATAAGAATAAAGAAGTGTAGAAGATATTTGGATTTTATGAGTAGTGCTTAAAAATACCGACGTATAGTTACGCAATAATTTAATAGTTTATAACTCATCCCATAATTTTCTTTATTGAGAAGCTTAAGTGCATGTTTAATTTTTTTTTTATAAAATTTAAATATTTATAAAGAATTAAGGATGTGTTAATATATAGAAAACAATTTTAATTTTTTTATTATAATCGTTTGAAATAATAAAAAATCAATAAAATGGTTAGAGGAAAATATAACATTTAATTTTTTTTTTTAATAATAAGCATTTTAGTTGACATCCGCATGATGGTATAGAAGGATTAATCAATTTGGGATTGATAAATTATTTGTCACTTCAATAATTTTGTTTTTATTGAAAACTAGTTTCGAACATTATACATTCATCTTCAGTTCTAAAAACACACAAAAATTCAAAAATAAGCAATTCAAAATATAGTTTGGAATTATTATACATATTAAATTAAATGTAATATAAATTTATATTACATTTAATGTAATATGTATAATATTACCAAACTGTATTTTGAATTGCTTATTTTTGAATTTTTGTGTGTTTTTAGAACTGAAGATGAATGTATAACATTCGAAAATAGTTTTCAATAAAAACAAAATTATAGAAGTGGCAAATAATTTATCAATCCCTAATAAGCATTTTACGTCTCACCTTCAAATCGATAACACAAAACATTAATTTACTGAATAATTCTCAAATCTATCTCGGGCTTTAGGCGTACCTACTCTGTCAGATTTTATCGAGGGAAACATTTTTTAGCCTATCAATATTTAAATAACAGTAACGATATTTCAAGTAATAACGTATAACTTCCCGGTTTTCATCTAGTGAAATGACGTTTCCAAGGTTTTCCAATTAATATGACTACGTTTTTCCGGTGTTGAATCAGCTTTAACCTTTCAATAGGGTCACTGCAATTGACAGCACAAAAATAGTTTATACCAAGCTGGTTCGTTTTTGTGTACTACACTTTTTATAATTTATTTTATTATCTATCTTAAAATGTATTAGCTCTTACAGTGTTGAAAAGCTTAATATAATTAATTATTTGATAATTTAAATATTTATTTTCTAATTTGGCTAAGATATCTCGGTATTTATTTTTTTTTTAAATATATAAACAATTATTTTTTATCCATGTGTAGGTACTTATTTATTTTTAATTTTATAAACCTTTAATTGATTTATAGTAATGCAAACATTCGTACCCATTTTACCTACAACAGCTTTATAGTTAATGTTAAGAAATGAGAATATTTTTGTTGCAATTATACATGTGTGCAAGACTGTTTCTCTCTGCTAAAAAAGGTGAGCCACCTTGATTAATTCAAATTAATTTTTGTATTGTTGAGGTATAAATGAAATGCTTGCTTGATTAAAAGTTTAATAAATGCGTTGAAGTGTATTTTTCGCTTTAACTGAATAACACTCCATCAAATTCTAAAAGTTAAGAGTCCTTTTTATGATTTTATTAATGCATACCAACTTTTTTTTTTTTTTTGTTAATGTAAAATATTAGAAGAATCGGGTCTTTTTTTATGTATGGTCGCCAGTTACTTTTAAATAAATTATAGTTATTATTGTTATTTATAAAATAAAAACACATGATAGAAATCTCCATTTGGCTGTTGTCTTTGAGAATTTCATCTCATTTTCTTTTTCACAGTTTTTTTTTTGTGAAGCAGTCCTTTATCTATAAAAAAAATCACATTTTTCATATTTAAAATTCTCATATACCTCAAACAAATTCATATTTATAAATGAGAGCTACATTTATGAAACATATGTTTACTGAATTACTTAGGAATAGTTGCTATTAATCTATATAATTTATTTAACAGTAATTGGCGACCGTATATCAAAAAAATACTTCTTTTAAAATTATGACGATTTATAATGTTATATACAAATTCCTTAAACTTGTTTTCCCTTCATTTATAAACATCATTTCGGCATAGTATTTGTCTATTTTTCTATTGTGTTTTTGTTTTCTTTAAAATAATTAAACATTCCAGCTTTTGCTTCCTAATCACCGAAGATAGGATAGCTTTGTACTCATGCAGAAAGTAAAAAATATTTATAGATCAGAATTGAAAATTTCCAATCGCGTTTTATCTTTTAGATATCAAGGAACAAATTTCTGCCTGTGGTTAGTTTTTTTCGAAAGCGGCTCGTCGGATTAGGTCCAAAGCTGGAGTAAAGTTGATTTTGAATTATACTTTGATTATTTACCGACTTTGATCCAGTAAAATGAAGTATCAATTTCATCGAAATACATGCGTATAAATATGCTTTTAGCAATTACCCGAAACGCGTCTAAATATAACATGTATTTGTTCTTCATTATTTACCCAATATAAATGGTGAGTTAGCTATACTGACGTACTTGGCAAACTTTTTTTTTTAATTACTTAGATGAATTCGTTTTTATATAAATGCAAGTAGTATTTCACAGTTGATTATTTGCTCCATTTTATTTAAAGTAGCATCTTTTAATTATATGAATCCGTTTTATATACATATAACGTTTATCATATAATACATAGTTAGTTACTAGGACCATTTTATTAAAAGTAAAGCATATGTCTCATAATGAATGTATTTGTCTTTATTTTTTCTCATATTTTTTATGCCTATTTCTTTACATAAAAGAAAAAATCATTCACTAGTTTTTCAAAATAATTTTACATCCATTTTTATTTATTTATTATATTTATAATTTTTATTTGTTGGTCTCTTCAACCTCGAGATATTTTGGACTGTTGCCTAGTTATATAATGTCTTTCAATGTAAATTTATTCTGGCTTTCTAGGTACTTTTTATTTGTTATTTACAACTACTTATTGATTCTTTTTAAAACTAAGAGTTCATAATAATACATTAGTAATGCGAGTCTGGTCTGAATTGACAATGAAGTCTGTAAAAACCTAGTGAGATTCAAATATACGACCAAGACAGTTATTATGAAAAGAGAGACGACACATCTGAATAAAGAAGAAGTCTTTGAATGTCGAGGGGAAAAAAAAATACTGATATAAAATTATTAATTTAAATTATCTTCGCTAAATTTTATTCTCTTAGCCTCATAAAAATTAGGCTAATTATTTACAGCAGGAGTCCCCAACCATTTTTTACATCGACGATATTCAATAAAATATTGTTTAATATTATTTCTTTAATATATAATAGGTAATTAATTGGTAACAGAAGCGTATTGTTTGAACTATAAAAATATCATTTTATGTTTTTCAGCCATTCATTATTATTTTACGTGGTCTGCTTTAGACCAGTCTTCAATAAAATATTGTACTTTTTTTTTTAAATATATATTTAATAATCAACTGGAAATTTGGTATAAGCTGATTTGATTTATAACATTAATTTATTTATATCATAGAATTTTATGCTTTATTATTAATCATCATTTTTGTTTTATTTATTCCCTTTTTTAGCAGTTACAAAAATTGTATGACACTGTTGGTAGTACTGCATTCAACTTATTTCATACCCCATTACTTGGCCATTTTATTTTAAGTTCGTTTTTTTTAATTATAATTTCAAAATGCGAGAATGCAATCTAAGAAAACGAACGTATACATTTGAAAACAACTGGAAGGAATCTTATTTCAAAGATAGCTTTTCTAATTTCAAAGATAAATTTGTATGTTTGTAGTGGGGTAGAAGGATTGCAATAAAGAAGAAATATAACCTTCAGCGTCACTACTAGGGTTTAATACTGCTTTTAATTCGAAATATCTTATTAAATCTAAGCATTATACAAAAGCCGATTTACTTTGAATAAAAACTTATGGAGCTGAGAGATAACCTATAAATGTACTCCCAGATAGAAAAAAGTTGCGGATTCCTAATTTATAGTATCATAAAAAGAAAATTATTAGGAAGCTAAAAAATATTTTTTTTTTTGTAATTATTGATGTTAGTTAATTGGATATAAACATAAAATTTAACGATTCCAGAATATTGAAAATTAATCTAATAAAAGCTAAATTAAAGTTTCATCTACTCCGGTTCAACAGATCAATTTTAGCGACTATAATGAAAATTACATAAAGATTGACTAGATATTTGACTTTTATTTAAACGAGTAACAGCTTTGAAGATTAAAGTTCTTTGATGGAGAGAACTCGCTCTGTTGCTCTGTTTATGATGGAAATAATTGCATCATAATTACGAAACCCTCTATTTTAATGAATGCTGCCTGATAATTTGTTTTACCGAGAATATCTGATTGTGAGTTAATTGATGGCAGCGGAAAAATGCAATTGTTTTTTTCTCTTATTTGTGCGATTGGCATTAAAATTAATGACTTTGTACACATTAAATATGAAAGATCAATTAAATTTAACATAAATTGAATTCAAAGTTCAACAAATTAGTAAAGTACTCAACCTTTTCGGTTGAATATCGGTTAATCGGTCGAGTATGTATATATTATTATTTAGGCATATTATTATTCTCTATAGTAATTCTTTTTAAGTTTATTTTCATTTATAAGAATGAACAAGGCACTGTTGTTTTTTTTTTTTTTTTTTTTTTTTAGACTCCAAGCAACTACTCAGTTATCATTAATCCTGTTTTAAATCCAATCCCAATAAAAAACTTAAAAGATGTCGGACAATTTATCAATCTAATGTACGGCTAAAATAAAAATTCAAAAATCTGAAACGGTGCGCGCATCAAAAATTGTTCACTTACATATCTACTTTCAGTAGAAAATAATTTCGGCTCACGTAGGGCTAGTGATATCTTAAAAGTTTCCATTTAGTTTCCATGGAAGTTCCATTAAATAATATAAAAGTAGAAATTATCAACTGCAATAATCACCCAAGTTTATTAATTTTTCGTCTCTCTTCATTACATCCAACGACTTAGATATTAATTTTTCTAAAGTCTACAGTTTCCCAGGCGTATATTATACACCTATATTACTAATATTATTTCCGAAAATTCATTTTCAATTTAGGAAAATATTTCTCTTTATTCTCCTTCAGTCAAGAATAAAATTCTTTCAAAGTTTATATTTATCACTTCTTTATTATTACTAACAATGAGAGACGGTTAATTATTACAAATAAACGAAACTAATGATACTTTAGTGGAAGCAATTTTTAAATTTCGACAATTAAGCTCTTTTATTCTATTTAAAAGAGGATAAGGCATAGCTGATATTAAAAATCGTTTTATTGTACATCGATATGACGATTTTAATCAAAATCGTTTGAGCCTCATTCGGGAAAAATTGTTAAATAGTGTAAAATCGATAATATAAAGTTCAGAACTTCTTTTAAGTCGATTTTAGCAAAAATCGTAGAAAAGGCACCTTCAAATGTGTAATTTCAGTTTCGCACATCTTTCTTTTTTTGAGATAGGCTGTTTACATACACATATACACACCCACATACACAGACTTGGTCATTAGGACTCAGAGGATCTAAAACTTGTGAAAATCCATTGTAAAATAGAATTTGAATTCTTTCGCGAACAAAATTCTTTTCCTTACTATACGTTTCATACATAGATAAGAGAAATTAAAAATTAATATATTTATTTTTTTTTTCATTGCGAAAAATCTCATTCTCTATTTTGAATAATAATCCAATTTGTTTTGTTGGCATTAGGTTAAGGTATCAGCATTATTCAGCTTACATTGTATCTTTTATTAAAACATAAACAAAAGTGAATCCTCTGTTTGTTTTTATTCTTAACTTAAAAACTCCAATATATTCTTAGCCTCCTTATCATTTCCTTATTCTTGAATACCAGAAGAAGACCAAGCGACCATATCATTCCTTAGCATAGAATCACTTACTATAGCAAAACTTTTGTTATTCTCTGCAACCTATTTTAGTTAGATCCTATTCAGTTAGATCTCTACATAAAAAATCTATAGTTTCTTTTAAATGTTTTTTGAACTTGTAAATTCTCAACCCTCTAATCATAACCTATCAGCAGAATTTTTTATTTTTATTATTCAAGCTACCAAAAGAAACTTTAGGTGAAGGAAAATCTTGGTACTTTATTTACACTAAGGAAATTTTCATTGATGTGGATTTCCTCAGCCTTAATATATTTCATAAAATTTCTCAATTTTTCTCTTAGAAATGAGAATAAAGGTAAAAAGGATAAGAAAAAAAATCCTCTCTTATCTCTTTGATATAGTAAAAAGGAAACTATCAAGAAATTATATTATAAATAATTCTATAAAAATAAGGGAAATGAAAAAAATAAATAAAAGTTGCTTACTTTCCAAGTAGGGTGATGCATCTTTCAGCTCATCTTTCAATTTCTTGATTTTTATTTTTCGTTTGTTTGTTTGGGCTTTAACGACCTTATGTACTCCAACTAGGGCAGGAAGGGAGGGAATTTTTATTTTTTATTTTCCTTCTCGTTTTTCTTTTTCCTCCTCACTCCAGCTCTTGAAGATTCAAAGCCTCCGGCCACTCACCTCTCTACTGCATCCAGCTGCGGCAGACCTCGATGGTTGGTACGTCCATCACAATCTTGATATATTTTTACATGGAGCACTTCATTTATTATTTTTATAACGTAATTAATTTTGCTTTTGGCTTATTGTCTTAATAAGTTTCCTTAATGTTAATCTCGCGACATACCAAAACCATTTCAACCATTTCTCTTCTAGAATTGTGATGATGTAAAAAGTTCATAAAATAAAATAGTTTTATATAGAATAATTATAAAATAAAATTTTATAATCAGAATATTTACTAAAATATTTTCTCACAATTTGCAATATTATCAGATATCCTTTAACTCCGCTTTCAAAACTGATAGCAATTATCTCGTTTCCGTCACATATCAGTCTCCTCTTAGCTGTTTTCAAGGTTTTTCCTCCATTAATTTACACTGATATATCTTGTGTACGACTTTCGTTACAGGTTTGTGTTCAAATTCTAGTATAATAATTGTTTTCTGTGTCTTCTCTAACATTTGTCACATTAAGATTTTTTTTTTGACGTTTGGCTATGTACAAAATTGAAATATCCTACAAATCAGCATCCGGAATTATCCAGGAGATGTATATGTTTAATGTTATTCAAGAAAGTAAATAAGAGTGAACAGGTTTTCATAGAAACATATACCGAATATATTTAAACAAGTGTACAAAATTCAAATATGCTATGCTAGTACTGATCCGATTTCAATTTTTTTTTCTTTAATTAGGAAATTTAATAAGTTTTCAAATGATCATATACAAGATTCGCTTTTTACACGATTTTTGAGTTATACTTAAAAAAAAAAAAATCACCAATACTTTTTTCCAACCTTGCAGGGGATGTTGTACTATTTGTATAGATAGTTAAAGGACTTTTGTAAAAATAAGACATTATAAAAGTTTCGTCATAACCATTAGAGCCGTTTTGGCGGTAATAAGAGAGTAACATTTTTGCAACATTATTTATTATAGCTTTCTGATAATTGGAACATTCTTCGAAAGTAGGGATATTTTCTAGTAATTCCTTATTAATTCAGATGGCACTATGATTTCGGTTTTTTAATTTTTAATTGATTTTATCTGCATCTCAGATACTGTTGTAAAAATATTCCATCGTAATTGTTTCTAGAACGAAAAAAAAAAAAGAATCAAAATATTGCAATTTTTAAATGTAAGAGAGTAAGGGTGTAAGTGAGGGAGTGAGCATAGTATATTTATTTATTATTATGTAATATTTAGAGTGGGGGAATGAAGTTAACGAAATATCGCAAGGAAATAATAATTTAAAAAAATTATAGTTTTATTGAAATATAGTTAGTTTCAATAATTCTTAGATAAATTGTATTAAAATAAATAAATCACTTTTTAAGCCAAATCTCCAAACTAGTGGACGGTAATATCATATAAAACTTAACAATCAAACAAGGGATGGATATTTTCGACTTTAGGACAGCCAGTTAATTTTTAGTAACGTATGCTAGTTATCACTTAGGTCATTTTTCAGTAACTGACCAAATCAAGAATATGTGACGATAAGTTAGTGCTTACATGTCTAATTGACACTATGAATTTTATAGAACTGTTCAACTTGTTAAAAAAAAAAGAAAGTGCTCTAATTTGTCTACAGAACAGAGGCCTTATTCCCAAGGTAAAACTGTGCGAATTATTACATGCAATGAAGTTTGATAACAGTAAACTGAAGTGGTTATGTAACATATACGGGCGTAAACACTCATTCAGTTGAGTCTCTCTGGGCCAAATCCAAAAGAAGAAACAAAAGGGATTGTGCCGCAAGGCGAGAACTGATTGATTCATACTTATGTGAATTTTCGTGGCGGTAGAGGAATAAACACTATGACTTATTTGAACAAATCTTGAGTGATATGGCTGAATTTGTTCGTATTTAAAGTGCATTTTTGTTATTTATTTCAATTATTTATTGCATTTCGCTTTTACGTTGCTATTGAAGATTTCTATGATAAAGGGATCGTTTATAAGGTTTTTGAGGGTTCTGATTCCATTTTTTTAGTTGGGTTTTAGATCGCGCATGCGCGTTTGGCATATCCTTTACTGTCGGAGTTTTATTATGATAAAGGTATCGTTTATAAGGTTTTCGAGGATTCTAATTCCATATTTTTAATTGGATTTTTAAATGCGCATGCGCATTTTGCTTTTATGTTACTGTTGGAGTTTTTTGTGATAAAGGTATCATTTATATATATTATTTATAGTTTACCGTTAGTTAGGTTTTCGAAGGTTCTTATCGAGCATGTGTATTTCAAATTACAATTAATGTTGACATCTCTTTGGTACCAGTATCGTTTATGAAGTTATCAATCACCTTATTTTCAAATTAACAATCGGATTTTTGATCCCGCGTGCGCATTGCGATTGACTGTTCTTCATGAACTTTTCTTCGCTTATAAGAGCCGTTTATTAGATTTTCAATGGTTCTGATTTATTTTTTGGAATTGGATATTTCATCGAACATCCTCATTTCGGATAACCGTTAACCATTGATCTTTTTTCGAAAAAGTTATTGGTTATTAGGTTTTATAGGACGATATACTAAAAAAAATGTCAAATATAATTGTATTTGAAATGCACATGCTCAATAAAAAATAAAATTTGGAAAAAGTAATCAGAACCCGCGAAAACCTAATTAACGATTTGTGTAACAAATATGATATCAATAGTATGAGAATATGGAAGAGCGCTGGCGCAATCACACTTCCCATTCACAAAATCGAATCAGAATCCTGGAAAACCCAATAATCGATATCCGTACCAAAGAAATGTCAAGTGTAATAGTAATTCGAAATGCGCATTCTCAATAAAAAAATCATTTAAAATAACGGAATCAGAATCTTCGAAAACCTTATGAACGATCCCTATCATAAGAAACTCCAACAGTAACGGAAATGCAAAATACGCATGCGCGATTAAAAATCCAATTAAAAATATGGAATCAGAATTCTCGAAAACCTTATAAACGATACCTTTATCATAAAAAAAAACTCCGACAGTAACGGATATGCCAAACGCGCATGCGCGATCTAAAACCCAACTAAAAAAATGGAAACAGAACCCTCAAAAACCTAATAAACGATCCCTTTATCATAGAAATCTTCAATAGCAACGTAAAGCGAAATGCGCATGCGCGATCGTAAATCCGATAGTGAATTCGGAAATAGCGCCCTTGAAAACCTAGTAAACGATGCCAATACCGAAGAATTTTGAAAACTAATAATTAAGTTGAAATACTCATGGCCGAATGAAATTTCGGTAGTAAATTTGACATTAACAACTTCGAAAACCTAGCGAACAATCACCAAATCGATGAAATCCACCCTTCCCCCACTAAATAAATAAAAAATAATAAATATTTAAAAATAAATAAACGACAATTTTATTTCAAAATTCTAAAATACTTGAAATTAGCACTTAACATCAACTATCTAATAAACATTAGATTTGAACATTTGAAATGGAAAAAGTTACAATTGAAATGGAAAAGGTGACAATTGATTTGGAAAAGATTACAATTGAAGTGGAAATGCTATACACAGTTCGATCACAGAGACCAAATAATATTTGAAGATGTGGCTGTGTGCTATAACATAATAATAGAATGTTAGTTATTAATTGTATTATTATATATAAATATTGTATTATCACATATAAATGCAATTTAATATTATATTTTATTGTTGTAAAGAGCAATGCGAGGCCCCCTCCTAGGCCGAGGCCTGTAGCATTTGTCAACTTGTCATCTGCTTGTTACGCCCCTGATCCTTACAACATTGACATGATAAAGGAAACAAGCATCATGTCATATCATTTATTTGATTACGAGTGTAACATCTTTGGGCGCCAAATTTTAAGTCACGCCAAGAACTATAAAAAACCAAGAAAATCCTTATCACATTCTTAATTATCTTTTTAAATATCTATCACTTTACCTCAATAGCTTACCTATTCACTTCTACACCTTTTAATTTCAAATCATACAAATTCTTAAAAATACATATTTAAAAACCAAAAGATTGAAAAGTAAGCAGAGCGTATCAATTATTAAAAAAAAACATAAAATACCAGGAAATCAGCCACCACACAATATTCTGCACTAAACCTGGTAAGCCTATCATAAAAAAGGATTTATGGGTGTAACAATCTCGCTTATATCCTTATCTATAGTATATATTCCTTGGCATACTTTTTTAGATCATGTTAAAAAATGAATAACGAGGTATTCAATAAAATGTCGGATTTCGTACTTAAATTATTATAAAAAAATAGCGATGTCACATCACCTCGCACTGTTATGTGGGTTGGAATAGTGGTGATCTAATAGATCCAGGCAATTGTACGCATAGTCGTACTATAGTAGAGTTTGCTATTGCAATTTTGATAAAGCAATCATCTTGCTCCAATCAGTCTAATATTCGGTCTATGTGTCAATCCAATTATCATATTGCTGCATGTAATACAATATATAAACAATATACATTGGAAGAAGCACGAATTTTCTTTCAGATACTTCAAACTGAGAGAACATAAAGTGGGATTCTTAAATGCATCAGTTGCCTATTCTTGACATTTTATATATATATATATATATATATATATATATATATATATATATATATATATATATATATATATATATATATATATATATATTTTTTTTTTTTTTTTTTTTACTTCACCTCTTAGTTTACACCGCTTATTCATGTCACGGAATGATCATCAAATTGTCTTTCCACAAGAAAAATAATATCATATCCAGCATGGGGAAGGAGAATATCCAGCAGTGTCTCCTCGGCACTTAATCACTTATCTTTGGTCTAAGGAGATTTCTCATCCAGCACCTTTTCTGTCTCCTCCTCGTGTTGTTGGGTATTTCAATCGTTGCCATTTCCTAAATTAGTCTGTTTAGATGTCCTTGTAGGTATTATGAAATCGTTGGTAAATAGTCAGTATGCATAGTTTTGTTATACAAAGGTGCTCATGTAATCAGTCGTGATATTGTTTACGGGGAATTTTTCATTTTTATGTTAACGTGACTTTTTTGGCTGTAACCTATATCTGTGAGGAGTATGTTCATATTGATTTAAGTATGTATGTGTATATATTTAATTTCTGTATAAGTTTCAATTTTTAAGAATGAAAAAAAGTTATCAAATAGGTCAGTATAGCCTCTTAGCCATTTCTGAATTTATGTGTCTGGAGAGTAATAGAATTTAAAAAAAAAATACTTCTATTTCAAAAAATCATGTTCTGGAGATTAATCAATTAAATGTAATGAAGAAAATCGTCTTCTGGAGAGTAATAAAATAAAAAAAATACTTCTATTCAAATTTAGTAGGAAGCCCAATAATTAATAAAAGGGAGACAAATTATTTAATTAAATTAAATTTAATTAGTTTCATAAAAATGTCCCGGTGATGGGGGAACATAACCGAAACTTAGACATTGTTAGAATGAACTTGTGATGTGAACTCGCAATAAACACTACTGGAAAGTCATAATTGCTCTTCCATATATTAAAAACATATTAATTTGAATTTTTAAAGGGAATTTGATGAAACTGTTACTGGATTATTTGTACATTAGTCTCCAACTTTTCTCTAGCTTCAGGGCCAATCGGGAGAACAGTTTTTGAAAAATTGATTTTCGTACTCATACTGAACCAAAATTATTTTTATGGCAATAAACCACTGCACATGGAGCTACGAATATTTACAACTCACGACCACATCCAATTCCAACAGACGATTCAACTAGTCACGACTTATAAAACCACAGAAAGATGAAAATTACCATGATGACTTAAAGTAAAGCATTAATTGAACAAATGCAGATCTTTCATTTTTTTTTTTTTTTTTAATTGACACAAATTTTCTTTTGAGTTATTATTACCCTTGAAACGTCTAAACAATACTTGAACAGCCATTAGCCACTTGCATTAGACAAACTCGGACTACAGTGTTTAAGTTGGGTGCGAAATGTCTGGGTGATAGATGGTTAGCCATTGTCTTGCCAAGGTCCATTGTGATGTTGTTCACAGTATGCAAATGGCGTGATAGCCGAGGAGCAAACGATAGGTAATAAATACTAAGCAGGTACTGTTTTGGGATGCAGTTACAAACTCAGCCCGACAACTCCCGACTAATCAGAGGGCTGTTGGCGACGGGATTATTTGCGCTAATTTCCTAACGAAGGGTAGGAATACTGATCATGGATATAAACGTTCTGAGAAATGATTAGCCAATAAAAATAAATAAAGTCTCTCATTTTTATTTTCCTGAATACGTAACAAAATTGAATCAACTATTAAAAAAATAAATAAAAAGTACATGAAACATAACGGCGTCGTTTTTTTCAAAAACGCTCAAGCGCCAAAAATTCGAAATTTAAATTGCAATCGATTACGGAACGTAAAAACCACCTCTATCGATTCCCACTCACGATGTATCGAGAAAAAAATTGGAAATCATTACGACAATTAGTACATAATTGTACATAAACCAATCTGAGTTGATGAATGTGAAAAAAGGAATAATTCAGTTACTGATAGAAGTTCGATGATTCTGTTATTAAATCATTAATTTTTGTTCCATCTGTGCTGTACCGATTTTAATATACGAAATAGGTAGATGTATATAAATTCCAAATAATAAATTCAAATTTGCATTAATCAATGGAATGTGTATTTCGGGCCATCTGTATTCATGTATTTATATCGGCTTGTCATGTTTGATTTCCCGTAGGAAATTAGCTTCGTGAAATTCATTTCCAGAGGAAGACGTTAACCGCTTTATCCGAGCACATTTTCATTTCTAGCGTCCATGAATTTCATGTCAAATGAAAATGATTAAATGAGTGAATCTTAGATTATCGTGCAGAGAGAAAATAGTCTTGAATGAATTTTCATCAATGAGCTTCTTTTTTTTTCTGCCGATACCCATTCATTATTTTGAGAAAGAACATTTTAAAATTCTTACCTAAGATCGTGCATGAAATGGTTCGTAATTATATTATTGTAAATTGATTATAAAAACGCTACAAATTATTATTTATTTTTTTAGTTTTTTGTAACCTTTGGTAAAACACTTCATATTTTTCCTCTTCATAAATAGCTGAGATATGGACTTATGAAACCCTATTTGGAGGGAATTTAGATAAAAGGCTGATGATTATGTCGAGTTCGAAAGATCGTTCTGGAGTGACCTGTTACACTAATGACAAATTTAAAAAAAAATGACCCACATGTCTCAGAAAGAATTCGAGGACGACGGACGGACGAATATTTTGTATTTGATTTTTGGATTCTACATATTTTGAAAAAAACTCAGATTTTGAGGGGAGATTAAATTTTTTTGTCTCACTTGGTCGATTGCAAAGTAATTCAAGTATTTCAATATTCAATATAATAAATAAATTCGAAAAGAAAAAACTCCACGATAAGATCTTATTACTAAGATTATTAATTATATCTAATTATAATTATATCTTATTATAATTAAAACTTATTATAATTATATCTCATTATTAAGGAATTTGTTTATATATATATATATATATATATATATATATATATATATAGACACACACACACACACACACACACACAAATATATACTAGAACTGCTGATTGTGTTGAAATTAGGACGGAAAATGGCCCGCTGTAAAGTAAATGTTGGCAGCAGAAATCAAACCCACATCACTTCGAACGCAGTGCGCACTAGAAGCACTCATATTAAAACGTCCTGCTATCTCGATAATATCTTTATGTCTGGTTAAACAGAGCTAGTTTATTCCAGGGATTGTTAAACTCTTTTTCTTTGTGGAAGTTGGAAGTTGGTAATGCGGGCGATGGATACTTAGAAAACGTTTCCCGATGTATACTTACTGTTGGACGAACAACGAACTGGATTCAGTTTTCCCAGTAAAAGTTCAGCGAAGATATGGATAGTCACGATTTCCAAGAATATATAGCTTCCAACTTGTTTTTTTCGTCGACGAATACCATTTCTACATTTAGTGCAGAAGAGTCTATTATATCTCGTTGCAAAGAGTGATAATTTAGAATTAAACATTAGTTATACTCGGAAAATTTTAAATTTGTACAATAATAAATTAAACTAAGTGCATATCAATGCACAGTGCCTAATTACAATTTAAAGCAACTAGAGTAAATGATGCTCAAGAGAGTTCCAAATATTAAAATGTTAATGGCATATTTTTATTAAAGAGAGGCACTGGTACGATATGCTGAAAGTGATTAAAGGGGTTAAGGTCTGTAATATGGGCGATTCATTCTAGCGATAAATGAGCAGCTACATGAAATAAGAAGAAGCCGAACGATATGGGAAATGGCTGACAACCATATTAAAAACAACAGAAATTGATACTATCAGACTACAGACGATAGTCCTTGATGGATTATAAGCGATTTCACTGTGTCCTAACAGCAAAATATTCGAGAGAAAAAAATACAATTTAATATGCACAAACCCGTTTCGGCAATTACCAAAGAATGTGGTATTTTCGTTATCGTTTATGGCTTTTTTATTTTTTTTTTCTCTTGCATAGTAACGCTATACAAAAGGAGTTTATTTACTAAGATGATCCATAAAAAACCGCATTTATAAGTACAGAATGTTCAATTTACATTTTTTAATACATAAAAGATAAAAGATAATTAAACAAAACAAAAAAATATTAATAAATGTAACTCAACAAAACAAGAATATAAAATAAAATAACACATTTTGAACGTACAGATAGAATTATTTATAGATAATTACGCAATACCGCATTATCAATTACAGAAAGAAAGATAAAACTAAATTAAAATAGACATGTTAGTAGGTTCATACAATTAGTTTAAATAGATAAATAATAGATATAAAATAAATAAGATACTATATTCGAATAAAGATTTAACTAAAATAAAATTAATAAATACATACAAATAATCAGTTAAAAAAATAAAACATTATAAACAAATAAATAAAATAAGAAGTAAATAACTTCAGTCAGTTCAGTAAGTAAATAAACAAAATTAACAAATAGAAAAGTACTACACCACGGTTTGGTTTTTGGGTTTTGGATTTTTGTTTTGGGTTTTGAATTTGATGATTTTATAATTTTAATGATTAATGATTAATAATTTGTATGATTCATTTGAAAGTTTATCTTGGAAATGAAGCACACCAACACCTTTTTATATTTTTTAAAGATATTCTCTTCTGAAGGTTGTCATGTTTCTCCTTGCAGGATACAGCTTTCTATTAAATTGTATATTTGGCGATCGTAAAAGTTACAATCGAAAATTAAAAGCTTGGAGTAGCATAGAAAGGAGCAGGCTCAACAACTCCTTTTGGGGCCAATTCGGTAGTGCCCTTCCCAACCACGAACATTCAAACAAGTTGGTTCAAGAAGAGTAGCGAATTGGTCAAGATCCATGGATTCTGACTGCTCAGGGTAAGAATGCCATTAAATGGTTAAGCATACCATTAAATTAAATTTACCTGACTGGATGTTCATATTCATGCACGATGTAAAATAAACTTCATGAAAAACTCTATTGTGAATCCCAAATAAAATTAAGTAGTTTCGCGTGATGAACTAGGAGTTATCAACTCCGACGAGCCATTTTTGAAATATAGAAACTACGTTACCGCATGCGTAAGCGAAAGCAGCGGATGGAATTTGACGAAATTGATACTGGGCTGCTTTAATACCAAGCCCTAACTTTCCCCTAATTATGGACTGAATCGGACAAGACGTTTTTTGTATAGGTGTGTCAAGGAAAATATGTTTGCGCATGCGAAAACTAAAGTAGTACACGGAATTTGATAAACTTTATATGGGACGATCGGTACAAACCCGCACAATCTCTGAAAATTTCATCAAAATAGGATCATAGGATAATTTGACAAATGCTCTTGAAACACTAATAGACATGGTCTCATTTAAACCTTTTTGTTTTACTTAAGGGAGCCACACAAGAGACTTTCTAGTCTATTATTTCTTCGGAATTTACTACGATTGTTTTTACTTGATTTACAAGGACGCATTAATAAAACAAGAAACAACGGCTAACTAGAAAGATAGCCATCAAGCCAATGCCAGGATCATTATACCACAAAGGGATCAGCCGCAAAATTACCATACCCCGTCAGTCCAGGAATAGCCCACAGTTTAGACAAAACGTTGAGGAAATGACCTCCAGAAGCTGCTCTGGTGGGGGAAGAAGACGCGAAAAATTAAGATGCCAGCTGGCAGGGAATCCCAGGAGAATCAGTAGTCGAAGAATCAGTTCGGCTTGAACCTCACTAGGCCAAACTTCCAACCACCAGGTACATTAATAGTAATATCCTTTTAAAAGTGTTCGTATAATTAATATACATTGAGGGAAAGGTACATGCATGAGGGCATTTAAAGCATTATTATTTTATTTGTTTTGATAAAGAATTTTGCTCTATTAAGAAGTTGCTTAATAAACATATTTTTTTCTCAAATAGATAAGATAAATCCAGTCACTAAAAAGAAAAAAAAAATCGAAAATGTTTAGAAAAATCGATTTGCATAAGTATATTCGGCCTGTAAGCCGGATTCTCCTAAATTCGACGAAGGAAAAAATAAATATTAATATTAATTCCTTAGTATGATAAATTTTAAAAAATAAGAAGTGTATAAAAATGCAAAAGTATCGTTTTTGTGTATGAAGAAAGTGACAATTAAGTTAAATTTAGGAATTAAGTTTAGGAAGCGCCATACTATTCTTTTTTCAATGAATTCCAACTAAGAAAATTAATTATTCTTATACATAAACTTATTAACATCCATTATAACGGTAAAGATAATCATATTCAAAATATTAATCCTCAAACATCCAAGATTGATGAAGTATGAAAGGGTTAGGTAGTTATAATTGTTTGATATATTGTTCGGGGTTGGATTAACGTTAAAAAAAAAAAAAAAAAAGAATATGTTTAGAAAAATCGATATGGATACTTCTTTTTTTTCACAATGTATCTTTGGATGAAATCTCACAAGATGCTTGGTGTTTTGATAGTTCACAAATCAGTTTATTTATTCCGAATGCTTTATGAATTAATCAAAAATCAATAAAAGAATCCAAAACACTATAAATTGGAAGCAGCGTAAGCAAAATCGGCTTTTAAGTGGGATTAACTTGAATTCGACGAAGGAAAAAAATATATAAATAATAATAGAAATTCCCTAGTACAATACATATGGTAAAAAATAAAATAAAATAGTGAATGATAAGGGTATCGTTTTTGTATATGAAGAAAGTGACAGTTAAGTTAAATCAAAAACGGTGATTAAGGTAAACAATTCTGGAGAGAACACTCCCAAAAAATCAGCGAAAAAATTCCTGTTTATTTAGTGGAGGGGCGATGACGTTACACTTTTTTTTGTAACAGCAGATCATTGACCCTCAAACAGTATTTGTTTAGGAAGCGCCTAGCTATTCTTTTTTTCAATGATTTCCAACTAAGAAAAATTGTTATTCTTATATATAAGCTTATTAATGTTAATTATTACGGTAAAGATAAAGCGTAGGTAGTGAATATAATTTTCAAAATATTGATCGGTTCCACTTAATTAAAGAAATATTAATTGGTTCCACTAATTCCTGTCTCTCCGCTTCTAAACAGTCATTATTCTCAACAAACCTTTCTTATCCCCGCTACTTCTCTCAAGGTGTTCCTCAGGGATCCTCCCTCTCACTGACCTTATTTCTAGTATCAACCGCTGGGCTTCATAAAATAAGTTGAGCCTGAATCCAGCGAAAACTAAGGCAATTTTAATTGGATTCAAACCTTCCCTCAATGCCCTTCCTTGATTTCCATTACTACACTTCAACAACATTCCTATTCAGTTCCAAAACTCTACAAAAAAACCTCGGAGTTACATTTAATACATTTACATACATTTACTCAAGCCTAGCATGGAGTAACCATATTTCCCAGATTACCAGAAAATCCCTATCAATCCTTAAACAGCTCCTAAGATTCCGTGATTCTTTTCCTCGAAGGACCTATCATCTTATCCTCCCTCATTCTTTCCCACTTTGACTACGGATGCTTAGTGTATGGATGACTGGTGAGCATGAGATGAGACTAAAATGATTAATGAATTGTTTCATAAGATTCATTTTCGGTCTCCCCCGGACGCTCACGCATCTCTCACTGGTATTCTGAGCAGTTATTCTAATTAGCGACGAAAATACCTTCTCGGTACCTTCCAATTCTAATCCTCAAGAGCCGGAAAACCTTCCTATATTGTCGATCTCCTCACAGTATATTCTTCCAGTCATCTTCTAAATACAAGTTCTCAACCTAGTGATTTGTATATTCTATCCCATAGAACTACTTCCTTTGAAAAATCCTTTATCATTCGTCCTACCTTGTTTCGGAATCCCTTATCAAGCTTCCTCCTTAACATCATTTAAACACCATTTATTTCTCCATCTCCTGAATGACCAATCTTCCGCGTGCAAATAAATAAATAATAACTATTTAAGAATAAATAACTATGCAAATCTGAACAAAAGTATATTTATTGTTATTTTTGTATTTTATTTTTACAAAATAATTTTTATTAGACTTATAGTTAATAATATAATTGATTTACCATATTGAATCCAGCCAAATGCTGCCTAAATTGTACATTTATGTTATTCTTAGGGGACAAAATGACCCAGAATAAAGATTATTTTTTCATTCATTCATTATTCCTCAAACATCCAAGATTGAGCAATTATAAAAAGTAATCGGTTAGTTATGACTTTTTTTATGTTAATCGGATGCTGATTAAGGTAAAAAAAATCGACTGACCCAAATTTGGTTTTTTAATGTTTTTTAACTACCCGACCCAAATATAATAAGGTGGAGTAAGTTTGTTTTCGGAGTAAGTGCGTAATCTTCTCTTTTAATTCAAAACCTGAACGGGTAAGATCTGCCCTTTACGGAATACGAAAGCTAATCAATCTAATATATGAATCACAAATTAGCCACGGGAGTTCGCTGAGGTGAATTATAACAAGTTGTAAACATATCAGTTCCAACCTGTTGATTAAGTTCGATCTTTCAAACTCTGCAGTAGAGCTGTATCGGTGTTTATTCTCCTCTAGGCCTGTTTTACAATGATAATTATTGCAGTAAGAAGAACCTTCAGAAGCTGTTCTTCAAAATACTTTAAGTAAGTTCTGATCTCTGTTGTGAGACAAGTGGGTGTGGTGCACAGTTACCCATTCTATCAGGTTTTGCCCGGGCAACAGCGGACAAGCGCATGGAAATAAAATTTCAATACATTTATTATTTTATAAAAGTTACAATTTCTAATAATTTATTTTTGTCAATAAATTTATTAAATTATATCCCACTTTCATGACTGTCACTGAGAATTGTAAAATGTGAATCTCAGACAAATTTTGGCTTTTTTAGAGGATTACATCAGTATCATTATACTGATCCTCTGGAAACGAACTGTTTTCCACTTTCCTCACAACCGCTATTGCTCGAATATGAATGAGCCTTCCAGGAAACCTCGTACGCACTTACTCTTAAAAGAAGAGACAATTGTGCTTTAGGTAGGATCATGTGGAGCAAGTGCGCACTAAGTTCAACTTTACAGGACTTTGAACTTGTTTTTAATAATATTTTTCTTTTCTTTTTTTTTAAATATTATGCTTAAATATTACATTCAACCCCGTCCATTTTGATGAGATTGGTAATTTAAATTAATAGTACTTCGTACTCACATGCCCCTGCTTTAAGGGGTATGTGTGTACAAGGTATCTGGAAGACTCATAATTCAAGCTGGAGAGGTTTTGAGACAAATGGAAAACAGTTCGGTTCCCGGAGGATTATTATACGGGTGTAATCATCGAACAAAGTTAAAGCTTGTCTGAAATTCACATTTTACAATCTCCATTAAGTTATGAAAGTGCGATGTGGAATATAATTGAATAAATTTATTGAAAAAAATAATTTTTGTTTTGATCCGCTATTCCGTAGTTGCCTTGACAAAACATGTTAGTAAGGGTAAGTGTATACCATGCACACATATCACACAAGTGAGGTTAGCACTTGCCCCTGCTATGATGTTTTGCTGGGTGACTGCGGACAAGCGCTAAGAAATAGAAAACTGTCAAGGAGCAATTTAAATCACTAAGTATTTTGGAGAACAGCTTCTGTAGGTTCGGCTTACGGCCGAATAACAAAACGTGATAATAATATCAAAAAATAATAAAAGGTGAAAACACAACTTTATCAACAGGCTGGAATTAATATTAGTACAATCCGTTATACTTCACCTCAGGGAATTTTCGCGGCTGATTTCTGATATATCAGTGTTTAGGATTCATGCTCTGTAAAGGGGAAGTTCTTACATGTTGAGGGTTTTGACTTAACGAAACAATTACGCACCTACCCCGAAAAATTTTCGAATTCAAGTTTTCAACGGAATTATACGTTTTAAGGTTTCCTGAATCCAAATAACTAAGTCTCACAAAATGGTCTGTGAGTTTGTGTGTCTGTGAATGTGATCAGTCTAGCTCAAAAACGAAAAGCAGTACGATACTGAAATTACGTATTTAAGATAGGCACATGCATGGAATGTTACAGCAACAGTTTCCTCAAAATAGTCCAACCGGAAGTGCCACTTTATATAATCGATTTTAAACTTTTTTACAATTTTCTTGAAAACGGCTCTAACGATTTTGATGAGAATTGGTTAAATTATTATTAATAAAGGCCTTTAACTTTTCATTTATTTAGTACATCTCCGAGGAAATGCAGGGAAAACAGTTATGATGAAAAGAATATTTTATTTGCGCATAGCTTAAAAAGTATGCATTTTATGGTAAATTATGTATGGAATTGTATGAAAGGTAATTAAATTATCTAAAAAAAAAAAAAGAATCATCAAGATCGGACCAGTATTACCGGAATTAGCTATTATATCATGGATTTTACACTTCTTTACAATTTTCTCGAAAACGGATGTAATGATTCTGATAAAACTTGCCTAAATTATTCCTCATAAAAGCCTTTAACTTATTGTTTATGTAGTACATCACCGAAAAAATGCAGGAAAAAAAGTTATGATGAAAAGAATATTTTATTTGCACTTAACTTAAAAGCATGCAATTTATAGTAAATTATGTATGGAATGGTATGAAAGATTATTAAATTATCTAAAAAGCAAAAAAAGAGTCATCACAATCGGACCATTATTAGCAAAGATACAGCATATCTTATGAGAAGTACAAGACACCAGATGGATAACCGAGCGCATCCGAAAGGAGACAGATGCGACCGAACCTCCTCTCACCAATCTTCCAATCTGTTGTCAACAATACGCTCTGTAATAATGTAATTTAAGAATACAAAAGCAGAAATTCACTTAATCATTTCTATTTTTATAATATTTAATGGACAAAATGTTCCCATGGAAACTAAACCGAAACTTTTAAAATATATTTTCAACTTGACAAACTTAAAATACATATGTAGTGTACAGAATTGTTGTACTAAAATTGTTTAAAAAACTATTTATTGTACTTAAGTGGGAGAAGATGTGAAGAAGTGAATGCTGCTGAGCTTATTTCAAGTATTTTTTATGTGAACTCTTTAAAATTATATTAAAAACATAACTATTATAGGACGGTATGGGAAAGTTGTGTGGTGCACGCACCGCACCGGATTTTTGTATATTTGATATTTATAACTCTATGCGGCTGTTTTTCGACTAGTCAAAACACGCATTCACCTCATAGATACCCGAAAACAAATCGGAACTTCATTTATTAGACTAATACAAAGTTATTACATATCCTTATCCGTTATATTGAAATATTTATTCGAAGCGTATTGAAGATAAGGTATTGAGTACAACAGGGATAATGTAAGTGATCCGAGACCAATTGGACTATATTAAACCGGCATGAGATAATTGAGTACAAGGAGGAATTAGCTTACGCCCTATCAGAGGCGTTTATCTCCAGTAATGCTCAGCTTCTCCATTCTATATTGATCCTTCCTTGCATTCGCCGTTCGTTCCCCTGCAATTACGATAATAAACGCAAATAACTTAATTCTCCTCAAGTCAAGTTGGGGCGAACTTGGCAATAATCCTAAGTGGGAAGATTTCTTAAATCGATAATAGGTAGTGAATAATACAGTTAGTTTCTGGCATATACAGCGATTCAGTTAAGGCACTGCCCACCGTAGCGACTGGCAGAGATTACTGCTTCAGGGGAACAGATCGGGGCTTATTTCGTTGGCACTGCTCGGCAGTCTACGTATGACGTCATTCCATGCTGCTTCGTCTTGACTGCTCCAGAAGGAATCAAATGGCGGTTCTAGGTTATATTATATAATGTAAACGTTCCGACGGTTCCTATGTTACCTTAATTATTATTTTTTTCGACATGGGAGACAAAATTAGATGAAAAATAGATAAAAATTTAAATAAAACTATAGCCAATCAATTTTGTAAGATTGAAGTAACAAGAGTATTTATTACATTTTAGATCTTATACCAATTTAAAAAATTCTCTTTGAAAAGGGATTCAAATATAAATCCAGTTAACGAAGAGTTTTGATAGTAACGGTAACGTTATTCCTACACTAACTTTTTTTTCGGAATTTGAGACAAAATTAAATGAAAAATTATTAAAAAATTAATTAAAACTATAGCCAATCAATTTCGTATACTTGAAGTAACACCAGTACTTATTAATTACAAAAATTATTATCAACTAATTAAAAAAAATTATGTTTAAAAAAGGGATTCAAACATAAATCCAATGATAATTAAATAAATTTAATAATGTAAAAAATCTTTATCTTAAATAAATACTCGAATTCAAACAGTAAAAAATCAAAATCTCTTTTTAATTCCTTGTACGAAGTTATTAAAAATAACTAAATAAAAATAAAAATTATATTAAAATACTTTGCAAAACTTCTCAAATTTGGTATTTATAACTTACATATTGATTTAAATAACATAACAGATTTTGGTCTAAATTGGAAAACGGGAAGCGGTATTTTACTTGAAGGCCATATTAGACTTTCACAAAAAATTATATTAAAATATAATGTAAAACATCTCAAATTTGATAAATAGGACTTTTATATTGATGTGAATGCATTTACTATATTTTTGTTAAAATTGGTGAGCCGAAAACGGTACTTTACTTGAAGGTCATAATAAGCTTACATAAAAAATTATATTTAAATTAAATACATAAATCATACGTTTCGATAATAAAGGTTACAATCGCAATTTGGTTTCCAATCCAATTAAACATTTTTATTACTAGTTTTAAGTGTAAAAATTTAGTGTAAAATACTGGTTTTCCTCCCTATTTGTGTGTGTGTGTATGTGTCAATAGATGGATCTCGCGAAACCGAATGTTGTTTTTGAGATAGTGCGATCTTCGGAAACTAGTAACCAAATTCAGGAACACTTTTTGAACCACCGATTTATAGTTTAATAGGCGTACAAGGAAGTCATGTGTAGTAGTATAGGAATAGTCAAGTATAGGATGTATATAGCGGAAATGGTCGTAAGAATAACCGCCATTAATAACAAAAATTAATTTTAAATCAGAGATCCTTCTTCAATTCTTGTATTTTTATTCACAACACTACTAGAAGCCATCACTCTGTAAAAGTTGGGCATTAAAATGTAGTTATTGGTACACAATTTAAAATTGTATACAGACATAGCCTAAACTTTATTATTAAGCCAAGTAAAATGGCTTGTACTGGTTAAATGAGATCACACTTGCACCATCGTAAGTATTCCTGCCCTTGCGATAGAAATGAAAACCATTAGTTTGAGCCTAACAGCTTTATTTATCAATATTTTCAACTAGGATTTTTAGTGCGAGAGAAATTGGCCGTAACGGTGAGTAGTTTCAACGAAATATACAAACAGTAACAGTTAGCGGTAACGGTTGGCAAACGGTGCCTGTCGCTACGGTGGAGAATACCAGGGAAAGTCTACCCCAGTGACTCAAGGAGATATTAAAGTGCTGGTCAGAAAAACTTAATAGGATAGAAGATTGAATAACTCTTTACTTAGAATATAGTAGGTACAATGATGTTCTAAGCATTATTAGAGCTTCATGTTTGGGTCCTGAGAACAAAAAGCCCGGAAATATAAAAAGGTACCTTTTACTTAAATCCATTAGTGTATGATATTAATTTAAATCTTAATATTGAAAATAATTGAATGAAATGTCACACTTTATAATTAAACGTTACATTTTACCAAACCATTAAGTAAACCATTTTACTAATCTATTTTTTTAATTTTTCAAATTAAATTTTCCAACTATTAATTAAATCATACTAAAAAAAGGGGAAAAGAAAATTAAATTAAATTTAAATGTTAAAATATTATATTTCTGAAGTGGCAAAAACTTATAATTTAAAAAAAAAATCATATCAACGTCAACAGTTTATTATATTTAAAAAAGGTATAATCTTTTAAAGCTAGTTAATTACTTTTGCAAACTAAAACAAATTTTTTGTAAAAATTATTTTATTTTTTCTATTCCTTTTTTTTCATTTTTATTTTAGTATAGGTCAGTCGTCCAATTCTGGCCCATACTGTACTAAGATGGACATACTTCATGTCCAATACTTCAACACGAGCGATTTCTGTCTGTCTGCAAAATGTATCACAAAATCAGTACAAATGATTTTGCTTAAAATATTTAAATAAGATTTTTTTTTTCTCCGAAATATTTTGCCGTAATCCTTCAAACCTTCATTCATTCCATTCAAATAAATATATTTTTTAAAAAACAATTCGCCATAAATTATTTTATTTTCAATTTTATCACCTGTTTAAGTAAAAATGAATGTTAAAATAAAGTGAAATTCAAACGATAAAGAAAGCAGAGGAAATGTTTTGTTTTCGGTTTTGAACTTCTCTAATGGTTATAAATATCATATCGTCGCGTAATCTGTGGAAACTCGTAACTCCAAAAAATCAATTTTACAGAAGGAAAAATTTTTTTTTTTAAATTCATTTTTTTTTAAGTATTAGGATTGTATTTTGGACAGCTTATGCTAAGGTATCTTATAAATGTGTCGTAATATTTGTGTATATATTAATTGACGCATATTGTCGGGTAAAATTATTGTAAGGAAAATGACTATACTAATATCATATATATATTTTTTTTTTTTTTTTTTTTTTAAATCAGCCTTAACTAATTAAATAAGAAACTAATTACATAAAATAATTTCTCAGTATGGCTCGGTACCTTGGGTACTTCATTTTGATTAAGAATGTTATTAAACGTAATGAAAAGGAGTGTTAAATATATAAAAAAATTAAGCAAATATTGTACTTTCCTTATCGTTCATGCGTCTCAGCGTTGTACGAAAAGAATAACATACATGATCAATTTTGAGAATGATAAGATTGGAGAAAAAGTTTAATTAAAAAAAAAAGTTAACTAATGTGGTAAGACGGTTAATTTAGAAGGGAAAAAAATATTATTTCCGGAAAAAAAAAATTATCTCGTAAGGAACTATAGTGCACCAGATTAAAGTAAATGAAAAAATTAAATTAAATGGCTTGACTACCAGAATGTTTAGCGCCGAATTGGAATCTATTTCTTTTTTTAGGATGTTCAGCCATCTGTGATTCCTCACAACTTAAGTTTTTATTTTCTTAATCTTCATTATTCAAGTGGCAGCTGGGAGGCCTAGTCAACTTCAAGAGGCCTGAGTATCCGAAGACCCGTTCCAGGCGCCATAAAAAAAATCTCTAGAGTACAGGCACTTGAAGCAGTTGTTTTTTTTAGAATTTAACATTTTTATTAATTACTATTTACAAATTGCCACAAAACTATAATAGATATATTTACAATTCTTCCGAAACAGTTCAAAACCAAACTGTGTTTTCATTAGGGTTTGTTTAACTTTTAAAAATATTAAATTTCTGGTCAATTTCCCTTATCAACTATCTCACTTTATTCGCCATTTTTCGAAACGTTTTGGGCTTATTTTGTACATTTTTAACTTACCTAAAAAATATTGCACATCAATTATAAAGCATTTATAACAATCAAATCAACTATTCAAAATTTAAACATACATATGTAATCAACAATTAAAAAATTCCATTTAACATTAAGACTTTCAAAATATTCATGTCTATATAAAACCACGCCTGAAATAGAATTCGCAAAATAACTAGTCAAATGTTTACAAAAATTTACAATACTTCATCCCTCCCAATATAAAATTCGTTACCTTATCTTCACTCTTCGATCCCTATTTGTCAATGTGATATTATTCGTATAAGAAATTCCTATTTGTCATCCTAGTTCTGAGACAATATTATTAAAATCAATTATTTATTTAGACCGTATATCTCAGTAAAAATCATAGTAAAAACAATTATTAATATACTTTCTGTTGAATTGTCATATATTTCCATTGCCCAGCTATGCTGAGTGATCTGTTTGGACTGTGTTGTTTTGTTAATTTGCCCAAATTAAAAAAAAAATTTAATAAAATTTTATTGTTATCTGAAATTTTATATTTTTAAAAGATATATTTAAATTTTGTGGGACAACTACCTTTTGCATAATAAAATGAGTTGAACAGTAAAATGATTTGTTAGTATTTTACTTCAATGTAATTTTAAAGACAGTACAAAATTTAAAAAAACTTGCATATCAAAAAAAGAAAAAAAAATATAATAAAAGTAAATTAATAAAAAAATAAAGTAAATGATCGCAGTAATAGATAATGAACAGATAATTAACACTTGATTAAAATAATATATACATATATACAACAGACAATACGTTTTATAGAAATTAAGGTATTTTTTACGTTTTATCTATTATTACAGGCTTGGTAAGTTTGTGGGTGTAACTTTTTAGTTTCACCTATTTTCTGTATGATCGGATGAAACAGTTGTTAGGTGCTAATCATAGAAACAAGAATTAAACTGCGGATAAAAAAAAAAATAAACCAATTAATAAATAAAACAATAATAATAAAATAATAAAAAATAATATTTTTTTTATCAAAGCTAATTAGGTTTTAGAAAGTTAATAACTTTATATAATAGCTAAATAGCTTATGAAATAGCTAATGCTAGTTCTATCGAGCTGCATCAACACGGCATATTAATTACGCTTAAATGGCATTCTTTTTGTCATTAACGACCTGAGAATCTGAGAATGACCCTTATGCGGGCACCAAGTATATTTTCTTAAGACTATCACATCAATTTTGAAAAAGATAATATCTTGAGTTTGAGAATATACGCGTTTTGAAAAAATTAGAATTAGACGAGAAATGAAAAAAAAAATCAATTTTAAATCTTAAAAAATTCTTGAGCCTTTTATGAAAATATTGATATACAGGTCTGTTATGAGAGTTACGAAAATGAAAAGAGCCAACAAAATTTATTGGGGAGCTTGTGCAAGCTAAATTTATTTTCAGGGAAAAAATAAATAAAAGTGAATTTATTTTGTTTCTGATATTTTATTTATGAAAATTGAATTTTTGATTGCCTCTAAGCTTCAGATTTAATTCAAATATCACAATTTTAACACCATACGGCTTCGGAAGGAGGTTCACTGGGATTTTCCACATTATAGGTAGCACTAATGAACGAACGATCTTTAACGAATTGAGATTGAACATTTTATAATGGCTAACAATATGGTTTGGCATTTTGAGTTTATATTAGCTATAGGGAACAGTACGGGTGGTCACCCACGGAAAAGCTGACAATTATTCCTTTAAGAGTAAAGGTATTGTAGCATTTTATCATAGTTGAGGATATGATAGCCGATCACAATGAGGCGAGGGTCGGTAAAGTGCCCGGTTAGGAACGTTGCCGGTTCGATTCCAGCATGAGTGAGCTAATATTCATTTCGCGGTTGTCCCGATCTTGACACTCCTACTCTGGTTAATACGAGGCGGCGACCTAAAGGTGGCAAAAAAACCGTCAGGGATTGGCAAAAAGGACCACAAGATTCACTTGCCGGACTAGTTACCCCACCATTACCAGTACCAACACCAATAACCTTATCGTCTATGTACATATTTTTTATTTTGTACCTAGCAACCTTAAATTGCATAAATAATGTCTATTCCATTTCATCAGGGTAACACTCATGAAAATGAATTAAAATACTGGTCATGTTATTCTGGTTTTCAAACTTTTCTTGGAAAACACTCTGCTGTTAACTACAAACAAAATGACTACATTTTATCAACGAACAAAGATTTCCATAAGTCCCTTTCAAACCCAGATAACACTCCTGAGGTAACACTCATGACCGATTTTTAGGACAGTACTAAAACTTGATAAATTGGCATTGTAACAATAATCTTTATGGTATATCTTGCATTACTCTATTTTACTAGTTTTTATAATAGCATATTATTACAATAATAATCCTTAACTAAATTTATTTATTTATACAGAAGTAATTAAAGATGTTACAGCCTGGCTAAGGACAGGAAAAAAGCATATCTTCAACAAGATATTTTTTTTTTCTAATGTTGAGCTTGAATGTTAAAATGTACTTATTCAGTACCAATTTCTTATAATTACTTTTTATCTGTATAATTTAAAATCATTTCTAAAGGGACGTGGAAAAAGTTAAAAATAAAGTGAAACCTATGGACTACAATGTTGCATAAATTTTGAAAACTATCTTGTTAATAAATTGTATTAATATTGATAATTAAAATAGTCAGCTATGTTGTGTAGTAGTATATAGCTATGCGGCTAGTTGTGTTATTAATTTAATTTCACACTCCACAATTCATGGAGCCGTGAATGAAGTAGAGAACAATGATCCAATACAATGACACATGGCGGACTGGGACGGGAAACTGTTACAAGTTAATTCTACCTGTGCAGGATGGCTGGTCGGATTGTTTGGGCCTACGCCCTGGTGATATGTGGCTACCAGCTATTGTACCCGGCTCAGTGGTTGTTAGCTACAGCGCTGCCTACGGGTATCACAGCGGATAATGAGACCGTATACGACAGCCCCCAGGGGAATGCTACTAGCATCACTGCAGGAGGTAAGTATTGTCCACAACAATACAGATTCTAACATAGGCTATATAGATAATTAATTTACTATTATAATGAAATTATATTTAAAAAAAAAACAATTTTGGGCATTGCGTCAATATCATTGTTTATTTAGAAATTCTATTAGTATTAGAAAACTCAATTACTAATGTAATTTATGGCTTAATTTTCAACTAACATAATTTAAAATTAATATTGAGTATAAAAAAAAAATAAAAAAATATGAGCAGCAGAGTTCTGTCACTAAGGCATTATTTTTGTCTATTAAATATGAAGAGTCCACGGAAGAAAGGGGTAACCATTTTTTTTTAAATCAGAATTTTGAAATTGTAACTTTTTTTTCGAATCATCAGAACGTTCATATCGTTCAGTAGAATAAGATGGTAAAGAGAAACATCCGAAAATGTCGATAGTTGGTGTATTAGAATTGTTTGAAGATATCCATAGACCCATGAAAGACAACTTCAAAACTTGAATATCTCGAAATGAATTACTGATGGCTCCCGTCCTTTCTTCCGTGTGCACTGAATATTTAAGAACTAATATATAAAATTAATAATATAGCAATGGCGGGGATGGGAAAAATAGTTGATACTCCCAAAAGGTACTTCTCTAACACCAACACAACCGCGAAAAAATATTTGGAAATGCTGACATTTTGACTGATATTCATCCTATTATTCTACCTATAAAACAATCATACAAACCGAATTTCAGCTCAATTGGTCGACAGGGTGGCCGCTGGAAGATCCCCAAATGTAGTGGGAAAAAAATATATATATATTTTTTTCGGTTGGCTCTACAGAACTTCTAGATCTTCGGCCGCCTGAACCAGCCTTCTCCACATCTTCCTACTAGGGCCACTCTTGTCCAGTTTGCTGCAAGCAGCTCTGTCGCATCTGTCGCTGTTCTTATTATCCTGTTTGTCTTTGTCCTGGCGGTGGTGTATTTTTCCAAGTGTAGCTTTTGCTAGGCTGATCAGCTTTTCATTTTTCTTCTTTCCTCCAACGCCTTTTCACATGTTTTTGTGAACCACTTCTTGGCTTTTCGTTTCTCCTGAATGCCTATACTTCCATATCTGGTCTCTAATGCCTCTCAGTGTTGATCAGCCGAGAGGTCCTCTAAACCCAAGGGTTGGAATTTAGCTTGTACTTCGGAGTTTTTCAAATTACGAACTTTATACAATATATATATATATATATATATATATATATATATATATATATATATATATATATATAAAAGACGTGCAAGATCGAAACCCCCAAAGCCGTGTCTTAGAGATCATGAAACGGATTTAAAATTTACCAAAAATCCCTTCCGATGGCCTTTGATAAATGTTCGGGGAAAAACGACAAAAATAGTATATTATATAAGTTAAAACTATAAATAAAGCATCAATTCAGTAGAGGTGGAACAATCAACATCCAGACTTCAAATCCAGAATCCTTACTATTCGTTTTTCAGAAAAGAACAGGTTTTAATTTTCCGTCTCAGAACTAATCGGCTTAACTCGCATCTCCACAAAAAATGTAAAATTGGTCCAACTCCTTTGTGTGAATGTGGAAGAGGGGAACAGACTACAGAGCATATTCTACAGTCATGCATCCTTAAGGAGGAGCAACGAAGGCAGAGGTGGCCTCAACTGACTTGGTGACCAAGCTGTACGCCGACCAGGAGGATCTCAGGAGTACCGCCGACTTTATTCTGTCATTCCCTGACTTAGCCATTTTAATGGCAAGATAGAAGAAGAATAATATATAGAGTTAACTATCAAATCATTTATAAAAAAACAACATGGTTCATTCTAGTCAATTCTCAGCAAATTAAAAGCTATGTTCATCTATAAAAATCAATGTTCACCTTGTTAATTTACACCTTAGTCTATCCAAATTTAATATCATTGGAATCATCAAAACTGATTTGTCCCATTAAATGATCAGACAAACAAAATGTTTAATTAATTATAAATATTATTTAAATTTTAAATATAAGAAGAAAACAGGAGAACAGTAAAAACCAATATCTATGCAAATTGCAGTAAACAGAAGAGCAGGACAGATTTTTAATTGGCTAACAATAAACAGGCGACTTTACATCATTTTCCTACAAAATTCTTTATTATTAATACCAGTATATAATTATGTATTGATCACCACCAACTCAATTAGAAATTACTTTATTCAAATTATGCCAGAAAAGAGCATTAGAATCAGGACTAAAGATCGACATTGTTCTTGTGAATGCAAAGACAATAGATCATAATGTATTTGACTGAATGTTCATTAGCGCATATTAATAAAAACATGATATACTTTTACAGATATCTGGGAGATAACCGAAACCGCTGAAAACAAAACCGACGGAGATCCTGACGGGCTTCTCTTCAGAGGCGGATGGACTTCCATGAATCAAAACTCAAAATTATACTTGGAGACTGATGAAGGGTGGCTCAACAGTGGACTTATTGCCAACGACGCTTCCATACCTTACAGAGCCGTCGGTGTGTCAACCCGATTCGGGAACAGCTCAGAGGGTAACTTTGTATTTCCTGAATAAGGTGTGAGGTATTTTATTTTTTAAACACTTTTTATGTTTTATGCTACTAGCTATTTACTTTGTATATATGATTTATTTTCTAATGAAATGATAAACGAATTCTGTTTAACATGGTTAAACGCTAAATGCCACTGATACCTGTGAGCGAGGGTCTATTCATACATTCCTGAACAACACCTTGTCAATACCTGAACTGACAAGACCTTTCAATCTCCTCATGACTATTTTTTAGGGTCAGAGCACCAATGAATAATGAACCAATGTTCCGTATAAAGGGCAAAATTATTAATTTTGTTTAGCAGAAATACTACTACTGCTAATTTCGACTAACACTCAAAAGCGACGGTAACTATAAACAGACTAAAATATAATATAAAATGGTATAATTGAGTGTAAAAAGAAGTATCTTAAAAAAAAAAAATCGGCTTTATTTCCAAAAGTACATTGAAAATAGTTGACACCCGCATGATGGTATAGAAGGATCAATCTAATTAGGGATTGATAAATTATTTGCCACTTCTATAATTTTATACTGTTGTTATTTAGAGCCGTAAAAAGGTAAGCTGTTAACAATAATCTTAAAATGGTACATTATATGAAAAGAAATGAGATCAACAAGCCCAAAATGAATTGGGATATATCGTTAAACAGTTTAGACCATCCTACGCCTAAGAATGATAGGATCAATTACATTGAAAATAGTTTTATAACAGTGGTTTTAAAAAAATAAATCTTCTGAATTTCGTCTGCTATTGACGTCCCTGCAAATTTTCCGTTTCTCGTAGATTGGCAATTATTTCTTGCCTGATCCCTCTCCCCCCCCCCCCTTTAAATCATCCAGAGAACGAGTTCGGTATTTAAACACATTTTCCTTGAGATATCCCCACTGAGACCAACTACAAATAATAATTATAATTATAAATAATAATTATAAATTATAAAAAAATAAACTGGTGACCGTGCCATGATGTGGGGTGGCCGTTGACATTCCTAGTCATCCCTCAAAGAGATCAATTTGTCACTCAAAAACGGAACGTCAAGATGATGAACATCAAGATGTGAGCCGTGTAATCACACTTTCTCTGCATCGATTTCATCCAATTTAGGATAGTCTCCAACATGTGCACGTAAAGGTCGGATTTCATAGTTACACCTCTCTCCTCCTGTATGGTAACACCGCAGTCACCAAAAAACACCTTGAGTTCCCATACGTCACTCGAAAGGTGATGGAAACGTCTTGGACAATGTGGAGTCGATAATGGCCAACATGTGAGTTTTTAAACCCATTGAAGTACAACTATTTTCAATGTACATTTTAAAAATAACACATTTTTTTTTCCATAGCGATTCAAAATTTGTCAGATATTATTACCCCACTCTGTATTTCCTTAATTAATACTTTATATTTGCATAAAACTGTTAAAAATATTTTCGACGTTAATATTTTATTATTATAGGGAGATGGGACTTCTCCATGAGTGTTAATTCGGATCGGAAGCTAGTATTAACACTAAACAAGGAATAACTTTAAAAAAAAAATAAATAACAACCGGTCCAGTTACAAAGCTAATAACTTAGCAAAAAAAGTAAGCAGCTAAAACAAATAGCAGTCAACAAAAGACATAATGCTAACCAACAGTGTAGCAAGCTCATCAAATTTATCAAATCCAGTTGTCAGTCATATTAAACAGTTTAACACACTCAAGTGTCTTAAAATATCAACTCATTTATATCAAACTTGGAATTAAAGTAGCCCGCCTTGCCATTGTTTATATATATATATATATATATATGAATCCGCACAAATAAAATAATCTACCCTTATTTAAGGTTCTGAAAAATACCTAAAAAATAGTCAAGACATAGATCGTATGATAACGCTGAGATAGATCTTGTCAGTTTGGATAATGATGCGACCGGTGGAAGCAGTTATGAAGATGTCGAGCTTACCGGTTCATTAAACCTTACTATAAAAGCTAATGAGCCAGATGAGTCTAACAGTTCAAAATTATCTCATGTTTCAGAATGGAAAAAGCTGTTGGTGAAACCAGACGCTTACGACCATCACAAGCAAGGTCGAGTTTCAAAGGTACAGTTTAACGAAAGGCGGGATATTCCATTTCAGTTTCATTGGCAACTGAAGCCCAAAAGATTCTTCAACAGAACCAAGACTCCTTGACGTCAATGGAATTCTTACTATATTCATCAAAAATTATATAAAAAAGATATTTCTCTTTTGATTTTAAGAAAGTCTACGTGTGCAAAAAAAAAAAAAATAAATAAATAAAAAAAGAACTTTCATAGACTTAATTTTATTTTTTATGAAGATTATGTGTATGAAAAAAGAGAGTATATAAATATATATAAAACTTTCATATTTTAACAAAAATTATATAAATATGTAGCCTACTTTCAATAAAACGCCATCTATGTACTTCAACTAAGTATTATTTATACAAAATAATTGTTGAATTTATTTTACGATGCATCAATACGATGCAAAAGGTTTGAAAGAGGTAAATGATTAAATACATTTTTAATTATTTATTTATTCACATCATATATAGAGAAAAAAAAGAAAAATAGATAAAAATAAAGAAAAGAAAAAAATAAATATAAAAATGTGTTAAATTATATATATATATATATATATATATATATATATATATATATATATATATATATATATATATATATATATATATATATATATATATATATATACATCAAAAAGATAATTAAACGTTAATTAAATTAAATAATAATAAATATTAATAAATTAAATGTTAATAATTGATAATTAAATGTTAATAAATTAAACAATAACAATATAAATAAGCAACCAAGATAAACAAAATTAAAGTTAAGTAATAATAAAATAAATCAACTTGAACACTTTGACCCTGTGTAGAATACATAAACCTTATTAGTGACAACAAATCTGATATGGTGAGCTCATAACTGTGATGTAAATTTCAAATTAAATGGCATGGTTATCGCTTCAGGAAACATATAAATTTAAAAATATCTGAAAAATGTCGGTGACATAGAAAAGTTAAATGAATGGTTTCGATCATGTAAAATTTAAAATATATTAAACTTACACTACAGATTTAATGACCAAATAGTTAATTAATATTCTAATGAAAAGCAGATTTAAATTTACCTTGACATCCTAAAAGATCAACCACTTACCTGAAAAAAAAGAAAAAATTAAGTTATTATGATATTTTAATTTCATATAATATAACAGGTATAGTAAAATTCAAGTAAGTATTGTACTTGATATTGTCTGCATATAACTAAAACTGAACAAACCATTAATTTTAATGTTTTATATAAATAATCATGAAAATGTAAAGCAAGAATGACAACAAAGTAATTGCTATTAGGTTCTAAACTTGTAGCAACAATATTATTAATATATAATATTTACACATTCTAAATATTATAGATTAACAATATATTGATAATATGCAACCATGTAAACCCTATATTTCGAAACAGTAAAATTATATTTCATCAGTTTCAGTTGTATGCGGACGAAGTATGTCTAAATTTTAGGGGAAAGAGAGGATATAGAATAATGTTAATTATGATATATACATAGAATTAACATTGAGGATTTTTTTTGTGTATACAACTGAGTAGAGTGAAAATGGGGGAGCTGGGACACTTCTAAGAGCAGCCAATCAGAAGCCAGCATTTGGTCACGTGACCTATGGCGGGAAATTTGAATTTGAATTTTCAGCTCGACCTAACCTTAACTGCCACGTGGTCTTGCCTCGACCCTACCTTAACCACCACGTGGTCTTACTTCGACCAAACCTTAACTATTAGGCCACGCCCCTTTTTAGTCACGTGACCCTCATGCTCCGCACCTTTTAGTCACGTGATCCTGTCACGTGACCCGCAGCGCATCCTGGTCTACGCTCCGCCCGCATATTTTAATCATGTGATCTAGTCACGTGACCCGCGGAACCTCCTGGTCTATCATCCGCCCGCATATTTTAGTCACGTGATCTAGTCACGTGACCCATGGAACCTCCTGACCTATGCTCCGCCCATACGATTTACCCCCTCCACCCATTGAAGGATCAGGTACCTACCTTATAGAGCATGAGTGTACCCAGCCGCCATTTTGTTTTTCTTACGCCGCCATTTTGTTTTTCTACTGTTTGAGAGACTTGAGGTTTTGTTGAAGGGTCAGGTACCCATCTTATAGAGCATGAGTGTACCCGACCGCCATTTTGTTTTTCTTATGCCGCCATTTTGTTTTTCTACCGTTTGAGAGACTTGAGGTTTTGTTGAAGGGTCAGGTACCCATCTTATAGAGCATGAGTGTACCCGACCGCCATTTTGTTTTTCTTATGCCGCCATTTTGTTTTTCTACCGTTTGAGAGACTTGAGGTTTTGTTGAACGGTCAGGTACCCATCATATAGAGCATGAGTGTACCCGGCCGCCATTTTGTTTTTCTACTGTTTGAGAGACTTGAGGTTTTGTTGAAGGGTCAGATACCCACTTTATAGTATGTAACCTCCCCAACGGTTATATAATCATAAACTATACGAGGAAGGGTCAGGTACCCACTTTATAGTATGTAACCTCCCCAACGGTTATATAATCATAACCTATACGATGAACGGTCAGGTACCCACTTTATAGTATGTAACCTCCCCAACGGTTATATAATCATAACCTATACGAGGAAGGGTCAGGTACCCACTTTATAGTATGTAACCTCCCCAACGGTTATATAATCATAACCTATATGAGGAAGGGTCAGGTACCCACTTTATAGTATGTAACCTCCCCAACGGTTATATAATCATAACCTATACGATGAACGTTCAGGTATCCACTTTATAGGCTGTAACCTCTCCTACGGTTATATAATCATAACCTATACGATGAAGGGTCAGGTATCCACTTTATAGTATGTAACCTCCCATACGGTTATATAATCATAACCTATATGATGAAGGGTTAGGTACCCTCTTTATACTCTGTAACCTTCTCAATGTTTACATAACCTTTACAATATTTAACTTTACTAACATGTAAACAGGTTGGATCATGTATAGACAAGTTGGATGATGCCTAGGTGAAATACAAAGATGGACTTTGAACTGTTTATCTCTAAAACAAAAATAAATAGTAGGGCTTTTCAATCCTATAACAATTGTTGGACTTTGAACTGTTCATCTCTAACATATAAATAAATAGTAGAGTTGCTTAATCCTATAACTGCTTTTGGACTTTGCACTCTTAATCTCCAACCATTCTTATCTCGCTGAAACATAAACAAAACAACTTTTCAATGTACTACGTATTTTTAATAGTTGATAGTATAAATAATAGTCTTAAAAGGATTAACTTGTCAATGTTCTACGTATTTTTATTCTCCGATAGTTAAATAATTGTCTTAAAAGGATTAACTTTTAATCCATTAAGTTCCTATCGAACTTTTAATCTCTAAAATATATTAACAAATCGAAACGATGGTATCACCTTTTAGTTAATCCTTCCGCTAAAAAGTAAACAAATTTAGCTGTCGCAATAATGCTCTATCTCTTAATCCTTCCTTTAAAAGTAAACAATGGACTTTGAACTGTTAATCCTCTATCATTACTCATCTCGCTGAAACATAAACAAAACAACTTTTTAATCTTATATGTATTTTTATTCTCTAGTATAAACTATTAAAACGCCGTAAAAGAATTAAATATTAAATCCTTAAAGTTTTTTATCATTAACAAACAATGATAAAGAGCCTTTTAATCATTTCATAATATCTGGATAGATGACGTCATTATTATCAGCTAAATTTTTGTACCTTTTTCAGTTCTCAATGTTTACATTTTATGCAATTTTTCCAAATTTTTACCTTTACCTATCCATTTCTTTTTTAAATTTTCTATAACCTCCTCAATGTTTATACATTTTCTGTCCGCTAGGGCTTAGCACCTTACTCCAGTAGGGGATTTTCCTGGCTAGTTTACATAATGTTCTCAATGTCTATGATTTATGCAACCTTCCCAATGTTTACGTTTACCCACCTATTTGTTTACGTTTTCTTTAACCTTCCAAATATTTAAATTTTATGTAAATATAGTCTTCCCAACTGATTTTTTGCCTTTCCTAAATTGTTTTTCCCCTTTTCTGAACTTGATTTAATTATAATTAACTACCCTGGTTCCTAATTGCACTCGTATCAGACCTTGCGATATCATCGGCTCCTTTCGGCTACTCTCGGATACCCTCGGAGCAGAGCGGCCGGGGGCCCCGATCATTGTCCTCGGTGACGCTCGTTCGTCCTCGTTTTTCCTCGGGCTCCCACCTCGATCTCCCTAATCTGCCTTAGGATGCTCCCGATTCGAGAATAACCGAACTCCTCCGGCCTCATATGATCATCCAGAATCACTAGAAAAAATTTGAAAAAATCTCCTCTTCTCACCTGGACTTCTTCTCCTACGGTTCCAACCATTCATTTTACTCAGAACGTAGAGGTCTCTCGTCTGCGTACCCCTTGATCAACTCTAAATATTTACATTTTTCATAACTTGAAGTCCCATAATTTTAGTGGTTTTTAGTAATTTTAGCGGTTTTTATTGATTTTAGTCATTTCTTATCAGCTTCTAATGGCAAAATACACTCCGGCAATAATATTATGCTTAATGTTTGACCGAATCCATCATTTTCTTTTACATTATTGATAATATCCTTTGAGTAGGTCTTTTACTGCTTAGACTTCGATCTCTAATTTTTAACATAGCTTTATATTTTTAGTATATTTTAACCAATTTTAGATATTATTTTTTATTTTTATAATTGATTTTGCCTGTTACTTTATTGATTTTAGCCAATTTTTAATGATTTTAGAAATAAAAAAAACAATATTTTATTAGCTAATATTTGTATATAATACTGTTTTGAGATGATGTATTATCTGTCGTTGATATTATTTGAGAATGCTGATGTAAGATGTGCTATATTTGGTCCCCATTTGTATGATATTATGTTGTTTGTTTGTTTTGTTTTTCACTCCTAATAATGACCGAATTGGCGAAACGTTGACTGATCAAATATTTTCTGCTGTTTATCAAATATTTATTCATGATTCTTCGAGAAATATACTGATAATTTAGAATTAGAATTTAAGATAATTTTGAATTCTAGAATGTTTGCCATCATCGGATGATAGATAATATTAACAGTAACTAATATGAGCGAAATCGTGGCAGTTGGAGCACAATTCTGATCACACTTTCCCCCTTTAAAATTCCAAATATTTACATTTTTCATAACTTGAAGTCCCATAATTTTAGTGGTTTTTAGTAATTTTAGCGGTTTTTATTGATTTTTAGTTATTTCTCATCAGCTTCTAACGGCAAAATACAATTCCACAATAATACCATGCTTAATGTTTGACCGAATCCATCATTTTCTTTTACATTATTGATAATATCCTTTGAGTAGGTCTTTTACTGCATAGACTTCGATCTCTAATTTTTAACATAGCTTTATATTTTTAGTATATTTTAACCAATTTTAGATATTATTTTTTTGTTTATATAATTGATTTTGCCTGTTACTTTATTGATTTTAGTCAATTTTTAATGATTTTAGAAATAAAAAAAAAATATTTTATTAGCAAATATTTGTATATAATACTGTTTTGAGATGATGTATTATCTGTAGTTGATATTATTTGAGAATGCTGATGTAAGATGTGCTATATTTGGTTCCCATTTGTATGATATTATGTTGTTTGTTTTTTTTTTTTTCACTCCTAATAATGACCGAATTGGCGAAACGTTGACTGATCAAATATTTTCTGCTGTTTATCAAATCTTTATTCATGATTCTTCCAGAAATATACTGATAATTTAGAAATATTCATATTAACCCTTCTCCAAACTCGCTTCATAATTCAAATTGTTTGATTTCTTTCATGAAATAATAACTATTTATTAGATATTTCTATATCGTCTCCGGGTCAAAATGTCTTGTTTTGTGCAGATGACTGTCAATATTAGAATGTTTAGCATTATCGGATTATAGATAATACTAAAATTAACTCATATGAGCACAATCGTGGTAGTTATAGCACAATTATGACCACACTTTTTTCCAAAAATACCAAAAGTTCGCCTATGAGGCATCACTATCAGTACTTGTTTCCTCATCGAAGTTTGTTTATCGATTAATCAACAATCAGTTCAATCAATTTTGACGAGTCCATCTTGCTTTTGCACACTAACTTTCTGTTGGACAGAAGATTATGGACTTCACCAGGATGAGAACCATTGTTAAGAGGTGTTTCATAGCACCCTAGGATTTTAAAATGAGTAGCCGATAGAGGGAAAATGCGGGAGCTGGGCCACTTTTTTGAGCAGCCAATCAGAAGCGAGAATTTGGTCACGTGACCTATGGCGGGAAATTTGAATTTGAATTTTTGCCTCGACCTAACCTTAACTGCCACGTGGTCTTGCCTCGACCCTACCTTAACCACCACGTGGTCTCACCTCGACCTAACCTTGACTATTAGGCCACGTCCCTTTTTAGTCACGTGACCCTTATGCCCCACCCCTTTTTAGTCATGTGATCCAGTCACGTGACCCGCAACGCATCCTGGTCTACGCTCCGCCCGCACATTTTAGTCACGTGATCCAGTCACCTGACCCGCGGAACCTCCTGGTCTATGATCCGCCCGCATCTTTAGTCCCGTGATCCAGTCACGTGACCCATGGAACCTCCTGACCTATGCTCCGCCCATAAGATTTACCCCCCTCCACCCATTGAAGGATCAGGTACCCACCTTATAGAGCATGAGTGTACCCGACCTCCATTTTGTTTTTCTTACACCGCCATTTTGTTTTTCTGCTGTTTGAGAGACTTGAGGTTTTGTTGAAGGGTTAGGTACCCACCTTATAGAGCATGAGTGTTCTCGGCCGCCATTTTGTTTCTCTACTGTTTGAGAGACTTGAGGTTTTGTTGTAGGGTCAGGTACCCACTTTATAGTATGTAACCTCCCCAACGGTTATATAATCATAACCTATACGAGGAAGGGTCATTGTTAATATATTTTAGAGATTAAAAGTTCGATAGGAACTTAATGGATTAAAAGTTAATTTTTTTAAGACAATTATTTAACTATCGGAGAATAAAAATACGTAGAACATTGACAAGTTAATCCTTTTAAGACTATTATTTATGCTATCAACTATTAAAAATACGTAGTACATTGAAAAGTTGTTTTGTTTATGTTTCAGCGAGATAAGAACGGTTGGAGATTAAGAGTGCAAAGTCCAAAAGCAGTTATAGGATTAAGCAACTCTACTATTTATTTATATGTTAGAGATAAATAGTTCAAAGTCCAACAATTGTTATAGGATTAAGAAGCCCTACTATTTATTTTTGTTTTAGAGATAAACAGTTCAAAGTCCATCGTTTACTTTCAGCAAATGAATTAAGAGATTTAGAATTATTCAAGTGTGACATTATCTATCCTGATATCATTAAAGTTAAATATGGTAAAGGTTATGTAACCGTTGTGAAGGTTACCTACTATAAGGTGGATCCCTGACCTTCGACAAAACAAAAAAACAAAACAAAAAAAACAATCTAGCCGTTTGAATATTATATTACACCAATACGTCTTACATGAAAATTCTGATTCCATAATGGAGGTTATAATTTCGGAACAATCTCGGATAATAGTATGATTTGGTAAAAATAAATTGCTTAATCAAATATATTATTTTTATTCCAACATTAAGAAATGCAACTATATAAGAGAAGACTAGGAGTTGTGCTCTTCGAAATATATTTTAATGCATTATATGATATTAACAAAGGGGAGGAGGAGAGAATACAACAGTTCAAGTAGAATTTATTTATTAAAGAAATAATTTATAATATAATAAGATAATAAGAAAATATGTTTTTAGCTACATAAATTGTTTAAATATAAGAAACAAAATTATTGATAATTTTTATTTAATATGAATTAAATTTATAAATATTAATCTGTAACAAATTCTTCTGACTTATCGTCATCATCTATGTCACTTTCAGGATCCGACAGAGGGCAGTAGAAGCATACTGTTGTTTCGTAATCGTGGTCTGGCAAGAAGACGCATGCTGTGTGGAAGACACGTAAGCATTTCGTACAGCTCACACGGTATCGTCCCCGGTATGAGCAAATCTCGGCATCGCAGGATGTCGAATAGTAGAGTCCTCGCATGTCCTGATCAACGATTTCTTGAAAGGCCCCAAAAAATCTCTATCGATGATCCTAGCCTTTTGCATCCTCATTTCTTGTCTTTGAATCTCTAGCTCTGCTTCTCTTACACGTTCCCTCCAAGCTCTTATTTCTTCTTCAGTTGTTGGACGTGGGCCGAGACTCGGATTGTAGCTATTAGCCGACAAAACAGGGTCGTAATTTACTAGATCAGGGTCATTAATAAAAGGGTCATAATTCATTACATCATCAGGGCCGAGAGATCTTGAATCCTGGCCATCAGGTCTTGATTCATGGTCATCAGGTGTCGAGTCATGGTCATTAGGTATCGTATCTACACTATTTCCTGAAATTTCTTCCTCCATGTTAAGATTTCTGTTAAATAATTCATCAATCTTGAATGCTATTGCAGAGATATCTAGATAGGAAATATAATTTTTCATAGGTGGACGACGGCGATCATAACACCAAAATGTTCTATGGTCGCAATCGGACAAGTCGATAAATCCAGTGAGATACAATTTTCCGCAGCTCAAACAAACCACTTTGTATTCTCCTTTCATCATACAAAGCTTGCTGGAACAGAAGATCGGAATTTCTTCTTCTGAAGATTCTTCGCTTGATTCTTCCTTCAATTGTTCAACGGACGTGTCAGTCAGTATCTTCTTTCACTTCGTTGTCGTTAATTATATCTCATAGCCTGGGTTGCACTCGAAAAATTAGAATATTATCACAATTTTAGCAGTAGTAGCAGCAAAACTTTGTTCTATCTCTGGGGTTCGCGTCGAAATGGCAGAGGCCACGAGGGCCACTGGTTCCTAGACGAGAATACTCGAATCTGATTGGCTGTCATGTTGCCCCACCAGCGATTATAGTGCCCCTACCATCCGTTATGAAGCGAGCATGAGTCGACCTGCTCTGACCAGTCATGCAATACTCAGGCAAGTCTAACAGAGTACCAATAAAATATAAATTAGAATTAGTACTAATTATGAATTAGTGTTAATTAAGGATTAATTAATATTCCTCAATATTCATCAATTAAAATTTACTGCATCATATTCGAATTCATTAATACCGACTCGTGTACTTTGAAAATATTTCAAAGCTATGAAAAGGTGCAACCTCTTTGGCCAGCGTGATACCGTCGTTTCGATTTATCGATATATTTGTAAATTTGTAAGTCCATCGATTATACAATCAGAGATTAAAAATACGTAGAACATTGAAAAGTTGTTTAAAGTTCGAGTATAAATTAATGATTAATTTATATTCATCAATTAAAATTTACTGCATCGTGTTCGTTGTTATTAATATCGACTCGTGTATTTTGAAAATATTTCAAAGCTGTGAAAAGGTATAACCTCTTTGGCCAGCGTGATACAGTCGTTTCGATTCGCCGATATATTTTAGGAATTGTGTTAGTGTTATAAACAGATGATAAATAGAGTTAGGGCAGATCATAGTGGGATCCGAGTACACACGAAGACGAGCGAGTGTCACCCACTACTTCGATGAGAGCGAACAGTCTCGTACGGCTCCGAGGACATCCGAGAGTAGCAGAAAGGACTCGAAAACATGGCGAGGACTGATTCGAGTGCAATTACGAGCCAGGTTTGTTGATTATAATTAAATCAATTGTCCAGCGTGACACAGTCGATTCGATTCGTCGATATATTTTAGGGATTAAAAGTTAATCCTTTTAAGACCATTATTTATACTATCAGATATTAAAAATACGTAGTACATTGAAAAGTTGTTTTGTTTATGTTTCAGAGAGATAAGTAAAAATAGAGTATTAAGAGCTCAAAGTCCAAAAGTTGTTATAGGAATATGGGCCCCTACTATTTATTTGTGTTTTAAGGATTATCAGTTCAAAGTTCAAAATCTATTCAAATATTAGGAAGCCCTACCATTTATTTATGTTTTAGAGATAAACAGTTCAAGGTCCATATTTGTATTTCACCTGGACATAATCCAACTTGTCTATACAAGATGCAACCTATTTACATGTTGATACAGTTACATATTGTAAAGGTTATGTAAACATTGAGAAGGTTGCACAAACACGAAAACAATGTAAAGGTTAGGTAACCTTCTCAAAGGAGTATAAAGAGGGTACCTGACCCTTCATCGTATAGGTTAAGATTATATAACCGATGGGGAGATTACATACTATAAAGTGGATACCTGACCCTTCATCGTATAGGTTATGATTATATAACCGTTGGGAAGGTTATAGACTATAAAGTGGGTACCTAATCCTTCATCGTATAGGTTATGATTATATAACCTTAGGGGAGGTTACATACTATAAAGTGGGTACCTGACCCTTCCTCGCATAGTTTATGATTATATAACCGTTGGGGAGGTTACAGACTATAAAGTGGGTATCTGACCCTTCAACAAAACCTCAAGTCTCTCAAACTGTAGAAAAACAAATTGGCGGCGTAAAAAAACAAAATGGAGGTCGGGCACACTCATGCTCTATAAGGTGGGTACCGAAATCTTCAACAAAACCTCAAGTCTCTCAAACTGTAGAAAAATAAAATGGCGGCGTAAGAAAAACAAAATGGAGGTCGGGCACACTCATGCTCTATAAGGTGGGTACCTAACTCTTCAACAAAACCTCAAGTCTCTCAAACTGTAGAAAAACAAAATGGCGGCGTAATAAAAACAAAATGGAGGTCGGGCACACTCATGCTCTATAAGGTGGATACCTAACCCTTCAACAAAACCTCAAGTCTCTCAAAAAGTAGAAAAACAAAATGGTGGCGTAAGAAAAACAAAATGGAGGTCGGGCACACTCATGCTCTATAAGGTGGGTACCAGACCCTTCAATTGGTGGAGGGGATAAACCTGGTGGTTAAGCGTGGATGCTGAACACGTCATTGTAAACAAAATGGCGGCTTAGGGTGGGGGTAATCAGGGCGGAGCATATACCGGAGGGTTCAAAGGGTCACGTGACTGGATCACGTGACTAAAATATGCGGGCGGAGCGTAGACCAGGAGGTTCCGCGGGTCACGTGACTAGATCACGTGACTAAAAGCGGCGGGGCATAAGGGTCACGTGACAGAAAAGGCGCGTGGCCTAATAGTTAAGGTTATGTCGAGGTGAGACCACGTGGTGGTTAAGGTAGGGTCAAGGTAAGACCACGTGGCAGTTAAGGTTAGGTCGAGCTGAAAATTCAAATTCAAATTTCCCGCCATAGGTCACGTGACCAAATGCTGGCTTCTGATTGGCTGCTCAAAAAAGTGGCCCAGTTCCCCCATTTTCCCTCTACTCAACTGGTTTTAAAACATAGCAAAGGCGGAAATCTGCATTATTTCTGCATCAACCAAATATCATTAAACATGTATTTAAATTAGTAAAAAAAAAGTACATTTATATGATAAAGAATGAAAATACTGTTTTAAAATCTGTCAGTGATCGTGTACAATAAAGCATGCCCATTCATTTTTTTGTTTGCCTGATAATAAAAAAAAATTCGGCCACGGGTTAAGTTAGGTTGTCACAAATGTTTCTATTTCTATTTTTTCTATATTTTCTTTTTAAAAAATTTAATTTTAATACAGTAAATAGGCGCTCAGAGCACAAGCTATTCTTCCCTATTTTTTTCTAGTAATGATATCCTGATCAAATGCTTTATCAAATACCGATTTACCTTCCTCAGCACATATTTCTTTGACAGCTTCGTTTCACGAGGCAGGAGGATAAGACGGTCACTCAATTGAAGTCTTTAAGGATGCGGCTGTGGAGCCGATTAACAAATTCCAGGCCATTCAGTAGAGAGAAACACTTTATTATCAAAGAAGTATTGTCCAACTGCATTGGGTTGCTATAAACACAGCATACTAATATCATCGTATTGGCAATTTGTACAACATATAAATATAATAATTAAGACATTCATAATATATAATAAGAGTATATATACATACATACATATATATATATATATATATATATATATATATATATATATATATATATATATATAAATATATAAATATATATATATATATATATATATATATATATATATATATATATATATACATATATATATATATAATATATATATATATATATATATATATATATATATATATATATATATATATATATATATATATGTATATATGTATATATATATATATATATATATATATATATATATATATATATATATATATATATATACACACGTTTGTTTTTTTTCTAGCGGTTTTCATACAATTTTCTTCTAAATATTAACACTTATAAACCTATTACATCACTATTTAATTTATTAAAAGATATAATTTAAAAACTCTCTAATCTATAAAAAATGTATGCTTATAGTAAATGAATAAAATTTGGACATTAAGAATAAAATATAATTAAAACCTAACATTCAGTAAATATTTACAAACATAGAAAAAAACATATATACATGTCCAACCACTTAACAACCTTTCATGACCCTTGCACTTCATTGGATACCATGCATGTGGTGGTGGATGATTCCCAGGGAGTCAAAAACTAAAAAGCAGGGATCAATGATGCAAAAGGTGAGGTAGACAATTTTATTTCTTTAACTTGTAAATATGGGGGTAAACCTGTAAACGACAAAAATGCTAACATGGATGACCTTGGATGACCTCGAAACTTTTGGAGGTCAGAATTTTAGGATTTTTTTTCGGTTTTTCGTCCATACTTCCCTAACGATGAATTCAATCGAAAAATATGTAGTATAATAAAATAAAGAGCATAGAATTCTACGTTGAATGAGTACTAAAATGTAATAATTCGATTAAGTGCTGTCGAAAACCAAGGCCAAAAAACGTCTATTTTTCCAACTTTATCAAGAGCTGAGACAGAGTACTATATATAATTCTGTACCTTGGAAATGTGTACTCTAAGAGAAAAACTCATAGGATAAAAGTTGTTGAACACCAAATTCTGCGTCTACTGAGAACCAAAATTTTTAAATTCTCGAAATAAGCAATCTCTCGATACCTGGCAAACGGAGTATGAGCCCAGTAGAAATATTTTGTATTGCAAAAGATGGATTAATTATGATTTTCAATTATATTGCCCTCTCGTGAAACATCCATGATTTCGACTTCCTTCATTTGCGTTTCTCGCCATCTTGAAAAAGTACTTTTATTCAGTTATTCCTCAGTAGCTCGCTTCCAGTGCATTTAAGGTAAAAAATTAATATTACTAAATTTAAAGAAAGCTAAATTTCCTGTAAGAACCCGAACATCAAAATTACTCCAAAGACCATATTGCATCATACAATCCAGAGGACTGGCTATTCAGAGAACAACCGTTTATGTGATGAAACTATGCCAGAGAAATGACGAGGATTTGAAGATTGGCCGTACACTTTGGACGGAAGAGGTCACATAAACTAAAAAATACTCTTTAAAGTGTATGTAGCTTTTCTAAAAAATGTATACAAAATCATTCATTCATTGGGTTATAACTGGAATTTTTTTTAGAACAAAATATATTGAAGAATAAAAACAGAAGAACACCCAAAAATCACTGGTCGTAAGTAGTCTGGTGAAAAAATATTTTTTCATTTGTAATATTTGGGAAATTAAGATAAAATAAAGAAACTGTAAAAATAATTTTGAGTTTTCGCGACATTGGGCAGAAATGGGTAAATATATATATTACGAATATGATATGACTTGAATATATCGACGTCGTTTTTTAAAAAAGGCGAAAATGCCATTTAGCACACTTAACGTCAAACACACGAAACCAAGTTTACCCAAACAACAACATATTCCATAATAAGCAGAAACCTCAATTCCAAATTTTTTGCGCTTAAGCCTTTTTAAAAAACGACTTCGATATCATATGACAAGCAACAATGTAGGTTTTTAAAATATCATCGAAACCAACAGAAAAATATAAACAGTATATTAAATAATTCTCTATACTATGCTTAACGACGATGAACGATCCGAATATATCTTACGATCATATTCTGCTTGCAATATCTGAACGACGCTGTACCAAGACAGCGGTTCTACCGTGCAAGGAGAAAGGATGTGCCCGGGCACCACTACGACCATCTCTCCCACTTCTTCTTCACTGAGATAGGTGACAAGATGAACGACATCAGTCCACGGATTCCAAAAGGCGACATCTGGTAGGTTCGATCTGAAAATTTTCAAAGAAAATGGTGGGACTGTGTTCTTTAATTCGATGTTGCGCTCTACGTTGTGATAGACATTGTCGATCCATTGGTCAACTTTAAAATATGGTCGTAATTCACGAACAATTTTTCGTGATATCCTATTAACGCAGTTGCTGTTACTCAGACCGAATATGATACAATTTTCTGATTTCCTGAGTTTTATGTAGTTCATAAGAGCAAAGTTGAATATTACGGGCATATCCTCCTCGCCATTGTAGACGTCCAATGTCAAGTTTAATGATTGTTCTTCCAGGATGACGTTGAACCTGAGGATGAAATCGAAAGGCCAGTAATTTTCCGTCATCACGGTGTCAGACTTGAGGGAGAAGACAGCCCTGACGTCACCGTCTCTGATCACCGTCGGCTGCTCATCAACTGACCATTTGGCAGTCCTTGCGAAACCGTTGCTGGGCATAAAGATGTTGTCGAACCCGTATTGAGTGTAAATGATTGATATTCCTCCTCTTATTGGGAAAGAGCAGTCGAATCGCGATTCTGCACTGACGAACAGTTGTTCTATATTAAACACTTTCCAAGAGACGATGGTAGCACCATGAAGATTCACATTGCATGTTGTACTATTCCCTCTGTTCAAAACCACGACTTCGGTCTTTTCCATATTTAAAAAAATTATACTAAGTTTCTAGTATTACTACACTAATTAAATAACGACTTAAATTAAAACATATGCACAACATATAGTTTGAGAATTACTAATTATTGATAAATATAAAGCTTTTTTTTCTGTTTTTACTTCATTGTATGCATTAAAGGAAGTATTGTAATCGCGAAAATTTTCGGTTTTCAGGTTTCGGAGCATGGGTTCAATGCTCACTCTGTACCACTTGCACTTTTCGGATAATTGGTTATCCCATTGCCTAACCTTATAATATAATTAAAGGTATTAAATATTAATAATAGTATTAAACGTTAAAGTACTCATACAAAATACAAACCGTTTTAAAAAATATTATTCAGCAAACAGAACACAATATATTGCAATAAATTTGCTTAAGAAAATAAAGTTTAAAAATTTTGAATTAATTTTTATCAATTTCACATAATAATAAGAAACAGAAAATAAACCAAAAATTCTTCAAATTAAGATTTAATAACAATTTTAAAAAATTGTTATATCTCATTCAAGGTGTTAAAGTGTTGGACAATCGGTGGTGATGGAGATTCCAATGTTCTCTTTTTTATGTTAGTGTTGTCGACTGGTTTGGAGGTCAGGAGCATTGAGGTGGATATGTGAATTAATTTGTCTATTACTGCATTGTTCAATGGAATTAGGTTAAAGTTCGTCATATTAAACTATTTATGGTAATTATTGGGATCTCACGCTGCTTTATCAAAGGGGGCGTGGCTCACATTGTTGACATTGAGGTTACGTCCCCACCACCTTCTCCACCACCTTCCCCTACACATTCGTCACTGTTTTTCGAATAGTTCACTTCTTCCTGCTAAATATTTACCGAAATATACATAATTTTACGTTTCCCTCTCACGATAATCACGACTGTCTCTGCTTTTTCAAAAAATTAATCACAATAATTACCAACTAGGAATTTAATTCAAATAATAATGTTTACATCGAAGAAACGAATGAAAGTTATATACAGTAAACACAGAAATGAACACATTTTTATTATTATTAACAATAACAAAGTTAAAATAAATAAAATTTTATGTTCTCCATCGCGTTAATCACGATACTCTGTACTTTTCTAGATTATCAATCACGCTTACTGCTAATAAGAAAAATTACGAAGCTAGGAATTTAATTGATTAAATTCATTATAAATTAATTAATTGAGTAGGGCTTTAATAAATAAATTGGTAGTTGGTAATTTTTGATCCTACAATTGAATTAAAATTTTTAATAAATATTAATCGGTCTTGCAACTGGATGATTTTTCTATTATTTTATACTCATGCTATAGTTCATAATGGTGTGTTACCACAAAACTGAAGTTACCTAAAAACAAAACTCCTTATTATTATTAATTGATCAGTGATCATCTAAATCCTCAAAAAAATGGTGGGGGTAACTGGTGACGTGAGGATGCATAACCTTACATAGGCCAGGCCCCCTTTCTTATCAGCAGCGTGAGATCCCAATAATTACCCTATTTCGTATATCGTTTTTTTTTTTTTTCATTTCTCGAGAAATAACCCATACTAGAAGAAGAATTATAGAAAGTTACTTAATCATACTTAAATCTCGATACAACCTCGTGATAGCATATTAATACTAATTATGATCGGCGAGTGGTCGAAATTCGACCAGAAATACAATATTATATCAGTTTTGTGATATATTTATACAATTAAAATAAGCAGAAAACGTTTTGTTCTACTATTGTTTGAATGTAAATTGGAATTTAAATATCGAAATTAATTAAAGTTCAAAATAGACAAACAGTAAACAGGTTCAAAAGATAATAGGTGCACAGAAAGACACAGACTGGCCAATGGCAAAAAATACCTTCTTTTGGACTCTTAACTTGGGCCGATTACCAATTCAGCAAAACTTAGATTAACCGTTGCTCGTTTATCCGCCAGTTTATGTTAACTGTGAGTAATATAAAACGCAAAAAAAAAAAAAAAAAAAAAAAAGGTGATTTTAACTCATAGCGTGATGATTTCAAAGGAAAATATAACAGTAGTTCTCTATTTTTTTTTGAGTAATTGAATAACAATTGACTCATATACAATTAGATAAATATAATTCGAGAAAGTCAAATTATTTTTTAAAAAAGACAAATACATAAAAAAATAAGTTAATTACATACATACATTCGTAGATTATTATTCAGTTCGAAAGGAAGAGAAGGGACAAGAATGAGAAAATAAAGTTCTAAGAAAATAATAAACTAATAAATTTTAAGGAGCCATAGTAGACTGAGAAGATATGGATATAACTTAATTCACAAATTTTAAACTATTTTTTTATGAGTGAAAATTATTGATTATATAGTGATCCGCTTGGATCCGATTATAGCATAAGGCATATTTCGAATGGTATTTCTGCAATAGGTCAAATAGACGGTGACAGCTAATCGAAGTATTACTGTACTTTCCTAACCTAGTTGAGGTAGGAACATATAATGTTCAATGCGCTATATCATTTCCAATAATGGTCTGATTTCGATGATTTATTTATTATTTGTAGGGAATTTGATTATCTTTCAAATGAGGATTTGTATAATCGAAAAAAAATATACCCTTTTCGAATTATGCGCAAATAAAATATTATTTCCTTCATAACTTTTGTCCTCCTTTTTCTCGGGGATGTATAATGTATTTAGATATTAAAAGGGGTTTAAGGAGATGACTTGAGGCAAGTTTCATCAAAATCTTCCGAACCGTTTTGGCGCCTCCCTCCTTGGAAGAAATGTTTTTTCTGTTATTGCGCAGCCGCTGTAGCGAACATGGTGCTCCATTTGGTGCACTCAACGGATCCTAACCCTAAAAAACAAAAAGTAAAGTAACAAAATCATTCCACTTGTTCAAGAGATAATCACGGAAAAGCCAGAAACAAAGAAACTGAGATTTGCCTGCCTTTACGTTAAAATATGTGAACAATTTTCATATCGTGCACATCTATACGACCTATCCAATGATATATCTAATTCCCCCCTACTGTGCATACAGACGGATTAATCGTTACGACAAAAAAAACTACTAGCATATTAAACCATTTCTGCCCAATGGATGAAAAACTTTAAATATTTTTGTTTTTCTATTGAAAACAAGTTACCGGTGCCCTAAATGATGTATGATAATTTATTATTTCATTACAAGTGATCCAGGTACCTAGACATAAAGCGTGTTGTGCTTTCGCTACTTTAGACGGACAGGTCACATAAACTAAAAAATACTCTTTAAAGTGTATGTAGCTTTTCTAAAAAATGTATACAAAATCATTCAATCATTGGATTATAACTGGACATTTTTTTAGGACACGATATATGTAAAGGAACTCATACTCTATAAAGAACATTAGAAAAAATTTCAGAACACCCAAAAATCATAGATAGTAAGTACTCTGGTGAAAAAATATTTTTCCATCTGTAATAGATGGGAAATTAAGATTTAAAAAATCTGGTGCGGTGCGCGCATCACACAACTTTCCCTTACCGTCCTATAATAATTATCTTTTTAATATAATTTTAAAAAGCTCACATAAACAATCCTTGAAATAAACTCAGCAGCATTCATTCACTTCTTCACATCTTCTCTCACTTCAATACAATAAAACAGTTTTTAAACAATTTTAGTACGACAATTCTGTACACTACCTATATATTTTAATTCCATCATGTTGCAAATATATTTTAAAAGTTTCGGTTTAGTTTTCATTAAAATATTTTCTTTCCATTAAATAATATGAAAGTAGAAATTATTAAGTTAATTTCCGCTTTTGTATTCTTAAATTACTTTATTACAGAGTATATTGTTTATAAAATATTGGTGGGAGAAGATTCGGTCGCATCCGTCTCCTTTCAGATGCGCTCGGTTATCCATCTAGGGTCTTGTGCTCCTCATAAAATACGCTATATCTTTGCTAACACTGGTCCGATTTTGATGATTCTTTTTTTGTTTTTTAAATAATTTAATAACCTTTCATACAATTCTATACATAATTTACTATAAATTGCATGCTTTTTAAGTTAAGCGCAAATAAAATATTCTTTTCATCATAACTTTTTTCGCTGCATTTCCTCGGTAATGTACTACAAAAAAGAAAAGTTAAAGGGCTGTAAGGAGAAGGCATTAGGCAAGTTTCATCAAAATAGTTAGAGCCGTTTTCGAGAAAATTGTAAACAATTGTAATATCCGTGAGATAATTACCATTTCCGGTTAGTCCGATGCGCTATATCATTGTTATTATTGGTCCCATTTTGATGATTCTTTTTTTTGTATTTTAGACGATTTAATTACCTTTCATACAAGTCTATAGATAATTTACCATAAATTGCACGCTTTTGAAGTTATGCGTAAATAAAATATTCTTTTCATCATAACTTTTTTCCCTGCATTTCCTCGGTGATGTACCACATATATGAAAAGTCAAAGGTCTTTATGAAGAATAATTTAGGTAAGTTTTATCAAAATCGTTAGAGCCGTTTTTGAGAAAATTGTAAAAAAGTGTAAAATCGATTATATAAAGTGGCACTTCCGGTTAGTCGGTTAGTCGAACATCACATGCATGTGCCTACCTTAAATACGTAATTTCAGTATCGTATTGCTTTTCGTTTTTGATCTAGACTGTTCACATACACAGACCATTTTGCGAGACTTGGTTATTTGGACTCGGGGAACCTTAAAACGTGTATTTGCGTCGAAAACTCGAATTCGAAAATTTTCACGATCACAATACTTCCCCTTACTACATACTTCGTATATAGGTAAGGGGAAGTAATAAAGAAACTGTAAAAATAATTTTGTTTGAGTTTGCGAAAAAATGTTTAAATTAATTTTGCGTTTTCGCAACATTGGAAAGAAATGGGTTAATATATAGATTACGAATATGATATGACATGAATAAATCAACGTCGTTTTTTGAAAAAGGCGAAAGTGCCATTTAGCACACTTAACGTTAAACACACGAAACCTAGTTTACCCGAGCAACAATATATTCCATAATAAGCAGAAACCTAAATTTCAAATTTTTTGCGCTTAAGACTTTTTCAAAAAACGACTTCGATATCATATGGCAAGCAACAATGTAGGTATTTAAAATATCATCGAAACCAACAGAAAAATATAAACAGTATATTAAATAATTCTCTATACTATGCTCAACGACGATGAACGATCCGAATATATCTTACGATCATATTCTGCTTGCAATATCTGAACGACGCTGTACCAAGACAGCGGTTCTACCGTGCAAGGAGAAAGGATGTGCCCGGGCACCACTACGACCATCTCTCCCACTTCTTCTTCACTGAGACAGGTGACATGATGAACGACATCAGTCCACGGATTCCAAAAGGCGACATCTGGTAGGTTCGATCTGATAATTTTCAAAGAAAATGGTGCGACTGTGTTCTTTAATTCGATGTTGCGCTCTACGTTGTGATAGACATTGTCGATCCATTGGTCAACTTTAAAATGTGGTCGTAATTCACGAACAATTTTTCGTGATATCCTATTAACACAGTTGCTGTTATTCAGACCGGAAATGATACAATTTTCTGATTTGCTGAGTTTTAGGTAGTTCATAAGAGCAAAGTTGAATATTACGGGCATATCTTCCTCGCCATTGTAGACGTTCAATGTCAAGTTTAATGATTGCTCTTGCAGGACGACGTGGAACCTGAGGATGAAATCGAAAGGCCAGTAATTTTCCATCATCACGGTATTAGACTTGAGGGAGAAGACAGCCCTGACGTCACCGTCTCTGATCACCGTCGGCTGCTCATCAACTGACCATTTGGCAGTCCTTGCGAAACCGTTGCTGGGCATAAAGATGTTGTCGAACCCGTATTGAGTGTAAATGATCGATATTCCTCCTCTTATTGGAAAAGAGCAGTCAAATCGCGATTCTGCACTGACGAACAGTTGTTCTATATTAAACACTTTCCAAGAGACGATGGTAGCACCATGAAGATTGACATTGCATGTTGTACTGTTGCCTCTGTTCAAAACCACGACTTCGGTCTTTTCCATATTAAAAAAGAATTATACTAAGTCTCAGCACTAATTAAATAACGACTTAAATTAAAACATATGCACAACATATAGTTTGAGAATTATTAGTTATTGATAAATATGATGCTTTTTTTCTGTTTTTACTTCCTTGTACGCAGTAAATGAACTATTGTAATCGCGAAAATTTTCGGTTTTCAGATTTCGGAGAATGGGTTCAATACTCACTGTGTACTACTTGCACTATTCGGATTAATGGCTATACCATTGCCCAATCTTATACTATAAGTGTAGTATTAAAGGTTAAAGTACTTATAAAAAATACAAATCGTTTAAAAAAATATTATTTAGCAAACAAAACACAATATATTGCAATAAATTTGCTTAAGAAAATAAAGTTTAAAAATTCTGAATTAATTTTTATCAATTTCACATAAGAATAAGAAAAAAATGTCATAATGATTAATAGACGTCTGATGTGGGTAATTGAAAAATTTAACCTCTTGTCCCCTATAAGAAGTGGTTTTCGGAAAACAAGATCCACATTAGACCAACTTGTGACTATGGAAGCTGAAATCCTTAAAAGTTTTGTAGAACAAAAAGAAGCCGTAGGAATATTTTTTGATATAGAAAAGGCATACGACACTATTGACAGGGAAATAATTCTAAAAACATTATATGAATGGGGCTTCAGAAGAAAGATGCCTAAGTTTATACAAAGCTTTTACGATTTTTCTACAGTTCAGGAGTCACGAGTGGATGAGAAGAATTCTGCAGAATACATTGAATCGTTTACAAGCTTGGTCTGAGAACAAAAATCTTTGTTTTTCAATAGAAAAGACCAGAGGGATATTATTTTCAAGAAAAAGGACTCCAAGTCCAGTTCCTCAGCTTGATAAGAATGAAAATACCCTGACGTTCTGTGAAAACACCAAATTTCTCGGCTTGGTCTTAGACAGTAAGTTAACATGGTTAAACCACGTAAATTACTTGCGAGAAGAATGCTTTAAGCGACTGAGATTAATGAAAGTACTAGCAAGAACTTCTTGGGGAGCTGATAGGAAGTCGATGCTAATAGTCTACACTAGCATTATACGATCTAAGATAGACTACTCCAGTATGGTATATTCTTCTGCAAAAAGAAATCTCCTCCAGCTCTTAGACTCCATACACCACTCTGGAATAAGACTTGCTACCGGACCTTTAAGGACTAGTCCTTTAGAAAGTCTCTGTGCTGAGGCCTCCATAGCTCCTCTCCTTTTCCGAAGGCAGGAACTAATTAATAATTATATCGCAAAAATTAGACTCCAGCCGACAAACCCTGCTTACACCCATATATTTCATTCCAGTTATACCAGAAATTATGATATTAACCCTACAAGATCTGCTCCATTATGCATCAGACAAAAAGAAGTCGTAAGAGAAATCTTTGACATGCCCATAGATCCTGTTGGCCTTAAGTTTAGAGCACCTCCCTGGATATGCCAACCTTCTATATAGATCTAACGTTCAACAGTGCAGGTTCCAATAAATATAAATATAACAATATAATACAAAAATACTCAGAATATGAAATAATATACGCTGACGAATACAAGAAAAATGAGAATGTCGGCTTCGCAGTAATTAAGAATGGGATCCCAAGAAGTATAAATTACTATCATACTCAACACTATATACAGCAGAACTGCAGGCGATTACCACAGCACTTTATTTATCAATAAACAGTAATAACTCAAAAATATTAATATGCTCTGATACAATCTCTGCTCTTTAACGTATAGCAAATTTAAATAAAACCGGACCCACATTAAATAAAATATACAATTATAATATATACAATAAAAGTGTGAATTTTCTTTGGACCCCAGGGCACTCCGGGGTACCAGGAAATGAGGCAGCGGATAAAGCAGATAGAGAAGCTGCTCATATGAACATTCCTTCTCTCCAAATATACGAGCCAAATGAAGTAAAGACATATCTAAAAGATAGAGTTCGGAAAAAATGGGAGTCTATGTGGGCAGAAATTCCTCTGACTAATAAATTAAAAATTATCAAAAAAACTACAAAACAGTGGATATATGCTGTACAGCACATAATAGAGGAGGGCACAATACTGCATCAGGCTTTTGTAAATAATAAAATACCTCGTTGTAGAGAGATAGCATTAAAAGACTCACCAGAATCAATCGATAAAACCATAAAACTATTAAAAGAAAGTCGATTATACCATAAAATATAAGAATTTATAATGAAAACAAGTCTAATAAACGAACAATTGCCTATGAATCATTGTACATGACAAAAGGAAATAGTCTGTACTAAATATATGTTGGAGGTGTGTGTATGTTTGTGTATACAGTATATGTGCATATATACGTTGTATGCTGTATATATTGTATCAAACTATAAGACAATTGTATAAATTATTGCAAGCTCAAAAACATAAATGTAAATAAAATAGCATACCTATAATATATATCCTATAAAATATATAAATATTAAAAAAAAATTAAAAAGAGTGTAAGATTTAAAAGAAAATTAACTATTTAAATTACATAATTTAGATAAAGATAAAATACGTCGAACCCAATATAAATCATAATATCTAGGAAATCAAAATAAGAAATAGAAAGGACCATATGTCAATAGTCATAAGCTAATAACATTGATAATCCCTATAACCCATACAAACAACACACCAAAACAAATTTAAAATTACAAATAACATAAGTTAACTATAAAGGGCGTAATGACCAAATAGTTGATCGCCCAGAAAAAATAGTAATCTAATCTGTAGGGATTTAAAATATCATAGAAAACAACAGAAAAATATACGCAGTATATTAAATAATACTCTACATTACGTTTAACGACGATGAACGATCCGAATATATTTTACGATCATATTCTGCATGCATTATCTGAACGACGCTGTACCAAGACAGCGGTTCTACCGTGCAAGGAGAAAGGATGTGCCCGGGCACCACTACGACCATCTCTCCCACTTCTTCTTCACTGAGACAGGTGACAAGATGAACGACATCAGTCCACGGATTCCAAAAGGCGACATCTGGAAGGTTCGATCTGATAATTGTCAAAGAAAATGGTGCGACTGAGTTCTTAAATTCGATGTTGCGCTCTACCCTGTGATAGACAACGTCGATCCATTGGTCAACTTTAAAATTTGGTCGTAATTCACGAACCATTTTTTGTGATATCCTATTAACGCAGTAGCTGTTTCTCAGACCGGAAATGGTACAATTTTCTGATTTGCTGAGTTTTAGGTAGTTCATAAGAGCAAATTTGAATATTACGGGCATATCCTCCTCGCCATTGTAGACGTCCAATGTCAAGTTTAATGATTGCTCTTGCAGGACGACGTGGAACCTGAGGATGAAATCGAAAGGCCAGTAATTTTCCTTCATCACGGTGTCCGACTTGAGGGAGAAGACAGCCCTGACGTCACCGTCCCTGATCACCGTCGGCAGCTCTTCAACTGACCATTTGGCAGTCCTTGCGAAACCGTTGTTAGGCATAAATATGTTGTCGAACCCGTATTGAGTGTAAATGACCGATATTCCTCCTCTTATTGGGAACAAGCAGTCGAATCGCGTTTCTGCACTGACGAATAGTTGTTCTATATTAAACACTTTCCAAGAGACGATGGTGGCACCATGAAGATGGACAGTGCATGTTGTATTGTTGCCTCTGTTCAAAATCACGACTTCGTTTTTTTCCATATTTCAAAAAATTATACTGGTTTATACCGTCTAGTATTTCAACAATAATTAAATAAAAACTTAAATTAAAACACATGCACAACATATAGTTTGAGAATTACTAATTATTCATAAATATAATGTGATTTTTTTCTACTTACGTACGCAGTAAAGGAAGTATTGTAATCGCGAAAATTTTCGGTTTTCATATTTCAACGGAAATATCCATTTTGACCATCCCTGAATCCGTATTGACTAGTTTCGTCGTGGCGTCTGTACGTAAGTTCGTACGTACGTTCGTATCTCGCATAACTCCAAAACGGTTAGCCATAGAAAGTTGAAATTTTGTTTTTTGGATTGCTTTAAAATCTAGTTGTAAGGGAGGTTCACAACTGGTTACTGCTTGATCACCGGAAGTGGTACTTTACTTGAAGTTCATAATTGATTTCCATCAAAAATTATATTAAAATACTATGAAAAATGGGTTTTTCCGCTTAAAATGTCGAAACTGTCGATTTCCAATGCTTTATCCAGTGATATTGACAGTTTTATTGTTGTCACGGAACATGGAGAAATATCTTGGAAACTAGTTACCTACTGAAGGAAAACGATATATAATAACGGAATGAGACCTCTAGAAACAAGAGTATGTCTGTGTGTGTGTGTGTCAATAGATGGATGTCGCGACGCCGAGTGTCGTTTTTGACAAACTGAAATCTTCGGAAACTAGTAAACAAATTGTGGATCACTTTTTGAGCCAGCGATTAATAGTTTAATAGGCGTGCCCTTGTACAAGTCGTCTGTTGTCTACATCAGATATATATTTTTTTAAGAGGCTTAGCAACGCTTTTTATTCACCAAATCTTGTCTGTTAATCACGATCTTTCCACAGTTTTTTTTTCTATTTTTTAAAGAGGAAAACAGTTATTGCCACAAATGTGCGCTACCGAACACGGATAAAATACGTTTAATTGCTAATGACATTCACGGATATCTGCATCATTATCAAGGGTTCCTTTTTCATTGATTTCATTTTGCCAATTATCCAGATTAAATACTATGGAAAATTTATAGTATATTTTCAACATAAAAATTAAATCAAATGGTATATTATATAGTTTATTTTCATATTGTTTCTGAATCTTCTCTTCTCAATACTACCGAAAGAAAGTCTACCATTTGTCCTCTGTACCGGTTCAAAGCTGATGGTTACCTAACCACTTAAAGTAACCGAAGCATGTAATCTATAATCAGTGATTACTGAAGCATGTTCCGCCTGATACTCGGTAGATCGATCGATAGTCAATTTCTGTAACAGTGGGTCTATTGCCTGCCTAACATGTGCTCTGTTGACAGAACACTGCTTCTCTCCCAACTTACTCAATATTGTAACAAGTCAATAAAATTATCACCAATAAATACAAAAAATAAATTAATATTTAAGACAAAGGGACTATTATTAAATCCATAAGACAATATCTAAACTATTTAAGGAAGATGCTTGTCTTAAAGATGTTAATTTGTCTTAAAAGTCATTAATTTCATGATAATAATTTTATGATTTAAGGGAGTATGACATTTATAAATAACTTGTGAACCATCTTCGTTTATTGTATATTTCTTATTAATTGATCACCAACGTTTCGAGGCTCTCCACCACATCTTCAGGATCCTTACTCTATTGGAATACATTTTTTTATTTATTCTTGTATACTCCTCATAGTCATTATTTTAAATATAAGATATATATAAGGTCAATACATACAATTTTTTATAATTAGGATTGTAATAGAGTTACTGTGTTATTTAATAACGGGGTGAAGGAAATAATCAAATAAATTTAAACGCAAACGCTTTTGTCACAGATACAAAACTTTTATTTTTTACAATACACTGCATGATATAAAACTGGGAGAGGTTATATAACCTGACATCAAAAAATCAATACCAATAAATCGATATACATCGAAAATACATCACATACTCCCACCTTGAGAAAGATGTGGAGCATATTTCTCGAAAACATTATACAAAACCATCTGCACATTCTTTTCTTTCACTGAAAACGAACGGGTAAATGCACTTTTCTTCCACAACGCGTTCCCATATCACAATATTTCTTCCCTGGTTGGTGACTGATGTCTGGTTCTGGCGGAAGACCATCTTCTGATGTTTCATGTGATAAATTCGTGCTAGGTTTTGGCTCTTCGCCAAGATTGCTGAAGACTTCTAATGGATAAATACGCTGTAGAGGCCTGGTTAGTCTTCCTTCAGCCGTGCGCAGCTGAATCAGTCTGCACCTTCCATCCTTTCCTGAGATCAATCCTTCCACAACTGCTAAAGGCCAGTCCAGACGCTTCCGACTATCCAACGACAGTGTTTCTAGGATCCCTAGCGAAGCACGCAAGCTGGCCAAGGTATTCCGCTCTAAATCTCTTACGAAGCTCTTCCTTGATCCTGCTTCGGTACTTCACGCGCCGGTCAAAACCCGCAGCATCCAGCTCTTCCAAATCGGGAACTCCGGCTTCAGTTATCTCCCCAAGAAACATTCTTGGAGTTATAGCCACCAAATCAGTATCTCCTTCTGCTACGTAGGTTATAGGGCGAGCGTTCATCATAGCCTCACACTCGCAGATAATAGTATATAATTCTTCTTTCTTCAAGCAAGCTCTGCCTAAATTCTTCTTTAAGAGCACCTTCATCATTCCTATCAATCGTTCGAAGAAACCACCCCACCATGGAGCAGAAGGTGGGTTGAAACGCCATTCTATTGGTGTAACAGTTCCACAGGCTACAGCTTACAAGATTACAATCTTCTGCCAATCAACGCCCTTTAAGGCATTACTGCTACCCTTAAAGTTTGTTCCATTGTCCGTGTAGATGATCGCAGGACGTCCTCTTCTCGCTATAAATCGACGAAGAACTAATATAAAATCTTCTGTTGCTAATGATGAAACGATATCTTGATGTACGGCTCTGTATACGGCGCAAGTAAATAATGTGATCCATCACGCAAGTACAATGGACCGGCTAAATCGATTCCAATAACCTCGAAAATGTGTGCATCCCTGACCCTATCTTCTGGTAGAGGAGGTGGTACACACTCCAATTTCCTTGCTGAGAATCTAAGACAACGTTTACAGTTAGTTACAACTCGACGAACAGCTTGTCTTCCTCTAATTATCCAAATCTTTTCCCGAAGTAGGTTGAGAAGCGTTTGACCCACAACATGAGAGTTTCTAATATGGGTTTCGTAGATTAAACGTTCCACAATGACATGGTTTCCCAATAATATTATAGGTGCTCTGAAGTCAGCCGTATCCTTTCTGGCCCAAATTTTCGTTCTTATACGAATAAGGCCATTGTAATCTGATTGAGGCTTCAATGTTCTAATGAGTTTGTCCTCCACCTCTGAAAATGTCTCCTGCTGAATTCTTTTCAACAGGTATTTCTCAGCTTCAGAGCATTCCTCCTTGCTTAATTCACCATGCAAGTTTTCACGGAAGAAATTAGGTCTTATATTCTTAGACGTCTTCATGATAAAACGATACACCCAGGCGACTTGACGCACCATTTTGGTGTAGCTTGAAAAATACCTTGAAAAAATGATGGTAAAACAATGATCTAAGTCAGGTACATCGACTGCTGTCACTGCTTTCTTCTTTATTTCTGCCATGACCTTGTTTTCGTCAGGTTGCGTATCAACGATTGGCCAGCCTTCTCTTGGTGATCTTAACCATTCTGGGCCCTCCCACCATTTGGACAGTAATAAAGTTCTTGGACTACATCCTCTACTTAATATATCAGCAGGATTCTTCTTTCCAGGTACGTGATGCCACGTTTCTCTTGCAGTCAATTTTCTTATTTCAGAGACGCGATTGAATACGAAGACACCCCAAGGTTCTTCTCTCTTGATCCACGCTAACGTAGTGGAAGAGTCACTCCAATAAAACACAGGTGTATCATGCATCTCTTCGAAAATTCGATGCCCCATTCTGGCGCCTATTGTTGCAGCTAGTAACTCCAATCGTGGAATAGTCACGCTACGAATTGGCGACACTCTCGACTTGGCCTCTATTAGGTTGATGTATACCTTGTCTTCGATTTCAACTCGCAAAAATACAGCGGCCGCATAAGCCAGTTGAGAGGCATCACAGAATACGTGAAGTGTAAGGCTAGCATTATTGCTTCCATCTACTCCATAGAACCATCTATCAATTTCAATTTCCTTTAGAAACTGTACTTCTTCCATCCATTTCAAAAACTTATTCTTGATTACTTCGTCGACTTTTTCATCCCAATCTCTACCTTACACCCAGGTTTCTTGTATAAATAATTTAGGTATCAACGTTGCAGGTGTGCAGAAACCTATTGGATCAAACAATTTTTGTGCTGCAGAGAGTAAACTCCTCCGAGTCACACGTTCTGGAACTTGTATCGGATTAGAATTCAATCTCAATTTGTCCCTCTTTCGATCCCAAGTTAATCCAAGTACTCCTGTGTGGTGATCAATTTCAGCGGATAATGGGTCTGTCCACTCCCACCCTCTTAGCTCAAATCTAGCTTCTTTGAGAATGGATATGGATTGTTCTACGAACTCTTGTAACTTCTGTTCATCAACAACAGACGTTACACAATTGTCAACGTAGAACGATCTTCTTAATTGACTGACGATGTTCTCATGATAACAGGCATTTCCATTTCTTTCCATTTCTACTCACACTGCTCCAGCTGAAAATCCAGCACTGCCCCTAAGAGAAATGGGCTACTTGCAACACCAAATACGACTCGTGTGTGCCGATATTTTTGTGTTTTTCCATCAGAAGCAATATTTAGAAATCGCAAAAAATCCCTATCTTCTTTGCGAACGGATATCTGCAAAAACGCCTTCTTGATGTCTGCTACTACTCCTATTCTTTGAAGTCTAAAACGAAGTAGAATGGATAGTATTAATTCAATTAAGTTTTGACCCTTTTCTACACATAGGTTTAATGAAGGGTAACCTTTTTCATGAGCCGAAGCGTCAAATACTGGACGGATTTTGGTTGTGCTATTTTCTTTAAACACTGGACGATGCGGCAAATAATGTCCAACATCCCAGTTTTCAGTGGGTACTTCTTCGATAATATTATCTTGTAACCACTCAGCAAACACTTCTGAATAAGCACTAAATTTGCCCATGGTTTCAAGTTTATTGACGGTTTTAACTAATCTTTTATGGGCTAATTCATAATTTGTAGGCAACGGTGGATGCCCCTCTATCCATGGCAAGCTAACTTCATAACGACCATCAGGTAGAATATGGGTAGTTTCTAAAAAACGTTCTCTAGCGGCTGATGATAACTCTTTTTTAGTTTTTGTTTGCTCTGGATCACCTATACCAATTGTATCTAAACTCCATAATTGAAGGACTGACTCATCAGTGAAAAATAAATTCATAGTCACATTGAAAACGCTATTATTAATTAATTTATGGTCATTTTCTGAAGTTTTACCCAAGATAGTCCAGCCTAGTTTTGTCTCAAGAGCAACTAAACCAGATTTTAATTCTACTTTTCGTCCTGTCATAAGTTTACCTGCAACATCGGCTCCGATAAACAGATCTAGTGGCCCTTCGGACATATCAGATAATATAATTCCTCTATCTTTTAATTCTTGAACCCAGGGACCACTATGTACTACAGGAACGGAATGACAAATCACTTCTGAATCTAAAACCTCAAAATTACACCCATAATTTTTATCGGTGCTCCAAACTCTAACTTTATAGCACGAGTGCTTTTTATTTTCAGAATTAACGCCACCAAATAAAGCATGCACAAGAGTTTCTTGTCGAATTTCTGGGTATCCTAATTTATAAGCCATATTTTTTGTAATATAAGACTCTTGTGACCCGGTATCTATTAGGACTCTAACCTCTTCTTCAACATTACCTTTCAAAGTTACATGAAGGGTTTGCATTAAAACACTAGTAAAGTTAGTGTTAGCTAAATTTTGTTCAACATGTTCAATTTGTTCTACGCCTTCATTAATGGACAATTTATTTACAGGTTTTTTACGATTAGGACATAATATTGGCAAATGTTTACTTCCACAAATGATACATTTTAGCATAGTTTTGCATTGTGCGGCTGAGTGTCCTTTTCTTAGGCATTTGAAACAGTGACCCTTTGCTTTAATGATCCCTTGTAATTCTGACAAACTAAGTGCATGTGCCTTAAAACAATTCTCACTCTGATGTCTACCTTCACAGAATATACACAACTTTTTTGGCTGAGACTTTACGTTTATTAAATCGGTCGCAGTCGCTATATTAGATTTATTTTCTTTAATCAGATTTTTCTTCTTTTCTTTAGAGGTAGGTTTACTTTCATTAGTTAAACTAGTTTTTGCCAAAGTTATTCTTTCTTCACTTTCTATCTCTTTTCGTAGAAATTCTAACAACTCATTCATAGGCTCCTCAGCATTATCCCTCTATCTATTTCTTTCCCACTCCCTCAAAATATCTTCTGGAAGTGAGGATTCAACCAGAGGGAGTAACATGCATGCGTACTTTTCGGTTGTCACGCCTATGGTAGACAGAGCTCTCAATTGTGTTTGCAATCGATCAAGTGAACTTAACGAATTAATCTTACTGGAAGCGTTTTGTTAGACTAAAGATAACAACTCCCTGGCGTACATCTCAATTAACAGATCGTCCCTGCCAAAACTCTGTTTCATAAGTTCAATGGCGTTATCATAATTCTCTCTACACGGTGGAAAACTAGAAATTAACGCCCTGGCTGGTGAGCCTTCGACCGTTGCTTGTAATAAATAATGAAATTTTAAATCTAAATCCATCTTGGGATTTTCATGAATCTTTTTAAATTGTGACCAGAAATTAAGCCATTGCTTTATGTCGCCGTCATAAGAAGCAAACTTTAATTTTGGATACTTATAATATTTATAACCTATAGTAGAACCAGATTCTGAACTTAATGAATTATTAGTTTTCTCCTCTTCTTCTTCTGTTTTTATTTTATCGTTCTTTTTATTTACAAGCATAATCCATCTATCTCTATATGTTTCTACTTGGTCAAACTCTTGTGTAATATCTGCTTCACTTAGCTCAATAGAAAAAACAAGTTCTCTTACCTGTTCATCCAGTTTGAATAATCGCTCTGCTTTATCAGCTAGCTTAGAAAATTCTTCACCTAATGTGCCATAATTACCAGACTTTATAATTTCTTCAACTTTGTTCGCTTGGGTTGTGAAGAGTCTTCTTATCTGCGTTCTCTCACTTTTAAATTTATTTAATTCCTTTTCCGACATTTTTCCTTCTTATATTATCGCCACAAGGGATGCCAAATTGTGTTATTTAATAACGGGGTGAAGGAAATAATCAAATAAATTTAAACAGATACAAACCTTTACAAACACAGATACAAAACTTTTATTTTTTACAATACACTGCAAAAAACTGGGAGAGGTTATATAACCCTACATCAAAAAAACAATACCAATAAATCGATATACATCGAAAATACATCACAGTTACATTATGATATGTCTATTATCACACTAACTCCGTTGTAAGCAGATAGTCGAAGTTAATGTTATAATTGTAATAACTCTATTACAATCCTCATTATGAAAAATTGTACGTTTTGACCTTATTTATATATGTTATATATAATGTAATGACTGTGAGGAATAATAGAAGAATCAACATAAAAAAGTATTACAATAAAGTTGTTATATCAATATATAACCTCTTTTTGTTATCATGTGTTCTTATCCGATTATTCAACATATATTCTTTACATTATTAATTGTATATAAACGTCAATAAAGTGTTTCAATTGTATTTGTTAAAATATAACGTAACAAATGGCGACGAGGATGGTGAATAAGACCATGTTACGTTGTTGAGAACGGTTTCAGTAATTAGATACGTTTATTTCTTTAATTCATAAAACGAGACATGGCTGAGGACTTGGTGGCGTTGTTAGTAGAAGCTCTTCAGCGTCTCCAGCCGTCAGCAGCACCAGTTCAGCAGCCAATACCTCCTGAGATCCATGGTCTAACATTACAACCCTTTGACGAAAGCCAGGAACCGTTTAGCTCTTATGTTTTGCGTTTAGAAAAATTTTTTAACCTTAAAAATCTTATAGGGAAAGAACCAACTAGAGATGAGCGTAAAGTCCAGATACTACTTAACTGTCTTGGTCCGAAGAACCTACTCTGACTATACTCACAGCACCTCGCCGGCCTACCGAGAGTACCTACCAGAAACTTATCGTCGTCTTGGTCGGCCACTTATGTCCTACGCCAAGTGAGATAGCAGAGCAACATAGATTTGTACTCAGAGTCCAGCAAGAAGGTGAGTCCGTAGCTAATTATGTCGAAAGCCTTAGAAAAATTGCAAATACTTGTAACTTTGTTTGTCCAGACTGTAAAAGTTCAATAACAAATACACACCTTCGATCGCAGTTTGTTCGCGGGATTCTGAACAATGATATCCGAGAGCGTATAATACCAGCGTATACCTCCAGAAAGATTCTGCAACTACATTCGATGAGGCCGTTCAACTTGCGCTTGCAATCGAGTCAACGAAATTAGACAGCAGACAAATGCAGCCATCTACTAGTGTTTCAATGCACAAGGTAAGTCCGAGAGAATCGAAAACTGAGCCGAATATACAGGAGAAACTGAGAAAGTTGAGAGGACTCTGTTTTCGGTGTGGAAGCAGAGAGCATCGAGGCTCAGCATGTGAGGCACAGAATAAAATATGCAATAAATGCAGAAAACTGAGACATCTAGCCAAGGTTTGTCTCGGCAACTGCCAAGGAAAACATAACCTCGGCAGGAAATGAGGATGTGGAGAGCCTTGAAACGTTGGTGATGAATTAATAATAAATATGCAATAAAGGAAGAATGGCCCACTAATTATTCATTAATTTTAAAATTTGAAAATTATATTCATAAATGAAAATATAGCTTCAAAACGTGTCGTAGTTTTCCAGCGAGTAGTGGGTAGACTTCTTGATTGAAAAATAACTTTTTAACTCAATTAATCAGCTAACTACTGAATTTCCTGGAAATAGTTTCAGAAAGTTTGTTGGAATATAAACTTTATCTCTTGGAATTTTGCATATTTAGGATATTATTAGCATAATACTCTGGGACTTGCCTATGTACAATCTAATCTACAACAATCTTTCGAGTCTCTAAAAAGGAAATAATGCTCAACAGACAAGGAGATAGAAACAGATGGAATATAAAACAGAATAAGGCCAGACAAGACGTTGATGAAAAGATTTTAAAAAAGTCCAATTTAGTTAAAGATCGAGTTTTACGAATGAATTAGAGATACTTTGTGTTCACGAAGAAGCTAAAGTGGTTACGTGTTTCTGGAAAAAAGAACCTCCCCTATTGCCTTAAGGCGTTAGAGAGCATCTGAAGAGATGGCAAAGATAAAATAAGATAAGAAGAAGTAAACTCAAATAAAAAAAGTCGCGGACAGAAAATACTTAAAAGAAAAATGCAATCTGGGAAAGAGGTCAGCGAATTCTTTACAAAGTACAGTTAGTTGCGGCTAAAAGATAAATACTCCCGCAATGGAGAAACAGACAGAGAGATTAATTACCATTGTATCTAGAGAATAATACTTAGTTTTTATTTTAGTTTAATATATTATTTTTTATAAAAATCATTGCTAAGATATAGAATATCCCAAAACCTCAAGTTTCTCAAATATGTACCAGTAAATAACTAACTAATATCCAGGAGAGAAAAGGATAATATCACATTTATATAGACCAGAAATAGCGCATCTCAGATGAGAATTAAAGGAGACCGAGAAAGTATATCACTTCAAAACAGTCCGACATCTGTTTATGTGTCGAGTGGCCTCAGTCAGTATCGGATCAAGGATTTTGAGGGATTTGCTAACATAGGGGTCCTGGGGATGGAGATACCTCATAGCAACAGAGGGTCCTAGTTTTTGAATATTACTGAATGTTACAACACGAGAAATAAAACTAAATTGTAGTCCTGAATCAACAAAGCAACATTAGTTATGCGTTATGATTTAAAAAGAAAAAATATTGTAATTATTTAATTATTTAGCTCAGGTCATTGATATAAACAAAAATGGACGAATATAAATAAACATTAATTTTTTGTGGGGAGGGAGCTTTGGGAGGGAGAATGTCCTGATTATGCCTAAATTTATGAAACTCAATAATAATTATAAAAATTATATAGTACTAAACATTGTAAAAATAAAAATAAACATTGTACTACGCTTAACATATTATAGTTATTAAATCGATTCATGTTCTTAAAAGGCCGAATTTTAAGTTTAAAAAACAAAAAACATTCTAAATATTCGGGAAAATACATTTAAAATTCTCTCGCAATTTCCCTTCTTTTTAACACTGCTTCCTCAGATTTATGGATAGCTACGCCGAAAAGAGCAATCAGAAGCTATTTAAAAAGAAGTCCCATGGAGCCGGTAGGTAAATAGGGTGCCATAGAAGGCGAGTAACCTTATCGTGGGGTATTGTTAGTCTAATCTGTATTCTGTGCAAGTTACTGCAGCGCTGACCCCCCTCCCCTCTCACCTCCTTTGTCCGATTCCCGGGAGAAACCATCGCTACCACACGACAGACTGAATAACTTAGCGCGATACCACCGGGCAGTCCCCTAACTGACCTCGGCCTCACTAAGTTACTTGGTTACGAGGTAGACTGAAATAAAACCTGTCCATCATTAAAAAAAAAAAAAAAAAGAAACATCAAATTTTATAAGCTTTAGGTATCAGCTTTGAGGAAAACATCTATTTGTCACCGATGAAATTAGCGAATTGATTCCATAAAGGAAAAAAAACATATCAAAAGCTTCAAGGAAGAAGGAAAAGAAAAATAATCGATAAAACATTTTTTTTTTCTCTCTTGCAAAGTAACCCTGCGGAGGAGGATTATATTTCCAACCTGTATGAGAAACCGTATAGTATTTATGTGCGTCATACACAGATTATATTTGATTATATTATTATATTGTAAGAAAAAGAACAAAAGAAAAAATATAAAGCAAAAAAAACAGAACAGAATAAAGACCCCTTGACATTTATAGATCGTGGTAAGAGAAAAACGGTAAATGAGAGGAGAAAATTTTTTTTGCAGTATAACAAGATATTGAAAAATTACGTGACAAAAAATAATTACCAATATTTAATAATGAAATTTATTACAGTACTTAGGCATGATAAAAAATCCAAATTGTATGCTCCACTTTCATACTCCATCCATACGAAGGTGAATTTAAAAAGCAACAAAAAGAAAAAAAAATCGTGGAGTAGTATGGAAACAGCTGTCAGAGGAGGGACGAAGGAGAAAAGTAGTAGTGTTGGTGAGAGGGGAGTAACGGAGCTGGGTGACGTGTTCTCTTCAGTTGATTCGGTTTTAGAATGTCCCATAACAAACAAAGGAACTATCACGGCGTGATAAACAGCTCAGAAGATTCCCTTTAACGCCGCATTCCTTTTTTTATTGCTTTTTTGAGTTACAGTAATCTTTCATCCTTATTAAAATATATATTTTCTTTAAGTAAACTTAATAAAAACGGAATTTTTAATCTTCACTTTGATATTTTAAGTTTTTTTTAGCGCCCTCTGAGGTTGGCCATTGAAGTTAAGCCAGTGAGTATACCAATAAAATTTTTATAAACAAGAGCATGATATGAAATTAAGAATTATAGAAAGAGAGAAAGCAAAATAAAATAAATATGTGAAATATTCATACAATCATATTTAAAAAAATTATTGAATTGATGCAAAAATTATTAATTGAAAATATGCCGTCTCTTTACTTCAATATATATTTAGTCAAAATAATTTCCATCAGAATCTATACACTTTAGCCAACGAACAACAATCTTATTCACCCTAACAGGAAAGCAATTTCGATCCCTGAAAAAATATACTTAAAAAAAAATCGCTATGGTTTTGGAAGTTTTTCTATCGTAAAAGGTTGCCCAGGTGACTGAAAGAGTGGAAGTCAGCAAGGGAGAGGTCAGGCGAATAGGGTGGGTGTTGCAGGATTTCGTATCCCAACTCGTGCAGTCGTCGCGGTGTTGGTTGTGGTGTGGCATAATCATAGGAAAGGATTCGGACCTTATCTTATTAATCAATGCTGGGCAAATACATTTCAACTTCCGATTTCTGAACCGGACTAGTCGGCAGTACTAGTCTCGCCACGGTTGAGAAAGATATAATGGATAATACCGACACTAGGTCACCATACAACGTGTATGGTAGGAAACCAGCGCTGCACTGTGCACTCGTTAATGGCCCTCCTCCCCCCATAATTCACTAATATTAGGGACAATTTGCGCAGCACGGTGGCCTAGTTTATATTCGTAAAAATAAATTTGACGAAAATCGCTCTTAGACATTTTCTCCTCAAAGGCTTTCAACAGAACGAGCAAAGTGAGGATATGGAATAAGGTTTATTATGATATAAATGGATTCACCATCAAGGATTTGTTTTGTTTATACAATTGGTTTTAAAACGCAGCAAAGGCGGAAACCTGAATTATTCTAGTATCAATCCAATACACACACACGCACATATATTTTTCCCGGTTCATTTGGGCACCTCCAGTAGTCAGTCCCCTTTGGATCAAATGAACTAAAATTCGATATGGAGGGTTATCAGCTATCAAGGCAGAATGATACCATAAAAGTATGTGTAAATTTCAGTTTGTTTACCTGAAATTTCGGCATTTTTGAAGTTTTAAAAAAAAGTAAAATATATATAAAAATATATTTCTAGTTTTTTTTTATTACTATTTTCAATTTTGTTTTTTATTGAAAATACGACCTTAGTCAAGGAGCTCTGCTGCTCATGCTTTTTTATTATTAATTAACTAAAAACATAGCTGTTATTTTAATTAAAACATCATTCCTTTATTCATGAATATGTTCTGCTTGTATACTTGGAAAATCGAAATGGAAAATGGCTTCATATATTTTTAGATACGGCCATTCTATTTTCAATGTTTTTTTTAGTTGCAGCTCTTTTTTTTTACCGTTAAATAAGAACTATTTATAAAATTCATAGGAATATTTCGAAAGTCCGAAAATGTCGGAATCCGTGCTTTACTGGTATAACATCAATAGCAGATGATTCATTTGCATTATTGAAATTTTAACTCAATATCTGTAGAGATTTATGTTCTAAACTGTGATATATGTATCGGGACAAGCATAAAAGCCCATTCTGTCGAGTTATCGAAGAAAATAAATCAAATGAAAATTGGTTCTTTCATACATGCATGCATGTGTATAGATATATGTATATTTTTCTAAGGGTACTATCTATTACGTCATAGATGGCCTTTCGTGGAGAAGAATAGTTATGTGAGATTGCTCTATTGTCTATGAACAAATTAACTATTTTAAAATATTACATTAATTGAGAAATAATTAATTGATTTCACTTTGCATCCTCAGCTGCCTATATACGGAAGACACATTTTGAGTCCGAAAAAATGAATTTTAAAGTTATGTCATTCTCAGGATATACATGGAAGATTCCCAAAATAGTCACTGAGCTCTCAAATACCAGTAAATAACTAGCCAGTAAACGTTTCGGCGATTCGGGAATCATCAGGTCAGAAAAAAGTCATGATCACAGAAAAGCTGAACGATGACAGTACATCTCACATCAACAGCCAAAAAAGACACACCAACTAGAAACAGAGACATCAAAAAGAAACATCAACAGCGTTAACTGGTAAGTTATTTACTAATGTTTGAGAGATTTAAGGCTTTGTTTTTGGAATATTCCTGTTATTCCTAACAATAGTTTTTGTTTCTTTTTATTTCCTTGTACGAAGTAAAGGAAGCATTGTAATCGCGAAAATTTTCGGTTTTCAGATTTCAACGGAAATATCCATTTTGACCATCCCTAAATCCATTTTGACTAGTTTCGTCGTGGCACTTTACTTGAAGGTCATAACTGATTTCCATAAAAAGTTATATTAAAATACTTTGGAAAATTTCTCAAATTTGGTATTTATAACTTATATATTGATTTAAATAACATACTAGATTTTGGTCTAAATTGAAAAACCAGAAGCGGTACTTTACTTGAAGGTCATATTAAACTTTTATCAAAATTATATTAAAATATAATGTAAAACATCTCAAATTTGGTAAATAGGACTTTTTTTAGCGATGTGAATGTATTTACTATATTTTGGTTAAAATTTATGAGCCGAAAACGGTACTTTACTTGGAGGTCATAATAAGCTTACATCAAAAATTATAGTTAAATTAAATAAATCATATGTTTCGGTAATAAAGGTTACAAACGCAATTTGGTTTCCAATCCAATTAAACATTTTTATTACTTGTTTTAAGTGTTAAAATTGAGTGTAAAATACTGGTGTTCCTCCCTATTTGTGTGTATGTCAATAGATGGATGTCGCGACGCCGAGTGTCGTTTTTGAGATACTGCGATCTTCGGAAACTAGTAACCAAATTCAGGATCATTTTTGAGCCACCGATTTATAGTTTAATAGGCGTACAAGGAAGTCATGTGTTGTCCACATCAGATATTTTTAATTTATTTCATAAAATTTTTGCTCTTTATTATTAATATGTATCCATGTTGTTGTTTCTTGTTTCTATGCAGCACTTGTTCTTTTCAATTCCTTACCCCATTCCGGTAGAACTGTTGTATTATGCATTTGTTAGCTAAGAATCGTAAAGAATGCGCAGAATTTCGAGAAAAAAAATCCTACAAGACAGTTAAATTATAATACGTTATATAAAGAGAAAATTTTAGGCAACATTTTTTTGTTTTTATATGTAAGGATTTATCACCCAAATATTTTTTGAAACTGCATTTATTGTTGTTTTCGCCTGAGTCGTTCGTTCTATAACTGTTCACCTTCGACTCTTAATTAAATTTATTTTGAAGATTTAGATTTTATTTATCAAGGAAATATATATGTATATTTAATTTATAATGAAGGATACTGTAGTATGAATTCGATATGGTTTCGTCAAATATTTTTGAAAACTATTACATATAAATAGATAAAAATTCGTAGGATAATTTTTGATAAAATAATAAATTATAAAAATCTTACAGGAAAAGTAATGTAAAAAAAATCTTTGAATTAGTCTTTATGTTGCAGAACTTTTTGTTCAGGATTCATTAGAAGTTTTGAACATTTAAAATAATTTTTTTTTTTAAAGAAAAATCATAATTAAAAATATTTTATAGAGTTAGAATGAATCATGAACATACATCAAAGAGTCTGCCAAATAAATAATTCCTATTGTTTTCACCAGGTTCTGCTGATCACGAAAAATATTTTTACGATAGTGATTTATATGATATGATTAAAAAAAAAAAAAACTTTCGACATGAATTTACTTTACGTGTGGTTGGCTAAGGACGAAGTTAAGGTGCCCCATCTGAAAGTTTATAGTGCCGGTAAATCAAACTTAAGGAACCGTAAATTGCAGGCTTGTAGGGGAGGGGAGGCAAGAAAAAAAAAAGAAGAAAAATGTTTCTTTAAAGAAGAGCTAACAAACCAGATGTTAATTTGCACTTATTTTAAGACCCATCAATCCAAGTTTTCATAGAATTTTCTCAGTTCTATTAATTAAGTTAGCTGTAATTACCTTAATTAACCATTGTAGACTCACTAACTTAAACAATTCTGAACTAATTGTTAACAATTGAAGAATTAAAAATTAACAACTAAAATAAAATAAATAAATAATTTATTTTATCTCTAATAATACTATAATATTAATGCGTATATTTTAAAAGTGATTTGTATATAATCATGTAATAATATTTCAAAAATCAATATAAATAAACAAAAGTGAATTAAAGTAAGTTAGTAATTTCAAAATGGAGCTTACGAAGGATAGTAAAAAGAACTTCATTGCAAAGAGTTAATATCAAATCTTCATGAGGAATTAAAAACAGTAAGCGTTACGGATTTTCTGACAAGACGATGTTTCCGTCGCCAATTTTGATCAAACTTTTTTGGGTGATTCTACATTGAAAATATCTGATGTGGACAAAACATGACTTCCTTGTACGCCTATTAAACTATAAATCGGTGGCTCAAAAAGTGATCCTGAATTTGGTTACTAGTTTCCGAAGATTGCAATATCTCAAAAACGACACTCGGCGTCACGATATCCATCTATTGATACACACACGCACACAAATGTGGAGGAAAACCAGTATTTTACACTCAATTTTAACACTTAAAACAAGTAATAAAAATGTTTAATTGGATTGGAAACCAAATTGCGTTTGTAACCTTTATTACCGAAACATATGATTTATTTATTTAATTTAACTATAATTTTTGATGTAAGCTTATTATGACCTCCAAGTAAAGTACCGTTTTCGGCTCATAAATTTTAACCAAAATATAGTAAATACATTCACATCGCTAAAAAAAGTCCTATTTACCAAATTTGAGATGTTTTACATTATATTTTAATATAATTTTTGATAAAAGTTTAATATGACCTTCAAGTAAAGTACCGCTTCCAGTTTTCCAATTTAGACCAAAATCTAGTATGTTATTTAAATCAATGTCATAAATACTAAATTTGAGAAGTTTTGCATAGTATTTTAATATAATTTTTGATGGAAATCAATCATGACCTTCAAGTAAAGTACCACTTCCGGTGATCAAGCAGTGACCAAAAAGGGAGGTTCACAACTAGATTTTACAACAATCTTAAAATACAAAATTTCTACTTTCTACAGCTAACCGTTTTTGAGTTATGTTTTTGAGTTATTATTCAAAGATGGTCAAAATGGATATTTCCGCTGAAATCTGAAAACCGAAAATTTTCGCGATTACAATACTTCCTTTACTTCGTACAAGGAAGTAAAAAGTATGCACGAGTTAAACTGTTTCTTCCAATGAACCCTATGAGGTGAGAGAGAAAATAAAACATCCTGAAATTGCTTTATTTTATATCTTGAGTCTGAAAAATGATATCAACATGGTTTTTATAGTAAAACTTTTGATTTTCAAAGTATATTAAAGAAAAAATATAAACATTAAAAAATAATAGATTTTTAGTCAAATAAATTTATCTGCTCCATCACATAATTATAAATTATAAATTATGAAAAATCAACAAAAATATTTATGAAGATGTCATATAGATCTCCTTAAAATGCAAATTTGTAGAAAAAGGAGAATCTCCGAGTAATCAAGTTATCAAAATAGAGTGAATAATGGGATATAAAAAAATAAATAAAAAACCTTAAATAATTATAACTGAATTATGTTACTGAAAACTGACTCGGGATGGAATTTATATATATCAAGACTTAAGACATAATTGGTTTTGTCCACAGGAGATACCGAAGGTGGAGAAACAAAAAATCTAAATTAAAATCCCTGATGTAGAAAATTCGGCTTTACGAGGTTTTGATAGTAAGCAGATAGTATGCTGTTTCAAATTATTTGCACATAGGCAAATAGAGAAGAAACTGCAGATGGCATTGATTTGCGGTAGAAGATCTCGAGAATAACTTCTTTTCTTTCGATTCTTGCTAAGTTTATCTCATAACAGATGGGAAAACAAGGCTATTAAATAGTTTGATTTTCTGTAGTTTATGAATATGGTATGCACTCCGGACCAAGTCTCCAATATGGGAGGCATTAAGATTCATATGTATAATTTTGTTTGCGACATAAAAAGGACAAACTTCAAAACCTATGGTCATGTAAATAAGCATTTTAAAGTTTTTATCGCTCGCCAAGTAACTATCAAAGAGCAAATATAGAAGAGATCGAATATCTGTATGAGAATCGGACTTTTATGAGAATTGAGTAAAATTTTTATTAAAAAGTTTTATTACATCAGTTGAGTTCCGGTTATAAACGCGTTGGAATCCGTGTTCGAAAAGTACATTCGTTCCCCAAAACCTGCCAAATCACTTTATAATCTTATAACAATAATCTATAAAATTTAATCAAAACTGGTAAGCTACTGCCTCCTTGAAGTAGCTGCTCAGTTAAGTATGTGTGACAAGGCTCAAATCTAGGCTCAATGAAAAAAAAATATCGTTATGGGTTCCGGGAATCGAACTATATAGAAAGTTTAAAACATTTTTAACTTTAATTGTTTATTTATAATTCACAAATGGTTGAGCTAAATTTTATATAAATAAGTATTAATTAAAAACATAGTAAAGTCAAGTATCCGTTCTCACTCTTTTCCATTTTCAAGAGATTCCTGACAAATCCCTTTTCTGTAAAATATCTCACTTAGCTTTATTACTTGAGTGTAAATTAATTTTGAGAGCGATGAAGGAGCTGATCCATTTTCCAATAAAAGACACCTTCTCGACTCTCTCATAATTTCATTTAATATTCTATTCTAAAAATAGCCATTATATAAATTAGAAGTTTCACCTGATTTAGGACTAACGACTTGCTCTCACTTCATATCCTTAATTTGGTAACTTAAGTAAAAAATCTGGTGCGGTGCGCGCATCACACAACTTTCCCTTACCGTCCTATAATAATTATCTTTTTAATACAATTTTAAAGAATTCACATAAACACTGCTTCTAATAAGCTCAGCAGCATACAAATCTTCTCCCACATAAGTACAATAAAAAAAAATTTTAAACAATTTTAGTACAACAATTCTGTACACTACCTATATATTTTAACTTTGTCAAGTTGCAAATATATTTTAAAAGTTTCTGGTTTAGTTTCCATGGAAACATTTTCTTTCCACTAAATAATGTGAAAGTAGAAATTATTAAGTAAATTTTCGCTTTTCTATTCTTAAATTACTTTATTACAGAGCGTATTGTTTACAACAGATTGGCGGATTGGTGGGAGGAGGATCGGTCGCATCCGTCTCCTTTCAGATGCACTTGGTTATCCATCTAGGGTCTTGTAATCCTCATAAAATACACTGTATCTTTGCTAATATTGGTCCGATTTTTATGATTCTTTTATTGTTTTTTAGATAATTTAATTACCTTTCATACAATTCTACACATAATTTACATTAGAATGCATACCTTTTAAGCTATAAGCAAATAAAGTATTCTTTTCATCATAAATGTTTTCTCTGCAATTCTTCGGTGATTTACTACATAAATGAAAAGTTAAGGCCTTTATGAAGAATAATTTAGGCAAGTTTCATCAAAATCGTTAGAGCTATTTTCGAGAAAAATGTAAAAAAGTGTAAAATCCATGGTATAATAGCTATTTCCGGTTAGTCCGATGCGCTGTATGTTTGCTAATACTGGTCCGATTTTGATGATTCTTTTATTATTTTTAAAATTATAGATTTAATTACCTTTCCTTAATTCAGGGGGACCTTAAAACATGTATTTCCGTTTAAAACTCGAATTCGAAAATTTTCACGATCGCAATACTTTCCCTTACTATATACTTCGTATATAGGTAAGGGAAAGTAATAATTTATCAGTTGTTGCATTCCATGTAACTGATAACTATAGACCGAAATTCCATGTTATTGCAACTTTTATTAGCTTGCGTGAATGCAGCACCTTTAAAACCGATTACTTATCCGGTCCGCGATATTTGAAATGATATAATAAAATTTAATATAGAAAAAAAATGCAGGTTTCGCTCTTTTTGGGCTCTTTAATAGACGATTTTGATTTTCGTTGCATAAATTTGCATATTTTACTTTCTTATTTATTTATTTTTTTGGAGGGAGAGGAAGGAGCTGAATTACATGATTCCGATTGAAAGAGTATAAAACTGAACGTTAAACTTAATTTACCAGACTATAAATATAGGTATGTTTGTAAATATTTATTGTTTTTAATTTTATACTGCCTAATTATTTGTTTCCTTATTAAATTTATAGCTTAAATTGCAGATTTAGGTTAATCATAATTTATGGTTGTATCGTATTAAAATTAAGTTTTTCTTACTTTACTACACGTTACAAGTCATTTCAATTCAGATATTGTAACTCTAACACAAGGTTAGATAAAGTTTCCATGGGTTAATAATATATATTAAATAAAAAAGATGATTTTTGCATGTTTAAGACATTCAATACAAAATTTTACAGATTTAGGGTTCTTACTGCACAATTTTAAACATTTTTAATTTTATAATACACGCTATTCGGTTTTTTAATGTACGAGAATCCGGTCTTACACCTTCTCACATTATGATTAACAACCCTGGCTTGTATATTCTTAATTGAATAATATAAAAATTTTGGATAGTTTTATAAAGAAAATTTTTTTACACGAACCTTCTATTTACTTAAAGATTTTTTACGTTATTTTTTCGACGTTTAGGGAAATTCCCCCATCTTCAGGACAAATTCTAAAATTACAGAACAACATTTTGAACGTGGAAGTATATCGAGCTGCTGCAAAGGCCCATTCACAGGAAAACATCACACACTCTTACATCTTCCCATCAGATCGGTTTCGACCAATACGTGTAATGATCTTGAGCGACTAGCAACGAGATTGGACTACATTAGAAAATAAATTTAAAATCATTAAACCAACTATGAGTTGCCGAGCCTCATTCTCTAGTAGAAGTAGAACAGAGGGGGTGATTATACTTCGCTTCAGAATTGCCCACAGCCATTTGACACATAATCACCAAATAACAAGAAGAGAACCACCTCAGTATCGGCTCTGTAGAGTTAGTATTACTGAGTCACATATTTGATGAGCGTCCTCAGTACAGAAGGAAGACGGTGTACATCGCCATACTCTGTAGGGCCTTGGATGACAATGAGCAACATCAGCAGTAGCATTAAATTTATTCAAATCATCGGATTATTTTTTATGATATGAATATGATTATTATACTATAAATATATGATTTACTCCATTTAATTAAAATCATCGTAACATATAATTTAATCAAATCTATACGTTTATACATAATAATTCACAAAATGTCAATAAACTGAATCGTTCTTGTGGTTATGGGGGCAACGATAAACCTGCAGGAGTTTTTTTCCCCTTAAAATAAAAAATCAACAAACATTTTAAATATTAAAGTTTGCCCTGTAATTTTAGAGTATGTCCTGAAGATGGGAAAATTTCCTGAAAAATTAACAGCGGACAAAAGTTGGAACAGCCAGAATTGTAAATTTCTAATTAAATATTCTTTTGCAAAATTCTTCGGTATAGGTATCATTTATTAGGTCTTCAGGGACGCTATTTCCGAATTCACTATCGGATTTTCGATCGCGCATGCGCATTTCGATTTGACGTTACCGTTAGTTTTCGGGTCTTTTCCGTTTCGAGTACCGTAGTTACTTACCGATGATTTATGTGATCACTAGTTTAACATATGACGCTAAATTTTAGGTTATTAATATTGTATGCAATGACCAACAAAAATAAACATTTGTATTCCTTGTTAAACCATAAAATAAATATGCCATATAAAAACCTTTATAGATCCAAACCTGAAGGTTTAAAATACCTCATCTCCTCAATGATTTTCTGAAAACAGTCCACATCTTCCACATCTTTGCCTCCACATGAACTCAACACATGTATAAGTCGAGTGGTTTTCTTGAGGTACCACACGTTAACTTGTTTTTTTCTTTTGGCAAGCGCCCACAATCCCTCAACACGATTAGTATGTACGCCATATAACATATATGTGATCCATAAACGAACGAAACTATCCTTGGTATTAAAATCAGTAACAAGTGAAGGGAAATTCATTTTATCCGACTTTAGAACCTTGGAGTGTAAACAAAACATGTAACGAGGTCAGTTGATAATAATAACAGATGTTTAAAATTAGGCATGCAAAATAGTAGACATTATCATAGAAATCACCGGTTAGTAACTGCGGTACTCGAAACGGAAACGATCCAAGTTTTAGGGATCATTTATTATGTTTTCGAGGGTTCTGATTCCATTTTTTGAAGTGGATTTTTGGTCGAGCATGCGCATTTTGAATTACTATTACAGTTGACACTTTTTCAATACAGGTATCGTTAATTAGGTTTTCAAGGACGCTATTTTATAATTCACAATCGGAATATCGATCGCCTTCGCGCATTTCAATTTTCTGTTACTTTTGAACGATATAGGGATCGTTTATTAGGTTTTTGAGGGCTCTGATTCCACTTTTTGAATTCGATTTTTAATCGCGCATGCGCATTCCGCTTTTCTGTTACAGTTGAATTTTTGGATATAGGGATAGTTCATTAGGCTTTTGAAGGTTCTTATTCCGTTTTTTGAATTGGATTTTTAATAGTACATGCGCATTTCGAATTACTATTATATTTGACATTTTTTTGCGTGAAACGTCCTTCAACACGATCCAAATATCAAAGAAAACTTCAGCAGTCACAGAAAAGATGAATGCTCATGCGCCATCGAAAATCCAATAGTAAAATCGGAAACCTAATAAAGAATACCTATACTGAAGAATTTAAAAAAATAGTACTTAATTAGAAATACTCGTGGCCGGACAAAATTTTGATATTATATTCAACATTAGCAACTTCCAAAACCTAAGGAACGATCACCAAATAAATGAAATCGTACTGGTGCGATAACTGAGGCCTTCTCTTTTTAAAGGTGATGACGACCCACTTATTTATATATTTCAAAGGTCATTAACTACGATTGGAGTCAATCAAATTTTCCATTTGACCTAGCACTTCGAGAAGCCATTAGAAGCCCTATTATAAGTCTGTCAGACACGTTGCTTCCTCCTTGGGAAAAGTTCGATATTAATAGGATTCGGTTTGGTACAGCCCCTTCCCATCCTCCAACCATGTTGGGAGTAAGTGAACCAAACGGAGGCAATCGCTTCCGATCCTCGTCTCACCTTCCTCCCAATCCCTTCTTTACGGAAAATATCTCTCCCTCCGTCTTTTCCCCCGAAGTATACGCAAATTGAGGCGACTTTTCTTTTAGGAAACGAACAAGAAAATATTTTTCCGCATTTTATGAAAATTTATAAAATAAAGATGAAAAAATATTCCACTAGCTCGATACCTTTACGATATATACGAATTTATTTATATATACAGAACGTGCAGAGCTCGCAAAACGATGGTAAATTTAACAAAAAAATAATTGTAACTGATTTATTTAATCATCATTATGGAGATATTGTTGACCGTATACGTAATCAAGTAGAAAGTTGAGGAGCGGTCAAGGAAGAAACACACAATATGAAATATTACTGCTTCATTATGTGCTGGCGTTTCGCCCTAAGATGTAGGCCACCATCAGGTTCAAGCAAATGATAATAAAGATAAATGAAATAAAACTAATAATCAAAATATTAGTGATAAAATAAAAATCTTTTTAAAAAATCTGGTGCGGTGCGCGCATCACACAACATTCCTGACAGTTAGATAATAATTATCTTTATAATATAATTTTAAAGAGTTCACATAAACAGAATCCGGCAGAATTCACATCTCCCACATAAGTACAATAAAACAATTTTAGTACAACAATTCTGTACACTATATATTAATGTTTTTCAAATTGAAAATATATCTTAAAAGTTTCGGTTTAGTTTCTATGGAAACATTTTGTTTCCATTAAATAATATAAAAATAGAAATTATTAAGTCAATTCCTGCTATTGTATTCTTGCATTACATTATTACGGAGCGTATTGTTGACAAGAGATTGGCGGATTGGTGGGAGGAGGTTCGGTCGCATCCGTCTTCTTTCGGATGCGCTCGGTTATCCATGTAGGGTCTTGTAGTCCTCATAAGATACTCTGTATTTTTGCTAATTCCGGTTCGATTTCGACCATTTCTTTTTGTATTTTAGAGAGTTTAATCACCTTTCTTATGATTCCATTCATGAATGGAATCATAAGAAAGGTGATTAAATCATGATTTGCCGTAGAATACTTACTAATGTGGCACTTCCGGTTAGTCGATTTTGACGAAAAAATTGCTCTAGCATCACATGCATGTGCCTACCTTAAATACGGTAGCTAGGCTGTTCACATACACACAGACTCACAGACACACAGACACAGACCATTCTGCGAGAGTTGGTTATTTGGAGTCAGGGAACCTTAAAACGTGTATTTCCGTTGAAAACACGAATTCAAAAATTCTCACGATCGCAATACTTCTCCTTACTATATACTTCGTATATAGATTGGTAAGGGAAAGTAAAAATAAATATATAAGAAAAAATATGAAAACATAATAAGTAATAAAATAAGACGGAGAAAGCAAAAATAAAATGTTAATAGGAATAAAGAATAAAGAATGTTTTGAGGATGGGTATCAGACTTCGAAGCGTCAACATTGAAATGGTATGTAATTGAGTGATAAAGAAACCAATTAAAGAAAGTCCTATTCACTAATTAACATTTTACTTTTGTATTCTCCGTTATATTCTATTACTTATTACTTTTTCATATTTTTTTCGTATATATATATATATATATATATATATATATATATATATATATATATATATATGTAAATTAATAATTAACAAGATTAATTATTAATTCAGATCATTTACTTTTAAATGGCATTGAATAGCTGTTTATTGGCTTTTGTTATAAATGAAGGTTGTACTAATCAGCACGCTTGTCAGTAAAATATATTATAGATATTTAGGGAGTAAAAGACTCGTATACAATTCTATTTTGTTTTAGGTAAGTTTGTGTATTTTGTATTATTTGGAAATAATAACTTAATTGATTGTATTAAAAGTTACTGAATAAACTATTTTGTTTTAGCAAACGTTTACGGTTGTATTCTTTCTAAATCACAGAATTAGAGATTGTATACCATCTGTAGAATGGATCCACGAAGGAAATTGCATATCCATTTAGTAAAGAAAGGAGAAAATTAATACCAATTAAATGCCTTATCTTTGGACAAAATAGTTTGGTTTTTGATACCTGATGAACTAAAGAGTTTGGATCAGCATAAGGAACTACTGTCAAACAAAACTGTGTTAAACAATTGTAAATCCATCACGAAGGTAGATGGTTATAGAAAAATTTCTATTCCATTTAAACTCGAATTGCAAAAAGAATATTTAGACGAGGACGAAAATTTTTGTGTCCGGGATCAGTATTTAGAAGAATATAATCAAAACGAGGCTGGTGCATTAAGTACTGCTTTAGAGGAAACCAAAACTAATGAAATTTTTTTAATTAAACGAATCAGGGAATTAGAGAATCGGATTTCAACTACTAATCAAGTGCCGTTAAGTGAAATTGAATAAAAATTTTTGTTAAACAAATTTAATGGAAAACAAGAAGCTCTAACCTGGATTTCTTCATTTGAGAAAGAATGCAATAGATTTCAAATTGTTGATGACATGAGGTTAGAAACTTTAAAATTATTTATAGAAGGGAATGTAAAAGAATGGTACATTGCAAACCTCATTAAGATACCATTGACGGACTGGGAAAATTGGAAAAATTCGTTTCAAGAAATTCAAATAATTCAGAAAGGAAACCGTGCAGAATATGCGAAGCATTAGGTTATAAAAATCGTTTCCACCCACCAGAAATATGCAGAAATAATAAATCAAGGAAACCAATGAACTCGGAAAGAATACCTTGTCCAATATGCGTAAAATTAGGTTATAAAAATCGCTTTCACTCACAACAAATATGCGAAAACAAAACATCACAATCCAAATACTGGATCAATTTGACTGAAGAAGATGAGGGCAATAACAATGAAGATTTACGGATTGATATGCAAAATAATGATAGCAATACAAAAAACTAATTAGCCCGGGAAAATTCACACAATGTTCATTAATTAAAGTTAAAGTAATTGTGGACCAAAATAAACTAGTTAAAGCCGTTTATGATAATGGTTCTACCTGCTCTTTAATTAATGAAAATTTTGTCGGTATACTCAAATAAAAATTGTATGCCAACAAAAGTATCCTAAAGACTATAAGTGGTGTGAATTTTTGTAAAGGCCGGGCTAATCTACATTTAAAAATTGGAGAAATGGAAGATAAATTGGGCCTGTTGGTCATAAAAAATAATAACTTTAGTTACGATTTGTTACTTGGTTTGGATGCAATAAAAAAGTTCAAATTAATTAAACAGAGAGTGGGTAATAAACTAATCGATTTGAACAGCATGAATAATAAAGTTGGGAAAATTGAAACATTTTTTGATAAAAATCCGGTTGAAGAAAAATTGGATCATTTAGAGAACGATAAAAAACACAAAATAATTGATTTACTAGAAGCATATAAAATGTGTTTTGCTACTAATAAATTTGATGTTGGTTCAATGGGGAATAGCGAAGCTAGAATTAAACTAAAAGAAGACAGGTACATTGCAAAAAATCCTTAGAGATGTTCATTCCCAGACCAAGAGGAAATAGATTTACAAATTTCAAAATTGTTGGAGAATGATTTAATAGAAAAATCGAGTTCTCCATTTGCATCCCCTGTAACCTTCGCTTTTAAAAAAGAAGATGGAAGAAGAACTCGATTATGTGTTGATTTCCGAGAATTAAATAAACTAGTGGTTACCGAACCTCAGCCATTTCCTAGAATTGAAGATCTGGTTGTGAATGTTGGCGACTGCAGTTGGTTCACGGCATTGGAAATTAATCCGGCTTTTTGGTCTATACCAATTCGAGTAAAGGACAGGAAGAAGACAGCTTTCATAACACAGAAAGGTCATTGGCAATGGAAAGTATTCCCCTTCGGATATAAAAATTCACCAGCAATTTTTCAAAGGGTGTTATCAGGTATTTTACGTAAACATAATTTGGGAAAATTTTGTGTTAATTATATAGATGACATTTTAATATTTTCGAAGTCTTTTGAGGAACATTTAAAACACATAAGGTTAGTTTTTGAAACAATCAGGAAAGATGGAATTAAATTAAAATTACTTAAATCTATAAAGTATCTTGGGCATGTGATAGAAAATGGTAAAGTCGACCGATTAATGATAATCTTGTTGCAATTAGGGAATTTAAACGCCCAACAACAAGAAAAATGGTTCGCCAGCTATTAGGAAAGATTAATTTCTATCACAAATTTGTTGACCATTGTAATCAACGATTAGCTCCCTTACATAATTTGTTGAAGAAGAATGAAAAATTTGTTTGGACAGATGATTGTGAAATTCGTTTTCAAGAGGTTAAACGATACTTATGTTCACGACCAATTTTAGCGATTTACAATGAAGACAAAGATATTAATAGAAGTGGATGCAAGCCGCTCAGGACTGGGAGCAGTTTTAAAACAAGTTCAAGAAAATGGAATGTTACATTCAGTGGCTTACTTTTCAAAAAAGCTTACCCCAAGCCAGATGAAAAAAGAAATAATGTATTTGGAGTGTCTCGCTATAAAATAAGCCATTATATATTGGCAATACTATTTAATAGGAAAAACTTTCATAGTAACATCAGATCATAAACCACTGATTAATCTAAAAGCAAAATCAAGAACTGATGAGGCGTTAGGGGACTTAATGCTGAATTTATCCCAGTATAATTTCAAGGTAATTTATAAAGAAGGGAAGGATAATGTAGAAGCGGACACATTATCGAGGAACCCAGTATTAGAATGTTTTGATAACGGCGACGACTGTTTAAAGGTAATCAATATGGTTCAATTAGATGACATCATGAAGGATCAAAACACAATTAAAGATGAAATTGAAATATCAAAGAAGGTTTTAAGAGACGGCAACATTAGTTTCAAGATGTTAAATAACAGAAAGCGGATTTATGTGTCTGAAAAATTTGGGCTCGATATGATAAAAAAAATACATCTGTTTTATGGCCATGTTGGTACTAGTCAGATCGCTGAGAAATTGAGACAATTTTACTATTTTAAAAACATGGATGAACTTATAAATCAATATTGCAAGTCGTGTGAGATATGTATCAAAAACAAGACTAGAACAGGAAGAGCAATCGGGATGTTATCGACATTGGGTCCAGCAGAATACCCGTTCCATGTCCATTGACACAGTTGGAGGATTCGCCGGTAATGGGTCAGTAAAAAAATACATGCATTTACTAGTAGATCATTTTTCTCGATACGCGTGGATTAGAACATCGAGAAGTCTGGATGCGAAAGATTTTATCAAACTTCTAAATCCACTGACAGAGGAAAATAATATCAAAGTGTTACTAGTGGACCAGTATGGAGCTTACAATTCAAAAACATTTAAAATGTTCTTAGACAACAAGAAGATCGAGTTGCTTTTCACTACAGTGGATAACCCACAATCTAATGGTTTAAACGAACGTTTAAACCAAACTATGGTAAACAGAATACGCTGCCGGTTGAATGAGAGTAATTCTAGCGTGCCCTGGACTAAGGTTGCTGAGTTGTGTGTTGAGGAATACAACAGTACTATTCATGGAACGACTAAATTCTCACCTGCTTACCTCTTACTAGGTATTAGATCAGAAATAGTACCGACTGAATTGGAACGAGACTCTGATTTAATAAAGGATCACCGGGAAGCACTTGAAAATTCCAGAAAAAATTTTGAAAAAAATAAGAATCGAATAGATAAAAACAGAAAAATTCACGAATTTAAAAAAGGTGATTTTGTATATATAACAAACGGCGCTAAATTAAATAGGAATAAACTGGATGCAGTCAGAAATGGACCCTTTTGTATTAAACGACGCATTTCTTCAAGCATTTATGAAATAGAATGCGATAAAAAACACAGCGCTACAAACTATTTTCATAGTTCTAAGCTAGTGCCTTACTCTTTTCCTGTAGGAAATGAGTCTCCGACCACCGGAGGTGTAAATTAATAATTAACAAGATTAATTATTAATTCAGATCATTTACTTTTAAATGGCATTGAACAGCTGTTTATTGGCTTTTGTTATAAATGAAGGTTGTACTAATCACCACGCTTGTCAGTAAAATATATTATAGAGATTTAGGGAGTAAAAGACTCGTATCCAATTCTATTTTGTTTTAGGTAAGTTTGTGTATTTTGTATTATTTGGAAATAATAACTTAATTGATTGTATTAAAAGTTACTGAATAAACTATTTCGTTTTAGCAAACGTTTACGGTCGTATTCTTTCTAAATCACAGAATTACACACACAAATATATATATATATATATATATATATATATATTTTTTTTTTTTTTTAATTTGTTTATTTTATCATTTTTCATCACTAATATTATGATTATTAGTTTTATTTCATTTATCTTTACTATTACTTTCTTAACCCTGATAGTGGCCTGCAGCTTGGACCGAAACGCCAGCTCATAATGAAGCAGCATTATTTTTTATTGTGTGGTTCTTCCTTGACAGCTCCTCAACTTTCTCCTTGATTGCATGAATGGTCTACAATAACTAATGATGATTTTTATCATCAAATTAATTATCAGTTAAAATTTTTTTTTGTTAAATTTACCATTGTGGTTCACTATCTCTGCATACTCTATATATATATATAAATAAGTTCTTATGTATAAATTTTATAAGTTCTTATATATAAATAAGTATATCGTAAAAGTATTGTATAAATTCTTATAAAATGTGGACAAAATATTTATTTTATTTTTTCCTAAATGAAAATTCGCCTCAATTTGCGCATGCTTCAGGGAAAAAGACATTCGTCATTAATTAAAAAATAAAATCACAATGTTTAAAATAAAGTTTTATAGCACTGTTTACATCGTTTAACCATCTATATCCTGTTTACATCGTTTAACCATCTATATCCTGTCACAACTGAACATGCCCTGATGGATAAAAGATGCATACACTCCTATAAAGATGTATATTAAACGTTGTGATTTTATTTTTTAATTACTGAATTTTTTTTTAGATCAAAATGTACGATAAATAGGAATAAAGAATAAAGAATGTTTTGAAGATGGGTATAAGACTCCGAAACATCAAAATTGAATTGTTATGTAAGTGAGTGATCAATTAAAGGAAGTTCACTAATTAATATTGAAGACTTCCTTCTACATTAAAAATAATAAAATGAATAAAAAATAATATTAATAATAAATAAATAAATAAAATGGAATATAGTAAATAAATAGGAGCGGAGTAGGTCAGTGGTAAGGCACTGTATTGCCATGGTCCCGGTCCCGGGTTCGAGCCCGGCATAGGCAGATGATTATTTATTCTGTATTCAGCCGTGGGTCGACCCTGTGGGATCGGGTGTCCTTAATTGGGGAAAAAACCTGGCGGTTGAGCGTGATCTCGTCCAAATCACCTGCTTACACAACCGTTGGCTTAGAAACAGTACGGTCCTTAACAAGTACTGAACCCAAGACTCTTCATGGGTTGTAGTGGTACAGGTTTTTTTTTCAGATTATAGTAAATAAATAAACATAAAATAAGTAAATAAAAAATGAAAAGTAAAATAAATAAACAATATAAGAATAAAAATATCCCTTCTTATTATCTGTACCTGTCCAAACATAGTATACTTTTATCCCCACAACCATAAGAAACTTAGAATAAATTATTTATCATTAGTAATTTTATTTCAAATCTGCCGAATTGATATCTGAAGACGAGAAATTATTTTGAAATCTCCAATTTAAAATGCTCAGGCAATTTATCTATACACCATCGTAGCCGAAACGAAACAGAGACAGAAAAAATAGAGCTGGAGATAAAAGAACTCTAAGTGGGGATATAATAACTGTAATGGCGGTGCAATCCACTCAGGGCACGTCATCTTGCCCCGGGGGAGAAAGTCCTCCCTCTGTCGCAAACCTAAGGCCAATTTCACCTGTCAGCTATCTTATACTTTCGCAAACTCAACAGCCGTTATATAAATTTCTAACAAACATATTTTCTAATCTTCACGGATATGTCATAAAATGATTAATTAATAAAACTAGCATCAAAGATCATTAACCGTCAAAGATTATCGCAGGGTCCCAAGAGCTCATTCTAGATGAAAAATTTAGGCCTTATGTTAAAAAAAAAAAAAAAAAAAAAGATATTTTATAACTATAAAAGTTATCTAAATAGTTATAACAATATAGCTTTTATTTAAGTAGTTAATTATAATCTAATTAAATCACATGTCAACTGAGATATTGTTATAATTGTGATATTGAACCGGGACAAGATGAATATATTCCAGTTAAATGAACACATAATAAATGATGATGCTGCTCTTAGGTTTTTACAGAGCCAAAATATGATTGCTAGTACTAACATATGAGCAAAAGGACATCAAATGAAGGTACGACTCATGCGGGCTTCAGTAAAAGACGTAACAGAAAGGAATCCTGGACTAGGAGAGACAGGATCGTATCGCAGGATCCCATGAGCTCATTCTAGATGAAAAATGTAGGCCTTATGTTACAAAAAAAAAAAAAAAAAGAGATTTTATAACTGATACATGTTATCTAAATAGAACTTCGGTTTTCAGATTTCAACGGAAATATCCATTTTGATCATCCCTGAATCCATTTTGACTAGTTTCATCATTACGTATGTACGTTCGAACGTATCTCGCATAGCTCAAAAACAGTTGGTCGTAGAAAATTTTGTATTTAGGATTATTGCATAATCTAGTTGGAAACCTCCATTTTTGGTCACTGCATTATTACCGGAAGTGGTACTTTACTTGAAGGTCATTACTAATTTTCATCAAAAATTATATTAAAATGTGATGTAAAACTTTTCAAATTTAATATTTAAAACTTGCATACTAATATAAATAATATAATAAATTTTGGTCAAAATTGGAAAACCGGTCAAAAATTACATTAAAATATAATGTAAAACATCTCAAATTTGGTAAATTAGACTTTAATATCACATTAGTAATATAATAGATTTTGGCTAACATTGAAGATCCGAAAGGGGAACTTTTCTTGAAGGTCATAATAAACTACTATAAAAAGGAATGTTGAAATTTAATTAGGGATTGATAAATTATTTGCCACTTCTATAAATTTGCGTTATTGAAAACTAGTTTCGAATTTTATAACATGATTTAATATGTTATAACATTCGAAACTAGTTTTCAATAAAACAAATTTATAAAAGTGGCAAATAATTTATCAATCCCTAATTAGATTTATCCTTCTATGCCATCATGCGGATGTCAACTGATATTGACATTTATTACAGATATCATATGTTTCGGAGAAAAAGGTTATAAATGAGATGGTAAACCATTAGCTGAATTGCTACTAACAACTGTTAAGAGGTCTAGATTTTCAGACCAGACTATATTTTCACCCACTGTGCATTCGCAATTAAATCCTCAAACCTTGGGATCCTTCTCAGTTGGAACGGTGGTGTAGGGTTAGGTCAGACTTCCAGCATTTTTACGAAGTGGTATTGCAATGCTAAGAAGACTCTCTACAGAGGAAAAAGGTTAATTTGATCCATGGCCAACTCCTTCGGGTTATGCTATTAACAATTTCGATCCAATGACCAAGTCAGGAACTGCGAACCCTCATACGGCAGGGAGCGGAAGAATGGTAACCCAGAGGTGTTATGATAAACGATTGCTGACAACAAGTGGCGCATCCGAATTCGTTGAAGCTCAACGCCGCCTTTTCATTAGAAAATGAATGCAATTTTCTAAAACTTCATGGACGAAAATCTATTGATTCTTAGTTTTACACATAACTGGTAAATTTTTTTCACCACTTGGACTAAACTTCCCAGATCGGAAGCTAATAGAAAGTTGAAGAGATTGGCCATGATATATAAACTTAAAGATGGTGTAGGAAAGAAGGCGGTGGGGACAAGAGATCTATTCGGTAAAAGGCGGGAAGTCTGACCTAACCCTACATGACTATTCCAAGTGAAAAGCATCCATCGGTTTGAGTATTTAATTGGGCATGCGCAGTGGGTGAAAGTATAGTCTGGTCTGAGAATCTAGACCTCTTCAAGGTTGTTAGTAGCGATTCCAAAGGTTTACCCTTTCTTTCCCCCCCATTTATAAGCTGAACAAGTCTGCAGTAGGAGAATAAGATAAAGTTAAGCGATTTCTTCCGCTTAAAATGTTGAAATCGTCGATTTCCAATGCCTTATCCAGTGACATAGACAGTTCTAATGTCGTCAAGGAACACGAAGATAGCTCTTGGAAACTTGTTACCTTCTGAAAGAAAACGACGTATAATAACGGAATAAGACCTCAAGAAACAAGAGTGTGTCAAATGACATCCGCATGATGGTATAAAAGGATCAATCTAATTAGGGATTGATAAATTATTTGCCACTTCTATAAATTTGTTTTATTGAAAACTAGTTTCGAATGTTATACATTCATCCTCAGTTCTCAAAACACACACAAAATTCAAAAATAAGCAATTTAAAATATAGTTTGGCATTTAATAATACCAAACTATATTTTGAATTGCTTATTTTTGAATTGAGTGTTTTTAGAGCTGAGGATGAATGTATAACATTCGAAACTAGTTTTCAATAAAACAAATTTATAGAAGTGGCAAATAATTTATCAATCCCTAATCAGCTTGTGTGTGTGTGTGTGTGTGTGTGTCAATAGATGGATGTCGCGATGCCGACTGTCGTTTTTGAGGTACTGCTATCTCCAGAAACTAGTAACCAAATTCAGGATCACTTTTTGAGCCACTGATTTATAGTTTAATAGGCGTACAAGAAAGTCATGGGGTGTACACATAAGATATTATTCTAATTAAATCACATGTCAACTGAGATATTGTTATAATTGTGACATTGAACCGAAACAAGATGAATATATTCCAGTTAAGTGAACATAAGAAATGATGATGCTGTTCTTAAGTTTCAACAGAGCCAAAATACCATTGCTAGTGCTAAAGGTATGTGCAAAAGGACGTCAAATGAAGGTACGACTCATGCGGGCTTCAGTGAAACGACGTAACATGAAGGAATGCGGGACCAGGAGGGACATGTTGGAATCCTATCTGTGCGAATTTATATGGAAGAGGAGGTATGAGAAGGAGTGTTTGTTTCAAAAGATATAGGATACATCGCTGAATTTTGACCTCAGATTTAGATATATTTATTGTTTAATTTTTGAGTTTGTCTATTAAAATACATACGCTTTCTTATAAAGTAATGTGTAATTTCTTTAGCATGTATCAGTTATAAAATATAACTGGCATGTCTTTTCGACAAAAGACCCGAAAAAAAAAATGTAATTATTATTTTAATGAGTGAATGGGGAAAAAAATTAATTATAAATATCATTTAATAATACTAATAGTTTCCAATAAATACATAAGTAATAGTTAAATCAACAGTACCAGCTATTTGATACAAAGCCTATACCACGAATTTTAATGGTTTAATTTAATTAATAACAAATTAATTTCCAGATAAATGGTAAACAAAAATTAATTAAATAAAACCATTAAGGATTTATATTGTTTTAATACGATTGGTTGGTGAAAATTCTATGTTTGAATAAAATATCTGATGTGGACATCCCATGATTTCCTCGTACGCCTATTAAACTACAAATCGGTGGCACAAAAAGTGATCCTGAATTTGGATACTAGTTTCCGAAGATAACAGTATCTCAAAAACGGCACCGGGCATCGTGACACCCATCTATTGACACTCACGCAAGCTCTTGTTTCTGGAGGTCTCATTCTGTTATTAAATGCCGTTTTCTTTCAGTAGGTAACTAGTGTTCCGGGACAACATTAGAATTGTCTGTGTCACTAGATGGAGCATTGGACATCAACGGTTTCGACATATTAAGCGGAAGAAACCGCTTAACTTATATCTTATTCTTCTAAGAAAAACAGGTATTTTACACTCAATTTTAACATTTAAACAAATAATTAAAGTGTTTAATTAGAGTGGAAAAAAATCGGGTTTGTAATCTTTATCACCGAACCAAATGATCTCTGTAATAAATGTCGATATACCTTTTAGTGTAAGTTTATTATAACCTTCAAGTAAAGTATCCCTTTCAGCTCTTCAATTTCACGCTAAATCCATTGCATTACTTATATTGCTATAAAAGTCTAATTTACCAAATTTGAGATGATTTATAATTAATTGTAATATAATTTTGATGAAAGTCTAATATGACCTAGTACCACTTTTGATTTGCCAATTTTAACCAAAATTTATTATGTTATATATATTAGTGTTTAAGTATTTTTTTTTATGAAAATTAATAATGGCCTTCAAGTAACGTACCACTTCCGGTAATCATGCAGTGACCAAAAAGAGAGGATCACAACTAGATTTTATAATAATCCTAAATACAAAATTTTAACTTTCTGCGTCTAACCGTTTTTGAGTTATGCGAGATACGTACGAACGAATGAATGTATGTACAGACGTCACGACGAAACTAGTGAAAATGGATTCAGAGATGGCTAAAATGGATATTTCCATTGAAATCTGAAAACCGAAAACTTTCGCGATTACAATATTTCCTTGACTGCGTACAAGGAAGAAAAAAAAAATCATACGGTGAAAAACGTAGATATAACATTATGAAATTCGTAATAAAACAGTTGAAAAGTAGCAGACTAATATTTTTGGTACCATTTAGGTGAAATTTAATCTCAATTATTAATTCAAATACGCCACTAAATTCGTTGAGTGAGGTTTATAAATGTTTTAAAAAATATGTAACTGTTAGTGCTAATTTAACTGTTTCTTTCGTATGCTTGTATTTTTTATAAACTTTATTAGAAATAATAGGTTTTATATCTGTAGGGTAGATATGTTAGTAGTTACAGAAATAAATAAAAGAAATAACTGTTAAAATAATGGACTAGTCACAAGCATAACTTCCAGTCTTACTCGAGGAATTGGCAGATATTTTAAACGGCTTTAACATTTTAAGATTTCAATTATTTTAGAATAAATTGAAACCTGGAATAAGTACGGAAACTTCAAATTATTGCATATATTATTATATTTTAAACGTAAATTTGAAATCAAAAAGTGTAAAAAACACAAAAACGCTGCAAATCACTACACGGTCGCTTTCGTTTAGAGCCCAGACAATTAGATAATCTTTCAAATGAGCAACTGGAATATTTCCGGAGATGATGTCAAATAACAAAACAAAGGTGAACTGGTTTCCATAGGAACATGTGCAGAATACTTCATAAAACACGTCTATAAAGTTCAGCAAAGAACGTAACAGAAGAATAATGATTGGTAATAGAGCATATTACACAAACCTGAAACTTCCCAAGTCTCAGCTGTTGTCTAAAACAACAAAATTAAAATTATATAAATCTCTTATTAGACCAGTATTCACCTATCGGAAGGTGTTTGTCTAAAGATGATTGCCGTAAACTGAGAGTGTCGAAATGAAACAGTATCAAAGCAAGTAGGCTATGATGGGCAGGATATGTGGTTATAATAGAGGGTGAAAGGGTACAGCAGAAATTTTGGAAGCGCAATACAGTCGGAAAAAGAAAAAGGAAAGACCAAGAATCTGGTGGAAGTGGAGGATGGATCCAAGGAAGCATGAAGTGCAGAAAGATGCGAGGAAGCTGGGAGTCCGAAATTAGAAGAGAGTGGCGCAGGACAGGGAGAAATGGAAAAGGATAACTCAGAAGACCAAGAGTCAAGCGGATCTGTAGCTGCGGATTCAATGTGCTATATCTTTGCTAATACTAGTCCGATGACTTGTTTTTTTTATTTCTAGAGAAGTTTATAACCCTTCGAAAAAAAAAAAAAATGTATCTATGGACGACGTACGGATATTTTGAGTTTATATTTGGATTCTATTTATCTTGTAACGTAAAACCTTAAATTTTGAGAAAGGAGGGTTTGGAATTTTTTTTTTGTCTTGGTCGATTAAAAAGGTTCATTATTGTAAATAATAAACCAAAAGCATTTATATACATTTTTTTTTTAACCGTTGGTATACTGGTTCCAAAACATTTTACAATCTTTAATCGGCCGCCATTTTGAAATAAAAAATAAAGAAACAAACACTGTTGTCAGTAAACTATTGAAGGATTTCAAAAGATATCCGCATACATTTTATGTTTAATTGCCTTGGGGTGATGTACTGTATTGATATCGTTTGTGTTTTTGGACTGTTGATGAGAGATGTACTGCTGTCTCTGGTTAATATTGTTGTCAACTTATCTTTTTATGATCTAATTATGCATGAATTCGTGAAACGCTGACTTCCTAGTTTTGCCATTTGAATGGTTTTTGGCATAATGCTTTGTTTTGGAATATTCATTCAGTAAACACTAAATTTTATATTTAAAATCTGATAAGATTGGTCCCGGTTCAACCAAAATCTCCAAACCCTAAATTACTTTTAGAAAAAGGTACTTATCTAACAACCATGCTAGGATACTTTATAGAGAATAGAAAATACGATATCATATAGGATACAGTTCCATGATTTAAACACAGTAAACATATACATTAATTTAATAAGATAGGAAAAGTTAAAACGACATTCGAGATTTATAAAAAATATTTTTGTATTACGATTGATTTCACTATCACTTTATGGATACGAGGAAAGTAATTTTATAAAAGCATCGTTCCCGCGAATTGGGAAGGAAAATGCTAACTTCCTCATAGACACTGATGTTACTTTTATCTAATGCCAAACTGATCAATAAATAAATTGAATTTTTACTTCCATATACGCAATAAAATAGCGAAAATTTTAGGTTTTCAGATTTCAATGGAAATATCCATTTTGACCATCTCTGAATCCATTTTGACTAATTTCCACGTGACGTCTCTATGTATGTTCATACGTGCATATCTCGCATGACTCAAAAACGGTCAGCCGTAGAAAGTTGAAATTTTGTATATAGGATCGCTGCAAAATCTGGTTGTGAATATTACTTTTTGGTATCTGCATGATCACCGGAAGTGGTACTTTACTTGAAGGTCATAATTGATTTCCATAAAAAATATATTAAAATATAATGCAAAAATTCTCAAATTTAGTATTTATAACTTGAATATTGATTTAAATAACATACTAGGATTTTGGTCTAAATTGGGAAATCGAAAGCGGTATTTTACTTGAAGGTCATAATAAACATTCATCAAAAATTATATTAAAATATAATGTAAAACATCTCAAATTTGGCAAATAGGACTTTTATATTAATATGAATGCATTTACTAGATTTTGGTTAAAACTGGTGAGCCGGAAGGAGTACTTTACTTGAAGGTAACTTAATAAACTTACATCAGAAATTATACTAAAATTAATTATGGTTCGGTAATGAAGGTTACAAACGCGTTTTTTTTCACTGTAATTAAACATTTTTATTACTTGTGTTTAAGTATTAAAATTGAGGGTAAAATAATTTTTTTCTTCCCCATTTGTGAGCTAAACAAGTCTGCTGGAGGAGAATAATATATCTTATATAAGATAAATTATATATGTTATTATATTAATAAATAAATCTTATTATATAAATAAATTATATATCTTATATAATATTAAAATGATTCTTCCGCTTAAAATGTCCAAACCGTCGATTTCCAATGCATTATCTACTGAAATTGACAATTCTAATGTTGTCACGGAACATGAAGAAATCTCTGGGGAAGTTGTAACCTACTGAAAGAAAACGACATGTAATAACGGAATGAGACCTCCAGAAACAAGAGCTTGAGTGTATCAATAGATGGATGTTGCGACGCCGAGTGTCGTTTTTGAGATTCTGTAATCTTCAGAAACTAATAACCAAATTCAGGATCAATTATTAAGCCACCGATTTATAGTTTAATAAAGGTGCAAGCAAGTCATGAGTTGTCCATATCAGGTATTTTTTTCAGGCTATCAAATTCAAATGATATGCAAATTAATCTTATTTCATTGAATCCTATGAATATGTAGCGCACCCTCAGTTTCACCAAACACGAGAAGAGTGTGAGGACAGATCAATGCGTAGAAGACGTGGACTTAGGCGAGAAGATCGTGTTGATTAATACCTACACTTAGCGGGATTGGTAGATATATCTAACCCATATTGCCAACGTTCGAGGTTTCTTGTAATGGTTGAAATACAACAGCTTCAAGGAAGTAACTATACCCATGATACGATACGTTTTGGAAATTACTTAAACGAAATGAATGCCAAAAAAATGCCGTTTTTAAGAGAGGTCCTACGCTCAAAAATGAAAAACAAAATATATATATATATTTTTAACATTCTTGAATTTTTTCTGAAACGATTGATATACATATATATATATATATATATATATATATATATATATATATATATATATATATATATATATATATCTTCAACCACTGTGAGAATGGCCAAAAGTCGCGAAAATGTGAATTAAGCTCTCAAAACCTCCCGACAGTTTTTTTTTCATTTACTGGTTTTTTTATGTGAGTTCTGATAATTGCATATAAGTTTATATATTTTCAATAATTTCTAACATTTCCATGCAGAAAAAACTAAGTATACTTTGCTATGCTGTGTACTTTTTTTTATGTTGCCAAAAATTATGTTGTATCTCCTATCTCCTTAAAACTATTACCTTATCGTTTCTCGTGATGCTGGAAAAAATCCTACTGCGAATAAAGGTAAGATTTTTTAAAAGTTATTTTGTGAACTAAATGAAAATATTAGCAAATTTTCCAGCATTAGCTAAAGTTCTATTCATTTATTTGGTTTCTAAGGCCAAATCGATCCATGGCCATTCTCAACCTGCGCTCAAAATGTTATTATAGAGTGATGTACAGCGGATTCTTGCTAATCCCAACCGTTCAGTAATCCAAACTACACTTAAAAAAAAAAAAGATCTACAAAGCTTTGATTTCAAACGTGTCTACTTATACATTAAATTATAGGAATAAGTTTGTTGACTGTAGATATAATTAAGGAAGAAGTTAGTTGGGAGAGGGGAGGGAGGTGCATTCAATGACAAACACACTGATAAGTGTAAGTTATTTATTAATAAGTTATTAACTTAATAAGTGTAACTTATTAACTTATGTGCCAAAGTTTCGGCCTATATTTTAGGCCATCTTCAGGGCTAAAAGAAAAAACAAGATAAAAACATGGAAAACAACAGTAAAAAATGGCAATAAACCGAAATGACAAGCATGATAAACATATATGAAGTATAAAGAAAAAAATATGTAATTAAAATGAAAAATTAAACAAATGTAAAAAGAAGATTATGAATTACATGAAACAATAAAGTACATGATATAATAAAATATATGAAAACAATTAATTAAAATTACTACTATTATGAAGATTCGGAAGTATGCAAAGCATATCGAGATAATTATGATAAGATAAGTGTTGTAAAATATGACAATGATGTTAAAAATTTTGACAAGGGACAAATGAAGATATTTATCTTGTTTTTTTCTTTTAGCCCTGATAATGGCCTAAAACTTAGGCCGAAATGTTGGCACAGAATAAATAAGTTACACTTATTAGTGTGTTTGTCATTGACCACACTCTCCGACCAACCTCTTCCTTAATTAAATGATATGGTATGTCTAACTAAGAGGAAGACTTATATTCTAAGAGGAAGAATTTAAAGAACTACTTTTTTAGTCAAAGTTACTATTTGTAATTTTTTATTATTAACGAAATTTGGAAAGGAAATGAATATATATATTTTTTAATTTAAGTTAATTTGAGTGCAATTAAAGTTAGAGAATAACATTAGAGTAAAAACAAAACGTTTAGGTTCTTTAAATTTTTCTGTATTTATTATTCTTATCCATACGTCAATATAATGAAAAGAAAACATGTAAACAAAAAAATTATCTTTCTGGCTATACTCAAGCAGCCTATCAATATGTGAGTTTTTTTTTGTTTTTTTAAAGCCATTTCCATAGTCAATAAACATGGAGGTCTTATCCTCATTGAAATAGCCTGACAGGGCTAAAATGCTGTATTTTCAAAATTTCTTTCTCTAAAGTACCTTTAATTAAATTTATTTGAAATAATTAACCGTCTCTCATTATTAGTAGTAATAAGAAATGGAAAAATAAAAACTACAGAAGAATTTCATAATTAACTAAAGGAGAAAAAAGTAGAAATATTTTCACAGGTTGAAAATAAATTTCCGGAAATAAAACTAGTAATATAGATGAGAATTGAGAAATTTTATTTGAATAGTTTTTTATTTAAAAAATATATATATGAAATGGATGAAAAGTTCTTCATTTTTATTCTTTAAAAACCGATCAGCAGCAGTACTCCGTCACTAACGTCGTATTTTTACTAAAATAAAAAAATAAAAAATATTAAAATAACGGGAGTAGGAGAAAAAAATTGAGACCCCTAAAAAGCACTTCCCTAACACCGATTCAATTCACATACGAATTTCCATCCCTCTAACTCAATTTGATGAGGCTGTAGAGGTCCGCAAAACATTAAAACCCGTCCAATTTCAGGTAAACGTACCGAAATTTGAACTGAAATTTATCCCAACTTTAATGGTATTTTTCTGCCTAGAAAAGAATTCTACATATCGAATTCCAGCCCATTTTGACCCAAAGAGGGTCGCTGGAAGTGCCCAAATGTAGCGGGGAAAAATATATATATGTATCTGATATTTCCAACATTTTCATGATCGTATTCTATAATAAACACCCATCCCTCTCCGCTGACGTTGAATAACATACAATAGGCTATTGTATATGTCGTATATCGGTAAAAATACGACTAAAAAAATAATCTAATCCATAAAGTATATTCATAACAATAGAAATTATTTAAAACAATAAATAAAAGAACAATAAAAATAAATTATAAAGAATATTTCTTCTATTTTTATAAAGGACAGCTGTATTCAGACTTGAGTGTCACGACATTAATACTTTAGCTATTTTTTTCTAAAAAAAAAATACGAGGAATTTGAAGGTTTGCGTGGCAAGAGTTGGTGCTTTCAGGAGAGACATGTTCCAATGTGGCAGCAACATCCCAAAGGTGAATTTACAGGCGACGAGTCTCAGCAGTTTAAGCGTTCTGAAGCGGACCAGAATAAAGAACAACGAAAAATAATTTAATGCCACTGACTTTTTTTATTTAAATTTGAATTGTAACATTTTATTATATAACAAAAGAAAAAAAAACGCTGTAAATTATTACATAATGGTTTATTATTTCCGAATTGTTGATATATAAAAAATATCAGGTGTGTCCACCCCCACTGCTTTTCCTACCGTTTTCGATAGATAGCTTACTATTTTTCTAGGCGATCAACAACTTGGTTATTACGCCCTATATTATTTGTAATTTCAAACTTGTTTTGACATGTTAATGTTTGTTTGGACGGGCTAATAGTACTATTAACAGCGGCTAATAGTGTAATTATCTTCTATTGACATATATTGTTTTCGATTTCTTATTTTGCTTTTCTTTATATTTTCATTTATATTGGGTTCAACTTATTTTATTTTTGTATTAAATATGTTATTTGAATGGTTAATCTTCTATAAAATCTTCCATTTATTTAGATAAATTTATAATTAATAATCTCAACATTTACAATTGGCTTATTTTATTTCAAATGTCCACCTTATCATCAATTTATATATATATATATATATATATATATATATATATATATATATATATATATATATATATATATATAGTTCTTCCCTTATATTTTATTTTATTAATATTTATATTTTCAAGTTTTTAACAATTTACACAATTGTCTTTTATTTTTGTTGAGTTTACATAATCACGTCTATGGATTACAATATAATACCGTATAACATAATCACAACATATACAATTGATTCGACGATCATGTTGGTAAGATCATCCAAAAGAGTTATCGTATGAAATCATATTTGATGATAACATTTAATTTATGAAGGCTGAATTATGCCACAACATAAACCTCTAATACAACCTCCACAATACAAAATGGTAGAAACAGTTCTCTTGTCCTTTGCCTACAGGAGTGCCGAACCAAATACTATTCAGAGATTTCTGGTTAAAATGCGCTCATTAAAAAATATATACTATAACTAAGGTTTTCGAGGAAATTTAGCCTTGATCGTGCGAAATAAAATCCTTTTTTCCCCCTAAATATTAAACGAAACAAATCAATCCACTGTTAATTAACAAGGAAGGATTGTCAACGATAATATGTGCTCTGTAAAAATAGCGGCTACATCTTTTCCAAAAAGCAATGAATAAAATTTGCATATCATTTTCACCCCGACCAGAAACAAGGTTTGTTTGTGGGAATTGCTTCAACCTTATTTATTGAGCTTTTCCCTTTTATAAACACATGTAAACAGGGATATCATTTTTTTTTTTTGATGAAATAAACAAAAGATTTATTACTGGGTTTGGATAACAACTGGTATTTCCAGCAACTACGACGTAGTTGCTATTGAACCGTTCAGATCAAACTTTTGGGGGCAAAGGTAGGATAAACTCGATACAGTTGGTTTTTATTCACTATCAATATAATTCTACATCCATAGACCTACCTTTAAATATATAAAAAATAATGAGAGTAGAAATTGTTCATTTGGCTCTAATTCCAGCTATTAAAAAGATTTGGTGCTAGTATCGCACAGCATTCACTTACCACCCTACTTAGAGTAGAAATTAATTTCTACACAAGTAGGGCTATGTAGTGAAGTTTGCATTCAGGTTTCCATGGAAACATTTAGTTTCCATTAAATATTGTAAAAGTAGAAATTATTAAGTAAAATAATCAAATAAGTTAATGCGTTTTTGACACTATCAGTTGCCTTCTAAGATTGCATGCCATATATATTAATTTGTCTAAAATATTTAGCTTTTCAATGATGTATTATACATCCATATTACTACTCTTCTTCCAGAAAATTTATTTGTTTTTACCCGAGAAAAATATTTATCCTTTTTATTCCTCTTTAGTTGATTATCGAATTCTTTCATGGAGTATATATATATATCCATTTTTCATTACTACTAACAATGAGTGATGGTCAATTATTTCAAATAAAATAAAAAGTAATTTAGCAGAAGCTATTTTGAACATTTGACATTTAATCCCTGTCAAACTATTTCAAAGAGTATAAGACCTAGCTGATGTTTTAGAAAATTTAATTGCACATTGATATAACGAGTTTAATCAAAATCGTTAAAGCCGTTTTCGCTAAAAAATTTTAAAAAAAAAAGTGTTAAATCCAGTATATTAGCGAAAATGTTGCTATAACATCCTGGGAACATACCTACCTTAAATAAGTGATTCTAATTTAGTACACATTTTCATTTTTGAGCCAGATTGTTCACTTACACAACGACCATTTTACGAGACTTGTAATAGCTGGTAAACCTCACAATAATGAGATATTTTTCACTACCAACGAGAGGCAAATAATACTTTCTTTTTTTTTTAACCGTTCTTCAATTCAATCTAAATTAAGCCTATCATGTCTTGTTTAAATGTTTTCCTTAATTAAAGAAGAAGAAAAAAGCCTCAGTTGTAAAAGTTTAGAGCGCAAAGGGAGGAGGAAGGAAGGCAAGGAGGTCAGTTAATTAAGTTTAATCATCTCGTCTGATACAGCACTTGGCAGAATCTTTATAAACAATGAGATTGTAATGCTTGCTGACCAGATTGTCGTATCTTTTTTTTTTTTTTTTTTTTTTTTTTTTTTTTTTTTTTTTTTTTTTTTTTTTTTTTTTTTTTTTTTTTTTTTTTTTTTAAAGGAACTAAACTTTGGTATAAACATATTTTCCTAGACACAGCTTTATTTAAAAAAACGGCTTTTTCGATTTGGCCCAAAGTTGGAGGGTATATATATATATATATATAGATATAGATATATATATATATATATATATATATATATATATATATATATATATATATATATATATATATATATAGAGAGAGAGAGAGAGAGAGAGAGAGATATTGACAGAAGAAGAACTTTATTCTGGGACTAGGTTTCTTAAGAATAGCATGATTAAACAAATAAAACAGAAACAATATCTGGCCATAAGACTGCAAAATACAGAGGTCAGTTAATGTTTACAATATTTTCAATAAAATAAATTCTTTTCTCGAAAAATATAATTAATTTGAACAAAAAAAAGGGAAAAGAAATGAAAAAGAGAGAAAATGAAAAATACAAAAATAATGAGTTGATTAGCAAAGTTGAAGTCTGTACATTAAAAAACTATTATTCAATCCTGATCCAGATGTTAATCCTAAACTGAAATTTCGCAATTAGAGTGCATCATTTTGGAGAGAAAGAAGGTGTTGGAAAAGTAGGAATTTGAATGAGGATATAGAAGAAGCATGGCGGATATTAGAAGGAAAGGAATTCCGAAGGGTAGAGGAGCGGGCGAGAAAGGAACGTTCGAATGTTTTGGTTCTGTGAGAGAGGGTATGGAAGTCAGAAAGGCGAGATCTTGTTTACTATGTGTCTACTATGTAGGACCGAGGATTTGAATTGTAGGAGGCTGTAGATGTAGGAAGGATGCTGGATAGTGATAGTTTGTTATAGAAAAGATTCGAGAAAATATTGTCCACGGTTGGAGGGGAAGAGTCACTTCAACTCGCCGTAAAGGTGGGACACATGAGCCCGTCTAGAGGGGTTGTGCCGAAGACAATTCTTTAAATGTCATTATTTTCAATTTTTTATCTTCCATATTATAAGCTTTCTACACTATTTTGCCTACATATTCTACACAATAGAACTCCATTCCTTAAATTTACATTTCCCACTTGCCGTTTCGGTGATATTTTACCTTCAGCATCTGATACCCCAGTAATGTTGGGTGAGTCAATTGGTGTTACTATTCATTGGCCATGTCTGATTAGTATAGTAACACTAATTGAATATAAATGAATTTTAAATAATTTCAACCCTGGGTTAGATGAGAAAAAAACCTTTTTTACAACGAGTTTATGACCAAGATCGCCATTTTTTGAATGATATCCAAATGTATAAACAATGGCAGATAAAAGGTTAATTAGCAGGAACTAAATGAAAAATTAATCAAATTATAGGTAATTAAAGTGTCATAAGAAACTGCAAATCGATAAACTTTCGAACAGAGGCAGCAGTATCAGTTTTAGCTCTGAAAAAAAAAACTCCTTTACCTATATTCTGACAAACTTCCTTCCTTTATACCTCAGTCGTTTAGGGGGGGGGGGAAGGGGTGTATTGAGCTGACACAATAGATCACGAGGGAAAAGAACTTATAGCTGCTATATAAGGATCTTTAGATAAGGTGTTTGATATTGGCCATCTAAGCAGGGGGGGCCTGTTTTGTATGCAGAAAACACCTTCCGCCTTCTACAGTCTTCCCACTTGCTGTATCAGGTAACGCATCACACCACATCAAATGTATGTAATAAGTGAGCTGTCTGTCTATCAATTTATACCTGTCGATATGTTAAACAACCAAATTCAATGTTAAATTACAAGGCAGTGCTGATTTTAAAATGATGACTAGCTGGCAAGGGCAAATAACTCACACGGTTTATTGGTCAGTAATAAATGTACACATTACTAACTTGTGATGAGAAACGTTGAATCAATTCGGTTCCATTGTGTTTGCGGCAATGAATGTTTTTACTGTTTTACCGCTTGGACAGTGGGTAATGCGGAGTTGAAAACAGAAATGGAGAAAAGTAATTGTCTTAATTTATCGTAGTCAGTGTTTTGATTGAACAGTAATAGAATCCGGAAATAAAATAAACGCATCCAAGTGTTAAATGTAGGTTCATGAAAGCGTCATGTAACGTTTTAAACGTTTAGGCCGAATTAAAAAAAAAAAAACTATAATTTTGAATTGTTGGCTTAGATTTCGTCGATTAAGGAAACAATCAAAATGAAGGCTCATCCATCATTGGTTTTGATTAAGTATTAAGAGAAATATGTCATACCGACATTAAAACACCTTTTAATAATATCAATGAAATATGAAAAATAAAATGATAATAATTTCTTACCTATCAGCGGTATAAAAAGCAAAACAATGGCTAAAAAGTACAATACGCTGTATCTTTGCTAATACTGATTTTTTTTTTTTAGGAAATTTGATTACCACAAGTGAAGGGGTAGTAAAGGGAAGACTTTAGGCAAGTTTAATTGAAATCGTTTGAACCGTTTTGGCGCTACAGTCTATTGAAAAAACATGTTATTAGGCTACTGAGCAGCCGCTATTGTGCATAGAATAGTTTAATTATTTTTTATCTTAAGCGGTATAGGTAATCATCAAAATTACAGATCAGTAGTTGGTTTTGATGAAGCAATATACAGAGACGGTGAAATGTTCTCACCAAACTTTAAATAAAATAAAAATGATTGTTGAGGAAAGGAATGATAAAGGAATTCATTAAAAACACAGACTGAGTATTTTTTTTATCATTTCACTGAATTTTTGGAATACATTGCAGGTCTTCATAGACACCAACATAGACAACATAGACACCAATAAAAAAATATATACTTTTCGAGTTGTGCTCAAATTAACTCTTCTTTCCTTTCATTTTCTCGGGAATGTACAGTGTACATAAATAGTTAAAAGGTTGTAAGGGAAAAAATAGACAAATTTTATCGTTTGAGCCGTTTAAGGGCTACAGTCTATAGTAAATCAGGTTTTTCGATTATTGAGCAGCCGCTATTGCATATAGAATTGATTCATTATTTTTCGTCATTAGCGGTAAAACTTGAAGATATATTCATTAAAAACACAGGTCGACTTTTTTTTTATCATTTCACTGAATGTTGGCGCATAATGTAGGTTTTCATAGGAACTACAACATGCACGCCAAGAGAAATGTTGGAAGCTATCTGATCCGAGCTTCATACGATACAATTGTCAATATTTCCGATGTAGCTAATTTTACCGGCCATGAAAGACTGTTACATTAAATATCTGTCCGGGTTTTCCTTCTGAAGCCTAATTTTTTCAACTACGCGCTCAGTTACTGCAACAACGTCATTGAAAATCGTAATTTTTTAGGTGATCCATTTGAAGTTACTGTCAAATAGCCGCCCAGAGGTTTGATCCATGGACGATATGATTCGGAGAAGGATTCGGAAATATATTTCCTAGCTAAAGCAGGCAACATCTGCTGACCTTGAACCGCCATAAACTGTGGATCTAGGCCAAATTTTAACTGTCCTTAAAGTCGAGTGAATATTCGGTGGGAAGATCATTGCCGAATCGACCTCAAAAGGACCAGTTTTGGAACTATGGTTTGTAATATACATTTATTATATATAATATATTTTATAATATATATATATATATATAATATATTTATTTATATATATATTTATAATATAATATATATATATATATATATATATATATATATATATATATATATATATATATATATTTAAAATTAAGATATTGTGATTGACTTGTTCGCTTCTTTTCCTGTCTTTCTTTCATATCTTCGAAGGCTGCTGTTCCAATTGTTTATAATGTTATTGAATACAACTGTAGAGGTTTTATCGTTAATTTGAATGATCGAAACCTGGAGATACACAGGAAAAAATAAATAAGTAGATACATAAATAATAGCAGATAAGCCTGACCATACAGCAATTTCTCAAGTGAGCTAAGAGGGATTTGAAAGCCTTTTACACCCATACCAATATCAAAGAACTGACTTAAAAATAATTTCATAAATGAATAAAATTAAATAGTATTTTAATGAAATTTTTTGGTCAATCAATGTATTGATCGAAACGGTTTGAATCGAAATAATTCCAAAATTCGTGAAGATAATCGAATCATAAGAGGTATTGTGAACCAACATCAGTATTCTATTTAAGTCATAAATCATAAACATAGATTATAACAAACTATTAAATAATTATTATAAATACCTTAAAGATAAAAAACTACCGGACTTAGTTGTTTACAGAAGTGACGGTCTTGCGGAACTTTGAAGATGATTTGAAGACACTCTTCCGTCGGAAACAGAAAAAAGATTCACGAGCAGTGGTTTGGCAGTGAGTCAAGCCTATTGGTCATAGAAAAAAGAAAAAAAAAGGGGGCTAAAGCGGTGAAAAACATTTTGGATTGCTAAAGTGAAGAAACCACGCCGGTGGGAGAGGGGTGGGGCGCATATCACATTCTACCAGAGCAATTAATTATGAAACTTTTCTAATTTTCCTCCGTCCGCAACCCTCCTCTCAACAGCCCAACTTCAAGATGTGGGTTTTTCCCGAAAACCCACTTTAACTCCTTCATCTCTTCTTTCTGATTTCTTTCCCCCCTTCTTAGCTTAACTTCATAATAGTCAAGTTAAGCTTCCGTACTGATTTTATTTTTATAATAGAAACATTTATCTTGTATTTCGCAGCAAGCGCCTTTCACATAGCAATCGTGTATATTTTACAACATACAATTATATATTAATTTTTTATCATACAACAACTTCAGCTAATACGGAAAAAAGGATATTATCAGCGAAAATACGAAATATGAATAAGTAAATAAACAAAAATAAGTAAATATTATAAAATCAAGTCTGTTTAATTGAAAAATACCTGTTGACAAGAGTCGTTTCTTAGTGTAAATGTGACGAATAGGCTCTTAGATTCATTTATCTTTATCCTCCATTGTTCGACCCAGCAAGCTATTCTTGGAGTGCTTGAGGAGCCTTAGTGGCATATCTGTTGGATGCCAAAATAGCTGAGGCATCAGCTAATGTAGCCAAAAGGGTTTCTGGATGCTGTGGGATATAAGAGCAATATATGTTGAAAAGTAAAAAGGAATCAAGACATTGTCCTGAGGTACTCCAGAGCTTTTATTTGTTTTATTTCCGAAAACTCAGAACACGGAAAAATCTATCTTTTAAATAGGACTAAACACTTCAGTAGTAAGTCGGTCGAATGTCTTTAATTTACTGAATAATCCTTCGTGCCATATTCTGTCAAAGGCTTGATTCATGTCTAAGAAAAGTCCAGGACAACAATATTTTGATTCCAATGATAAGGATATCAGTATAATCCATTAAACCGTAATACTGTTGAATAGTGGAATGATGCAGTTTAAACCCATACAGAAAATTTGGAATAATATCAAACATCTTAAGTGAATATAGGCGTCAAAACAGAATTATCTCGAATACTGTAGATAACGAATGCAAATTTTATTATAGTCATAAATATATAACACTCTTGTAATTAAATAAATCTCTACAACTGACAAAGAAGCATATTTTTTGTTAAATGCTATTAATTTTAGTAACTTGAGAGCAAAAACCCATTAGAAAAAATATATGACTGTTTGGATATCATTGGAAGAATTCTACGCATGCATACAGTTTCTCAAATAGAAGTGAAAAATTAATCAACGTTTAGCATTAAGGCATCATGAGGACAAAAAAAATTAGCATCATATAAACACATCAACAATCCAAAAACGATTTTTTATCAGTAAAGAGTTTACTCAGTTAGTCTTTTTAACACTGCTGATATGCGGTGTCTTATCTCCAGTCTGTATTAATGTCATCTTATGTTTTCTTGTCTTAGTAATGACAGAATTGGCGAAACGTTGACTGGCTAGTTATTTACTTCTATTTGGGAGATTTATGATTTTGTGTTGGAACCTAACAAAGATAGCCTAATCATTATTTATTAAATTAAGTGTTTATTATTATTAAATTTTTAAAAAGTAATTGGAAACTAGTCATAACTTAAAGCCATCTACTAACCGATTAAAGCCTGTCATATGATCTCATAACCCAATATTCAAATTCTTCTATAAACAACGTCTTATAAGTTATAAAATAACGATTTCATTCATTTTTTTTAATACATTTTTTTGATGCATTTTGTTAAAGTATGAATTTTCATAGGCTACGCGTTGAGATCAAAGCGGTGAAAAAACAATAGTATAAAAATTAACCAGTAATAAACATAGAAGTGCTAAAAAAAAAAAAAAAAAAGGAATAAAACAAGTTATTTCGAATATATTGCAATATGAAAATTTTATGAAAACTAACGGCTAAAGCCTTGCGGTTGAAAATTCAAACTTGCTAAATTGATTTGTTCAAGAAAAAAATACAAATAGTGACAATCGAATTATTGGAGTGTTGCCACTGGACTAATAAATTTGAAATGACCAAATAAATATCGCCAATAGTGCAATCTTAAATGTATTCCCATCCATAACAGAAAAAACAATTACTCATCGGAATTACTGGGAAAACCCCGACCCCTAAACCGTACCATTAAAGTACAAACAGCTCACCTTTCTTCCATTACAGTCATTTCTATTACTAGTTCAGTGCGAGAACAAAGCAATGTAACATTTTCTGTTTGATATAATCTACATAAATCTTGCCAAGTACCAACATGTATTTGATCTCTTGTCTTAATTAAATTCATAATTCGTAAATGTGTTATAATACTAATATATATTACATTTAATATAATAAGTATAATAATACTAAACTGTATTTTAAATTGCTTATTTTTGAATTTTTGTGTGTTTTTAGAACTTGAGATGAATGTCTAATATTTGAAATTAGTTTTCAATAAAAAAAAAATTATAGAAGTGGCAAATAATTTATCAATCCCTAACAAAATATTTACGTTTAAAGTAAATTACATTAAAGGAAATATGCATATACTTCATCCGTCGCTCCAATACTCTTCCCGCCTTCAAATCCCGTCTATTCAGTCACTTCCTGGGCATTCAGTTAAAAAAGAATCCCTTATTTGTACTTTGCCAATTATTAATAATTAATTTTCTTCAACTACATTTATTTTTAATCTATTTATATTGGAAGTTTGTTTTTGTTTAAAGGTCTAAAATTTATATCATTATGATTTATTATAATTTCATATTTTTTTATTATTCTTTTATATATTTTCATTTTATTATTTGTTGATTATCATGTGCTGTTTTATTTATTAGTTTTTATTCTAAGGCTCTAAAGCTCTATGTCTAAACCTTTATGTTATTCTAAAGGGACGATTAGATATATAGTGTAATATATATATTTAGTGTAATATATTAAAAAAAAATGTTGTCTGGAAATATATTGGTTCACGTGTAATAATATTCACTTTTATTCGTGGTTAATGTAGAAGTTTTTATTCTTGTTTTTTGCCACAAAATTATCTCCACCTTATCCGCCATCAGTCTGTTGATTCTATCTCCATGACTTTACACAATTTCTCTTCGTTTTGCATGAGAGATGCTACCAAGGCTTGATTGCTTGATGTTTATCTTGCCACTGAGTTATGTTTACACTGATTATTATGTTACAAGCCTTTGAGAGTGAAGGAAGGACCCTCTAATTTCCGGTTCAAAATTCAAATGTTGGCTGACTTCTAGTTTATAAGCCTGTTTGTAATAAAATGTATATAATCTAGCACAACCAACGTATATAAATATTAATATATTAGTACATATTAATATGCTGCACATGCACAATTATATAAACCAACAGATCAAAGGATAGGCAGAGACTAGACAAAAGTGTGATATAGTAGATACGCTATATAGATTATTCGTGGGACAAAGAATGAGTGGCACTGTGCTGATTTATCCATGATATTTTAATTTATATTATTATTATTATTATATTATTTTCCATTTATTATATTATTTTTTTAAGAATCTAATGCCTTATCCGAATTTATTTTAATTTCGAACCTGCAAAGCAAAACTATCCCAATGAAAAATGATCGAAAAACAATAAACATTTGATTATACCGACGTAACAAGTACGGGTTTTTGGATGTATGGATCTCTGGAAATATAAAGTTTCGGTGTTTACAATTTTACAAATATATACTTTGATACAAGAAAAGACACTGTCCTAATTTTGATTACAATCAGACATACGAGAGCCGAGGTATGATGCTTCAAATTACCATTTGTCAGATTCTTGTTAGACTTTAACGGGAGTACAGCCTAAACGCCTGAACCAAATGACTAGAAAATTCACATTATCTTTACATTATTTAAAGACATAACAAAGTTTTAGAAATAAAAAAATCATCTTTCTTTACGCATTTCGACCCTTACTAATGTCATACTACCAATGTAATTATTATACAAAGTTTTAACTCTGTGAATTATTTCATTATTTTTATATAGATGAATGAAATTATGTTTAGAAGTGAGAATTTCTTTTTTATACTTTTTAACTCAGAATTTCTCTACTCATATTATTTTTATTTATTTTTTTCTACGAGTTTTCTTTCTTAATATATTTTTTTTTTTGTCAGTAAAATTATATTTATTATATTTTTTTACCAGAAGGATATTTTTTTTCAATACTTACATGTTTAATTGAGATTATTGTAAATATTAATTGATGTTTATTAATGTAGTCTTTGGCCAGTAATTTTTTCTGTTATCTTTTTTATTTGTACCTACTTGTTATTCTTAAAGGGACCTAGTCCCAGAATAAAGTTTATTTTTCTATTATATTCTACAATTTTTTTTTTTATAAACTAATTGTGATACAATTTAGTAAGGGTATTTTTTCCGAGTGTTATAAGACAGTTTGCATCGTTCGTGGAGGTTTCTCAGAAATGGGACAGAATAACATTTTATTATTTTTGTTATTATAACATTTTGTTATTAATTTAAAGGTTATTTTATATTTGAGAGGGTTAATAACCTTAAAAAATACGGGTTATCATTATATGTATTGCCATTGAATTTAATTATATATGTCCGTTTCACATGTTTTTTATCCAAACGAAGTGTATTTAATAAATATTGTTTCGTATTTTGTTCCCAGTGATTAAGGCCATCCATGGGATGCCTTACATATATCCCCACTCACAATGTAACTCATTTCGAGGTTATATGGAAATCGTATTTTGGCCATTATTCCTCTTGAAATGGCAGTGATTTAGACTGCCCCAAGCAAATATTTCATATGAAGTGTTGGAAATTAAGAAATAAATTGAAAAACAATACAACCCAAAACAAAAAAATTTCGCATTACTTTTAAGATCTATACGTTTTAACCTTCAGAAACTGTTTTTACAATGTCTGAGTGCTACAACATTTTACCCATATATAAGTCTGACTTTTTCATAGTTGGATGATGTAAATATCCAATTTATAAAAATTTATGATTACGCCTTTTGTCACTCGATTTGCGCATTATATGAATAAGTGAACACGGCTTCACTTTCCTTATAGAAATAAAATATGAATTCGAAACGTAATGCCGATCTGAAGGTGACGGCTGCCAATTCAGAATAGACGCGGAAAGCCCTGCATGGAACTATATCGTATTTTTGATAATGGAATTTTTTTCTAAATAAAATAAGAAAAACGATTATAATACAGTTTAATATAGTACACGATTTCGTAATATTTTTCAAGGAACGAGATATATCGCTTGGTTCGTTCTACTATTGTCAATGCGGTAATCATGTTTCATGAGCTGATGAATGCAATGAATTAAGATGGATCTAAGTAGAACCCTTTCGAGCATTTTATATCCGTCTCGGAGGACCAAAATGTGATAGCGGGAAGAGGTTAAAATCCTTAAACTTTAAAATTTGAATTTAAAAAAATGAGACTAAGGAAGAATTATAGTGGTACGCAATTTTTATTATTCTAACTTTTTTTTTTTACAAGAGAAATTGATACATTTATAAAATGTATGAAAAATTGGCGCATGCTTTGCAGATTAAAATTTTCTTATCAAAAGCACTAATAATGATAATAGAAACACCCAGTTACGTAACATATGTCACTGTAAATCAATAAATACAGAACATTTTTTGTCAAGATGGCGGATAATAATTAAAAGATTCTTCACGGCTACAAATAACAACAATATGAAGTTTGGTCTGAGATAGTTCAGGCGTTTATCTTTAGAAAGCTGACAAAATACTTATGTTTTCGATACTTCGCCATTTTGTTTTTTAACCTTCTTACGAATCTATATCGTCGGTACATTGCCAAAGCGGCTTATCTTCATATTTTGCTATTTTTAGATTTTGTCGCATTTTAACATATTTTTTCATTGTCTTCGCAAAGTCAAAACAAGTCCTAACCGAATATGTAATTAATAATACAAAAGACGACTAAATTAATTAAGAAATTAGCAACCTTACATCTGCAACTATAATTCAAACCCGATTTTTTCAGTTTTACAAATTTCCAATCAGCCACTTTGGTATTGCATAAACGACATCTGTACTTCAGAGGTAAACTATCGTAAGTTCAATTTAGCTATTTTCGATTTTATTTGCATATTTGCATTATTCTGGCAATATTTCCCGAGTATATGCTAATAGAAATAAGCTAAAAAAGGTAGAAAAATATGCTACACTTCATACTTTAAAATTTACCATTATCCACAAAAAGCAATGGATTGCAATCTTCTTTTTTGCTAATTATACCTAACAATGAATATGGTGTTAAAAATAATTAAAAGCCATTATCCACAAAAAACAATAAAATGTGATCCTAAACTTCTTTTTGCTCTCTTCTTCTTTTTTGCTAATTATACCTAACATTGAATATGATGTTAAAACAAATAAAAGCATAAATTGAGTGAGATTAAAACCAATTTTTGATCGATTTCCATACTTCTCTACCATACTTTTTTTTCTTTTTTTTAAAATAATACAATCTGCAACATTCGAGGGGAATAGGCATTAGAGCTGTAAGTATCCTTTCACACTATATATAAAGAATAAAGAAAAATAAATAAAAATTATTTAAAAACTTTAAAAAATGATAAAAATATGTAAATTTATTTATATACACTACAAGTAAAAATAAATTAAACAATAACAATATAAGTAAGCAGCCAAGATAAAGAAACATAAAATTGAGTAAAAATAAAATAAATCATCTTGAACAACCATGCCTAGCTAAAATCACTTATTATAAAAGATAAATATCCTAAAGTTTCACCAACTATAAAAACGCTGTAATAAAACTGCTAAAAGACAATTCGACATGATCACTCTAGTTGTATTAAATAAATTTAAGCTGATAGGATAGGAGTCGCTAAGTTGGCATTAAACAAGATGGGCAATTAGGACCGGACAGAGAGGCGAGAGCTAACGCGGTTAGTAGACAGGACTCAGGTGTTCCTCCTCAGCTAATCCTGATTCAGTGGATCCAATCTCAAAGGACCAAGCCGATATAAAAACAGAACGACCCAGGACGATTCCATTAGCCACTCCCAAGGGGGAGGGAGGACGGAGGGGCGATGATGCTTCAGGTTAATGGACACCAGGTCCCGGGCAGTACTCGGATCCGAGGAACCTATTTGTCATCATTAACCATTTCGTCTCTCCCTCCCACCATCATAAACCTTCCTTCTTACCTTTCACAAATTTATTCCTACCAGTATCTCTTTCTCGAATAATTTTAGCAAGACGATCGATACAAGAATACTTAGGATTAAGATGTAATTGGAAAATTCCGAAAACAAAGCCTCAATTTTCCCAAATGGCAGTTAATAACTAATCAATGCGATCAGTGACAGCTCATCTCACACTAACAATTAAAAAAGAGACCAATCTCTCGAGATAGTAAATCTAACACATACATAAAGGCATTATACCTGTAAGTATCCTTATCCTTAAGTAGGCTTAGTGTGCTCGGTTTGATTTCCAAACGGTCGAAAATCCAATGAGCCAAGGGTGGTATCTACCATGTGTGGCAAGTCCGAACCGAGCTATTAACTTTTTGCACTGACTGTACTAATGAATTCTGAGAAATCAGAAAGGAGATCACCCGATCTCACTTCATAAATAAATAGATACATGGCTTTATTACTGCAATATTAACAAACAATTAGTTAAACCTTTTAGTACCAAGCGAAAGTATCGTTTTATTTTGTATTTATTTATTTTGAGATATATTTCTCTCACAATCCTAATATTAAGATGTCATCATCTATACTATACATCACATATAAAATAATAATAATATGAAGTAATATAAAATATCATCTGCCATTGCCTCTTTTCGCAAAAATTAAAAAGAACGATTTGTTAACTAAAAGGGTTAAACTGTTTCATTAAACTGTTTCATTTGCACATTATTTTAAAGTATCTGATGTGAACAACACATGACTTCCTTGTACGCCTATTAAACTATAAATCGGTGGCTCAAAAAGAGGTCCTGAATTTGGTTACTAGTTTTCGAAGATTACATTATCTCAAAAACGACACTCGGCATTTATTGACACACACACACACAAATGGGGAGGAAAACCAGTATTTTACATTCAGTTTTATCACTTAAAAGAAGTAATACAAATTTTAAATTAGATTGGGAACCAAATTGCGTTTATAATCTTTATTATCGAAACATAAGATTTATATATTTAATTTAAATATAATTTTGGATGTAATCTTATTATGACCTTCAAGTAAAGTACCCTTTTCGGCTCACTTTAACCAAAAAATTTTAACCAAAATATATTAAATACATTCATATCGATATAAAAGTCCTGTTTACCAAATTTGAGATGTTTTACATTATATTTTAATATTATTTTTGATGAAAGTCTAATATGACCTTCAAGTAAAGTACCGCTTCCGGTTTTCCAATTTAAACCAAAATCTAGTATGTTATTTAGATCAATATATAAGTTATAAATACTAAATTTGAGAAGTTTTGCATAGTAATTTAATATAATTTTTGATAAAAATGATCAGGTACCACGAAAGAGTACCATTCCCGGTGATCAAGCCGTGACCAAAAAGAACCTCCCAATTAGATTTTACAACAATCAAAAATACAAAATTTCAATTTCCTACGGCTAACCGTTTTTGAGTTATGCGAAATACGAACGAACGTACGTACAGACGCCACGACGAAACTAGTCAAAATGGATTCAGGGATGGTCAAAGTGGATGTTTCCGTTGAAATCTGAAAACCGAAAATTTTTGCGAATACAATACTTCCTTTACTTCGTACAAGGAAGTAAAAATATGAAATATTGGGGATTTACCATATACATATTAGTAAATTTATATATATCGTTATTAATGCATAGCGTTAAATACTTTTTCAGAATATGAACTCATTTTTCAACGTTTGTGTGGTAGATGTTTTGGATATTGCTCCAATTTTTTCAAAATATCTTTTGCCCATTAATAAAAAATCGTGGAACTAACTCCCCTTAAACAGTTCTAAAAAAAAAAAAAACTCGAAAACTGCCCAAATCAAAATAAAAAATATCTGATGTGCACAGCACATGACTTCCTTGTACGCCTATTAAACTATAAATCGCTGGCTCAAAAAGTAATCCTGAATTTGGTTACTAGTTTCCGAAGATTGCAGTATCTCAAAAACGATACTCGGCGTCGCGACATCCATCTATTGACACACACACACACGCGCGCGCACACAAAAAAACACAAACACACACGCACATACACACAGACATACTCTTGTTTCTGGAGGTCTCATGATAACTGAAAATTCCAAGAGATTTCTTCGTGTTACGTGACAACATTTACAATATCACTAAATAAAGCATTGGAAATCGACAGTTTCAACATTTTAAGCGGAAAAACCCCACTTAACTTATATCTTATTCTCCTGCTGCAGACTTGTTCGTCTCACAAATGGGTGGAAAACCAGTATTTTACAATCAATTTTAACACTTAAAACAAGTAATAAAAATATTTAATTAGAGTGGAAAAAAAATTGCTTTCATAACCTTTATCACCGAAACATATGATCTCTGTAATCAATTTCAATATACCTTTTGATGTTTCTTATGACCTTCTAGTAAAGTACCCATTTCGGATCAAAGGTCTAGAAGAAATAGACAATATGCAATATTTTTATATTAGTAAAGAAATAGACGTCGAATGCGAAATGATGTCGTAAGCTCGTGATTTTACGCTAGAAATAATAGAAAAGTATCGAGAAAATCTACGTTTATGGCAGGTGGGCCAAGATGATTATCGTGACAAAATTTAAATAAACCGTGCCCTGGATTATTTACTCGGAATATTTAAAACAAAGGACCCAATTGCCAACAGGATGCTAATGCCATGGAAACGGGTCATAAGAAGCTTATCACCGAACGGTTCGACCTCCTGTTCTGTACAGAGCCCTAACGTGCCCGAACCAGATGGTCTAAGTAAAAACAGCTCTCGTGTAAGGCGGTATTTAGTCTCCTTTCTGTTAATATTATTACAATAGAAATGGTGTAGACGTTACCTCGAAAACCCTAAATCAGTCGATACCCGAATTATCTAAGTAGAACTACTATTTAGTCGTATTTTCTCGAATAAAATAGACTACAGCACTGAGTAGAAGGTCGGCGGTGAGGTGCGGGACCGTTATTAGCAAAGATACAGCGTATTGTACTACAAAAAGAACGAAAAATTGTATGAAACTGAAATTACGTATTTAAGATAAGTATTTTTCTGGAATATTAAAGCAACATTTTCGCTAAAATCAATTAACCGGAAGTGTCACATTATATGATGGATTTTACAATTTTCTCGGAAAAGGCACTAACGATTTCGACTAAACTCGTTTTAACAATGCTCAATTAAATGGTATTTAATATCACATGGGTCTTACTGCCATTGAAATAGTCTGGCAAGGCTTGAATGTCGAATTTGCAAAATGGCTACCTCTAAAGTACCTTTAATTTTGTATATTTGGAATAATTAACCATTTCTTATTACTGGAAGTAATAGAAAATGGATAAATATAAAGTATGAAAGAACGGGATGTTAATTAAAAGAAAAATATCTGATGTGGACAACACATGACTTCCTTGTATTCCTATTAAACTATAAATAGGACACCCATCTATTGACACACACATATACTCTTGTTTCTGGAGGTTTCATTCCGTTATTAAATGTCGTTTTTTTTCAGTAGGTAACTAGTTTCCAAGAGATTTCTTCGTGTTCCGTGACAACATTAAAACTGTCAATATCACTAGATAAAGCATTAGAAATCGACAGTTTCTAAATTTTAAGCGGAAGGACCCACTTAACTTATATCTTATTCTCCTGCTGCAGACTTGTTCATCGCACAAATGGGGAGGAAAACCAGTATTATATGCCCAATATTAACACTTAAAATAAGTAGTAAAAATGTTTAATTAGAGTATAAACCAAATCGCGTTGGTAACCTTTATTACCGAAGCATATGATTTCTCCATTTAATTTTAATATAATTTTTGATGTAAGTTTATTATGACCTTCAAGTAAAGTACCCTTTTCGGCTCACTAATTTTAACCAAAATCTAGAAAATACATTCATATTGATATAAAAGTCCTATTTACTAAATTTTAAATGTTTTACATTATATTTTAATATAATGTTTGATGAAAGTCTAATATGACCTTCAAATAAAGTACCTCTTCCGGTTTTCCAATTTAGACCAAAATCTAGTATGGTATTTAAATCAATATATAAGTTCTAAATACCAAATTTGAGAAGTTTTCCAAAGTATTTTAATATACTTTTTGATGGAAATCAATTATGACCTTCAAGTAAAGTACTACTTCCGGTGATTAATCAGTGACCAAAAAGGGAGGTTCACAACTAGATTTTACAACAATCCTAAATACAAAATTTCAACTTTCTACGGCTAACCGTTTTTGAGTTATGCGAAATACGAACGTACGTACAAACGCCACGACGAAACTATTCAAAATGGATTCAGGGATGGTCAAAATGGATATTTCCGTTAAAATCTGAAAACCGAAAATTTTCGCGATTACAATACTTCCTTTACTTCGTACAAGGAAGTAAAAAGAGGAAAAATATTTTCCCAGGTTGAAAACGAATTTCTGGAAATAATTGTAGTAATATAGATGTTTAATATACCGTTGGAAAGCTAAACTTTTTAGAAAAATTAATGTTTAACCTACAAAGTCGTTTAAGATGGCAGAGTGACGAAAAAAAGCATAAACTTTGTTGTAATTGATAAATTCTAATTTTATATTATTTAATGGAAAAAATGTTTCCATGGAAACATGAAAAAATGGAATTTAAATAGAAATCAAATGAAAACATTTGAAATTTATCAAAAGCTTAACAAACCAAAATTATACAGTGCACAAAATTGTTACACTAATTGTTTAAAAAATATTTTATTGTACTTTTGTGAGAAAAGGCATAATGAAATGCATGCTGAAAATATTTCAAGTATTGCTTATGTGAATTCCTTGAAATTATGGATAGATAATTATGATAGAGTTGTAAGTGAAAGTTGTGTGATGCCCGCACCAGATTTTTTTTTAACTAAATGCGAGGTAGATACTTTGGTATTCCCTCTATATTTCGTAAATGTTTCCGTGTAGAATGGATCCGGGAATCTATATATCTGCATATGGATTTTATATTCAATGGGTTGGGCATACTTTGTTTACGTGAATATTTGAATTCAGTTAACGCATATATTTTATAGGTATGCATTTATTTTTTCATGTATAGGCTATTGAAAAAGATTTTAATCTGAAATGCACAAAAGTGATTAAATTTAAAAATATTATTTATTCACCTGAAAATATTAATATTCGAAAAGATACACCACTGAATAAATAAATCGAGACGTGTCATCCTATAGCCAAATATTGCTGAGGCAATCATACATTGACGCTTTTATAATATAAATACAAAAAATACGAATTTCCAATTTTGTTAACCAACGTCAGCTCAACCACAAAAAAAAAAAAAAAAGGCTTGAATGGATATTGCAAATTGGTGCAATTCATTTTTTGAGTACATTGTCTCAAAATGTAGGCTTTGACGTAGAATTACTTTCTTCCATCTGAAGTGATAGGAAAGAAAAATTTCAAGACCCTTTTGATGTCATTTTTAAATGCTCATAGCTCCGCTTTTATAGATGCTAGAAAGGAAGAAATGATATGGTTTAACAGAGAAAATGTGCCAATAAAGATTTTTTGTATTTGAAATCAAGGCGGAAGTACAGTAAGCAAGTAAAGTTGACCAATTTTTAGTGTTGAGCTGATGACGTCACCTCTTCTCGTTCACTCAAACTACTGATTTGATGATTTTGATGTTATTTATTCTTGACTTGCTAGAGTACAGATAGTTCAAATTAAACTTTCAATGACTAAAATTTATTACAAAATTAACATGAATTTATTTTTTGCCCAAAAATAAGTACTCTAAGTAATTCTATGCCTTTGAAACCCCTTGGTTGTGCGCTAAAACCAACCTCTGCTTCCTTTCTTTTAAATACCCTATTGGATACGACGAAAATTCGTGAAATAATTTTTCTAAAACAGTAATATTAAAATTCGGTATTGAAAACTTTACTAAGATCATTGGAAAAATTAATGCATTTTAATTTCAGCAGCATAAACCGTGATTCCGGATAATTTAAATAACTGTTTGGTTTAATTAAATTTTAAACAGGATTAGATTTAAAAAATATAACTCACTGATAATTGAGAAGTCGACCAATTTTTTTCCTACATAAAATTTCATTTTAATAAAGAATATTTTTAATTTATATATTTTTCACCCACTGCTGATTTTAGGTTATCAAGTTTTCACATTAAAAAATCATTGTAATTTGCCGAAAGTAAATAAAGGAAGGGTACAAAGAAATGTTTTTTTCTATCCTGAAGCGCCGACTGCAAACACAATTTCTGGAGGTTCTAAAGATTCTGAATAACTCACAGAGCCTTTAACCAGAGAAGATTTCTTCGGAGTTGGAGTTTCATTGTCAAAATATAACGTTGAGGATTGTAGGACTCTCAAAGAATATAAATTTCTCGAATAGACATTTCCACAGCAAGGCGCCGGAACTACTTTTTTTGTTAATTAATTAGTTAATAAGGTACCCTAAATTAAAATTATTAGCTGTAAATGCTCACCAGTCTTTTGGCGTATAGTCTTCGTTCATACACATTCTCGTAAGTGTGAAGTAGCCTTGGAAATTATCATAACGGGTATTATATTGTATTAAATCATTTTCGAGCGAAAAAAAAATATTTTACTAATATGCAAGGTCATGGAAAATTAATTTTAACGGTTTCTCATCATTTTGAACTGATAGAATTCACAAAACTATCGTAGAAGTTTTATAATATACCGATTTGTTTTAAGGGCTGTCCTTATACAAATAGAGTCAGCCTAAACAGCAAATGTATTACAGTAGATGCTAATAAACAAACAAAACTTTTAAATAAACAAACATTAATATTAATTAACAATAATAATGAAGCTGGGTATGTTACTTACACTTTTCAACATTAAAAAATTAATGCATAGTGTATTTAAAAAAAGATTGGATTGTAACAATCATTACATACTTGTTTGCTAAGATAAAAATATTTAAGTAAACAAGCAGTTAGTTAAAACTACACATGATTTGCAAAAGGCAGATAATCAGATCTAAGTTTCAGGTTTTAGTTAACATATACAAACGAAAATTTAAGATTCGTCGCTGTGAGATTGTGTTATGTATTGGGTTATGTTATTCCGCAGAAGTAAGTGTATTTTTTTTTCTCTTGAACTTTGATTATCTTAGTCTTGATAGCATTACATCTGATCTGAATTAAAATTTTATCAGTGGGGCTAAGACATAATAAAATTAAACCCTCACAGACAGAATCGAATCGGCATCCGCTTCAGGCTCTGTAGTTCTGTTCCAATACGTTCGGCGACCATGGGTGGGCTTAAATAAATAAAGAAAAGCTTAAATATTATTTTTAAAAGACAAACAATAACAAAAACCAGAGTAACGAGTCTACAAATAAAAAAAAAATGATATCGGTCTGTTTTAAGATTCATCTATTTTCTTTTTTTTTACAATTTAAGCTGTTCATATTATGAGATTTTTTATTATTATTTTTTTTAGACAAAGCTTTTCAAAAGACATGAAATCAAACTAGATTAAAAGGTAAGAGCCTTAACCGAAGTTGTGTTTTACTATATATATTTAAACATCAATGTATTGCTAAAAAGATTGATGAATCGCTTCATAAGATTCATTTTCCGTGTTTTTCCAGACGCTCTCACATCTCTCACTAGTATTCCGAGGAAAGGTGGCTTTATCCTAATTTCGGAAGACAATACATTCTTGACATCTTCTTATTCCAAACCTCAATAACTAAAAAACCTTTCTGTATTCTTGACCTCCTCACCATACCACCCCTTAAATGCAAGATCTCAACTTACCAATAAGTAAATCCTATCTCATAGAACTACTTCATTTGAAAAATTCTTTATCATTCGTACTACTTCTTTCTGGAATTCCCTACCCATGTATATTCGTAAAATGTCCACACTAACATCACTTAAACAACTTTTATTTCTTCAACTCCACGAAGTCCTCAACCCATAAATGAAAAAGAATAATGTCTATGTAGATTTGTTCAAATATAATTATAAATATATAATATAATATAAATATAATTAATTATTTTTTTGGTTTTTAGTTTAGAATTTAACTAATTGTGAATTAAGCAGCAAGACTAATACAGCTTAAGTTGAGCATTTTTATTATTTTTAGGAGACTGAATAAAGACAAAGTATCCATTTCATTTAAACAGAAAATTTCGCTTTTTCATTGACAACAAACTAATAATTTACAAAACATTTCTCAAATCTATCTAGATCTGTGGGCTTGAGCTGTAGGGTAAGCTAAATTATTGAACACCAAATGTATCAGTCCAAAGTCCTTCGAACAATTGCTAATGCCCACCATTCTTTGTAAGAACCAATACCCTGCATCATGGAACCAATACCCTGCATCAATAAATCAATATACCATATGTCTTACTCCTTGTTGAATCCATATTTTTTTTTAATTTCAATAAAACCAGATCGTCATCCAAATCCTTTTGCACAATTCCTATCTAGCTCCACTTGTCCCTATAATCCTCCTTGAAGTTTGAAACAGTAGTGGTCCCGAGAATTTATGTAAATATGTACAGTGGAGTTCTGCACCAAAGACTAGATATTCTTCTTAAGTGTTCTGCTTCTATAGCTCCTTCACTCGGCCTCCATGCCACTAAGGAGGTTGAGACAGAAGCACTGAGATCTTCCTGAGTCTTGCTTTCCTCTCTACAAGTGTTGGAGATCCCCAGGCAGAGTATAAATATTAAACATAAGTATACCATTTATTGTTTAGCTAAGGGTTAAAGCTTGGTACGGTACCGAATTTTACACCATGACTTAGAGAATTTTTTTCCAGCTCCGGGATGTTTATTTTTGTTTCCTTCCTTTTTCACTTTCTAGAAAATCTATCTGAGAAGTGGATTGCTCGATATTGCTTGACGTTGGTAGCTGATATAACGTAGAAAAATGCATGAGGTACTAAGAGGTAGAAAAATGCATATAAGAACTAAAGCATTTTTTTTCATGCAATAAATGTAAAGTAAGATTATACTTACAAGGGAATTAAAAATTCTTTTACAAAGCTCATACTACAAATTAAATTTTAAATAATAAAATATGTCTATTTCTATGTCTAATTTATAACAAGAAATGTAATCCTCTTATAAACAAAAAAAATTTAAATAATAGAAACAACCTTAATTTTTATTTTAAAACATCATCCAACTTCACCTTCTGAAGTTGGAAATGTACCATATATAGTAATGCCATAAAATATTATGAAGGAATTTGCAAAAAAAAAAAAAAAAAATATATTTTCTTCGTTTTGGTGTATTTAAGCAACATCTGACTGGAAAACCCCATTAAACAAAAAATAAATAAATAAAAATAGCCAAACAGTGGATATATTTTTGGCAAACTATGGTTTAAGATTTTTATTTTGTTATATTTAACTTTAATATTAATGTTTTTTATTTTCTTTCTATGTATTTGTTTTTATATTATTTAATTTATTCGTATTTTCTATAAAGAAGGCGTGAATGAACTCGTTCATTCTAATCATTAATATTGTACATTAAAACAGCCCCTCTCACTCTCTCTCGCTCTCTCCCCCCCCCCCCTCTCTCTCTCTCTCTCTCTCTCTCTCTCTCTCTCTCTCTCTCTCTCTCTCTCTCTCTCTCTCTCTCTCTCTCTCTCTCTCTCTCTCTCTCTCTCTCTCTCTCTCTCTCTCTCTCTCTCTCTCTCTCTCTCTCTCTCTCTCTCTCTCACTCTCTCTCTCTCTCTCTCTCTCTCTCTCTCTCTCTCTCTCTCTCTCTCTCTCTCTCTCTCTCTCTCTCTCTCTCTCACACTCTCTCTTTCTCTCACACACACACACATATATACACACAAACACACACACAAAAAAAAAATTTCCTTCTTAACAAATCCAGCCAGTCAGTAGTATCGCTATGAATCTGTCGGTTTTAGTACTATATAAATAATTGAAGTATTTTTGTATATCCCTTCTTGGATGACACGGTATTGAATTAACCTTATCAAATCGATAGCTATTACTTCAAAATATTATCTAAATTAACCGTGATGGCTATTTCGGATTGGGGTCACTGACATCCAGCAAAAAAAAAAAAAAGGGTGTTGGTTAAAAACGAGCGTTTGGCTTGAGATGCGATGAACAAAGATAAAGTTAGCGTCGTAGGGAATTCTGAATCGAAGGGCAATTACTTAACGGGAAGGGAATGGCCCTTTATTGAGAACGCAACGCCTATCTATTGCCTCCCCTGAGCCTAAAGCTCTAAATCCAGCCATATATTATTCCCGATCTAGCATATTTGTAACTAAATAAGGATAATAGAAAACATCTAATACGCTTCCAAATTTATTGTCGTCTTTAGGGACCGTATTATAAAACGGTGTTGGTATTGGAAAATTGACTTGAAAACAGAATATTTAAGGAGGCCTCTAGTCTCAAAAAAAAAATAAATACATTTTTCGGTTTTATCTTAATAAATTCTTGATTCCTTTAGGGAATGGAAAATTTGTCACGAACATGGAAAAGGTCCAACAATTATTGAAAGCTAAGTAAAATCATTGTACAAGCGAAATTTATTTTCAGGGAAAAAAATAATAAACTCATATTTATTTTGTACTGACTTTATTATTTATTTAATTTTATTTATTTATTAAAAGGAAATAGTCAAGTGCCTATTTTCGTTTGAAAAAACTTTTAAAATACTTCCCAATAGATGAGGAATGAGGCAGAACCTATATTATGTCTTCATCTCGTCTAGTTCCTGAGAAAAAAGGTGCATAAATAACAGCATTTTTATTCCCATATTGCGAGGTTTTCTTAGCTTGATTATAAATTTTATAAAATATATGTCTAACAGAAGGATTGTAATACAAATTAAATGAGAAGAATAACTTAAGAGTGCTTATTTTTTAAGAAAAAAAAACATCATGTTAATTTTGAAATAAAGTTTATTCATTGAAAGTTGAGTTTGAAGTGTGTGTATAGAAAGAAGCTAATAATAAATAACATTAAATCGAAATAAGTTCATTAGTTTAAGTGAACGAGAGGCCATGACGTTATCAACTCAAAACTCAAAATCGGTCAACCTTAATTTAATCAAAATTAAAAATTCTTCAGTTGACGTCCGCATGATAGTATAGGATCGATCTAATTAGGGATTGATGAATATTTGCCACTTCTATAATTTTGTTTTTATTGAAAACTAGTTTCGAATGTTATACATTCATCTTCAGTTCTAAAATTCAAAAATAATCAATTTAAAATACATTTCGGTGCTATAATACATATTAAATTAAATGTAATATAAATTTATATTAAGGATGCCAACTGTCACTGTATTTTAAATTGCTTATTTTTGAATTTTTGTGTGTTTTTAGAACTGAAGATGAATGTATAACAATTGAAACTAGTTTTCAATAAAAACAAAATTATGGAAGTGGCAAATAATTTATCAATCCCTAATAAAAATTCTTCTTTCTGTCATAGTTAAGCAATGGCCTTGAGTTAACAAGTGGACTATATTTCGAAATTTTGACAAGTCTCTTGGGCTAAAAAAATATAACATTTTTTTTTAGCATATTTTTATGTAATTTATAATGCTATCGATAGTTAGCAATATATTATTTTAAAAAATATTCCAATTATTTTATATAAAATCAAAACTATATTACAAATATAATAAAATAAATTTAAGTTTTGGTTTAGAATGCACACTAAATTTTAATAAACTTTGAAGTTTATATTGGGATGCTTGAATAAAATTATTTCTGAAAACATTTTATTTCAATATAAAGGGTAAGAACAAATGAATTTCGCATAAGCAATTTATGATAATAACTTCAAAACCAACTGAAAACCAGCTTTAATGGAGATTAAAAAGAAAGAAAAGAAAAATAAAGAAAAGGGAACCCGGAATGTCATATTATTCCCTATAGGACAGTAACAACAAAATATGAATAATACATCCTTATTCTGTCAGCCCCTCGAACCAATGTCATCTAACGAGGGTGAAGATAGGGCCAGGCAAAAATCCTACCCTCTTCATTTTCAAATAAAATTACATATCTGACATTCTTAGACCGCTCTTCGAGTATGAAATATGTTTTGTATGATCGTTTCTCAGATAAATTATTTATTAAATTTTTATCAAACTTTTTAATTATCATCGTTTTTGAAATATTTTTATTTTAGATATGTATCCACAAAAAAACTTGCAAGCACTCAATCTTTTAACTATTTATATATGACCCTCTGTGGTCGGGATACCTTCCTGGGACTCGCCTAGTCTCTATAAATTGGGTAAATGCACCGTCCAATTTGACAGATAAGGCTGACGATTGAGCGTGAAATCTGAACAAATCACCTCCTCGTACAACCATATCGGTAAATAAACGGTATTTCCTTATAAAGTATTGAACCTAGGACCCTCCATAGGTTTATGAGATAAATTAATTTTTATTTTAAAACCATTGCATTAGCTATCCGGTAATAATGCAAACTAATTATTCTAAAAATTGCCTGGAATTCTTAAATTCATTGCGGTTCGATAAGATCTTTTATTAACATGTAACAGTGATGAGGCAAATTGTTATTCGAATTTTTGTTTTTTTTCATCAATAAAATTGATAATTTTTTAACGATATTGTAACAAACATTAACTACAGTTCCAAAACTGACTCTAAACTTTTTGTCAAAATACTCGAAAGCCGGTTTTGTTTTGGACGAAGCTATATCTTACCCTATTCATTTTTTACGAAATTAATGGAATAAATTAATTAATATAAAATTAAAAAAAAAAATGATAGGTTAGGTGGGCTAACTAACATTAACATAGACGGGATAAAATCCTAAGATAATAAAAACTGATTTTTATTGCGATGAAAAATAATATATAACTCTTTTAGTTTTCTTAGTTTTAGGTGCCATTTTAAATTTATTATTTTAAAGAAATAATACATTGGTGTCGTTTGTTTTACATATAAACAATCAAATTAAGTAAGTTTTATATGATAAGTATTTGGAAATGAAATAAATGTTTTAATAATTATATAAGAAAAAATATATTATGTTAATAATTATCGACGAAACAAAAATGTTTTTTTTCCGGACTTGAGAATGGCCCAAGATGGCCGAAACGTCGATATAATGTAAAATAAAATAAAAAGGTTGGTGACCGAATGGCCTTCTTTCTTTCTAATTACTAATAATATATAACACAATTAAAATGTTATAAAAAATAAAATAAAATGTAAAAAATATTATTAATAATTTGAGATGAAATATATCTTAATTAATTAATTATTCGGCTCACAACTGCAGTCCGGAAAGACTAAAATGAAATTATGAAAAACTTAAGAAGGTTAAAAAACAAAATGGCGAAGTACCGAAAACATAGGTATTTTGAGTTGACATCCGCATGATGGTATAGAAGGATCAATCTAATTAGGGATTGATAAATTATTTTCCACTTCTATAAATTTGTTTTATTGCAAACTAGTTTCGAATGTTATACATTCATCCTCAGTTCTAAAAACACATAAAGAATTCAAAAATAAGCAATTTAAAATATAGTTTGGTATTATTATACATATTAAATTAGATGAAATATAAATTAATATTATAACACATTTTTTGTGTGTTTTTAGAACTGAGGATGAATGTATAACATTCGACACTAGTTTTCAATAAAATAAATTTATAGAAATGGCAAATAATTTATCAATCCTTAATAAGAACTGTAATTACGTATGGCCGAAGATTGCAACGAACTAAAAATATTCTAAAGAAAAAAAACTAAGGAGAAAATCAGGTTTTCATTATTCTTTTCCATGAATAATCAAGAATTTTGATATTTTTAAAATCATTTTCCATTAATCGTTAAACCTATTTTAGTGTAGATTCGTACCCCTACTGAGACTTGGATCATTTAAAGCATTTTTATCTCTGATTCTTGTCTGGTTTAAACAACAAATTTAAACTAATGTTTTAGTTTATCTTAAGTAAATCCCGAAGCACCATAAACTGGCAGAAACCTTCTTAATCCATTGACCATTTGAACTATAACAGATTGATATACTTATGAAATCTTAAAAAAAAAATATCTGATGTGGACAAGACATGACTTCCTTGTACGTCTATTAAACTACAAATCGGTGGCTCAAAAAGTGATCCTGGTTACTAGTTTCCGAAGATCGCAGTATCTCAAAAACAACACTTGGCGTCGCGACATCCATCTATTGACATACGCACATACAAATAAGGAGGATTTTACACTAAATTTTAACACTTAAAACAAGTAATAAAAATGTCTAATTGGATTGGAAACCAAATTGCGTTTGTAACCTTTATTACCGAAACACATGATTTATGTATTTAATTAAAATATAATTTTTGATGTAAGCTTATTATGACCTTCAAGTAAAGTACCCTTTTCGGCTCACCAATTTTAACCAAAATATAGTAAATACATTCCCATCAATATAAAAGTCCTATTTACCAAATTTGAGATGTTTTACATTATATTTTAATATAATTTTGATGAAAGTATAATATGACCTTCAAGTAAAATACCGCTTTCGGTTTTCCAATTTAGACCAAAATCTAGCATGCTGTTTAAATCAATATATAAGTTATAAATACCGAATTTGAGAAGTTTTTCAAAGTATTTTAATATAATTTTTGATGGAAATCAATTATGACCTACAAGTAAAGTATCACTTCCGGTGATTAAGCAGTGACCAAAAAGGGAGGTTCACAACTAGATTTTACAACAATCCTAAATACAAAATTTCAACTTTCTACGGCTAACCGTTTTTGAGTTATGCGAAATACGAACGAACGTATGTACGAACGAACGTACAGACGCCACGACGAAACTAGTCAAAATGGATTCAGGGATGGTCAAAATGTATAGTTCCGTTGAAATCTGAAAACCGAAAATTTTCTCGATTACAATACTTCCTTTACTTCGTACAAGGAAGTAAAAACATAATATTGCGATGGATCCTCTTTCTTAATAATAATCTAGCTGTCTCATTGTTATTCATTCCGACTTTTCCACTAAACACTTTCAGGAAATGTCTGTCTTGGACGAAGATAAAGCATGAAATATTCTAGGTCGAGATACTGAGATAGGTAACATCTAATCACTGATTCTAACAAAAAACCAAACTTTAATTAAAATTCACTTCAAAATGCCATCAATAGTAAATAGTTCAATTGTAAATTCAAACAGCTGTTACAAATAATTTTAATCATCCAGGAAACTAAATTAATTAATTTTCTCGCCCTTACAAAGCAGCGGCAGGAGAGACCTCAACCTCCCCCCTCCCTTCCAGTAACTCAGCCAATAACACCCACAATCTTGATAACATTCACTGCACTGACTTCGCGTGCAAATCTCTGCATTATATTTCATACCCGACTAAATATTCCACAATAATAAAAGTATCACAATTAATGCATCATTTAAAAATAATATCTCCAATCGTAATAAGCAAATAATCAATTTAGTTTCGAATTTAATTAAAGTACCCGGGGAGTCCAAGTTCAAATCATACTCAGAAAGTATTTTATTTAATTGATTAAAGTTAATGAAAAACATACAATAGTTACATGTTCTATATTCATGTATTTCACAATAATTTTACTGCTGAGCCCGTACTCAAAAACCTGAGCAGGTACTCTGATACGATGTGAATAAATAAAAATTACACACTGAAATACTTAAATACTCTATAAATATTTATTTAAAACCGAGTTTTTGTATAAACTAATTTTCTTTATTTTTACTATTTTGTACTAAGTGTATGGAGCACATGCTCCATAAATATTGACTGATAATTGATTCGGAGTACCTGCTCAATTTTCTTAGTGAATAAAACATGAGAATTCATGTTATGTGAGTAGGTACTCATCAATGCCGATCTATTCTTCCGTAGACACAACACCTTACTGAGTACCTGCTCATAAATCCTGCATTCTCACGTTTTATCCACTTAGAAAGGTGATAAGGTACTACAAATGAATAATCAGTCCATATTTCTGGAGCACGTTCTCCATACAATTAGACACAACTAGAGAATAGTGAAAATTTCTCTTCAAATAAAAGAGATATAGACATACTGTTGGTTCGTCTCATTCCACATAAATTGGGAAGTATTTTAAAACTCGTAGGGAATTTTTTACGGTATCGACATTAACACCATTTTTTTCGACTTCATAATTTTTTTTTCAAAAGTCCAAATCCAAACGCTTTAAATAATTAGATAGTTTTTATAATAGAAAACAAAACTCAATTCCTTTGGATTTCTAATTTTCGAAAAAAGTAACATAACTTTACATATGGAACATAAAAAAAACATGACTTTCAGGAATCGACGTTTTTCTTTTGAAGTGTTGCTTCTCTATGGTTGTCTGGTCAATTACTGAAATAATAGTCAGTTCTTGAAGCTTGTACAATATGGAACAGCTGTTTAACTGAAAACAGTAATAAAACCTTTCTAAAACGAAGATTAACTGTTTTTCACAAGACCAAAAAGTTGAACGTTAGAATATTGTATTTTTTGTTGGTGAAACATGTTAAAAAATTAATTGGTCTTAATTTAATATTAATAAATCTTTAATTTTGAAACCGGCTTAAAAAATATTTTTAAAACGTAATTATTATAAAAACGAAGCAGAAGCATATTAAACTAAAGATATCATAATTAAAACTTAAAAAAATTATATTAAATTTTACTTAAGTATAAACATTTGGACCCTTTCTGTTTCCGTAACTCTCTAAAATATATGTATATTATGTATATATAATATATATATATATATATATATATATATATATATATATATATATATATATATATATATATATATATATATATTATATATATAGTATATATATATATATATATATATATATATATATATATATATATATATATATATATTATATATATATATATATATATATATATATATATATACACATATATATGTGTGTGTGTGTGTATATGTTCAGAGAAAACAAAGATAAACTCATATTTGTGTTGTATTATTTTTAGTTGATTATTCCCAAATTTAATTATAATCTCTTTAGTTTAATACCCCTCATGCTTCGTTTTTAAAATTTAAAAAAATCCTAGATCCGAGTATAATAATTAATTTTTAAAATATTTGTTTGCAGCCGGATTCGAAATTAATTATTTATTTAAATTAAATGAAAACTAATTAAATATTTTATAAAATCTTTTTATTTTTTAACAAGTTTCACCAACAAAGCACCTTTTATTGTCCCTTTATGATTACTAAAATTATTAAATTCAAATAAATAAAATAAAGTAACCAGATTTGACTGGAATAACGGTTACATCGCTGGATTACTCAAAGCTTTCCTGGAATCTGAACCGAAGGTAAAAATACAGCGCAGTTAGGGCTAACCTATCGGAAATTTGCCAAAGCATGATTCAGAACTGGATAGGAACGGCTGTGTTTGCGGCTAAGAGAGGAACATAACTGTTAAGGATCTTGTTAATTATCGGTAGCACGCCGCGGCGACAGGAACTCCCTCCCCTCCCGACTGTGGCGCAGATGCCGGTAGCAGATGCTCCAAAAACTGTTATATACTGATACTGTTACTGCTACTGTCACTGGCATTTCGTTGGCAACTTATGCACCGGAAAATCGAGAGGGGAAACTGGATGTTTTATTTTTCTATAGCGGAAATAAAACGACAAAATGCTTTTATCATATTCATAAACGGAATGAAAATAACGTATTTATGAAAAAAAAAACGTTTCCTGCATTCCAATTATGGTTTTAAAATAAGTGACAAAATAGGAAAAATAAATAGGTCATGACAAAAAAGATCATAAATGTTGGTGTATCATGTACATCAGTAAAGACATAAATTAATCCCTATTTCAGCATTTGAAGGGTCTAGAAAGTAGAGATGTTGGAAAAATATCGAAATATCGATATTTTGATTAATACATCTATCTATATTTTTTCCGAAAGTTTTAATTTGGTATATCATAAAAGCTATATTAAAAATTGAGTATTGAAATCCGAATCATCTTCCAAAAAAATAAATAAATAAAAATAAAAAATGTTCATTTTTTAATTAATTAATTTAATTAATTTATTTATTTCTGGTTCTTGACAATGAGTCTTTCTAAAAATAAATACTAATGCATATGTGCTATAATAATTTTGTAGTAATTCATTCAATATTGATATTCTTACTTCCTTTTTATTTTATAAGTTTGAATAATTTAATGAAGTTTTTCTCTAGTTCTTAGTAATAAGATTTTTATTTTCTTTATTTACAAATGTTAATAAATTAATAAACTTTTTCTGATAAGCAATGTCTGAATATATTGTATAATCGTTCCCATTAAAGCTGATACAAATCTAAGACTTCTTAATCTATATTACTCTATCTTCCAATTCAATGTAATCTCTCTTCTCCTTCTCTTCCTTTCAAATATAATAAACATCGCGGCTCAACATATCGAAATATCGATATATTGTATTTATTGATATATCGAACTGCTATTTCGATATATTTCAAAACTATCTATACATATATATATATATATATAATATATATATATATATATATATATATATATATATAATACTACAGGATTATTTTATATGATTATATAAGGCAGGCCCCCTACTCCCTCTCCCCCCATAGAGATGTAAATTACACAAGAATCGTTAGAATGTTACTGGAATTGGATCTATCAAGTGTTCGAAACCGCATCCATTAACGGACACAATTATGTTCTTTCACTCCATTAGCCACCAACATTTTAATTAAAGATAGAGTTAATTACTATAAACAATAATTAACAACGACCGAGAATAGACGGCTTAGAATCTCGGACACATGTTCGGAATGAATCCAGTAAGGACTAATAAACAAACTTTTTATTAAGAGCCAGGAGGTAGAGGGTACACCAAGCAGATGAAGGAAGAACTCTGCAGGCTTGGAATCACAGATGAAGACTGTCAAGACAAAAACCGACTCAGGCAAAGACTTTCAACCATAAAGGTTCTCGGGGAAGAATAGTGAGTGCGCAGAAGAGGAGGAGGATGGACAGAAGAGAGAAAGGATACTCTGACAGAATGAAAGAAATGCGGAGAAAGAGGAAGGAATATGAAGTGGTAATTAGTTTTGGCCAGCCCAAAAGGAAAAACAAAAATAAAAAGCTGGATAGATAATCGGACAAAACACATTCAAAAACAGATTTTTACATAGTATACCAAATAACAACATTGAGCGAATTTACTCCTTTCTTAAAACTGAAGACAAGCCCAAACATATACTGAACCAATTACTCGATGCAGAGGATACAGGTCAAAGAATTTAAAAAAGAAATCTTTTTACTTTTCGCTGAAGAAATCTTATGTGAATAAGATTATATTTTCGATATGCCAATTATCCTTATCCCACGATGAATTCATGCCGTACTAGTGAATAAATCGATTTCATGCCACTCTAAAGGAATGTTACAGCCAACTAAAAGAAAAATTGTTTCTTGTAATTTTTGGAGAAACATAAAAGGATTATAATCTCTAGTAATACAGTGCAATTCGATTATTCAACTTACAACAAATGTTACGACGTAAGTAATACCGAAGAAATGATAAATAATAAAAAACAAATTTAATAGTAATGAATGAATAGTGATGAAATCATAATTCTTTATACTTCTAAAATTTTACTATCTAATTTACTTGGTATGCATTTAATCTCTATTGTTACTTTTTAGTAACATTTATAATTTATTTACATTTTTTTTCATTACTCCTGTAATTTTGCTTTGTATTCATATCTCTTGCCTTGTCTTAATGCTATTTTGGGTTTTTTTCAATTCGCTACCGCAAATCACTTTTCAATAAAAACAGATGATTTCTTTGTCAGTGTTTGCATGCCTCCCGTAACATATATTTCAAATCCGTAACAATCCAGGAGCTGATTCTTTTCTGGAGAACTTTATGGTAGTATACTCGTTCGATGATGAATAAATAAACAATAAACTATTTGTCAGTGATAAATGGCAGTTGTCAAATCATGTTCCTGATAGAAAACTAGTATTTACCCTGCATTCCGTCTTATGACATCTCCAACGATGGCAGTCTCCTTGTCGATAATACAACTTCAGTACGTGCTCTCTTGAACATTTCTTGGATATTTTATGCACTATCCCTACTTCTTGGGTCCATCTTGCCATCTTGCTTTTCATTTCTGGTTTTTACCATTCTTTAATGTTACTGGTACTGCCTCTGTCGTTTTAAATGTTTTTATTTTGTTTCTTTTTTTAGCCCTGATGATGGCCTAAAACTTAGGCCGAAACGTTGGCACAAAATAGATAAATCCTACTCATTAGTGTCTTTGCCTTTGACCGCACCCCCCGACCAACTTCTCCCTAATTAATATCTACGGTCAACAAAACACTCCAAAATGATCCCATATTTCAACATAAAAAAAAATACTCTAAAATAAGCATCCAAAATAACTCAGAAAGCGAACCAAGCATATGTTGTTCAATTCGTATTGTTTATTTATTTATTTTATACATATTTTCTGCATAGGTCTTTTCCTGTATATAGATCTTTCCAACTCTCAAAATTATGTTCAATTTAAACATTATGTTAAATCTATTTAATCAGTTGAGATCCGCATGATGATATAGAAGGATCAATCTAATTAGGGATTGATAAATTATTTGCCACTTCTATAAATTTGTTTTAATGAAAACTAGTTTCGAATGTTATATATTCCTGCTCAGTTCTAAAAACACACAAATAATACAAAAATAAGCAATTCAAAATACAGCTAGGTATTATTGTATATATTAAATTAAATGTAATATGATATAATATAATATAATATGATATAATTTAATATGTATAATAATACCAAGCTGTATTTTGAAATGCTTATTTTTGTATTTTTTGTGTTTTTTTAGAACTGAGCATGAATGTATAACATTCGAAACTAGTTTTCAATAAAACAAATTTATAGAAGTGGCAAATAATTCATCAATCCCTAATTAAATCTATTTAGAGCCAAATTTGTTTATCGAAACAAAAATTGTTTGATTAAAAGGATGTGTCATTCGAAATCAAGTATATAATTATTTTTTAATTGTAATTCTGTTTAAAAAAAATATCTAATAAATCTGTTTTGTATCTATCTGCTTGTTTGATTTTCAATAATGATCTCATGGTGTGCACGTGCAACTAACAGTCCCAATAGGTATAACAAAAAAATAAAAATAATCTATTAGATATTTGTTTAACACATTATGAATATACAAATTATTCGTAAATAGGTCAGATATTTAAAAAATAAAAAGTATTTAAAACCTTTAATTAGGGTTTAAAACAAAAAACGTTAATGAAACATCGGGCGCAGAGTGTACCCCCAGGACTATGTGAAAGCATTGACAGCAATGTTAAGTAGTTCATCACGTTATTAGTCGTCCAATCAAACAGGCTTGTTTAGGCAAGCCCCGGTTAATTCGGCCCATGTCAAAAACAAACTCAGCAAACAAAAAAAAAGTAAAAGGACAACCGTAATCAGGAAGGGATTTCTTTGTTAAAATAAACAAAGGTTCTTTTTCTATAAAAATAAGCGATTCTGGCTTAAAAACTTCTCCCATTTGTTTAATAGGTTAGAATTTTTTTTTCAATAAATGAATTATGTCGAATAAAAAAAAAAAAAAAACCGTCTGTGTACTTATGTAAGCACGTTAGAAGTAACACTTCTTTGGCGTAATTAAGAAATTTTTTTATTTTATTCAAACAAATATTAGCTGAGCAAAGGACCAATTGACGAAAGTAATTACATCAAATAAAAACACATACATTAAATAAAATAACATTTCTTTGACATTTTTACTTCCTTGTACGAAGTAAAGGAAGTATTGTAATCGCGAAAATTTTCGGTTTTCAGATTTTAACGGAAATATCCATTTTGACCATCCCTGAATCCATTTTAACTAGTTTCGTCGTGGCGTCTGTACGTACGTACGTACGTTCGTATTTCGCATAACTCAAAAACGGTTAGCCGTAGAAAGTTGAAATTTTGTATTTAGGATTGTTGTAAAATCTAGTTGTGAACCTCCCTTTTTGGTCACTGTTTAATCACCGAAAGTGGTACTTTACTTGAAGGTCATAATTGATTTCCATCAAACATTATATTAAAATACTTTGGAAAACTTCTCAAATTTGGAATTTAGAACTTATATATTTATTTAAATACCATACTAGATTTTGGTCTAAATTGGAAAACCGGAAGAGGTACTTTATTTGAAGGTCATATTAGACTTTCATCAAAAATTGTATTAAAATATAATGTAAAACATTTAAAATTGAGTAAATAGGACTTTTATATCAATATGTATGTATTTTCTAGATTTTGGTTAAAATTGGTGAGCCGAAAAGGGTACTTTACTTGAAGGTCATAATAAACTTACATCAAAAATTATATTAAAATTAAATGGAGAAATCATATGTTTCGGTAATAAAGGTTACCAACGCGATTTTGTTTATACTCTAATTAAACATTTTTATTACTTATTTTAAGTGTTAATATTGGGCATATAATACTGGTTTTCCTCCCCATTTGTGCGATGAACAAGTCTGCAGGAGGAGAATAAGATATAAGTTAAGTGGGTTCTTCCGCTTAAAATTTAGAAACTGTCGATTTCTAATGCTTTATCTAGTGATATTGACAGTTTTAATGTTGTCACGGAACACGAAGAAATCTCTTGGAAACAAGTTACCTACTGAAAAAAAAAACCACATTTAATAACGGAATGAAACCTCCAGAAACAAGAGTATGTGTGTGTGTCAATAGATGGGTGTCCCGACGCCGAATTTCGTTTTTGAGATATTGCAATTTTCGGAAATAACCAAATTGAGGATCACTTTTTGAGCCAACGATTTATAGTTTAATAGGAGTACAAGGAAGTCATGTGTTGTCCACATCAGATATTTTATTATACATGGTTTAGGAAGATATTGAATATTTTTTGAGCTATTCACCAACTCATAATTCACAAAATTTATGTATTTATTGATAAATAATTTTACTCATAAATAATACTGACACAAATATAGCCTCAAATCTGAATACAAAATATTTCTAAAGTTTTATGAATATAAATTAACAGTGTAGAATGTTAGTCACCTGATATTTATTTATAAACATACATATTTATTATGATACAATATTTGTTATGTTTACAACACGTGCCCTTTACTTATTGTATTGAACGAATAACTATATACATACATTTACGCGCCAAAAGAATTATAATTTCAATAAACGGAAAGAAGTTGCCTACTATTAAAATAGACTTTTTTAAAGGTAAATATATTGATGTCTCTCTACTCGTTAATATAGTCCGTGCCGATTTAATAACTAGGCAGGATCTATCGAAGCCTGTATGGAATCATTTCTAAGTGACCGCTATTTGGCAGTGAAGATTTCTGACGAACTCTCTGGTACTCTGGAACTCTCTGGTTATCTCTCACGTGTGGAGTTCCACAGGGCGCGGTACTATCACCTATATTGTTTTCCATTTATACTGGCAAAATTGTTGGAACCAAATATCAGAATGCAACAATATCAACTTTTGCAGATGATCTTGTCGTGACAAATAGCAGCGTAAATGCCAGCAAGGCTGTTATGTACGCAGTTCGTTCCAGAAAGGGAAGAAGAAACCCCCATCACAGTTTAATATAAATAATTGCATAAACAAACTATCTAAAAGTATCGTTTATCTTAGAATCACGTTTAACAGGCATTTAAGGTTTTCGGCACATGTTCGTAAAAAAATCAAAGCTTTACGAATTAAAACCTATCGGCTTAATCATTTATTCTCTGCCTCACGCCTATCATATCGCTTAAAATATTTAATATATAAAACTATTTTACGCCCCACCCTATTGTATGGCGCACCATTATTTTCCCACGTTGCTAAGTCGACAGAAAATCTCTTAAAATCATTTCAGAATCGAGTGTTACTAAAAATAGTAAAGGGGACTTGACTGCAAAGGGCGAAAACATCAAGGCTGGATGAGGAATTGAAAATGCCAAGGATTAAGGAATTCCTAACAAATAGAAATAAAAAGTTTTACGAATCTTTATCACAAATTACAAACGCCATATTTAGAGAGCTCATACCCTCTGGAGTTTCCCAGCGTTGGCAACAACTATTTTGAACATTATAAAATTTTAGTATTAGTTTGGTAAGATCAACCCAAAATGAAAGGTGAGCCCTATGGCCTAAGTAATAATTCGAAATTATGAAACATTAATAAAAGCAAAAGATGAAAATAGAACTCCTTAAAATGCATATCTGCAGAAAAAGGGGAATCTCCAGCAAATGTAGAGTTCGGAAGGGTAAAATAAGGGAACATGATAAAAAAAAAAAAAAAACCTGTATCTGTATGTTACATAACTATTGTTTGTATGTTAAACATACTCTGTTACATAACTTAAGAGGAGGACAGAGGTCCTTCAAAAGCTCCTTATTTCAAAAATAGTCAGTTTTAGCATTGGTACAGACTACGATATATCCTGCCTAGTTATTAAATCCAAACTAGTAAAATACATTAACTAGTAGAGAGTCTCGCTGCACTAAAAGTCAATGAACTCAGAACGGACCATAATGACCCTTGGCATAATAACCCTTTAAATTATGTGTTACATAATTCGTCACACGCTAAAAATACGCTCTGATCTGTTTTCCCCAAAACGCCATAAGAAGCATAACTTCAAAAAAAAGAATGTTAATTATAATTCTGAGGGAAGCTTCCAGGAATTTAATTAATCATTAGTGAACTAAGACTTCCATGACAAATGAAATGAAAAATTAAAAGCTAATGAGCAGTGTATGGAAATAAGAGAAATAATATACAATAAATAAATTGCAACATATACCAGGGATAGAGGAAGATATCAAAAATACTTTCAAAGAATGCTATCATGATGTAAAAACAGGAATATATCATAATAAAATACAGGATTATGTATCGATCACGAAATACATCATAAATAAAATGGACGGGCAAAATATAATTTATATACTGTGGAATTTATAACTGTGGAAATTGTTGCATGTGTTACAATTTTTTTAAAATTAAAAAAAGTCTATTACAAACTTCAAGTAAAGTGCCAAATTATGCAAAGTACCGGTTATCAAATATTAACAGAACTCTAGTATACCAAATTTGAGAATTTTAGAATTTAATTTGACTTTTTAAGAATGTCTGTTATGGCCTTCAAGTAAAGTACCACTTCCAGTTTGCTAATTTTAACCAAAATCTAGTATGTTATTTATACTGATATCTAAGTCTTTTATAACAAATTTGTGAAGTTTTGCATTATTTTTTAATATATTTTTTTATATAAATATATTATGATCTTCCAGTAGAGTGCCATTTGCGGTGATCATGTAGAAATCAAAAACGGAAGAAACCATGGATAGAAACCATCTACGTGAACAAGTAGATGTTACAACAATCCCAAATACAAAATTTCAAATTTCTACGGCTAACCGCTTTTTGAGTTATGAGAAATACGAACGAACGTAAGCACAATCGTCACGTCGAAACTAGTCAAAATGGATTCGGGGATGGAAAAAATGGATATTTCCTTTGAAATCGGAAACGTTTCGCCAATGCAGACATCGTCTTAGAAGAAGATGAAATCACATTAACGCAGACCACAGAAGCACATCTTACATCGGCAGTCTAAAAAAAAGTTAAACAAATTGAGACAGTACGCCACCCCAAACCAATTCTACTTATATTTTAGCATTAGTATAGACTAATTAGTTGATACTTTTCTTTTTATTATTGTAGTTTTTTTTTAGTTTTTTTTCGAATAGTGTTTTAGGAATTGTGATTCTGATGGCGCATATAGTTGGATTTAAGAGAGAAAGAGATTTATCAAGACATAAGCTGTAAGCTACAAATGGTGGGATGGTCAGGTGGCTGTTTGCAAAGCCCAGGAAGCCGGCGTGGAGCATAGCAAGTACTTTCTGTATCCGCATTAAAGCCACCCTCCGAGATTTGCATAGAGTAACCACGAAATTACCCACGCCGATGAGTTTACCGCACACTGAATCCTGATTCAGCGTCCTCTTTGGGCTCTCTGTACCTTCCTTTGTTCTTGTTTACATTTTCGTTCATATTCCTCCGAGGATGGTATGGTTATTATGTTATTCGCGAATTTACATTTTAATGAACCACCGATCGAAGCGCTATTACATTTAAATCGGGCGTTTCATTTTTATTTTAGGGATTGAAAAGTCACTGTAAAGAACAGACGGCCAGAATAGTTGAAATAAACTTAAAGTATATAATAAACTAAGTACATACATATTTACAGTACATTATTATTTTTCAATATCACTTAATAATCTTATTCTTTTCTTCTAATTAATTAAGTATATTTCTGTAATAGTTGTACATGATTAATATTAATTGTAATTCATATGTATTACAATTTATATATTTAATCTTTCGGATATAAGTTAAAAACTGTACGCGCCTTATTAACCGTTGCAGCCTCTGTAACGCTCGAAAAATCAAAATTGTAATAGATTAATTTATTTTACGTTTAAACGTTCATCTTTGGCATCGACCGGTAGATGTTTTTTATTAGAAAATAAACTCTATTCCATTATATGCTATTAGGAGGTATTATATTTAAATAGGACTTTGAAGTTTTTCTTTTATCTCACTTGCATGAGTAACCCTTTCTTTACAAGATGAATTTATTTACAAGGATATTTTTCACATAACATCCAAAAATCACAAGTCCCACAAATTTGTTTCCCTTATTCCAACGCAACAAAACATATTTTTTTGTAAACAACAGGCATTATTGATGTAAAAAGTACTGCAGAAATCTTTTTGCGTTTAAAAAAAAATCCTAATCGCGTTTAAAAAAAACAAACAAAAAACAGGGGTCTGAATGAATGACACGGATTGATTAAAAAATAAAAAGTTTAGAAATAGTTTTATTTTTTAACTAATATTTAATTATTATTAATTTTAATTAAAAGCTTTCCATATCAATACATGTCTCGTCGTCGCTTGACTAAGCCATAATATCTCGTAAGTCCAAGATATCATTTAACATTAAAAGTTAATCGAAAAATATATAAAAACCTTTGGCCAGTAATTCTCGCATTAATAATACTTTTTCATGATTTCACATTAAGGACTGACATAAATTAAATAATATTATTAAGGCCCATAAAAATCTGTAAATAAGAGATTATGCAATAGAATAAATTAAATAACGGAGGGGGATGAATTCCGTTCCATCTGAAACCAATAACAGGCAGAAACCTTTCGGTATTCAATTCTCATGTTTTGCAGTAGGACATAGAACAATTTTTTAATATTTATTCCTAAAGCAAAAAAAAATAAAAAATAAATAACCTTTAAAAACGAAAGTAACATTACGGAAGTGATGCAGATCAACTATACTTCAAAAAATAAAAATTAGGAGGACATAAATTATTCTGACAAACTAAATTATTTCAAAGGGAATAACCGAAACATAATAGAATATTTTCAAGACAGTATTAGAAAATATTTTTTGTGGTAAATTGTGAAAAAGGAGAAAGAGCAGAAGAATATGTGGCACTGGAGGCACTTAACAAGGGGTCCACTCAAGCACAGGGCCATCTGTCCATCTAACTTGAATCCATAGCTCCTCCATCCTACCACTCTTGTCCATCTTCCATATGGGACAAGTGTCTGATAATATTATATCTTATCAAAATATATATATATATATATATATATATATATATATATATATATATATATATATACACACATACACACATATACACATATAATAATACTACAAACTAATTAGCATTACTTTTTTACTGTTACTTCCCTATCTATGAAATATACAGTAAGGGAAAGTATTGGGATCGTGAAAAAATTCGAATTCGAGGTTTCAACAACACGTTTTAAGGTCCCCTGTGACCAAACAACCAAGGCTCACAAAATGGTCTGTGAGTGTGTAGGTCTGTGAAAAGCCTAGTTCAAAAACGAAAAGTTCTGAGAAACTGAAATTACGTAGTTAAGATTATTTGCCTATTGACGTATTTATGATTATACAGGTATATGCCTGTGGCCGCTACCGCAGCTTTTTCGCTGAAATTGACTCACCGGAAGTGCCACTTATCTATTTTTTACTTTAGAATAATTAAAAAAAAAAATAATTTATAGAACTTTACACTATAATAACTAAAATAACTTTTGGGACTAAACCCATTCTAGCTCATATTCGTTTAATTAAACTCTTTACTTATAATAGTTATAATTTATAAATAAATAAATAAATAAATATATATATATATATATATATATATATATATATATATATATATATATATATATATATATATATATATATATATATATATATATTTCGTGTGTCCACACACACGATTTTCCTTCTTTTTTTTTTCTTCTTTTAAGTATAGCTTTGCAGACAATTTAATAATCTTTCAAATGAGTACCTGGAATGTTCCAGGAGATATATAGTTGTGGGATTAATAGAAAAATGATAATAGAAACAAGAAACACTTATTTAGATTTAAGAAATACAAATTGATAGAAATAAAAAGCAAACGGATGTCCATGTGAACTTGATTAAAATGCTTTAAAAACATGGCAACAAAGTCCAATACGCTATAATTTTCCTATATAATATTGGACCGATTTCGATTATTTTTTCTTTGTTTTGTAGTGAATTTAATAACCTTCTTAATGTGCATATACAGGGTTTACCATAAAACGCATACTCTTCGAATTATGTACAAATTAAATTTTCTTTTCGTCATAACTTTTTTACGCTTACTATTTTATTCAAAATCTTTGTAGGCGTACACAGACTTACACACACACAATCTTCACAACCGAAAAGCATCTAAGATTTTCATTGTTGGACATTTGATAATAATACGTCTATAACAAGGATTTCCTTATTTATAATCATCGAGTTATGATAAATCGATGCGTGAGCGCGCGATCTTAATACCAATGTTATTTTCAAAAACCACGGCTTCGATAACACAATAATTCACCTTAATATCGAAGAAATCCTAAAGGTTAAAATAATCTGATAAGTTAGCGCGCTATCTCAATATCGATAGTATTTTCAAAAACTACCGTTCCGATTAACTAATAATGGACATCAATATCGAAATAAAAACAATTACCCCAACCCACTGGGAATTCCAGTGGTTGAGTCGCAAAAGAGATACTCTAGCACGTTACAAAGTAGGCAATACGTCTCAAAATAACTTCAGGTTACCCAATTGGGATCTCCCAAATTTCATTCTGATATTCTAAACATACTAGAATTCAAAGGGAGGGGAGGCAGATTATCTGTAAAGAATTTATATCTAAAATATTTTCTGTTACCGAATCCTTAACTAGCCGAATATTTTTTTTTTTCATAATTAATAGCGCTTTATTTTGAATCCTCTCTTTTTATATCCTAACCTAATACGACTCATAAAAATCGATCAAGAATACATCGAGAGCATAATGGAATGTCAGTATAAAAATTACCTTTCATTTATCAGAGCTATGAAAATGAAGAATAGAAAAAAATGAATTTCAGAGCCGGAGGAGTGTATATGTGGAGGAGGGGGAGGTTGGTTATTCAAGGGGCATAGTAAGCCAGGTGTGATACACTGTTCGCATCCTTCTGGTGTCAGTGCCCAATCCCTCATCCCAGTCTTGCAACATCTTTTCCTCCACCTGCCCCATTGGAAAATATTTTTCTTCCCTTCCTTATCTATAGCTCTAATTCTGTTTCGGAAGACACAATAGACCTAGAGAATAATAACTGTGTTCGGAAATTTAAAAAAAACCAAACATTTAGCCAAGTGAATTCACCAACACGTAAAATTATCATGAACAATCTATTATATGTGTTGGATTTTTTTATAAATTTTAAACGATCTGAAAACATTTTTCAACTATCAGTTGACGTTCGTATGATGGTATAGAAGGATCAATCTGATTAGGGATTGGTTAATTATTTGTCACTTCTGTAATTTTGTTTTTATTTAAAACTAGTTTCGAATGTCATACATTCATCTTCAGTTCTAAAAACACACAAAAATTCAAAAGTAAGCAATTCAAAATACAGTTTGGTATTATCATATTATATTATATCATATTACGTTTAATTTAATATGTATAATAATACAGTATTTTGAATTGCTTATTTTTGAATTTTTGTGTGTTTTAAGAACTGAAGATGAATGTATATCATTTGAAACTAGTTTTCAATAAAACAAATCTACAGAATTGGCAAATAATTTATCAATTCCTAATTTTTCAACTAATTTAACCTTTTTTTTTTTTTGTTCTGGTATGATAGAATCAAATAAAAACATATTTCATTTAAAAGACTAAGCAATATAAAACGTTTAGTTAATACACAACATTACATGCAGAGTGTCCAGCGGTATATCATGAAAAAATCCAAGTATAATTAAAGGATTTCAAGGCTGTGAACTATAAAATTCAAGGAACTTTTCGTAAATTTATTGGATTAAATTTAAAACAAAAGTGTAACATAAAATGTTTTATTAGGTCGGTTTTATGATAAAATGCACAATTCGAACTTGATAATCGACCTGAATAATTATAAAGGTTGTATTCATATTAGATAATGAAAAATTGTTAATTAACCTCTTACACTGAGGGCTCAAAACACCACTAAAAACAATACTAATAAAATACAATACAAAAACAATTTCATTAGTAAATAAATAAATAAAGTTCACGTATCGGAATAAATTTCACTACAAATATATTTATAAACTTATTTTACATATCAAAACAAAATAATAAATATATAGATATAGCAATATAATCATAATTATTATAATAAAATTAAGCTGGCATCCCCTTCTCCTTGTCACTCCACCCTCAGCCTCAAAAGCAAACGGATGTCCATGTGAACTTGATTAAAATGCTTTAAAGGCGAGGGGCGAAGAGGCGAACATATAAGAAGTCGAGGGTAGATCGGTTGTCATAGAAACTCGTATATGTTTAGAGCTAGTACATTACTTAATCGTTCTATAAGATCCCTAGTTCAGTTACTTATACTATTGTTACTTGTATTAGCTTATACCCGGTAAGGTGAGACAAAACATAGAATGATTTTGTGTTTGAAAGAGAGAGACCGATGAACAAAGTTAGAGGAAGAATGATTTTTCTAGCTTTCGTGAAATTAGAGGTGGTAAGAGGAACAACTAATATTTTACGCACTTGTTGCTTATTACTGATGAAAATATGGAATTATAAGACTAAAAACTAAAAATTCCCGTTGATTGGCTGTTTTCCAAGTATAATTCCCGATTTTTTCTCGACGCGAAAAATTCAAGCAGAATTCCCGATCTTCAAGGAATTCAAGGCTGCTTGACATCCTGTACATGGCTAACAATTAGAAATAATATTTCGTTGAGAAATCTTTGCTAGTTAAATAAACTTAACAACATCGTTTCAAAGATTATCTGTGAGGTAGATTATCTATAACACCCTGCATAATATAAAAAGAAGTTTGATTACTTTTTTAAATATGGCCGCTGGATAAAAAAAAAATAAGTTGATGTTTTAATTTTCTTTAATAAAGTTCCTAATTTAATTTTGTAGACAATATTATAATTTCGATTTATCGGTTGCAACAATGTTTGATTTTTTTAAATATTAAAGTATTTATGTTGTTTTTTTAAATTTTTATTTCATTAATTCTTTTTTGTCACCAGTAATTACAAGACACCAAGTGTACAATAAACCTGAATTTTAATGAACGTAGAGACTAAAGTAGTCAGAACAAGATGCCAAGAAACGAATGGGAGGATCTCATTAAAAAATATTATTTAACGTAATATATAAGTTTGGCTATTTCATAATGATAACGAAAAAGTAATCATAAAGAAATATACTATATAAAATAAATCATAAAAGTGGTTTAATAATAACTATGAAGTGGTAAATATTACAAGTATTTCGGAAACCCGATTGGCCCACTAACTTTCCTACATCAATTGAAGGAAATTTGTATTCAGGGTCTCCCTCACTTTCCAGAACTTATAAAAACTTTGTTATGAAAAGTTGGGTCCATTGTTGGAGAATTCGCAACTGTTTAACGCACTTTCCCGATCGATTATAAGTTTTGAAATTAAGCTATATTCAGGAAAGAGTAGAAGATGAAATGGAAATACTTCAAAATCAGTGCTCTTATATTTTAGAGGGAAATGAAATATTTAAATTTTATATTCAACAAAGTTTGAGCGATATGAATGGGTAATTTCTTCATTCGCAAGTCTTATCCATACAATTTTTTATAACTTTTATTTAATTTAAATAACTTTCTAAATCATTATATCTCGAATTTTTAGATGCCAAGGAGTCATTATTTGTTGACAGAATTGTTTAAATACCATACAAAGGCAGACGTTAGCTGGTACTGCCCACCGTAGCGACTGGCAGCGCTTGCCAACCGTTAAAACTAACCGTAACTGCTTGTAATTTTCGTTAAAACTGCACACAGTAGCAGCTGGCAGCGTTTGTCAACCGTTGCCACGTTTTCTGGTAGTATTTTTAATAGAAAATAGAAGAATAGTATGTGTATCTCTGATTTAAAATTAATTACTATAGACAGTAATGGATGTAATTCGTACCATCATTTCAGTAATAAATATCGTTAATTTGTAATGGAGTAATAACAGAAAATGCTTCATCATAATGTGATTAGAAAATCAGTACTTTAATTAAAAAAAAGACATTTTTATTTTTCAATGGTTAAAATTTAGTAATTATTTGAAATGAAAATTTCTTTCATTTTTTTATGTATTAAATATTCATTGGATATAAATTTAATTCCTTTTTTAAAGATAATTTTTTTAAATTAGTAGATAATATTTTTTTGTAATTAATAAGTACTGGTGTTACTTCAAGCATATGAAATTGATTGGCTATAGTTTTAATTAAATTTTTAATAATTTTTCATTTAATTTTGATTCACATTCCGAAAAAAAAAAAAAAAACGTAATGTAGGAATCGTCGGAACGTTACCATTACCATCAAAACTCTGCTTCGACATAATAACATAACCTAGAACCGCTATACTACCGACCAGCAGCGGTCAGGACAGAGTAGTATGGATGTCATACCTGGACTGCCAACGAAATATGGCCATTTATATTCCCTTAAAGCAGTAGTCAACTGCCAGCAGTCTCTGCCAGCCACTACCGTGGACAGTAGCAACGGAAGTCTACGTTAAGATGGCTTTCAAATGTAAAATAGCTGATCGATAGTCAAACAGCCCTAACAAGGCCCTTTACGGAAGTTTTTTTTTTTTTTACTTTTCTATTTTCCTTGTTTAATGCAAGAGAGTATATTCATCACAACCCTTGATAGTACTCCTTTTTCTACGAAAATAAAAACATACAAATCCTATTACCTCCTTCAACTCCAAGCTGAATTTATTTTTAACATTGCCCTAATATATATGTAATTGGTTATGTACCTCAACAATAAAAAAAAACTTTGAGAACAAAAAAAAGTAGTTACTTAACGCTGTAGTTATTTTGCTAATATTAATATTTCGTTCATTTGTAAGAAGAGTGTCATAATACGAAAAAAAAATAAGTGAACAACAGAGCTCAAAAGTCGTAATTTCACTAAAATACAAAATATTAAAAAAAAGTTCGGCAAATATTTAAAAAAATAGAAAAATTAAAAAAATCGGGAACCAAGTTGAGACCCCAAAAGATAATTCCCTAACACCAATTAAATTCAAATACAAATTTTCAACCCTATAAACTAATTTGGTGGAGAAATTTCAGGTAAACATACCGAAATTTTGACTGGAATTTACCCATTCTTTAATGGTGTAGTTCTGCCTGGAAGAAAATCCTACATACGGAATTTCAGCTCAGCCGCTGGAGGTGCTCAAATGTAGCGGAAAATATATATCAGACATCTGCGAAACTTCCATAATCTTGCTCTAGGGGTTCTGAAACGGATAGAAAACGCAGTCCCACCGTTCACCGCCGAACTTCGGCCCAGCGCAATAGTATATTTTTTTCGGAGAAAATACGACTAAAAAGTAGAATCATATAGGAGAAGTGTTTTAAGTTTGCCTAATTAGGTTTATCGCAGTCCCTCAAGTCACTGATAAAATATCAACAGATCGCCTTTTATGTTAAAAAAAAAAATGATCTTCAAAGTTGATCATTTAATCATGAATCAAATTGTGGTAGTTCTTCATAAAAAAATAACAGTCCCAGCTCCTTTAGAGCGTATGTACAATAAAACATATTTAAAAATCAACTCTATTAAACAATAAATTGAATTTGAAGAAAAACAAACAACTCAAAATATTTTATTCAATGTTTTAAAGTATAATATTTTAAGTATCAATAATGGTGTTTTCAGAAGCAATTTCAATGGCATATGAATATTATTAAAACTTCATAAATAATTTATTATTATCTGTATCAAGAAATTCTTTATAAAGTTACTCTCTATTCACAGTTTGAAGTAAGTTATTATGTTTGACTAGTAAACTTATAATAGCTAAACTAACAATATTTTTTTTATCGCCGCAAATATTGAAACTAAAAATCTGAGATTTATTCTCATAGAAATACACGTCACTTAAAGTTTTCCATGCAAAAACAAAAATTTTCGCATTGCGGCACTCTTCTTTCTACAGAACGGCATAGTGTTATGCAATTATTTAGATCCGAACGAGTCTCCAGATAACTCCACTAAAAAAAAAATTTGCCCAAAAGGAATCGAAAACGCAACCATATTATTCAAAACCAAGGGGACAACTTAGCTAAAGAGGTTAACAGTTATAGTTTACTTCTAAAGTACCCGAGTAGGCCTCGGATCTGAGTGTAAACAAGATGTGGTGAGTCTTGTCTTGACTAGGTCCAGGGGCTCTTAAGCCCTGGGGGGTTCTGGGGGAAGAGGAAGCTTGACGAACCGCTAAAGAGTCAAATAAGCTTCTCATTATTATTGGAGTAAGCTTTGTTGTTAAAGCATTGAATATGATATGAAGAAGAATATAATTTGTATTGAGCAAATACTCAAAAAGAGACGTAAATTAATTGCTAGAAAACAATTGGAAGATTCCAAAACACAAAGCCTCAAGTCTCTAAAATACCGGCAAACAACGACAATCAACGTTTCGCCAATTCAGGCGTCTGTAAATGCATACTTACAACGTTAATATACGATTTTTTTATTTTATTTATTATATAAAACTTGGAGCGTGCCAAAACAGACGTAGGAAGTCATCCCTGCAGCGTGAAGCTATTCAGTGTTTACAATTTTATCACATTAATTTTAATGTTAACAATTCTGAGATATTCCATTAACTTATATATATAATGTTATTATAACTTATTTTTGTATTGTAGACAAAAAGCACTGTGTTCATTAAAAACATATTCTATCATGTTTTAAGAAAAAATAAATGTTGTTGTTTGATTTATTTATGTGTTTTTGATACGTATCTTCCTCGAAATATAATGAAAAAATAATTACAATAAATGTATACGGGTAAATATTACAAAATTACATGCATATTTTTTTAATGGTCTTCTAAAACCAGCCTACTCCTAAATGTGTTTAGCTGCCAGTTGCATGTAATTTTTTTTTTCTTGAATTTTTTTTATTACTATGGTCAGGTATCTAAATGACAGGGGAAAAACGAAACAAGATAAAATGAGCAGTGCATTGATAACACCGATCCACGACCTTTATCGGGAAGGTCTGAAAAAATTTATAAAATGGACTGATTTTGGAACTCAACGACGCATTTATACATCAATAGTTCAAAAAATAAAAATAGTTCTTTTACAAACCATTCAATTTTTAAGTCATCCCGTTTCTCTAGAGGACCCTGTATTTGAAATGTTTGTATTTAAATAAACTGAATCATTTTTCTGTTGGGGCCACAAAGAGGTTTTTCCAGGGGCGCCCTTATACATAGTGTATATAAATATATATATAGGATAATGGAGAAGAGGATGAAAGAAAGAGTTAAAGAAAGAAATAATTGCAAAAAGAAAGAAATAATTGGTGAAAGTTAATGGTTAATTTACAGAAGAATTATAAAGAAAAATGAAATAATTAATATAATTAAAACAAAAGATTCCCTTACTGGAAGATAAAAAAAATATAAAGTGTTACATATAAATAAACAGAAAATTAAAATATAATTATAAAATATTTAAAATAAATAAAAACAGAAATTCACAACAAGCCAGTTTTAAAATAAGAAATCATAAAATCAAAAGATAGTAAAAAGGGGAAACAATGAAAGAACTGATTATGAATAGTAGTGTGTAGAATACAAACAAATAAAATTAAATTAAAGAGTTCTATTTTGGTGATTAACTAAATATAAGTAGTGATAATTACCAGTGAATAAAATGAATAAAGAAAGATCTGATTGTTACAATTTACTGTAGAAACAGGTGCAGATAGCAGAATTAAGATGGCGAAAAGTTCACGATCAATAGGTGAAATTCATAAGAAGAATAAATGTTGAAAAGAAAGATATGAGGTCTTATTGCTAAAAAGCTCCACAGTGCACATACAAAGATAGGTGCTATTGGTGTTAAGTAGGTAAGGTAACAGTCCCAGTGAACTTACTAACCTTCATGAGTAAACATTCCAGTAAGGTTCCTGGTGCAATAGGTTTCGATCAGTCCTACTTGTTTCATAAAGTATATTTTAATATAAATATAATTGTATGGATAAAGATGTCTTAGTTTCTTATTAACCTTTGTTTCTCTTAAAGTGAATACAATAAGAATATAATGCAGATAAATAAAAGTAATGACTGGAACTGTAGAGAGTTAAAGGAATTTAAATTTGAACTGGGTATCAATTAAATTAACTTCGATTCAATAGAATGGCGTAAGATTCAAACACAATTGGTAATTTTCATGGAGATTAAAGGTTTTTCTAACCGAATTTTCGCAGGAAAAATGATTCGAGATGAAACAATTCGGAACAGGATACGTTACTGTAGGAAAAATAAGTTAGGATTGTTTATTTTTAAAAATCTCTGTGGAATCATTGGAAATCCAGAAATAAAAAATAGTTCATTGATATAAAAAAAAAAAAGTATAATTGCTAGTTTTGCTTAATTTTGGTTCAGATTACTCCAGAGATAGTCACAATTTTATTGGATTTGTGACTTTTTGTACTCCTTAAGAGACTCTTAACTAAAATACTCCGACATTTTTCATTGAAACTTGTACTGTACCAGACCGAGTGGTATCTAACAATAAGAGGAATAATTCATAATTAAAGCAATAAATATTAATTATAATATTTAGATTCAACGAAACGTCAAAATACATCAATACTCTATCGCCATTGATTATACAGTATGAATCGGTTTAATTGCTGAATTTAATAACCATTCAGTTAATTATATAATAAATGGAATTGTTATTGTAGGGTTTAAGGAATCGGGTTTCAATTGGTTAGTTATAGTCTCATCCACTAAACAATTAATATCTCTAACGACATCCGATAATTAAAAGCCATCTTCTAAGTGCTGAAAAGAGGGACGTAAAATAAAGAGAGCTTTCGTCGGGCACTTCATTGTCCAAAGTGCTTATGGCAATAAATAAAATATTTCTTGGCTAAGCAATTGGTTTCATTATTCAAAACGCCTAAAACACTCATAAATCTCACAAGATATTAAGACCATCATCCTTAATAGAAATCCTGGCGTTGAGACATCACTAACTTAAATGGTTAATAAATTATTTTTTTATGGTGAATTCCTCTTTAGGATATGATGTAAAATTGCAAGCAATTGCCTGTACCAAATTATATAAGTAATTATTGGTTATAGAAGTAGAAGATATTGTAAATTGAATATTAACAAATATAAATTATTCGACGCATCATTAATACATATATTACTTTCCCTTACTATATATGAAATATGTCAGTGAGAGAAAGTATTAGGATCATGAAAAATTTCGAATCAGAGTTTTCAACGGAAATACACGTTTTAAGATCCCCAATAAATAACTAAATCTCGCGAACTGGTATGTGGTAAAGTATTGCAAACAACGAAAAGTTGTACGAGACTGAAATTACGTGTTTGAGGTAGGTATAATAATGCTATGTTATAGCAACTTTTTTTCCAAAATCGACTTACCAGAGTTGTTGTGGAATCATTATATTACAGCCTGAAAAACAACCAACTAGCAACATCAATTTATTTGGATAATATAAACCATTGTATAATAATTGTTAGCGTTTTATTAATATATTGCTCTACAATTGCAGCATCTAGATTTGGTTTGTATAGTATAATAATTCCTAGAGAACAATAGCCCTAGAATAAAATTTCTTTATTATTTTTCTTTTAGCAATGGCTTGTCTGGTTTTAGAACAAGGATTTAAGAGTAGAAAATGAATAAACAAGGAATTCAGTTGTTTAGTGAAACCTCATAAATTCAATAATAGACTGCAGTGATTTATAGGTTAAAAACTTAAGGGAGAACCTTGTGGGCGGAGCCTATGCCGGGAGATTACGCTCAAGTGAAAATTATTCACCTTCTACATAACTTCAGGACCTTGCCAAATATGCCATCTTGATTTTTGTTTAAACATTTTGATTTGTTTTACATTATTTCAATTGTGTGTATTAATTCGTGAGTAGATTTTTATTTGAACAACAAACGGTTATTTCTAGAAGCATGCTCAATAAAAGATGAATTTTTACAGTGTTTAGTTTTAATTAGAAGAAAAAAAATATATTTGCAACCATGAGGGTGAAACCGTTTAAAAAAAGGGACAGAAAAAAATGAGAAATGAAAAAAAAAATCCCTTTTTGTGTTTTATTAGGGTGATCCTAAACGCAAATCCTCATGGCCAGCGGTGAGACACTTAAGAGGGAGATTTATTCGGCTGCTAGGCTACGCAAATTGGAAAAACACTGGTCGCTGGTTAAAAAGAGAAAACGAAAAAAAAAAAAAGAAGGAAAACGAGAGAGTTGCTGCAAGGGGTGCGTTTGGGTCCGGATAAATTGAGAATAATGCTCAGCCATAGGAGTAATGAATGGGCCCAGATATTTAATAGCCGGCATGGCTTTGGCTTCGGCCTCCATCCGTGTGTTGTAGCCGGCTTATTACCTTCTATAGCATTACCCGTCTATTTCGCTGATTCATTCCCCGAAATACCCAAATTTATAGGATCATTAGAATCATGATCGAATTTGGTTATTATATTTGCTTAATTATTATCCAGCTCTTCGGTTCGGTGGTTTATGTGCACTGTGCCATGCTTCTTCACGAAACTAATGGATCTGAACCAAGGGTATAACCATTAGTTATATGTTACGTGTATTAGTTATATTGGGTCAGAAACCTTTGTATGGCTAAGGACACACCGGAGGAGACTAGCTATGTGCCTGGAAACTAGTTACTGTGAGCCTGTGTCGCCCAGTGACTACAGCTTGTTCCGCAGCGCACACTGAGAGCGGCAAAGCTTTTGCCAACGTTGGACTGCGAAAATACACGGTTGAAATTCGATTCATAACAAAATAAACGTGAAAAAAAATGTTGGGTTGATGATGATCTCTGTTTTCTGACGTTAAAGGATTTGCGCAACTTCGAGCTCTATTATATGTTGATGCTTCGTTTTGTTTTTGCCGCGCGAATGATTTTCTGGCCGCAGTTCTATTACTTTTAAAATATGTAATACCAAAAATATTTGATATTGCATATTTTTGGTAATAATTAGCAATAATTTGTTTTAGTAATCAGCACCAACATATGACGCGCGACATAAAAATGTTCGTGTAAACATTTAATTTTATAAAATATCAATGTAAATATATCCAGTACTAAATATTAATATAATGATATTAATACATAAATATAATTATATGGAATATTAATTGTTAATTATTAATTATTACCATAATTATTGTTAATATTAACTACTAAATATTATTATAATGATATTAATATATAAATATTAATATAATGATATTAATATAACGATATTAATACATAAATGTAATTGTATGGAATATTGATTATTAATTGAAAATTTCATTTGTGGGGAAAATATTAGTACTCCTGGATTTTTATGGAACCCATTTTTTGGATTCCACAATATTCGTCTTTTGAAGACAGCGAAAATAAGGGCGTCGTCTAAGAATCACTTAGTCACTAGATGAAAGAACAGAAGGTTCAGTTTGGTAGGTGACTAGCCTGGTTTCTCACTATGCAATAATGTGGCGGTGTCACCGGTTACTTAGTCTCCTCCGGTGTGGCCTTAGTCTGACTAACACGATGAGCGAAGTAAACACAAACAAACCAAGAAATCAAAGGAAGTCGTGGCCATTCAATTTTTTTTTCTTCATCATAAATCATCACAACGTAACGCTATCTTATCAAATAAACTGTTTATCATAATGAACGCTTAAACCTCATTTTTATCAACCATCGGAATGCAAACGATCATTAGTATAAGAATCTCTTGTAATAAGATAATCTTGTAACATATAGGAGCTGAGGTTAATCGCATCGACAGAGGATGGCTAACTGACACATGAAAAGAAAAAGAACTTCAGAATCCATCCTATGCAGAATCATCCCCTGTTCCCACCTATACCAAAGTCTTCATCAAGAAACTACAAGCACTCACAGAAGCTGAAGATCAGAACAATACAAAACCTTCCACAGCACCTTACCAACAGGCAATGTTACCCAGCAATGGAAGTCTTGGACCAAACAGAGAAAAAAAAAAAGTTACTCTTGCATTATACCCTTGAACCTATAGCAGATAATACATTATAACTGTTTTCCCTATTTTTTAAAATTACTCTTGCCCTCTCAACACCAAGTGAAAATAATTAGACTAAACAGCGGGTCGGTTATTTACGCACCCGACCTAGATTTTTGGTCATTTTCGGTATTTCTGTTAATTTCAGTGATCCGAACTCATTCAATATTCATGAATAGGAATGATGCAATCTTAATGAGATACAAAAAAGAATTAAAGTATTGTAATTATTATTACAAAAATACGTAAAATTGTTTTAAAATACAAAAGACGATATCACTGAAATCTAAAACCTATAAAATATCTACTTAAATCATAACGAAAGAAATCTGAAAAATACCAAAATGAAATAACATTCTTATACGAAATGCAGAGAAATAAAAATTAGACAATCTCCAGACATAATGGAAATTAAAAAATTAGTAGTGGATTCCAATGAAATTCATTTTATGGTGGGTTCCAATAACAAAATCCAATAACAAAAAACTTTCTATAGACGGTCTCTATAGACCTAATAATGAAAAGGAAATTTAATACTTTAGTAAAAATAAAATAAAAGCCTTTTCAACTGTTGGATACGGCGTGTTTGTTGAATTATTCCATGCAAACCAACTAAAAATTGTTAATCAATTTTACGCAACTTAATTTTGTTAGACTATATTACTTTCGCTAAATGATGTAAACATTGGAAGAAAAAATAAATAAAAAAAATAAATCATAAGCTACAAATGTTCTCACATCTACAACGCGAATTAATTTGATATAGTTAAAGGAAAATATAATATAATTTTAAAACGTGTCTGTTTTTATGAGCATGGCATACATAAAAAGAAGAAACGGAGTTCGGGCGGATCCCATCTGGAGTTGGAAGGGTTAAAATATAAGTGGATTAAGCAGCACCTCCTGCCTTAAAATTGAAATATATTTTACTCAATTTAAAGTCTTCTGTGATATTTTATGTGTGCGAGCTTGTTCAATCAATTTATCTTACCTGGAGTACCGGTGCTCGTCAACTTTACGAAACCTGTGCAGATTTTCCTGAATATCGTCTTTTCTATTAAAGTAGAATTAGATTCTTCAAAATGAAGCTTCTGTAAGAGATTTTTTTTTCCAATTCAAGCCTGCGATTCATGCTTTGAGGGGAGTCGCATTACGCGTCGTTATCAAATCAAAATAAATTTGTCTTACCATCTTCCCACAATTTTTAATAATTTCTAAGTGAAAATTGACCGCCAAAACGATTATTTGTTTGTGCTTTTGATGCATGTGATTTATATATATATAAAATTAATATGATTGAAAACTATAACCAAATATTAATATAACCGCCTTGAGAAATGTAAAAAAAATATCTGATGTGGACAGCCCATGACTTCCTTGTACGCCTATTAAACTATAAATTGGTGGCTAAAAAAGTAGCCATGAATTTGGTTATTGGCACACACAAACATATACGCACAAGCACACGCACACACACACAAGCTCTTGTTTCTTGAGGTTTCATTCCGTTATTATGTGTAGTTTTCTTTCAGTTGGTATATAGATTATATAATAATTCTAAATAAAAAATTTTAACTTTCTATGCCTAACCGTTTTTGAGTAATGCGAGATACATACGAACGAACGTATAAACGTCATGACGAAACTAGTCAAAATGGATTCAGGGGTGGTCTTAATGGATATTTCCGTTGAAATCTGAAAACCGAAAATTTTCGCGATTACAATACTTCCTTTATTGCGTTCAAGGAAGTAAAAAAAAGGTTTTGTTTAGTTTTGTGAAGTACTAATAACAGCTGTTCATGAAGAACGGGTATGATCAAACTGCTAAAAATGTTCGATGTTTCATAGATTAATTGATACTTTTTTTAGATGATAGACCATAAACTCAAGTGCCTATAAAAGAGATGTATCTAATCCTCTCTCATACTAACCAGTTAATGATTCATTTAACTTTGTGCATAATCGTTAAGACTTAGGAAATAATTGAAGATACAATTATTAAGACCCCGCGGATGATTAACAAACGACTTTGGCATTCATGTTTCAGATTAAAACAGTTCCAATTAATTTTCATAACAGTCACAACAAATACAATGATCTACTAGATCATTAAATTAAATTGAACACGGCTTGCAGACGCCATGAAATTTAACACAGCCAGCAGATGTTCTGAAATAATTACTAAGGCGTTGATCCTCCTACATATGAGATTTCTTCTTAACAGCGTTACTAAAATCATAACTTGTCTTATAAGATAATACTTAATCAGAAGTAAATATAAAAAATCTTGCCTCAGGAAGATTCGACCGGTACTTCAAAAATAATTACCTCATGAGAACCAAAAGGTATTATCCCATTAAATTGAAAGTTCTAATATTTATTCTACTATGAAAGCAAAACCTGGAAGTATTTGGCTTTGGAAGAATTATTAAAACTTAATTAATAAACGGAAAGGCTGAAAATTATGTTAAATTATAGAATTTGACTTAGAAAACAATTAAAAAAAAAATCAGGTGCTGTGCCGGCGTCACACAACTTTCACTTACCATTCTACTTGAAATAAATATTAAAAGTTTCCATTTAGTTACCATGGAAACGTTAGATTTAATACCATTAAATAATAAAAAAGTAGAATTATTAATCGTAACAATCTATTAAGTTTATGCGTTTTTCGTCTATCATCAATACCTTATACGACTTTATATGTTAGAAATTAATTTTTTTTTTAATCTTTAGCTTTCCAAATTTTTTTGGAAGCCCTTTTAGACTATTTCAATGAGTATAAGACTTAGCTGATATGATATAACATTTAATCGTACATTAATGAAATAAGTTAATAATTAGAGCCTTATTCGAGAAAACTGTAAAAAAAAAAATTATATATATATATATATATATATATATATATATATATATATATATATATATATATAAAATGGATGATATAAAGTGGCATTTCGGGTATGTTGATTTTAGCGAAAAACCTCTAAAACCCAGACATATACCTTGGTATAAATCAGGCATATCCCAAGGTGAGAGTTGGTTATTTCAGCTCAGAAGACCTAAAGACTCCTTAACATGTTAAAATTTTGACTTCTCCTTATTGCGTATTTCATTTACAGGTAAGATGAAAGTAAAAAAAAAAAAAATTGAAATGCATATTAATTTAAAAAGGATCATCATTAGTATTAAAAAATCTTTAGTGAAGCGCCAATGTGCTCTTTGAAATATTTATTCATGATTCTGAAATCCTCAGTTTGAGAAATGAACAATGATTTGTATAGCGAACATTCGTCATTAAATATCTTATAGACACTGAAACGTATACTTGATCCTTTTTCGTTAATTACAGCTCGAATACGATTTTTTGCTATTTCTTTTAGCGGACAAGGAAGAATAAAAAGAGCTATTGGTGGAAGGGCGAAGCTGATTGGCCAGCACCGATGCGTCAATGCCTCCACTGACTGATGACCCCTGAGCTCCGCCGGGGATTGCCTTGGCCACAGGTAACCTTACCTCCGACCTTCAATGTTAGCTAGGTAATGCTCATTACACTTTCTTAGGTATTATAAAAAAAAGGTATAATAATAAATAAATATATCTTTTAAGAGTGAACGAATTATATAAATAAAATTGAAGGATTGATTGTTACAAAAAAAAATAAAAAAATAATGAAAAAAGTTGTTCGGCTGTCAGAGATAAGATCGTGTTGACTTGAACTTGAATTCTTGAAAAAAATGTTGAGTACTGTGTTTTCTTTGTGATGGAAACATTTTCTTATAACCAGGATCAGGAAAAAAATTTTTTTTTTATTATTATTAATGATAGGTCCATGATATGAAACTTAGACATCGATATTTTTGGTGAATGATAAAATCAATGCAGGCATTGCCGAACGCTGTTGATTAAGTTTCGATTTAAAACAACTAAACTCTTTGAGAGTTAAATCGGGCAACGAGCTGTGTCAATTTTTGTGAGGTAACGAGTTATCGGTTATTCCGATTATTTTACCTTCAATTAAAACTGATCGGCTTTAACCTATGCAAATGGCCGGTTATTGGAAAATCCGGTAATTTTAAATGCAATAACTTCCCATCAAAGCATTTTTTTTTTTTTTTTTTTATGGCGTCACAATTAATTGGAACTGATACAAAAAAATGGTCATTGGTAAGACCTTTTATTCAAGTACATTACACACTGATCTTCGAAAAATAACCTAAAAAACTATTACACAAGGAAACAAATAGCTAAAAGTTTCCACATTTTCGAGAAAATAAATCTTTTGTAAATTTTGCTCATTAAATATTACGTGAGCAAGATACAATGAAATATGTTTCAAATGTAGTCAACAATTTGAAAGATAAAAAACAAGTAGGGGCGAAACAAATATCAATATTGTGAGATAATTTTTGATTCCCCGCACCAACTTTTATCTAATAAAATAATTACACTAAAATAATTATAATTAATTATAATTAATAATCATTATAATTAATTACACTAAAAATTCTGCAGCTCAACAACGTATAGATTTTTTATTTTATTCTGGATGTCGCTCTCTCAATCCTATACATTAACTAATAAATGTTTTCCAGTTTATTTTTTCAAGATTTGAAACGCTCCCTTTCAATCTATGTATGATGTGTTTATTATTAACGGTTCAATTCAAAACTGTTAGGTTTTGAAACAATCAAAATCCTTACGACCGATAAATTTAGCAAAATAAATAAATATGTTAAAGTAAAAGATTGTTTGAGAAATAAAATACTGCAATAGGAGCCAGTCCGCATTTCTAGGCTTGCATATTCTGCAAAATGACTAAATAAAACTTTGAGGTTTAACGTTTCAACATAAGTAAAATCCAAAATCGAATAAATTAGATGCCTTGAAATACCATCGGGCCATGTAAGGACTTGAGAAATAACATTGTGTATATATTGTTTATTTATACATGTAAAAGAGATTCTTTAATAAACGGAGGATAAGAAAAAAAAAAAGAGAATAAATTAGAGATTTCATACATTCCTCTCTCAGTCATTTATGAAAATAGAGTAAAAATGTAAAGTTTTTTGGAATTACTATACCAAAGGCTAAAAAACAAAAAGGAATAACAATAAAAAAAAATATTAAATTCAAATAACATTTAATATTTTTTTTTTGGATATGTAATTATTTATAAATAATGAAACATAATGTAATAATTTACAGCGTTTTTAAAAATATGCTAACCGAAATCGGAGTGAGCGCATCTCTGGGACTGATTATTCAGCAATATCTTTAAACAAAACAATCCAAGCTTAAAAATACTAAAAGAATATAACAGTAAAAAAATAACACATTGCTAAATAACGGCTCATCATCTAATCCATAACACCTAAGCAAATGTCATTATCACCAAGAGTGTGAATAAAGGGAAAGGAAAAAAAAAGAAAAACGAGAAACTGGAAACACAAAGGAGAACATTCATAGAGCGAATATTCGTAGGGAGCTGAAGGGATGAAAGGGTTCCAGGGAAACAGGCTTCGAACCCTTCAATAAACATCAGACGCATCAACAGGCACTCTCCTTGATGGAAAGCATTTATTTCACTGGGACTAATCAGGAACGAACATTTCCCTTGAGTCTGATAAATTTGGCAAGGGAAGCGAAAATACTCTAGTTATGAGAAACTCAGGTTTGCGATCCAAAGGATCCAATTGCCCGAGCCATAAAGGAATTCGGTCTATTTATACTTATTTATAAATTATTCGATACAATAATAATTAAATGCTTTCACTAAGGAATACAACGCAACCGAGTAAGTTTTGTCAATAAAAGGAAAAGTAAACTTAAACTGCACGTTTTAACAACCTGTTAGAAATATATTGGTTACAAGAATAAAAATAAAATATATACTTAAGAGATGAGTTTCGTTTATAGTTATCTTCTATACAAATTTTGAAGATATATTTAAATTTAAATTAAGTTGTGGATAGATAGATTAATGAGTGTGTGCGACCGGTTTCCAAAGGAAATATATAGAATACCTTAAGGAATATCTGCCAAGTTCAGCAAAGGAATTAACAACAGAATAATGGAGTGTATTAGAGCCTACTGTGCAAAACTGAAATATCTCAAATCCCAACTGTTGTCTAAAGCAACAAAATTAAAATTATATTACCAGTGGTCACCTAAGGAGCGGAAACTTAGTGTTTGTCCCAAGATGATTGCAGTAAACTGAGATTGTTCGAAAGTAACTGTATCGAACCAAGTAGGATAAGATGGACAGGACATGTATCAGAATGGAGAATGAAATGGTACAGAGGAAAACGTTGGAGGCGCACATCAGTGGGAAAGGAAGAAAGAGAAAAACAAGAAGCTGTTGGGAGTGGAAGATGGATCCAAAGGATGACCTGGAGAGAGATGCGAGGAAGCTGAAACTTCCCAATTGAAAAATCAAGAGGCCAAGAGTTAAACAGACCTGTAGTGCCGGGCAGTTAGTCTAAAAAGTTCAATACACTGTATCTTAGGTAACACTGGTCCGATTTCTATGATTTTTTTGTTTTGAAGGGAATTTTATTATCTTTTACGATTGACCATTCTTTTCTTATTAAATGATAAAAGAACCTTAATTCTTTGCAGTGAGTGAGTCACTCTCATCAAATGCTAGAAAAGAGCGATTATTCCCATCTTGTAAGGAGAAGATCTTACAAAGGGGTTTCGGCCCTCTCAGAGAAAGCGATATTTGAAGGCGAAGAAAAATCGAGAAGTCTTTCTGGTTGCAAATATAGAAAGATGTAAAAGATCGAAAGATTCAGTTCGGCAGGACACGTAGTCAAAATGGATGAGGCCAAAATCTCGAGAAAATTGGTTAGGAAAGTGCTTTAACAAGAACGAGTGGATGACCCAATTTAAAATGGCTAGACATTGCAAGAGAAAAAAAGCAATGACCCCTCCTATTGCTGTTGAACAAAAAAGTGCTCGATGGAGCTTATTTATGTCGAAGGCCTTGTTCAAGAGATGGATTGTTTCATTGCATATGAATCTAACGTTACGTTGTCCTTAAGGTCACTAAATGTTTAAAGGGGGACGTTCGAAGCTTTTCGCTTTGTTTTCGCGTTGTTGTTTTTTTTTTGTTTTAATATTATATTTCGTTAAAAACCTTTTTTAAAATTGGTAGCAAGTGAGCGAAGGCAATAAACCTAAATGAGTTAGGGGTTAGTTGCAATCATTGTGGAAAATGTTTTTGGGATTACCTATAGACGGACTTAATTAATGGGTTAGGATCCATTCACGGAGGCATACTTTTGTTGTAATCGAGTAAAGCAATCCCCCACTAGACTCACTAGACAAGTTCACTAGACTCTCTTCAAGTATTGTCTAAATATAATAGAAAAATCAGAAACCAAAATATATACCAACTAACTCCAGTCTCCACTACTTCGTACACTCTACTTATATAATTATGAATATTTTTTCTTATTTTTAAATAAAATTAACTCTGAAAAGTACCTCTGAGAGAGATGAGCGAAAGTTATTAATCAAAAAGATAAATCATAATAATGGACACCTTAAAAGGAAGAGTTAGTTGGGCTGCCAAACGCCCTGTTGATATATGCACTGCGAAATACAATGCCAATTAGATCTTCGCCAAACAGCGAGCTTGTTCTCTCGAATTTAGTTCTTTGATTAACAGGCAACTGGTCGGTAATGATTGCGTTCTGCCGGCCCGTACAGTCGCTGTCACATTCATGTTAATTCCGTTGCAGTATTCATATGTCCCCCTGACATCGGGTTTGATTGGGCTTCATGGGTCAGCCTTATGTATAGTCTCTCTCTCAACAGAGTCGTGCTATATTAGTTATACGTACAGATGGAAAAACGAACTTTAAAATAATTGTTATGACAGTTAATAATTGCCTTTGTGTAAAACTCCTTTTTTGCTCAATATATTTTTATCTATAATCATAGTAAAAACAATTCATGTCATTGTGCTAACACGTTTTTTATACCTCATCAATTTAAGTTAAACAATTTATTTTATTTTAGAGAGAGAGAGAGAGAGAGAGAGAGAGAGAGAGAGATTATTGAAAAAAATATAAGCAGGCAAATTCAAGGGCAAAATATGTAGGTTGTAAGTATCCAAACTTACCAAATTTAAAGTACAAAATAATAATTTAAAAATAAAATGACAAATAAGTCAAATGAATTTATTAGTGAGCTCACATTTTTCTTTACCCCGCCATCAAAAGATCAGTTTTTCTGCATTGTAATTTATTAATTTATATCGATTTCTCCATTACAATATTAAACTTAATTTATAGTACAAAATATTTACCTTAAGTTATAAGGATTTATACTAGATAAACAACCCCAAGGACAAAATCTATACAGGTTGTACCAGAGATGAAATATTTGAAATATATAGACTCTGCAGGAAAAACGAAGAGAGGCAGACCCTGGAACCAGTGGCTTGATGTCCTGGAGGAGGACTTACTAAGGCTGGGGATCATAAATTAGAGGAACCTAGCTGGAGACCTCGAGGAATGGGAAAAATGGTGGCAGAGGCCCAGGTCCTACAAGGACTGTAGCGCCCAGTGAAGAAGATATCACTATACAAATTTATATTGAACATTATAATTTTATTTATTTACAAAGGACGATATTGTAAGATGATATCGAGTATAAACATTATGATAGCAGTATAAATATTATCCATAAGAATTAACTCAAGGTACATTTATTGTACTATAAATCAAGTTTAATGTTGTAACAAAGAAATCGATATAAATTAAGCAGCATAACATCAATAATAAATTACAATGTATTGCAGTAAAATTGAAGTTCTGATGAAGTGCATAAAAATCCGAAAGGTCAAAATTGAAAAGAGAGGTCAGTCATTATGAAATTAATCTATTAACAGAAGTCTTAGTTCACCAATTGCTGCGCAGTCGCTATAGCGCACAGAGTGCTTGATTTGTTACACAGTGTGGGAGATTTTTGTCTACAAAACAAACAAAAAACAAAGCAACAAAATTGGTTCACCCGTTCAAGAGACAATCGTGGCAGAGACAGGCAAATGACAGAAAATGCACCTTTTGGACTCAGATGGATCGAAAATGTTGACCCTATTACAATATTTTTCTTACCTACCAGCGGCAGGAATGTAAAAATTAATGTTTCTCGTCCTCCTCCATTTCATCCTTCAATTATAATCTCCCATTTACATTCGAGTAAATTTTATGCTCATCCTTCTATTATACTTGTTATCTTTCCGTCGAATTCGAATACCAAGTAATGCACTGCGTTTGTCTGTTAAACAGGAGCACTGTTAATGTAGAATAGAATAGAATAGAAAAATAAACTTTATTCTAGGACTAAATTGAAGAGGAAATAAAGGCGCGGTTAAAGATGGGAAATGCTTCTTATTTTTCGGTATCAGCATTAATTAGGTCGCATATTTTGTCCAGACTTAAAAGTGAGAATATAATATTACAGTTGCCTACAGTTCGGAAAGGATGTGAAATGTGGCCGCTGACCTCGAAGGGCGAACAACGCCTTAAGGTCTTCGAGAATAAGGTATTGCGTAAAATATTTGGTCCGAAAAAGGATGAGTCAACTGGAGAATTTAGGAGGTTATAACTACCGAAATTGCGGATCATTCATCCTGTTAATATAATCGTAGTGATATCATCGCGACGGTTGAATTGGGCTTGTAAAGTTGTTGGGCTCGGTAACGAAAGAATTCCTACAATGTTAATAAACGCTGAGCCGACTTGTAAATGTCGGGTAGACCGAAACGTACGTGGGAGGATTGTGTTAAGGGTGATCTAATGGACTTGGGTTTGGACAGTAATCGATGAACCGAGGTTTGTAGACAGCGATTGGTGGTATCGGCATTGGTTCCCTAAGTCTTTTATTATTATTATGGGACTATTTATTTATGGGAATATTTACAATACTCTCAATTATAACATACACGTATGAGTAAAGAAAAAGATACACTGGAGAGGAGCTGTGATGCCGGCGGTAATGCATTTACGTGAAGCAATTTGTTGTTTTGTTAAATTTTACACAGTAAACCAGTAACTGCTGTAAGTGATGTAGAGATTTGAAGCATAAATTAATTATGTTTTCAAGCGAGGAAATCTGTGTTTTACATCAATGACTTTAATTTTGTATTGGATAAATGGTTCGTCACATGTTTATACAATGTATAATAAAGGAATGATAATTGATCTCTGAGGTGCTGCGTTCCTAAATATGATCTCGAACAGATATCCTAGAAATGTGCGACAGAAAAAATCTGTCGGAATAAAAATACATATATAATGATAATGTTATGATTGGAAGAAAACATTTAAGTCTAAATAGTTATCCATCAAGATTTTTTTTGTTATAGCGATACATCTTGACATTTATTGGACATCAGGAGTCTTAACGTGATTGACTGGACATGGCAGATAAAAGGAACATTTCCTCTGATTACTATAGGTGAAGTCCACTGGGCTGTCAGTTATCTATAAGTGACGGACAGAACCAGGGCAAAAAAAGATGACAGTGGACGATTCCCGCTATCAAAAATCAGGAGATTAGAGCAGATATCCAACTAAAACAGCATGGATGCTTAAGAATGTTTCGACACCATAAAAAAGTGCATTACAGAGATGAACTAAATAAAAATATGAACAGATAGATTCAATACCCATCTTAACTCCACAAGTTGTATTATTTAGGCAGGTCCCAGAAGCAGTTTGGAATCCTTCTATATCCTTCTAGGCTCTTTATAGTGATACAAATTAAATTATCATTAAACGCTTTAATGTTCCAAAAGTCATAGATTTGGCACGAAATATATATAAATCCTTCCATCGTAAGAACCACAAATACTAATTTCTAACCTTACTCTATAATAATTAATAGGTGTTTTTACTTCCTTGTACGTAGCAAAGGAAGTATTGGAATCGCGAAAATTTTTGGTTTTCAGATTTCAATGGAAATATCCATTTTGACCATCCCTGAATCCATATTGAATAGTTTAATCGTTACGTCTGTACCTACGTACGTATCTCGCACAACTCAAAAATGATTAGCCGCAGAAAGTAAAAAATTTAGTATTCAGAATTGCTGAAAAATCCAGTTATGAAACATGATTACCGGAAGTGGTACTTTACTTGAAGGTCATTATTAATTTTCATCAAAAATTATATTAAAATATAATGCAAAAGGTCTCAAATTAGGTATATAAGACTTACATATTAATATAAATAAAATAATAAATTTTGGTTAACATTGGCAGACCGGAAGTGGTACTTTACTTGAAGGTCATATTAGACATTCATCAAGAATTATATTAAAATATGATGTAAAGCATCTCAAATTTGGTAAATAGGACTTTTATATCAATATGAATGTATATACTAGATTTTGGTTAAAATTGGTGAGCCGAAAATTTTACTGGAAGGTCTTGATAAACTAATATTAAAAATTATATCAAAATTAAACAGAGAGGTCATATGTTTCGGTAATAAAGGTTACAAACGCAATTTTTTTCCGCTACAATTAGATATTTTTATTACTTGTTTTTGCAGCAGAAGAATAAGATATAAGTTAAGTGGGTTCTTCCGCTTAAAATGTCGAAACAATCAGGGATTGATCCTTCTATACCATCACGCGGATGTCAACTGAAATGTTGAAACAGTCGATTTTCAATGCTTTATCTAGTGACATTGACGTTCTAATGTTGTCACGGAACACGAAGAAATCTCTTAGAAACTAGTTACCTTCTGAAAGAAAGCGACATATATTAACGGATGAGACTTCCAAAAACAAGAGTGTGTGTGTCAATAGATGGATGTCGCGACGTCGAGTATCGTTTTTGAGATACTACAATCTTGGGAAACTAGTAACCAAATTCAGGTTTACTTTTTGAGCCACCGATTTATAGTTTAATAGGCGTACAAGGAAGCCATGTGTGTTCCACATCAGATATTTATATTTATATTCCTAATGTATTGCCTAATTTTTAATTAAAAAATCATCAGTGAAAACTAATGAAATAACGAACACAGTGTTATTTTTTGTACTGGGAGTTCCAAATGCCAACATAATATTGTTGAATGAATGCAAACTGCGTTATCTGTACTAACTTTGTCTCGGATTGATAGATGAAAATATTAAGAAGAAATAAAAACTGTATATCGTCATTATTGCAGCCTTCGCATTTAGATCTCATTACTACGCATAAATAATTTATAATCCAACCTACCTATTAATATGCTAAAATAAGGTGACAAAATTGTATAAATAATGGTATCCACCAACCTGTATTAGAGATGAAGGAGAGAAGAAATATGAAGCAGGCGACGAGATGCCGCCAATTCATCATGATGAAGGGTAAGAAGATTCAGAGTATCATCCTCTGTTGACCTAAAAAAAAAATAACAAAAATATAATTCAAAATCAGACCAAGTTGGTATAATTATAACATTATAATCGTTGAATAAATACATGCAATAAATTTTTTATTTTAATGTAATGCTAACGATCTTGTGAGTTTTTTTTTTTGTTTTGGCTTCCATTGTTGTATATTTCTTTGAGAAAAAATGTCAGATTTTTAGTTCCATATTTTCCGCAATAACTATTTATTGTGAGTTTAGCTGTTACAATAAGTTTAGCAGTCAAACAATTACTTCATACAAACTTTTATTAGAGAATAACTTTATAAAGAATTTCTTGATATACATAATAATGAATTATGTTTAATGATTTAATAATATTATATTAGGTGGCCAAACAGTATCAACATTTTGTCCCGGTATGAATAATTGAAAACATCATTATTAATGTTCAAAACATTATTCTTTTACTTTAATACATCCAAAAAAATATTTTCAGATTTTGTTCTAAATTAAATTTATTGTATAATAAAAAAATTGTTTTCCACAAACTTTGTTATATAAAAACTCTAAAGGAGCTTGTACTGCTTTTTATGAAAAACTCCAATAATTTGATTCATGTTCCATTATTAAATGATCGAAAAAAAAGTTGTTTTTTTTTAAGAGGTAAGTTGTGTAATGTTTTATTAATGAGTTGAGGGAAAGAGAAAAACCTAAATAAGCAAACTTTTCTATAAAATTCCACTTTTTCGTATTGTTACACCCTTCTACCAAATGAATGATATTCCGACAAACACAGGCGTTTATTCTTTTCATATCGTCGGATCAATCATTTTTTTCCTATCATCAAAAATTAAAATTATATTAAGTATTTAAAAATTATTTTTATTTTATAACTTCACTGTGAACTGTACAGGAAATCATGCAAAATAATTATATTACAAAAATTGTAAATGTAAAAATTGTTGAATAAATTTTAAATTGTTCTTTTTATAAAACATTAAAATATGTAATTCATAATAATATTAAAATATATAATTCATAATAATATTAAAATATATAAATCATAATAATATTAAAATATATAATTCTTGATAATATTAAAATAAATAATTCATAATAATATTAAAAAATATATAATTCATAATAATTTATATAAATAAATATAACACTCCCGTGGTCAGAATTTTTTTTCGGGGAGGAGGGAGGGAAGATTTGATAAGAAGAAGACCAGTAATCATCTAATAATAAGCTTCTATAATCGCCAAATACGTTTTAAAGCATTACTATTTCGATTCATCAAATGATTTTTTTTTTTCGTTATTTGTTATATTAATGCATAAATATTACTCATAATACAAACCTTAGTTGGGTAATTAATCATACATTTCGGAAGAGAGGGATATAACCCTATGATCCCTCCTCTCTTTGCGTACACCACTGGAGCAAGAAATTCAGTAAGAGACAAAGTCTGTAATTCCGACGTTTAACATCAGGACCCTAAAAAATAAATAAATAAGCTACGATTCGAGCTTTCTGGTTCGCTTAGCCTTATGATAATCATTATCATCATCAAAACCTCTCCCTCCCCTCGCTGGTGTACTAAAAAAGTGGATGGGAGGATAAATTCTGATTCAGGTTATTACATTATTGGCAATTATAACCTTGTTAATAATAATTACACTGCTTTCTTTTTATGACTAATAATAATAATTGTTTGCTCAGTTGTATAATTGACCATTAATAAATATACCTGCATCATTAGTTTCCGCCTATTTATTCAACATGGTGGAGTCAAAAAGACCATAACGGGGGAAGGGAGGGGGGACTCGAAGAGAAGAGACAAAAGGAGCAAAATTCTTCTAATTAGTGCCATTATTGGGGACAAAGAGTTGCCGGTCCCCTATAATCAAATGTACTCTCCCCTGTTTTACTTTCCCCATTCTTCTTTAATACCCTTACAGAATAAGGCTTTTTTAATTCTCATTCTCCACTCTCTTTTGCGCAATATAGCCCTTTTTAAGTGTTCAGAAGAGGATATTCGGCTGGATAAATTTGCAGTTAAATCTACTTCTTCAAGAGAGAGTCATCACAAATTCAGATTAGTGCGAACAAGAAACCAGAAAGGGGGATTCTGTGTAATTCAAAACAATGGAAAGTACAGCCATCGAAAGATATATATATATATATATATATATATATATATATATATATATATATATATATATATATATATATAAATTAAAATTTGTTTAGACTGATTTGTTTAGCTTTCTAAAATTGATCCCAAAACATTTTACATTTTTCCTCTATGTTCATAAATGGCCGCGATACGGGCGTATGGAATTTGTCATGTTCCAAAATGGCGGATGGCAACGTCGAGTTACGACGATAAGCCAGGGATGACCTGTGACTTTGTTGTCATATCTTAAATACGTCGACCCTGTAGTCTCAGAGAAAAACCGCGAACGGCAGAAGGACGGATTTTTTTTTATTCCATTTTTGGATTCTATGTATCTTAGAACGTAAAACCTAATATTTTGAGTGAGGATTAGATTTTTGTTACTACTACAAACAAAGGTTCATCATAGAAAATAATAAACCAGAGAGCATTGAGCAAGGCCATACATGGAGGCACGTTAATATTAATGGCTAAGCCGGCATATTCTTACCTGAATTGATAAGAATTTAAAAGATTTTTCTTTCAAATTATTTGAATCTAGTTGAGGTAAAAATAACGTATTAAAACAGATAGGAATGACTAAGGTATTAGGTATAAAGATAGAACAATATCAAAGTATCTCAAGTATTATTAGAGTAATGGGAACACATTTTTATTTTCTTCGTTATATTATGTTTTGAAAAACCATGTGTAATTGGAACCTTAAGAAATATTCTTTTTTTTAACATATTTTATTAGGGCAGTAGATAATAAGGAGACAGTCAGGTTTATGAATTCTATTTAAGTTCGCAAAAGTAGAATATTACTTTAAGAAAAAATTACCTTCCATCATCAACTTGTAAATGAGAATATATAATTTGCATTAAATTTACATTTTAGGATCCACAATCCTTCAATTCCGAGCCAACTAGTAGAGAAAGGTCTGGAAGGATAGTAGGAATTCCAGCTATGGAAAGGCAACCACGTAGCTATCCCACCATACCACTACCACTATCCACTATGAACTAGGCCCTCGTACTCTTGGGACCTATTTAGCTCATTTATGTCGCATCCGTGACCACACATGTTCAACCTCACCCGGAATATCCGCTACCGACCTCACTTAGCAACGCCTAAATAATGCTGTGAATATTTCAGTCTGCATTGCCTCTCTAGCCCCGACTCCACAAACATGAATATGCACCTCAGGGAACATTCTGGGAACGAAATATGGTCAAATAAAGAGTGATAAATGGAGCGTAACCAAGCCTGAATTTAGAAATCCTTGCAACAGCTACTTTTGGAATCAATGATATACATCTCAATCAAGGCACACGCATCCTTGATAAAGAGTGTACCTTGCCCTTCATTGAGTTAGGGGATAAATCTGGTGGTTGAGTATCAGACCTGGATGGTGGTATTATTATATTATACTTCCTTACAAGCTGGGGCGTACGCAAATTTTTTTCGGATGGGAGGAAGATTTATTATGAAGAAGGCAAACAGTCACCTAAATTTTTATAATCGCCAAATTTGGTGTAAGATTTAAGGATAAGCATGAGAATTGGATCAAAAACTATTGTTAAAATTACCAAAAATATAACTTAAAATACAAATTTTATGTTGGTGGACATGGAAAATTAAATGTTTTCGTACATTTCGTACATAAACTTAAGTATATATTTTTTCTTTTCTTCGAATGTTTCATGGTAATCGGAATCTTTAATTATGTTTTGCATTATCAGTGAATCTAGAGATCCATGGTCCACTTTCGTTTCAACCTACGTCCAGGTCCACTAATTAACAGAGGGGATGGAAGGAGTTGCATGAGTGGATTGAACCAATAATGAGTTGAAAAATAAAATTTAAATAAAAGAGTATTTGTCGCGTTTCGTAAAATTTTAGCAGTTGGTATAATCACATCGCTATGGATGATGTGCTTTGAAACAGAGCCGTAACAAGAAGAGGAGGGGGGACAAAGTCGTGTGTTCAAACTTGCTCCGGACGGTAGAATTTAAAAGTCAGCGAAATTCTTTTTTAGTTTAAGTAGAAAATATTTATTGCTGCTTTTTGATTGTTAGGCGTTAATTAAGTAAAAGACCTGAGATGATGATATGTATTTCGTAATATATTACATAAAATATTGTTATAAAGTTGCTGACAATTACTTTTGGATTGGAGTAAGGGAAGGAGGGGAGGGGGAAAACTAAGCTTGTCCTCCTACCAAAAATCTTAGTTCCGGTCCTGCTTCGAAATTAACCTGGGCGCAATAACAATTTTTCTAACTGTTTTGAATTGTATCTTTTGTATTTTGCTAACCTCGGCATGCTATTTATTGATATTACAACTCTATAGCAAAACTACAAATAATAATATAATATTACAATGACTTTTGAAAAAAGTACCCACTGAAATCACCCCTTTGACAGTTTTATTAAGTCCCGAGGACATCTTCTTTTCAAATGCCTCAGAGAAATTAAATGGAAGTTAAGTTTAGAAACTAATAGTTATTTAAAGGTATGTAGTTAGTAATGAAAGGGAACGTATCTAGTTTTGGCTAAATCTGCAACGCAAGGAAAACTAAGGTCATTGAGGACGAATTAAACTAAAAAAAGTTTAATAAAATAAGCAGAGTTTCATCTAGTCAACGAATAAGTTTTTTCTGTTATAAAGTTATATCCTTTCTAACAAATTTTCTCACTAACAAATTTTCTCACTAACGTTTTATTACTTTTATGTTAATATTTAATTAAAAATAATTCCACAATTTTGTATTATCGAATTTAGTCAAGTACGAGTATTTTGGAACAAAAATATGTCTGTAATTTAGAAACAAAATTACCACAAACACGAAACTTTTTTCATATCTATTTCATCGAAGTTTTTATGGTTAAAACTCACCAATGGACATTAACAGAACAGAGTTTTAAAAAAATGCAAAAGTCAGTGAAGCCCTATTTTATCTATTAAACATAAATGCAAAACTTTTTTATTAATCGCTAAACAATGGATTGGATTTAGACCAACAATGCCGCTCTGTTTTTTTTAGGATGAAAATCAAATGAGATCTTGACAAATACAATTTGAATATTTACTATAGGCACTTTCTGAACCGTAGATTGGTGAGAAAGTAAAATAATCAATATTTAGGTTCAAGAATTTTATAAAAGTTTTATTTAAGGAATATGGGTCATTCTTCGAAAAAAAGAAAATCTCAGAATCATGAAGAAAGGTTTTTTTTTTTTAAATTCAAATGGCAGACATTTTGATAAAGCGTGGTTTTAAGTTGTTTTATCAGGGGTTAGCTTTCATGTTGATAATAATTTTCCATATGTAAACATGTTTTAAACATCAAAATTCTCGCTCCCTCACAAGCCCCATTAGTTAAATTTTTAGCATTTACTTTGTTTAACTGCCAGAAAACCTAACGGATCGCTACAAAATAAATTAGGTGTGAGAGCAAGCTAAATATTTTCAGAAAAAAAAAAAAAAAAGTCATAGAATAATTACGTTGATATTAATTTAAATGAATTACTTGTCCCCTGATCATACAACTCACCTTAATTTTTTTTAAAATGAGCCCCAATTAAACTCACAGCCTTCTACATCTGAGGAAAAACAGTTGGTGAGCCTTACCAGTTTCCTCCGAACCAAATTGTAACCGATGTTGAGAAACAAGCCTCCCTTAACATGATGTAACTGTGAGGTATGTTTGAAGTTAAAAAATGTTCTGTGTGTAAGGTGATTCTTATTTCCTCAAAGAATCGATAAGGGAAGTTAAATATTTATGAATTTCTATTGTAGTTTATCAAGTTTTTTGGGGTTTGGTGTGCTGTAGATATAACCGCGTACGCCATAAATGGTCAGGTAGGTGGAATAAAAAAAATACAAAGGTGTGCTGTACATATGTAGACTCTAAAGTTAAGGCCTAATCAGTAAACAAAAATTATAAAAAATCTCACTCCCTCACTTTTTATTTATTATAAAAATTGTATTTCATTCAATATGTACCTAATTCAGTTGCTTTATTAGTAGGCTAAAATAAATTTGATAATAATAAAAATAATAATGTTATAATAATTTAACACTAATGTAATAACCTAACTAATATTTATTAAAATTAAAAATATTTCATAAAATTATATTTTTTTTAATAATTTAATTATTATTTTCTTGAAATATTCCCCTATCCTCATTCCCTCACACACACCTCTACTTTTAAAAATTGGAATATTTTTATTTATCTTCCGTTCTTGAAATAATTACGAAGGGTTATTGACAATGGTATCTGAGATGCGAATAAAATCAACAATAAAATAAACAATTTTAAACAAAATTTCAGTGTTATCTGAAGCAATATAGAAAATTATTAGAAAATCTCGCTATTTTCAATGAATGAACCATACCATATTACCTTATGTATCCAAATATGTTATTATTTGAATAAAACAAGGTCAATATACAAAGTTAAAATTCATTAATTTTATTTAACTAAAATCCATATTCATTATTGGAGCCCAACGCCTGAACATAGCTTCACTATTGTTGAACTTTAAACAACCGATCAAAATTAATGAAGGTTTTAAGAATAATCCTTTGATCGTGGTATGTACATACGTTCAGCCATCATCAAACTGAAGCACACATTATTTATTAATTTTTCAACATTAACAATACAAAGAAGGGCAAGAGATAATTAATTATTTTTATTATTCATGGGCTTTAGTAACATATTAATGGAAAATTAATCTTTATTCTCCTAAGAGTAACAAAAAAGAGCAATTCAAGCAGCACATGACTGAGTTGGGAACTTAATTAAATTATATACTAAAAAAAAATAAACAATTATATAAATAAAATAAATTGTGTTTAAATGAGTTTAGGGAAGAGACTTTACGAATGGAGATGGTTAAGGAATTCCAAAACGAGGAAACACGAATGATGAAGGATTATTCAATGGAAGCAGTTCAATGAGATGGGATGTATTCGTATAAATTGGTAGGTAGAGATCTTGTATTTAAGAGTTGGATGGAAGCGCCTCTTCCTGCCTGTCAAGGTCAAACAGAGGAGGTCAAGAATATAGAAAGATTTTTTTTTTATTCTTAAGGAATAGGAAGATACAAAGAAGGTATTGTCGACGAAAATTTGGATAAAGCCATCCTTACTTGGAGTACCAACGAAAGCGTCTGGGAACATTGAAAATGAATCTAATGAAGCAGTTCATCTTTTTAGTCTCATCTCGTGCTCCCCATACTGTCCTCCGTACACTAAGCAACCATGGTCAAAGTGGAGGAGAATGAGGGAGGAACTAGAGGATGAAGGTACTTAAGGGGAATGAATCACGGAATCTTAGGAGCTGTTTGAAGATAGAGATGGATTTTCGGGTGAATGGTATAAGAATGGTATTTGGATGGACCCGAATTGGGAGACCGTCCCACCAGTGAAATCCACGCGGTCCGAGATTCTTCAGATCGTTATCCTCCCTTCCCTCGGTATTTGAGGTTCGTCCGCCTAATGGAAGCGACTCACACAGAACGGACATAGGTTTCATGACACTGCCCACTATCTTCATCGCGAATCGCGTTGTAGTCTTCCAGCATGTCAAAGCTCCTCTCCGAAGGCATAGGAGACAAGATGGTCTACTTCGGTGAAAGAAATATAGGTCCTCATGGGCCTGCTGACCCTGACCCGCCATAATCCATGGATCTAGACCGATTTGTCACTTTTCTTGAACCCGAATGAGTCGATGGAAAGAATTGGCCCAAGGGCTATGAGTAGCCTGTTGAGACTTCCATGGAAACCATGGGTTGTAGCAACGTGAAGTTGAAGACCAAAAGATCATCTAGTGCCAACTAAAGAAAAAATCAAATCAAATAATATATATATATATATATATATATATATATATATATATATATATATATATATATATATATATATATGAAGTATAAAATATTTTTATGCCGTACAATTAAAAAAGTACTGCTGCAAAATTAATAATTGAAGTAAAATTAACCTTACAGTCACCCTGAATTTCGATAAGCTTACTGTCCTCGGGCGTAATCATGTTTCCAATTAATTCAGGTACCAGTAATGATCATAAGCAATTAAAATGTTGACCATTAACGTTTTGGAGTAACAATAATAATTATATTTTACCTCGAACGAATTGTATATATTTTCTCCCAGAAAAAAAGAAGAAATATTATTATTATAATAATTTAAAATTTTCCCTCGATTAATGGCTAGAGGTTCAGACAAAATTATATTCCTTTTGTGTATAATTATTTTAAGCTTTGAATGCCTATTTATAATTTTGATGATATTTAGATTTTTTTTTAAATTTTATTTATATTCATTTTCACTTTATTTATTAGTCATTCGTTTATTATTGATTATTATATTGGGTTATTATTATTTATCTCAAGTGCACAATCATTAAATATTTACTTTTAGATTTGATGAGATTTAACTTTATTTTTACTTTGAATTTATTTTCATTCTTTTTTACTTTTATGTTTTGATATTTGTAAATTATCATGTTGAATAGAAGACACACTTTTTATGGTGGTTTTCTCAAAGACAAATAAATAAATAATAATAAGACCATAAAATTATTGAGTTTGAGTATTTTTTTATATTTCAGAGAAAAAGTAAAATTATAAAGGTCTATTGAACTATTAAAGCCTCGATGAAGGACAATTAGTAGTAATTATTGTCACATTTTATAAAGTCATGTAATTACTTCTAGCTCTCATTAAAAAGGATTCTTCAAGCGTAAGTCTGCTTATTAAGTTCACAAGCCCTCATCAACTAAAAAGGCAAAGCTTTGTAAAGTTAAAGCTAAAAAATAGAATTTTGGAACCATAAAAGACCCTTAGTAAAAAATAAACTAAATTATTAACGTGAAACCGCACTAATCAGCAAATATTTTTAGAATGTTTTAGTTTACATAAATTATCATAAAATCAATTATTATATTCGTGGTTTTATTACTTACAAGTATTAATATTACTACTAATGTAACTGAAATAAAAGTAGTTAAGAATATTTTATTCTCATATATAATTATTAGATATTCTATTTTGGGTAGTTTTTTTTAATAAAATTTCTTCCTGAACCTTCTGTTTTATTAAAAAAATTCTTAAATCTTTTTTAATGTTATGGGGAATTACCCCATCTTTAGGAAAACCTCTGAATTACCGAACAACATTATTAGAATTCACATACTTATTTTTAAAACATGCTTAACGATTATCCAATAACAATTAATTCATATATATATTTTATACCTTATGTATTTCATGTCTTCTATTACAGTTATCCTTCACTCTTTTTTTCATGATTATATCAATAAGCGACAATTTATTTCGTCTTAAATTTATATTCATAGTCACTATGTTTTTAAACTTACAAAAATAGTGTATTATTATATTCTTCATATGTATCATTGTCATAGTGCACTTTCTAGGAATTAGACTTTGCTCCAATCTTTATAATTTTTATATCACCCTAAAAATATAAATATATACAAAAATATATAAATTAATTGTTATTGGATAATCATTAAATATGTTTTAATAAATAAATGCCAATGTGAATACTTTTCAATAATGTTGTAATATAATTCAAAGGTTGTTCTGAAGATGTGGTAAAATAGAAGATTCAGGAAGAAATTTCACTTCATAAAACTATCAAAAATAAAATTAATAGTAATTAATCCATAAAAAAAATTATTGTATAATATATAATAAATTTTATCGAAATTAACTAATTCTTATTTTATAATATTAAATATTAAATACAACGGCTAACTTGAAGATTTAATTACAACTGTTAATGGAGTTTATAGGTTTATATTGTGTCCTATAAAATGTCGTATATTTGTTAATAGTTAATAATAGTTAGTTAATAAACGTTGCTTAAAAAACTGAGCCTCCAAAACAAACTTATTCTTTACAAATCAGCTCATATTCGAGCAAATATGTCGCCCCCGTGTGTTATCAAATTGGAAAACTGGCTACAGTAAACTTGAAAAAAATCAGAACTAATGGTTAGGACTATAAATAACTCTAACTTCGAAAGAACAAATAATTCCATGCTCCAATTCTTAGCAATTGCTTAAAAAAAACAAAAAAAAACAACAGGAAATCAGGTAATTATAAAAACTTCGTTAAAATATTTTACACATAATAGAACCATGCATTTGCTATTTAATTTAATTGCAATGTATTGAGAATACTAAGATGGTAAATAATGATAATTAATTCATGGATAATTTAAGTAGTTGTCACGTAATTTATTCAATACTAACATAAATTACATGAAGTTTTTGTAATGTTTGACTACAAAGAAACATCACGATTTAGAGTCAATGTTTATTTATTTTTTTTATAATGAGATTAATTTAGGTTGTGAATTATTAAGCCAGCACTTTAATTAGTAAATTCTCTTAAATAAAGTCCGATCTATGTCAAAATCAGTTATTATATTAACCCTCTGTGACATCTCATAGTTTAGTTAAGTGAATTGGTAAACGTGACACCTTAGGAAAAGATCTCCTATGGTATTAATAATATCCCAACCTAGTGACCATAGCAGAAGGAGAGGGGGATCTGCGGCCTCTAGCCTTTTAAAGTAATATAACTAAATAATCGAGTTGATTGATCAGTTCCCTTCTGGAACCGACACAAATACAGTATATATTTCATAAATAAATTAATTAAATGCACCTTCTGGAACCCCCCCCCCCATCTGCCTTAGAAAAGCAGATTTTCAGAAACAGCATAATATTATTTAGGAATTTACTTTATAATATTTTCTGAGTATGTTTTGGTTTATTATTTTCAAAAATGAACATTTGTAATCGACCAGAGAAAAAAACATCGAACCTCTCCTCAAAATTTGAGATTTAACGTTTCAAGATATAAAGGATCCAAAAATGAAATTCAAAAATCCATCTGTCCTTCCGCGACATTTTATTTAATTTTCCAATGGTTACCAATCAAATTATTTTATTATGTTTAATTCATTTCTTTCTACAAAATAGTCCATCGCAAGTGGAGCTGGTGGCCAAATATTTGGCAAAATGATTTCAATAATATGAATAGCTAATATTTTATAGCTGGTGGCAATAGAAATATTATTGAAAAACAGTTAGAAATTTGTTCTGAGGATGAGGAAAATTCCTCGAAACATTAACTTATTATAACGTAAAGATAATGTAGTATAACTACATATAAATTAAGTATTATAACTGTTGATCATTAACTTGATAATATTATAATCTTCCGAGGTAATTTGGGTAGAAGACAGTCCAAAATTATTTTTTTATCAGATGTATTTGGAAGATTCCAAAAATAAAGACTTAAGTCTCTCAAAATAGGGATGTTGAAAAAATATCGATATTTTCATATCGATTAAAAAAAATGAGGAAAAAATGTAAAATAAAAAAAATCTACAAGAACGGTGGGCTCCACAAACATCTCCGAGTGAGGATCTGTGCAGTCCCTAGAAGATGGAAGAGAATCCTCCGGGTGGACAGTAGAAGTATGGAACCGGTGGTGAGTGACGAAACCTAAAGGGGCTACCTTGAGGAAGTACTTTCCCACTGTCTAATCGCGACTAGAATCGACGTGGATCCTCCCGGACTACTGGGTCTCGCAGATTCTAACAGGACAGGGGGTTTCAGAGCAAAGCTTTTTAAAGATCCACTATGCTCCAATTGTGGTGTATCGGAAATCACTAAACACATCGTCGCAACCTGCACCGCCTATGAAGCAATTAGGGCCAAACTACTGAGGGAGACAGGGCTCTATGTTCTGAAGGAGAGCGAGATCCCTCAGTTGATGACCAAAAACAACTAACCTCAATTCAAGAACTTTGTGTGGGGTTGGAGGACGATAGAGGGTCCAACGCAAGAGAAGGATATGTGCCAGGGAGGCCGCCGGACAGAAGACTCGGGAGGGGAAGTTGGTGGCCAAACTGCGTAGTGAAGAGCAGGCCGTGTGCACTGCTTCTGATAAAATTGTTATCTGATCTACTTGCAGTAGTGTCTTTTCAAGCAGGAATGCAGAACATCACACTGCTGCAAACATCCATATTGCCTCACAGGCGGGGTAGAGTGGAAAATAAAATATAAATGGTTCGACAAATAAAGAACCATATAAGAACAGGTGCGGTGAGTTCGTTTTACTATATATAGTGGCTGTGCTCTAGGGATGGGATATCGAAAGCTAAACATCGATATCTTGATAAAATCGGCATAAAAATATCGATATTTCAAAATAATGTTAATTCCTTTATCAAATTAAAAAAAAAAAAAAAAAACCTAAACGAATCGGAAGGAGAATGGGAAATTACCTATTTCTTAGTATTTAAAGTCTGCTGTAAATAAACTTTATAAAAACCATATCCTAATGATATCGGCATTTAAATATCGATATTATAAAAATAATAATTTAATTATATCGTCCCAGAAATACCGATATTATTAAAAAAAATGTCTTAATTATATCGCCACAGAAATATCGATATTATAAAAACAAAATTTTAATTATATCGTCACAGAAATGTCAATATATGTGTGTCCCTTTAAGAGATCCTTTAAGCATTAAAAATATCGAGGCCGAAATATTAAAAATATTTTTTTCGATATATGGAACTACTATTTAGATATATTAAAAAAATATCGATATTCACATACCAGCTACGAGGCAACATCATGACAGAAAAAGAGAAGATAACATAAATTCAGACAAGAGAAAGTACAATTTGCATTAAGAGACTAAAAAAGAATCACAAACAGAAACAATAAATGTATCTTTTTTGAGTTTTTTGTTCTCATTACATAATTAATAATTGTTAGATCATGATTAGCAACGAGATCCGGAATCATGAACATATTACTTTGTAATTATAATTACAATATTTTATTATTTTTATTATCTAGATTAAAAACAAGTTGTTTTTTTTCATTTATCTCAATGCAACCATACTCGTACTAGTAATAAACTGCGATAGGCAAGGATCTATTTGAGAATTTCACTCTAGCAGAAGTAGCAAATTTCGACAAATTTAATCGAAAATCCAACTTAAAAAATGTTTGTCAAGTAATTTAGTATAGCCTACTCGCCATTTCTATTGGACATATACTGAAAAACAAATCGAAACAGCAAATCTGTAAGAAAAAGCATTTAATGTTTCAATTGTTTATTTCGATATGTTTCCGATAACTTCCGATAAATTGGACTGCATTTAGACAAAGGGAACCAATCCACAAAACTTGAGTAAGAGGTGGTTTTTGAATGGGATAAGTGCTTACAATTTCAACAGAAAAGAATTATTTCATGGTTCAAGTATCTTCAATGGAAAATCGAAGTAGAAAAAATAATTGGAAATAGAATACATACTACATTTCTATTCCACTAAAAACAACCAAACTACTTAATATTTTCAGTGGAATAAATGTCAGAGTTTTCATATTTTAAAATTAAATTAGGTTCGTGTCAAAAAAACTTACTTGAAAAGTTTCAGATTTTCCAAGGTCATTTAACTTTGGCTTGAGTTTACTAAAAACATAAGTTATGTGGGTTGGTTCCATTCTACTAAATGCCATACAATTATAATATAGATACAGTTGAACCTCTATATATCGAACTTTATTTTGGAATCTTGAATTTAAAAAAAAAAAAAAATTCTGTATATCGAATGAAATTTCTATACATCGAACAAAAAGTACCAATTTAAAAAATATATAAAATGTTATTGTCATCAAAAAGAGCCCTTAGTTTATATTAGAACGGATAATAATTAAATAAGAAACAAAAATGTTCAACTGGTTTGCAAAGCATTGGAAATTCAGGAAAGATCTTGTTTCAGAAGAAGCACAGGGTACTCTCCTCTCTCTGAATTCTCTGAATCTCCTTCCTAAAATAGACTGAAATTTTTATTTTAAAATCAGTTGAACGTTGCCTTTCTTGTTGTGACCAATGCTCCTAAACATGACTTCGGTGATGAATTAAACACAAATGGAAAGCAATCTTGCGCGAAAACAAAAATAAACTAATTTTTATGCATTTTGCACATTTTTAATACATGTCCTTATTAAATTATAAATGTACATTTGTAACTGTACAAATCACAGATATAATTTTTTAAATAAGTGCTATTGATCGTTCAGTTTTTTTTTCTTTAACCCTGAAAAATTGTCTTTGTTACATAATTCATTAACATCCAAAAAATTGCCTTTTGTACCCAAAAGGATAGCTGTAATTGTTTTTAGTCTGAAAATGGTGAGAAATTGCATTCTTTCTATATATCAAATTTTTTTTTAGGAGCCTGTTCGAAATATAGAGGTTCGACTGTATGTGTATATACATACATATATATATATATATATATATATATATATATATATATATATATATATATATATATATATATAGATGAAATTGGTAATGGATCATGTTCTGCAATTTCATTCAACTTTAGACCAAACAGGACGAGCCGTTATTAAAATATAGGCGTGTCAAAGAAAATATGTTAGTGCATTCGTTAGTGAAATTAGTGGAGGGTATTTGATACAATTAACAGTGAGCCATTTTTACACTGATCCTCAACTTTTCTTCAACTTTGGGCCGTATCAGATTAGCCGTTTTCGAAATATAGTTATATCAAGAAAAATACCTTTGCGCATGCGGAAGAAAAAGTATTGGATGGAATTTGATAAAATTCATATAAGCCATTTAGGTACCAGCCCGCACAGTCCCTGAAAATTTCATCATATTCGGATTAGCGGTAGTAGGTATTACGACCGTCCCATTTATTAGACTACAGACTGACAGGTAAAAGACAGGAGACCAAATTTTTTCTTGATGTCAATAACGAGGAGATTTTTCGATTCTGTGGACATTAAATGTTTTCACTTCCTACATGATTTCGGTGGTTTCCTTTTTGCATAATTTCCCAGAGAAAACTATGTGGACTGAGAAGCCTAGCCAAAATAAGATAAGATCAAATCCATTTTTGCCAGGAGGAATTTATAAAATTTTAATTAATATTGAGCCACAATGAAACTTATAACCTTCTGGGCCCAAAATCAAGTGCCCTTTGAGAAACGATCCCTTTTAATTACACAATAATAACAGACGGCAAGACCAGATTGCTTTTGTGGTAACGATGAAGCCCTTTCGGACCTTCATCGAATTTGTTGCAAATAGAGCCCCTTTTGTGTAATGTCGGATTTAATATTATTTTCAACTAAATGAAAGTTCTCAACCGAAGTTCTATTGAAGTCACATATAGTTAGGGTTGGTTTATACTTTAACGTAAATATACACTGAACTAATAAACTCTTACATTGGATATCAAAAGTACATGTTTGTTTTGAGTCTCGTAGATAATAACTCTCTTAAGTTCATATGTTCAATTCAAACCTTTGACGTAAATAACATCCATAGACCTCCCGTCTACGGATCACAGAGTGTAGAAGCAAATTAAGTCCATACACACACGCATTTAAAATTTAATAGTTTATATTTTTATTAAATAATTATAGAAACTTTCTTCATTCAAATAGTGGATGTTTATAGCGCCTTATGATTATCAGAGAAATCGTAGATTTGAAGTACAAATGATAGACGGATATAGACGTCCATTATTTTTTATGAAAGTTTGTCAAAATACGATTTCAATCCTAGAGTATGAAATCATCATCAAACTTCTAAACATTTATTAAATTAAGCACTAATATAGAAGAACGAAAACTCCAAAAGAAATATAAGATTATTTAAATGGAAATCCGAGTCACTAAAATACCGGTAACTAACCAGTCGACGCAGAGAGGAGTATTTGAGACTTAACACCGGACAAAACCCCAAATCAGAAAGTTTCTTAAAACCTTCATTAAACCTATCATTCATCAAGCTTGATAGCTAAACTATAATCGAATAAATTTCCCTCACTCTTGCCATTGCATGTAAAGTCAATCGAAACTCAGAAATTGTAAGAATTTCAGGACTCATAATTATCAGTAGTTTCTCCTACTGAATAGTGTGTTTACTTACGTACTTTATTTTAAAATTATCATTTTATTGATTTACCGTTTACATTGGTCGTTTACGAACCATAATAAAGAATTATTGGATAATTCTTCTTGTTTACTCAATTTTCCCATAATATTGAGTAAACAAGAAGAATTAGCATCCCAGATAAAGGTGATTTTCTTTATGTATCAATATTAACTGTATACAAAAAAAAATCTTCCACCGTCTTCCACCATTTTTTTTTAATACTCAAAATATTATGAGTAAGAAATACTCAACGCAGTAATTTTTTGTTGTTGGTATTTTATCCTAGATTCTATTGAAACCCTCAAAAATTTCATGACATCCTTCAAGAATTTAGAGAGATGAAAATATGTTATCAAGCTTGAATAATAATGGAGTTTTTCACAAATATCTCGATTCGAACTTTTTCCCAGTTTTAAAGTTTAAATACTCCTACATGCAGCACATCTCACATCAACAGCCTAAAAAGATACATCAATAAGATACAATGACTGCAGCACATAAACACACATAGTGAAAGAAAAGAGAGGTAAACTTTTATCTAATAACCTTTCCCCAGTTGTTGTTATGTTACTTCTCTATCCTTTTAGTATGTTTGTAGATGTCCCTGTAGTGAAGTACTGTATCTTATTTATGTGTTTATTTAGACTGTTGATGTGAGATGTGATGTACTTTGTCTGTATATATTTGTTCTTATATTTCTGTCCTGATGATAAATAGGCGAAACATCGACTGGATAGTTGTTTAGCGATATTTTAGGGACTAAAGCCTTCGTGTGTGACACCTTCCATTTATACCCTAACAATTATTTTATATCTCTTATTTTCTTCTTCTTGCTCTTCTATATTAATAATAAAACACATAACAAAAGATGAAGAGAATTTATAATTAAATAAATAAAAATCATTCAGAGTTTAAGACAATGAAAGTAGGTTAGATCTAAGTTCCAAGACTCGATTGCCAAGGTCATCCAGAAATCTACGGAAAATCTTTAAATACAATTTTATTTTTCTTCTTTCGTTTTCAATGGTTATACTAATATATATATATATATATATATATATATATATATATATATATATATATATATATATATATATATATATATATAGAGAGAGAGAAGAGAGAAATGATTTATTAAAAATCAATGCTGCCCAATTACATTGGGTTGCTATAATACACAGCATACTTATCAATCCATAGTGGATAAAATATCTAAATATACACAATTTTACATTTATTTCTTCTTTTTTTTTTCTTCCATTCATACACATATTTCATAGACTTTTCGTCTGTATTTGATTACACACCATTTTATTTCTATTTTTCTATCCCTTATTTATTTTCATCCATCCAACTACCTTCTCACCCTTCCAGTTCACAATCAACCCCCCCTTAATCCAGTATATAAACTCTAGACAATCTGAAAATTTATGAAACTAATCAACCGAACGCACACACATATAGATCAACAGTACAGGAGAATAAATAAATAAATAAATATATATACATATACAGACAATCCCAAATGATAAATAGACCCATCTACCTACCATGCAGGTGATGGTGGATAATCCCCAGGGAGTCCAGAATAATGTTTTCGGCCAACACCGCAATATCCCCAGCATTAGCACCTAGGTCTTCCAAAAAGCTCTCCGTTCTATTCGGTATTGTTCCACGAGACCCAAACCAGAGGCCTCTCACGGTGAACTCTCTCTCTCCGAAGGTCTCGCGGAATTTTTCTTTTAGGAAAGGGATACATTTATCATATATGTCTTTTTTTTCCCTTTCCACTCCACCTGCCTGATCAGGATCATTTCCCTCAAATCTTACGGTCGGATCCAGGACCAATGCTGTCTTTCCGGTCCTAGGGAATGCGACAATATCAGCATACCTCGCGGATCCGTCCGTATCAATACAATAGACCTCGTCAAAGCAGGCGAAGTCCTTTTCTCTGAGGAGCCTTATTAACTCATGCTTGACCCTATGGTGCCGGCGTGTTATGAGGAGGGAGTTGTTGGGGCATTTTCCCAGCACATGGGCTGGTGTTTCAGACTCTCTGCCACATTTGCGACAGAGGAACCCAACTTCTCTCTGCTGTCCGCTGGCTCCTGGTACTCCACGCAGGGGTGCGTAATTAATATTAAGTTTCAAGGCGTTGGACCATTCCGACCCCGAAAGAACCTGCTTCTCGCAGATGTATCTGTTGGCTTTCGGAGTCTCTTTGAAATGGCGAACGCCAACGCCCTGCCACCTGCAATTTGCCCATTCTTCAAACATATTTTCCCGCAGCGACTGTCGTAGAGCTCTCACACTACGGTAGCCCTGATCAACATTCAGTTTTTCTGCACATTCAGCTATTTCCGTTTCGTAATTAAATGTTGACTGGAACAGGGCATCCGGCACATTAGACAGTCGCTGGGCAATGGACCAATGCTGTAAAGGAGCCTCCCATTGACAGCGGATCAATCCTAATCCTCTATACCTCCTCGGTGCGTATAACATCGCCGTTGAGGTGTTAGCGGGGAGTCCGATGATGGCCTTAATGCTCCTGCGGATATTTATATCTATTCCCTCCAATACCGCAGGGCGTATCTTTGTAAGGGGCGCAGTCTGGAGAGGATATGTAAGTGCCGGGAACAGATATTGGTTGACAACGTTGACTTTTTGCTCCGGTTTGAGCAAGCAAGAGCTCACTAATTTATCGAGGTTGCTATTTAATTTTGTCACCGCGTCCTCGTTAAATGTCAGTTCTCCCGAGAATGTACATCCTAAATACTTGATGGTATCATCTGCTTGCGCAGTTTGGATGACATCCCCGCTCTCAAGGCATAGCGTCGTCGATTGAAGCTCTCCTTTGTTCATCACTATTCCCACACTTTTTTGTGGGTTTATAGCCAGACCAATCTCCGCTAGTATCCTTTGCGTGCTATTAATAATTCTCTCCGCAGCACCCTTGTCGCGCGCCGTGACAGCCTGGTCGTCCGCGAACCCTGTGAGGACCACACCTTCTTGGTCGCTTCTAAGGTTATAACCAAACCGCTTAGAGAATTCTTGTTCACACAGGTCGCGGTATATGTGATCTATGGCCAGGTTGAATAGCGAAGGCGACAAGGGTCCGCCTTGGGGTACTCCTCGCAGCACACTGATCTGACTAGTCGAGTGGGCTCCGACACTGATTTTAATTTTGTTCGTGCCCAGGAGAGCAGCAATCACGTTTTTCAAGTCGGGTGACACTCCTCTTGCCTCGAGTGAGCTAACAATGTGTTCGTGTCCAACGTTGTCGAAAGCTCCAACCACGTCAAGAAATACCACCGCGCAATCATTTTTCTTATGTTTGGCGTCTTTTATGATTGCGTCGATGATTCTAGCGCTGACGTGTGCTCCCGGTAGGCCTTTGATGAAGCCTCTTTGATTTTTGCTGAAGGTTATCTGCTTTCTTAATTCGTGGTCCAGAACCTTCTCTATGATACGGCGCACAATGGAGTATATGGTGATAGGTCTCCAGGAAGATACAATTTTTGTATCTCCTTTACCCTTATACACCAAGATTGTGCGCCCCTGCCGAAGAGGTTCTGGTACATAAGCCACCTTCAGCATAATCTCCGCAATCACTTTTATGATGTGAGATACATCAAAGTATTTGATTGTGCGGATTAGTACTCCGTCCGGCCCCGGCGATGTGTCCAATGATGTAGACTTTATGGCTTTTTTCACTGATTGAATCTCTATGGACATTAGATTTGGCTGCGGGGCGCATTTTTCATAATCCGCACGTTTACGGAGATTCTTATTTTCAAAGAGGCTCCTATAATGATTCTCGATATCGGCTACCTTCAGAGGGCATTGCTTAGGAGCGTCGGCATTCATAATATTTTGTACCACTTTTTTTCTTCTATTATAATAGTTATATTGAGCGACCTCGTATTGGTACTGCTCTTGCCGACGGCTCCTATCCGCCTTGTTAGCTCGCTGCGGATTCGACACTTTACCCGCACCCTTGCTAGCCATATCGTTATTATTTTTCCTTATTCTATAGAATTTAATGGCAGGGTGCTGTGGGCCAGGTAATTCCGTATTAATAATTTTAAGGAACTTCAAGAAGTCTCCCACCGCTTTGTCGAAATCCGCAGTATTGAGATTATCATCATTTAGCAAATTATGGAAGGTAGCCGACCATCTTGCAATTTCTTCTTTCGCACTATTAGCCTCATCCTCTCCATTCTTGTTTTTTCCTTCGTTATTTAATAAGCCCTTTAATTTGTTGGTGTTTGCCTCCCTGGGATGTTTCTTTGCTATGTGGGTTCCGAGACCTCTATCGCCTTTAAAGGTTAGCCCACATATGGGACAAACTTTATCCTTAGATCTTGATGAAGGATCCTGTTTATTTTCCTTCAATTCATCGTCAGACACCTTGGTTGCCAGTGGAAACTTGGGCAAACGTGGAAATACTTCATCAATAGGGACTGTTTTGCCCAACACTTGGTCTTCACCGTCTTTCCACTCCACCTTGACAAACTTTTTTTCGCCGCCTCCCGCGGCAGCCACAGACATCACAGAGGCCACTACTGCTTCCTGGACCGGGCCACCAGATCTCAGAACCCATACTGTCTGACCTATATCCACCCCTCTGGAGCTGTGTCGATTTAGGTCCATATCTTTCAGTAATAGCAATAATATATTAATATTTAGTGAGGCTAATACACCTGCATGGTATAGCAGTTAGTACTTGAAAACATCTGAAAGTTGAAAAAAAAACCACTAATCAGATAAAACATATATGTATATATAGCATGTATAAATGACTAAGTTAAAAATATCTGAGTATGCCAAAGAAAAATAAAAATATGTTTAAAACTATATTTATGGGTTAAAAATATTTAAATAGGTTTAAAAAACACATACTTAGGCTAAAATATATAAATAGGTTTAAAACCATGTCTATGGTTCAAAAATATATAAATAGGTTAAAAAAACATATATACAAAGGCTAAAATATATAAATAGGTTAAAATAATATATAAAAGGGTTAAAAAATATATGAATAATTAAAAATAATATATACATAGGCTTATAATATCTAAATGGGTTAAAAAGTATATAAATAGGTTAAAGAAGATAAATGAATACGCTAAAAATATAAAAATATATAGATAAATTATAAAATGTATAAATATGGTAAAATATTAATAAATAGTGCAACAACACTTTAATTATTATATAAAAATATATATATATGTGTGCGCCAATCCATCGATAAATACAAATATAGCCCTTTCTTCAACACTGGAAAAGAGGATGCATTCATTATTTTGAGAGAAGAAAAAAAAAAAAAAAAAAAAAAAATGACAAGCAATATTCAAACACTTCCGTCCCTCAACAAAAGAAAAAATAAATAAATAAGTAATGACAATATTAATACTAACAATAAAACAAAAGAGACAAAACGAAAGTGATCGATGATTAATGATTAAAAATTACAAATCACAACAAAAGCCTGGCTCCTTCGATGGCAGAGGTCTGGGATTGATAAGTTGACACTGACCTTGAACGAGCTACGGAAGAGAGGTGGGGGTCTTCAGGTTGGAACCGTACCTCTGATAAGAAGACCCTGGTCTGGTCACTCGCAGCTTTCTTTGCCTCCTATTCCCAGCCAAGATCTTTGGTCGATTTTTGTGAAATTTTCTACATCAATCCTTCTTCTTCGATTCCATGCCCATGCAAATTTTGAAATCCAACGGATGCCTTTTAATCAATCTAGAAAAGGGAAGCGTGGACCCGATCTGCCTCTGTCACCGGCTCAAGCCAGACTATATATATCACCCACCGGTTTTAATATTTTTGTTTTTTTAGTATTGTAATCCCAACGTCGCAAAAATATTTAAAAATAAACAAACATGAAGTGAGATGAGGTTTTAATAATTTCCAGAAACTGAAATCCAATATAATTTATATAATATAATATTAACGTTAGCACAATTTTTCGCTAGCATAATTTTCTGTATAAGTCAATTTCCATCCCCCTTCCCCTCCCGATTAACTTAGGCCATAATAGTTTTCTTATGAATACTTCATATTCAGGTTTATATTTCTCAATAAACTAAACTAGTCCGCTAAACATATTATAAAGTTTAAATATTCTAATTCGAAATAATTTATTTTCATTGTAACTAAGACCTATGTAGAAATATATAGAGGACTGCTAATTAGGTAATTAAAGGAAGAAACATGATTCACAAAGTAGCCGCTTCAACACAAGCAACTTTATCTCAGGCGACTAATGTCTTCTTGTAGTAATTAAGTTCAAAGAGCACTCGGAAGTAAAACTGCATACACGTAAATATTCAGTTTGAGAAGTTTACAATAGGTACCTACATATATACCAGGATTCATATGTAGGTATCTATTGTAAATATTCTGTAAAAAAGCTTCGTTTTATTATTATATTTTTAATTTTTTATTGAAGAATAAATAAAATTCTGGTGCTGTGCGGGCATCACACAACTTCCATGTACCACTCTACTTTGAGTAGACGTTAATTTCCGCTAAAGTAGGGCTAATGAAATTTTAATTTTCCATGGAAATTCCATTTAGCTTCCATGGAAACTTTAGTTTCCTTTAAATAATATAAAAGCAGATATTATTAAATAGAACAACCACTAAATTTTATGCGCTTTTCTACATTCTCTATTACTATCTATGACTTTCTATGTTCGATATTAATTTTTCTAAAATCTTTAGCTTTCCAATGGTATATTATACATCTTGTTACTACTATTATTTCGAAAAATTTGTTTTCAGCCTGGGAAAATACTTCTCATTTAGTAATTATCAAATTCTTTCATAGTTTATCTATTCAATTCTATCCATTTTTATTACTGCTGACAATGAGAGATGATTAATTATTTCAAATAAACTAAATTAAAGATACTTTAGAGGAAGCCATTTTGAAAATTCTGAATTTAAGTCCTGTCAGACACTTTTAAATAAGGAAAAGACCAAGCTATTTAATTATAATATATAATTATAATAGCTAATGCTAAAAACTATTTATTTGTACATTGGTAGAACGAGTTTAATCAAAATCGTTAAGTTTTCGACAAAAATTGTAAAAAAAAAAAAAGTTTAAAAATCAATGAAATAAACTGGCATTTCCAGTAAGCGATTTTAGCAAAAAAGTCGCTGTAACATCCTAGGTATACACCTAACTTAAATATGTGATTTCAGTTTCGTACAACTTTTACTTTTTGAGCGAGCCTCGCTGTTCTCACACACACATACAAAACCGTTGAATACTGTGATTAGAATTTTTTAAGTATCGCAATACTTCCCCTTACTATATATTTCATATGTAGGTAAGTGAATGTAAAAAGGACTTTGTAAGATTAAAAAAAAAATCCTAATCACTGCTATCATTAAAATTAATTAACATTTCAGCTTTTCACCCAATACAGGAATTTTCAGGATTGAAAATTGATTGTTATTAAATATTGTTATATGTAATTTGTAACATAGATACCTACCCTTTTCAGAATAGTACACATTACAACAAACTATTTGCTGATTTTTATTTAAGAATATGGAGTAAGGGTAAATTATTAGTTTTGAAAATGCTCAAATTTGTTGAAAGGTCAATAATGAACTCTGATATGAGAGATTTGAGGTTTTATTTTTGGAATCATTCGAAAATAAGCTGATATTTATTGGAATAAAATAATAACATTTCAAGAAGATAAAACAAAAAATTCTTCTTGCTGAAATATTTGCAGTTGGCAAATTTATTCAATTATTTTTAAAACTCCACATGGTAATAAGTAATTCCGTATTATTCGAAATATTTTCGTTTAGTATACACACATTTCTTTCTAATTGAGAGCATCAGTCAGAGATTAATATTTACAGAGCTTAAAATCCATGAACCCCCGTTATAACTGAATCATAAGCCTAATTCAATTTTTACTGAGAACTCAATCAGTGATAACACGAAGGACATCTTTTTTTACAAAAGCTAAGGGTAAAATATAAATATTATACTGACATTTTTGAGGTAGAAAAATATTTCATTTTGAATATAGAATAGAATAGAATAGAAAATTTATTTTATTCTGGGACTATGTCCCTTCAGAATAACAAAATTGAACAAATGTAAAGTAGACTAAATCTGGAAAAAAAAACTACAATAATGAAAGTATATAAGTTTTTACAATAGTAATAAAAATAAGTAAACAAAAAATGAATTCTCCACTTAACAAAAATATACAATTAAAAATATTTAATTAAAATTAAAAAACATGAAAAAGAAAAAAAAAAGTGAAAATGTGAGAAAAATGAAAATTATAAATAAATGTCCACTTGAACATAATAAATTTTTGATCAAATTGTTCACCTTAAATTAATTTTTTTCTTTTTTTTTTTGCTTATACAGCATCCTTTTGGGAAGTGAGGATATGTTGGAAAAGGTGGAATTTGAACGAGGATAGAGAAGAAGCATGACGGATACTAAATACTAAATAATATACGAGTATATAGTTTGCTATTTCTCTTAATCGTTGCCTTGCCGAAGAGTATGGCAATTAAAAATATTAATACCTCCTCCCCAAGCTTAATACTATTTGTATCCGCGATTTTTAATTAAGGAATTAAGTAAAAATAGCATTATTGAAAAACAAAAGGAATAAATAAAATAACTAGTAGCACTGTGAATACTAGACCTCTTCAACTAATTTAGTGATTTTCATTTTATATTTCACCCATCGATTTCAATCACAACGCAAATTTACTGGATACGAATGGGAGTTAATAAAAATCTTTTGACCTCAGATCACATTGTCATCTTGTAATAACAGTTGATCGGAATTAAAAAATAAAAATACCTACACACACGTCATTTTTCAAGACTTCAAGGAGCATTCGTTCCAAATTTGAAGAAAGCTGAAAGACCCGTTCGGTCGTAATCGCATAACGAAGACGAAATGGCAAATAGTCGAGTTGAAAAAAACGCTCAGTAAATTAAAAAACGAAAAAAGCAAGTACGGTAGAAACAGATAAGCAAATAATTTAAAATAAATAATACGCACGCGCACGCACACACACACACACACACACACACACATATTATCTATATTTATTTCGTGGGGGGGTAGTCATAGAGAAAGAAAGTAGAGAATAAATAACAATGTCGCTCGTCTTCTTCTATGTTCTTTACAATAATAAATCTATGATATAACGTTAAATTCAATGTCAGTATGGAGTGGATTTTAGGATTTCTAGAACGTCATAGTGTTCATAGTCATAGAACAAAAATTCTACCGGTACACACTTACGGGATATAAAAATAAATAAAGATAAGCATTAAAAATTAGATTAAATAATTAGGCATCACTAAAATCCATAATTTAACTATCCAAACTTGTTACTACGTTAATTATAAGTCCAGTAATTAAATGTCCGAAAATGACCATATGTCGCGGTTATTAATTTTTTTTTTTTTTTTTTTAGGAAAAATTGTTGACTGGCTTTAATTGTTTATATTTCATTTTTTCCTTATTTTTAAAAACTAGTACGAACTAATCTTTATTTTTCTCAAACAAAAATTTTTAATGTGTTAAACTTAAAATGTTAAAATTAAACTGTGTTAAAATTTCGTCACGTTTATGAATTTTTTTTTCTCACCCGGTTGCTACCGATTATATCTAAAAAATATACAATTTGTTTCTACTATTTTTGAGAAGGTCCAAAAATCACCCACCAGACACTTCACACAGGTTGTTTCACATTTATTTACCTATCATGTCGGAACGTTTATGATTAGTTTTAAAAAAGTTATATTTTATAAAATTGTTTATAAATCAGTTTAAGTTTAACGGATAATGCTACTCGTGAGGCAGATGCCATTAGATAATGAGAAGCAATCAAAAATTTTATATGAGGAATGCTTAGTTATTACAAACTGATGTAAAAAATAAATAAACCATCACAGGGTTCCGTCTCTAAGGTCTCCAATTATTTTAAAGGCATTGATGGTTTCAATGAATCGGTGTAATTAACTTCTTCCTATTAACTGAGAAGAAGCTTTTGGTTTCAGTTAACCAACCACATTGCCTTACCCCGCCGGCGAAGTTAATTTTTATCTGGAGGGTGGGTTTGCACAGCTTCCATTTCGAGGGTTTTAACAGCCGGCGGTTTGCTTAAATTGGTGGAAACCTAATAAAAATATTTCCCCGAATTTTGTTCCGCTCCGTTCTTAATTGCGGAGTAAAAAGTGAAAATAATTAGAGTTAGTTATAAGATAAAATCTAAGTAGAAATTAATTGACAATTAGATAAATGCCACTAATTTACCAACTATTATCTTAGTAATATAGTTGAATATGCAGTTATAGTTCAGGAAACGAAGAATTTCAAAACGCTATAGGCTTTCAAAAAATGCAGATTTGGAAGATGAACAATTTCAGAAATTATTATTATTATTATGTATTTTTATCGCTACAGATCAGCATAAAAAATATTTTTACACGATTTTAAAACAATGCTACAATCGTCGAAAATGTTATACACCTTGAGAAAGGTTTATGTCGGTAACTATTAGACATACAGACGTCTATTAGTGTTCAAAATGAAGCTAGTTGCATTTACTTTAAAGTAGTTAGTTATTAGTTGTTTTTTTCTTCTCCACAAACGATTAGAATCAGCATAACAAGGCATTAAAAAAAAAAATGAAAAACAAAAAATCTATAATCATTGCCGATTAAAGATCTTATATACCCATAACTCGGCCATTTATAAAGATAGAGGAGAAATGTAAGGTGTTTTGGAATCAGCATAAAAATCAAGGCATTAAAATAAGAAAAAAAAAAACGAAAAATAAAAAAATCTCTATCTGTAAATGCTTATGGTTTATTATTTTCAATAACATACCTTTGGAATCGACCAAGGAAAAAGTTTTTGTAACCCCCCTCAAGATTTTAAGATACGTAGAATCCCAATATCGAATAAAAAAAAATCCGTCCGTCCGCCGTCCGCGGCTTTTCTCCGAGACTACTGGAGAACATTTGTCATTCTGATGTTCCGGATTGGTCTACTCCAAATGATTTAATTATTAACAATTTATTATCAATTGATGTATGATTAATATTTTTTATCACTCCAGAGCAGCTTAAACAATATTTTTACAGGATTTTAAAATCATGCTACAATCGTCGAAAATGTTATACATCTTGAGAAAAGTTTGATATCTCAGTAACTATTAGACATATATTATTGTTATTTCTTATCATTTATTATTTTATTTCACATTATGGCTAACATTTTTTCTTTATACTTTATTACCATATTCTTCTATTTCCTTATTTTTCACATTAATATTAACATATTATCATCAACATATTTTTCTTTATCCTTTTTCATCTTACTATTTGTTAACTTCCTTGTTATTAGTAGTACTGCCACTGTTATATCTATTGTTATCTTGTTTTTTCTTAGTCCTTATGATGGCCTAAAACTTAGGCCGAAACGTCGGCACATATCATATAAGTTTTTTTTTTCTTATCGTGTGTTCATTTATTGAGCGTACCCCCAACCAAGATTCTCCTTCATAATTTTCCACGGTCAAGTATGCTCTCACCAATTAAAGTACTTTATATTGGCCTCTTTGCGGGAATAGAAGTTTCCATGATGTTACCCAAAATAAAGTTGTATTTTGAAAAACTGTATCTCGGATACAATTAGACCTTATATAATACATTTGCTAAAAGTTGAGCCCTAACTTTTGAACAAAAATTTGTTAAAAACGCTGCAAATTATTACACAACGGTTTATTGTTTCCGTTTAGTAATACTTCAAAAATATCTATTCTGTCCAAGTTAAAAAAATTAAGCACTAGGCACCAAAGGAAAAGAAATTTAAAGCTTGTCGCAAGATGATCGCCGTGAGAATGCCGGAGAAGTCAGGAGGCCACTACTAACACAAAATACCTTACATTTCTCCTCTATATTTATAAATGGCCGAGTTATGGGCTTATGAGATCTCTAATCGGCCGCCATTTTGAAACAAACAGACGGATGGTAATGTCGAGTTCCGATGACCATCCTGGGGTGGCCTGTAACATTGGTACCGAATCTCAAGAAAATCGGTCCAATAGTCTCGGAGAAAAGCCGCGGACGGCGTACGGCATACGGACGGATTTTGTTTTATTTGATATTTGGATTCTAAGTATCTTGAAACGTAAAATCTCAAATTTTGAGGGGGGAGAGAGGGAGGGAGGTTACAAAAATGTTTTCCTTTGTCGATTACAAAGGTCTATTATTGAAAATAATAAACCACAGATTTTGCCTCTCTCTCCTCTCTCTGTTTCCTCCGCCCAGTAATAATTCCTCCTGTTCATACGGCCAGCCTTTAGAACAGTCAGAACACTAAAAAAAACACGATTCGAAACCACACAAACTTAAACTTTAATTTGAAACAAATTGAGGGATTAGAGACGATTTATGAAATCCACGCCAAGCGCAAATATAGTGGTGATGTATTAGTTATTTAGAAATCACTAGGAACGAAGATGAGTAGGGAATGAAGAGGATCAAAAAGAACCGAGAGTAAGAAAATCGAATGAGGATAAAGTGGGGTAGAGACAGACAGCGTACACTCTTATCTTTAACCCGGGGCAGCATAATTGAGAAACTGCTCTCAGGCAACCTAATTGCTTTCTCCCCGCTGGCCCTCCCTAGTCCTCCATTCCCTAGACCTCCCTTTTTTTTACTCCCGGGTTAACTAACCGCTTCCTAGGTTTTGCAAGTTAAATTTCATTATTCACAACATGAAGTTAAGATGAACTTCCCTCGTGAACACTCTAATAATTACCGTGAATTGAAGAATAAAATTGAAGATTATTAATCCTTAGCTTGGCACGAAATCGAATTTGACAACATGACTTTAGGAATTGTTTTAGTTTCCTTCCTTTTTCACTATCAAGAGAATCTATCTGAGAAGTGAGTTAGGTACATCGTTTGACGGTGGTAGCGGATATAAACAAATACACGTAAAATCTTTCTCCAAACCACACAAAGAAACACCATCGCGCTACATTATCTTAACGCTTGATTATTTTTGTTTTAATTGTGCTTCTGCATAGATGGAAAGATTATTCAAGATCTGAAAAAAACAGATTTGAGTCTTGAAAGGGTTCAGTGGAAGGAAGTTAAGACTATTTGTATTATCGGCATTGAACCTCCAGGTTTGTTAGGTTTTATTATTATTATTATCAATCATAAATGAGTAAACTAGAATGGCTCATTAAAAAATATGAGCTAATTATCCTTTTAGTAGCTATTGGACATATACAGTATTCCTGTACCCATAATAATGAAGACTAAAAGACTGACTAAATTGCTAAATGCTAATAAATAATTGTTTAGACTTCCTAAGTGCTATAATAGAAAAATAATAATTATTATTATTATTATTGTGTCAATTATTATTATCAACCAGAAGCGAGTAAACTAGAATGACCAGGGTATGAACATTTTTAGAAAATCATCTTAGAAGAGCGTTTTGAAACAGCACTCTAGCATTCTGGAGTCAACGATTTGGCAGACCTATGGAATAAATTTCTACACACCCGCTGCCTAGAAAAGATGCGTAACCTGTAGGAGACCATCTTTCCGGTCCTATTTGCATGACATAAATACGAAAAAAATCAAATATACAGTTGAATCAGTGGTTAATAAGATTATTGTGTTGAAAGAAGAAATGGTTTTAATTACAAAACATTAAACCTATTCTCATACTGCCCCGAAAGACAGCAGGGACCATCTTTGGGATTACCAAGGGTCACGATTACCTGCAGAGAAAGCTACCTGAGATAGGCATAGCAGACTCCCGAAAACACCTCCTGTTCTCCAAGAAGGATGAGTCTGCGGATCACGTTTTTCGCTGCGCAGCTCTGCAGCTCTGACGGCGGAGAGGACACCAAGAGGACAAGAGTTGGTTGAACAAGAACTAAATTTATGCAGTTTGTATTTATGATGCAAATACAATATAGAATTATGTACAATAGAGAGATGGACAATGTCACGCTTGTCGATTACGCGTAACAGGATGATCTTCAATATCCTCATTTAGATCATCAACATAGTCTTTCACTTTCACAAAAGTGGTAATATATCTTCATAAGAAGTATAAGCTTGTACCTCACTTGGTCGGTGCCACAACCTATCCGTTGAGGCCACTGGTCATTCTCTTTTAATCCTAATTCCTGCCAGGCAATCACCAGCATTGTATTTAGTTTTAGTTTTTTGTATCTATGTCGAATAACTCCAAGCAATCTTTGTAGTACTTGGTGGCTTTTATTAGCAACAGAGTATAATAATGACTGTTGAATTGTGACTACAACAGTATTTCTAACACACTACCTTACCATCTTACAGACTATCCATTATGTATAGATACAGTTCCTTACTGATCTAGGACTAAGAGGTCCCAATAGAGAGGGAGGTGTGTAAAAGATAGAACATGAAAGGATATTTTAAATAATGACGATTTTTTATTAAGGACGATATTTTTAATAATAGTACCTGGAACCAAGCCATGGTTGGATATTATTTTATCCAATTAATTTCTTAGTTAGTTACTTAAGGTTGATGAGAAAAACGTTATGGTTTTTATAGGGTGAATTATTACCCTATGGTTTACTATTTTAAACAGTTATACATCCACCAAAAAAAAAAGCTATTTGGTGAACACTTCTTAAAAAAATAAGTGTTGGTATAGTGATTCCAAAATACTTTATATTTCTCCTTTATGTTTATAAATAGCCGAGATATGGGCGCGTGAAATGTTAATTGACCGTCATTTGGAAACGAAATGGCAGATGATAATGTCTCGTTTCAAGGATCATTCTAGAGTGACCTGTTACTTCGGTGCTTATCTCGGAGAAAACCCGAGGATGGCGGACGGACACAAGCCCGGTACCCCTATCCGTCCTTAAACCGTATTTCAGAGCCAAATTGAATCAAATTGGAAACGAGAATTTCCGCGTTTTTATTTCCCTTTCCAACTGGAATGGAATGGAAGGTCCAAATTCAAATTCCAAACGGATCTATGCATTTCAGAGCCAACCGAATCCAAGTTCAAAAAAAAAACTCTATGTTGTATTTTGATTATTTAATTTATTTCGTAGAGTGTTGTCTCCCAATGTCTGTGTACCAAATCGTGCACAATAACCGAAAAATGTGTTTTTCTATAAATTGCAGCGCCAAAACGGCTCTAACGATTTCGATGGAACTTTTCTAAGAACGTCTCCTTACAGCTCTATTAATTTCCGTATATAGTGCATTTCCGAGAAAAGGAGATAACACAAATATATATACATCTTATGGTAAATTATATTAGTCATATGAAAAGTAATTAAATTTAAAATAAGAAGATACATATTGGGGGGCGGATATTATATTGGGGGGCGGAGTAGCTCAGTGGGTATGGCACTGCGCTACTAATCTGAAGGTCCTGGGTTCGAGACCGGCTGAGGCAGATAATTATTTATTCTGTATTCAGCCGTGGACCGACCCTTAATTGGGGGAAAACTCTGGTGGTTGAGCATGATCTTGGCCGAATCATCTCCTTGCACAACCGTTGGCCAAGAAACAGTACGGTGTTTACCAAGTACTAAGCCCAATACCCTTCACGGGTTGTAGTGCTAAAAGTTTTTTTAAAATATAAATATATTAAAATCTAATAACTTGAGAACAATTCATTTCTCGGATAGTTCCAGATGTTTATTTGAAAGACAATTAAATGGTCTACACAGCTAATCTTAAAATAAAATTTCAAAAAATTATCGTCATGCAAATATTAGCAAAGATACAGCAATTTTTGTATAAAACTTGGCACCCAAAACGGTATGGAAACTCGTTTGAGTGGGTACACAAGATATTTTAATACGGATTCCAATCTTCATGTAATGAAATTTACCAATTTGGGCAAGATTGATTATTTCGGAGACGAAATATTTAATTAATAAATAATTATTTTCATCGGCACTATATTTAGTTGAAAAAGCAATATGTTATTTTTATAAACTGTTTTATTCTTTAAGTAATGTTTTCCAAAAGTAAAGTTATTTTTCTTTCGAAGGTAGAAGATAGTAAACGACTTCTGAGCTCATAAATAACGGTCCATGAATCACTGGACGTTCGCACTTCCACAAATAGGAGATTACGAAATGGGATTATGAAATAAATACAATAGAGCAACATTTATCTTTAGAGTGAAGGTTGGTATTGATGGGTTTATAGCAATATGGGTTAGAGCCCCCTCCCTCCTCCCTCCCCCCGCCTCTATAAGGCGGCACCCTTCTCCATTTCCGGCCAAATCCAAGCTCCCATCTCCTTCCAATCGTACATTAAACCTGGAAATTGTTATATCTCATACCTTCCACTCTCCTTCCTCTGCCGTCGTATAATCCTTCATCCTACACACACATACACACACACACACACACACACACACTCTCTGTACTTTGGCATATTTATTCGAAACTTGGCTACAAACATTATAAATCTTAGTAACGCTCCATTAAGCATTATGAAAGAAGATTTTTAACCTAGCTTTAGCCATGCTCACACTGTTCGAATTTTGTTAGGCGTATTGGCTCTAACCAGTATTTGGTGAATTTTATAAAGAAAAATAGTAATAAATAAGAGATTTTTACATAAGTCTTTGTGCATTAATTCATTGCTGACATTAAAGTCTGTATTTGAATCCTTATTCAACACTTAAATAAACAATGCATACATCGTTGTATACTTTGACTAAACCTTCCTTTAATTATGTATACCTACTGTTTCTACCTTTCATTCTATTTTATAAATCTCACTGATAATACTGAAAGAAAAATTATCATTCGTGATCTTCTGAGGCAGTACTGGAAAAAAGGATTGAGTGCAAAGGCACCTGCTGAGAAAATTTGTGCAGAAGAAGGTGAAAATATGGTGCATCGTAGTACTGCAGCGTTTTGGTTCAGGCAGTTCAATTCTGGGAATAACCAGCCTTCAAGCTAATGCTTTTTGTTTATAAGGATATTTTGCACATCGATCTGGTTCCAGATGGCACGGCTACTCACGTTTAGCTTTGCTTTGAATAAATCGAAAGAGCATATAGAGTTCTAAAAGGGGTCCCTTGCTTTGGTCAATCATATTAAAGTGATGCTTCTTGACATTGCACAGTTTGGCTATGGTCTCATACGGTCAATGGCACATTTTTTGAAAGGCTGGCACTTCAAATCAGGATATGAGCAGTTTTTCGTCTTGAAAACCAAGGACAACCAAATTCAACTTCTGTTAGAAAAAAAAACAACCCCTGTACCACTACAACCCTTGAAGGACCGTACTGTTTCTAAGCCATCGGTTGAGCAAGGAGGTAATCTGGCTGAGATCAGGCTCAACCGCCAGGTTTTCCCCCAATTAAGAGTACACACTTTATAGAGACTGGGTGAGCCCCAGGAGGGTCTCCCGACCCCGCAGGGTCGATTCACGGCTGATAACAGAATAAATAGTTATCTGCCAAAGCCGGTCTCAAAACCGGGACCGGGAGCATGGTGACACATTGCCTTACCACTGAGTTACTCCGCTCCTTCTGGTAGAAAGATGGGTTAAAGTAAATGACAACGATGGCCTATGTTTTGAAGAATAATTTTAATGTGTAGATTTTATACTGAAATTTAAATAAAACTTATTCTATGCACAAAGGCTTTTGTAACAACCTATGAATAAGTACCTAACGAATAAAATTTATACTTTATTAATAAAAATAAATTACCCATTTATTTGTTATTCTATTATTCAGTGAATAAATTTATTCATCATTTTTCAATCAGTAATGAAATAAAAATAATTATTCGAATGAAAAAATTATTCTAAAAAAAAAATTAGGTTTTCGAAGAAAAAATAATAATTTGCATATTCAAAAATTATTCGAATAAAATATAATAATCTAAATATTTACGGAAAGCGATACCAAGTAAAATAAAGTAAGCAATAACACTAAGATTTTTAGCCACTGGTGACTAAATCTTTCGTAATTATTCAGAGTCCAAATATTATATAATATTCCAATATTAGTAATTATTCATATAAGCCCAATTTCATAATAAATTACAAAAGTACAAGTACAAGTGGAAAGGATTACAGGTTACTTATCGTCATTAGATAATAATATTTTTATTCATTTTTTTTTTAATTTACTGTTTAATATATCTTTAATATTATCGTGTTTCAATATTTCATAGTGCTAGTTTTATAAAATATTTAAAATAAAAAACAATAAATTAAAAAAAAAAATTGAATAAAATTATTATTATCTAATGACTATAAGTAATAATCTAATGACTTGTAACCTTAGTACGTTTCCCACTTGTGCTTGCACTATATTATGAAATAGGGTCCTGATGTATTAAAAGCTATAAAAAAAAAAAGTACTAAAAGATTATATTAAGGTAAGAGATTTCCATTTATTTTCAATTTTATGAGGAGACCTTTTCAATAAAATTTAATATTCTGGCAACTGAACATCCATCATAAAATTTTTTATTAGTTAAACTATCAAGAACATTTATGTTTCTTCAGAACAATTCAGTGAATTTGTTAATTAAACTATATCTAGATTTATACTGACATAAAAATTCAATAAACATACAAACAAATAAAAATATTGCAATAATTAAATTCACCTTAAATTTACTTGTCTACTGCTTTTGTCATTCAACAAATTTCCATAGCGAAATATTAAATAAAAATAAAAATCTACTAGTTATTTCAATTGGCATTGTCGCATTATGATTATTTAAGTCTCCACTTTACGTACAAATAAATAAATACAACAAATATTATTAAAAAACTCTAAGTGAAAATGAGAGGAAAAATTATAAATTCAGATTAAACTAAAAAAATTGGTAGTTTTATTAAAAAAAAAAAAAGAAAAGTATGAAAATAAAATGAATAACCTTTAAAATATTATATTACATTATAGTGTTGTGAAAAAGTGCTAATTTATAATCTTTAGAATAGAATATAACATTATTCTGGGACAAGGTCCCTTAAGAATAATTAAACAAATAAATTAGAAACAATATCTGGCCATAAGACTTCAAGATAAAAATCAATTGTTTACAATTTTTCATAAAATAAAAAAGCAAACGATGTAAAATTTTGTCTCAAAAAATATAATTTATGTAAACAAAAAAAACATTAAAAAAAAAAAAGAAAAAATAATAGAAAAAGAGAGAACATGGAAAATACAAAAATAATGAGTTGATTAGAAAAATTGAAGCTTGTGCATTAAAAACAATTATTTACTTCTGATCTAGATGTTAATCTTAAATTGAAATTTTGTAATTAGCGAGCTTTAAAATTAATCTTTATGGTGTTTATTCTACATTTACGTTTTTTCGTATAGATTACAATATTATTTTTTTCCTATCCACAGGATTATATCGACGTCGTTTTTTGAAAAAAGCTTAAGTGCATAAAATTCGAAATTTAGGTTTCAATTGATTATGGGACGTAAACACCATCTCTATCGATACCCACTCAAAGTATATCGAGAAAAAAAAATGTAAATGGTCTAAAAATCGAATATTGGTGACGTAAGCACCAAATACTAACGACTCTTGGTCGTCACTCTGGCCTAAACCAGTGCTAGAAGCCTTAAAAATACATTGTAATAATAAAGATTTTGCCAGATAAATAAACTCCTACTCTACACAATAAGGCATAAAATAAAAATAGTTATTTGGAGAAAAATCATCTTGTGTTTTCTTTAAAGTTGGCTAAATGGCCGCTTACGCCTTTCTAAAAAAACGACGTCGATATGTACTTTTTAAAAATATGTTTATATATATTTTTATATCTCTTTTTAAGATCGTTTTTCTTTTTACTTATTAGATGATTTTTTTTCCTAACCGTTTTATCTTTGTATAGAATATATTGAATCATTCTTCGTTTGTTCTTATATATAGTTTTTTTTTTTTTTTATAACCATGTATATATTCAATGTTTATTTTTTTAATTTATTAGCTAATAGGTTTTTTGGCCAGATATAAAACATTATTATTTTATAAATATTTGTTACTATAAAGGGACTTTGCCCCAGAATAAAGTTGTTTATATATATATATATATATATATATATATATATATATATATATATACATATGTTTTTCTTTTTTTTTCAGTTGTTTCTACAGAGACCTTGTAGAACTTCGGCCGCCTGAACCAGCCTTCTCCACCTCTGCCTATCTTGGAATACTGCTTTCCAATTTGCTGCATGCAGCTCTTTCGCATCTTTGTTGATCCTATCTATCCATCTGGTTTTTGGCCTTCCACGTGGTTACTTGCCAACTATTGTGGCATTCATTGTCGTGAAGAGGCTTCCTGATGGATTGCTTCGAGCTACATGCCCCGCCCATCTTAACCTCCTTGCCTTCATATGCTTTCTTGGGTGCCGGTTAGAGCCCAGGCCCCGCATCCGTACATCAGAACTGGTTTTATCACGGCATTGTACACCTTTAATTTGAGATTTCTGGAGATTTTTCGGGATCGCAGTACTCTTGAAAGAGAGAAGAAAGCTCCTTTTGCGCTTGTTATACGCTGGTCTATCTCTGTATGCTGGTCATTGACTGAGGTTATTGTGGAGCCGAGGTATTTAAAGCTGTCTACTTTCGGGAATGTTCTGCCATCCACGCAGATACTATTGTTGAGGTGGATTTTTTGGCTAACTATCATATATTTTCTTTTATCTTCATTTACTTGCAAGCCGATTTGCTCTGCTTCTCTTAACAGAGTCTTAGAGAGCCTCTCTATTTCCTCTTCATTGGTTCCAATGACAGCTATGCCGTGCACGTACGCTAGGATTTTGTGTTTCATTCCGACGTGGAACCCTCCGTTATATATATATATATATATATATATATATATATATATATATATATATATATATATATATATATATGTGCGTGTGATGTGTGTGTGAAGTGCAAAACCGTAGGATGTGCTGGGTTTTGCACTTCATGGATGTAGATCCACCGTCCAAAAAAACACTAACCAGAGACAGCACCCACAAATCGGAACGATTTCGTTGTTTTCATTCCTGATGATCCCGGAATAGGTAAAACGCTGAACAGTTAGATATTTACTGTTATTTGAGAGACTTTAGGCTTTATTTGCAATCTTCTAATAATAACCTCCTTTTTCAAGCTCTAGAAGAATTTTATTTGGAAATAAATGCGATTTTTTTTAATGGTTTCCGTTGAGAAGATGAATCAATAAATCGAATCAGCGAGAAATTATTCATTGTGAAAAATTGGCTTCATATGAAATGGGTTCGCCTTTGAAAAAGCAAATATGCAACGGTTGAATAAACAGAGGGAGCGAGGGCGGACACAATGAAGTCGGCTTTGGAAAATGTGATTTTAGTAATTCCACTTGCCCTAAAAGCCCATGGGAACAGTATTGTCCCCTCCTATCTGCAACCTATCTCCCATACCCGCCCTATTTCATCAAAACTTTGAATTTCAACGAAATGGTGGGGTAAGCATTGTCAATTTGTTCTATCACAATGGCTTTATGCTTAGTAATGTAGTTATTTCAATGTTTTAAGCACTCTGGATATAAAAATCAACGATATAAATCGATATAAAAAAGTAAATCAGCCAGATGCTATGTCTACCATGCTATATAGGTATGCTAGGTATACAGACCCGAGGGATTTTAAAGGAATAGAATTACTTTGATGAAATTTTACAATAATGAAAATTGAAAAGAAGAATATGTAATTATAAAATAGTTAGTAGTAAATAAAAATAAAAATAGTAAATATAAAACTCGTTTATGAAGATTCAGTCATATCGTCCTTACCATGTCCAACTATCGAATATACAATTTTCATATTTGTCAGTTTGAACCGCTCTACTTGAGGCACGCATTGTGGCATATTCTTGAATTCCTGATCATCAAAGGTTGACAACTTGCGGCTTTTGAAGGTTATGTATTGAAGACTGTGCCATAATTTTTTTTAGATAAAAGTTTTTATTGAAAAATAATACAAGCTGCCACACTCAAGAGCAATAAGTATTAGGGATATAACTTCCATACATGCCATATTTACATAGCAAAAGAAAAAAAATACAGAAGTCAATAAAATAGAAATAATCATATAAAAAACACAATAAATAAAAATATGTACATAACAAATGAAAGTAAATAGACAAATTAAATAATAGCAAAACAAGTAAACAAAAAGATAAAGAAAAATGAAAGTAAGTAAAATAACTAAAATAAAAAAAACAAAAAAACAAAGCAAAATAAATCATCTTGAGCACATTCATACCTATATAAAATATTTACACTCTGTCCACGGAACCAAGCTTTGCCCCCCAAATTTGGATGGCAAAGCCTGGCTCCAGGAGATCCCAGCGCTCCTCACCTAGCCTTGTATTGAAAGCCAGTGGAGACTGAACGAGCGTGCCTCAACTAGGGCATTTCAGAGTGACAAATTTTAATGTTGCATTTTAGCATATTATAGTTGGACACGATATTGGGACGATATATTGTAAATTATATAGTTGTGAGCAGTGGCGTAATCTATACAACACTGAAAATTGGTCAACTTTACTGTACTTTCACCTTATGCGTAAATCCAAAACTATTTTTTGCAATCTCTGAAGGCACATTTTCTCTGTTACATGATACCAATTCTTGCCTTCTAGCATTTGTAGAAGCGTAGTTATGAGCGTTTAAAAATGAAACTAAAATCTCCTTAAATTGTTCCTATCCTAATAATCTAGATGGAGAGACGTAATACTTCGTTAAATAATATTTTTCAAATATCTTCAACGCCTACCACTAAGTTTATATTATAAAGTTTATTATGGTATAAACTATTATAATATAACATAAAAATTGTCAATAATTATTATGGTAGCAGTAACATTAATAACACCTCTATCTTCTCTATTTCTTCTTCTTTCTTTTTTTTTTCCTTTTTTGCCATTTATTATCTATTCTCACTAGCAGTACTTAAATTAATTCATTAATGAATGCTATTATATCATGACATCTGCTTATATTTGTGCCATCTAGATCACATATCAAAGCCTACTGGTGCTATGCAAATGATCAATGCCATCCAGATCAGCAACATGACCTATCAATTAGAAACCACTTATCATACAATGACCAATTCATATTCACTCTGAAAGATAAAAATTTAATTCTTAAGGAATGTAGTATCAATAAATCACAAAAACAGGCCCTAGACGACAATCTGTATTGATGCACTTCTGCAATGTGAACTGTTATAAAATTAAAACATAGCAATATAATTATTATATTTTATGATTAAAAAAAAAATCATCGATAAATACGATCATCATTTTTATATTTTACTATAGTGTTAATGAGCCCAGTAAACCATTATTTATGGGAGTAGTGGCACATGTTCTAATTTTGTATTTCAAGGATCGTTAATTATTTTACGTTGTTATTAACAGATGTCCATTTAAAAATAGTGCCAAAAATTAAAATATGCAGTTTTAACAATGTCTTTTAGTTTTAACCATATAACTAACCATGAAAATTAATGCAGCTTTAGCCTACACAAAAAAATTACGGACAAACCATTCCGACATTGAGGAATATGACCGATCTAGCTGAACCAAATTCAAAAACCATCTTATCTTGCTCGAAATTTCACACTGTTCACAAATATACTCCAAATTAGGTGTAGGAAATGAATTCTTGAGGATTTCGCCCTAAAAACATAAAACTTTTTTTTTTTTATCTGTTTATTTACTCCTTAGAAAAAACTATACTCACTTCTAGTTTGTCTTTCTAGGTCATAAAGTAAAATTATATTTTGCGGCTGGCAAAACAGTTAGTTTTAAGATTACTAACTTTAAACCAAATATTTTCAGCCGTTTTCGAATAATAAAACTTCCAAATACCACATATTTGAATCCAGATGGCCTTGAAATCCTAAATGTAGGGTGCAATTTCGAAAATTTGGACCTGTTCGCATTACAACTTTACTTGCAACTAGTGTAATGGGAAACTAAATTGAAAAATAAACCAACTCAGTTATATAACTACGTATTTATGAAAAAATTGGTTAAAAATTTTAAAATTTAATTTTATGAATTCGTGTAACTGATTGAGTCTTTAAAAAATTTTCAGAGGGTTTAATATTATTTTTTAGTTATTATAATTATTAATTTTATTTTAAAAGATTTATCCTGATTGCATTTCATAAAATCTATCCATAAAGTTTTTATTTGCTGTCAAAAAGCTAAAAAAGGAATTTGATGGCTTTTATCTTGCGACATATTTAGATGCCTCGCGCTGTAATTCATAGATAATATTAAAGTTTTTATTTTATAGATTAAGATTTTAAATATTCTTCAGTAAATACTAAATTAACCGGAATAGAGCCGTTTCTTGTCTTTAATGTTTTATTGAGGGTTTCCTAATGAAATCTTAGTTGGTATACTGCATTAGAGTAATAACTCAGTTAAGTAATTAAAGCAGAGAGGATGACAGGATGCTGTAGGATTTAACAAAGGGTAAAGTTAATTTCACGGAATTTTGTCCAATTTAGCTTATCCATCCATTCTTGACATTCCAGTCCTTTCCTCAAAACAACATTTGAAATCCATTGAAATAATCCAAATATTCGTAACATTTAAACTATCTAAACTCTGCAAACGCAATAAACTTGGCTAATTATTGAATCATTATCATTAATATAAATTAGCATATATCGGGGAAGAGAAAGGGGTTCAAATTGAACTAATTATATTTTAAACGTAAAAAGGATATATATTTAGCGAAAGCATACAAGAAAATTAAAGGACCTCGCAGTACTTTCGTGGTAAAAGTAGTTTCAAATGAAATGCTCTGAAACTTTGCAGGGAGCTAGTTTTTATCATTCCAAGTAAAAGTATCCATGGGAAAGAAAAAATTCAACGAAATGATTTTGAGTTATTAGCGAATGAAGATCTCATTTTACCTGTTCCCATGTTCCCTCGAGTAAACAGGAATTCAACCATGCCTCACATACTGGTATCAGATTTAAGAGTTAAGAATCTGTTACATAATATTAAGTAAACATAATTGTTTCAATATCAATAAAATTTTATTTTAAAAATTTTAAGTAAATTTTATTATGTTAATGTACAAATTGTAATGAGAAGGAAATTAGAATTAAGGAAATTATTTCTTAAAAGTTGTTAAACATTTCGGCAAAAGGTTTTATCGCAGACGTGGCGGATGGTCGATCTTTACTGAATAAATCGATAAGGTTTACTAATCTACGAAGGTCATTAAGTGATTACAAGAAGCTAAGCAACAATAGACATAGGGAGGTATGCAGAGACATTCCTTTATCTCTCCTTGAACGTTCCTTCAAGCCTTTAATGAGTTAAATGATAAAGGTCTCCTTTAAGCTAATTTGATTACTGGTACAATCCTTAGTTTACAAATTAATACGAATGGTGATTTTGTTAAATTTTCTATGCTTATATTGATTGTCATAGTTTTTGATTGTTATTACTAGTCTGTAGTATGTTATTTGGTATAGTGCAGAATTAATATTTGATTTTTTAAAAATGGCGAATGGTGATTTTTTTTTAATGGTGAAAATTGCCGAAGAAGATTTGAAGAGGTCAAAAATTGAAACTATATCCGCTCAAAAGATAATAGAATTGGAAATAGCAATTTAAAAAAAAATATTGGAGATAAAAAATATCTTTCTTAATTAATTAATTAATTAAGTGTTTGTACATATAATATATAATTTCCATCGATTAAATTTAAGCAATATAGCGATTTTAATGTAATACATTAAATTATTCTTGAATTCATTAACTAAAAATGTACATTCATATTTAAAAATATTAATGGTGTTAATGTTGTGTTGTGGAATTTCAGGGAAAAAATAAAACCCGGAATGAAGACTTTGAAACGTCAGTTGATAGAATAATAATGTAACGAAAATAAAAAACGTTTAAGGGAATTTATTGTGTTCACAAAAAACTATGAATAGTTTGTACATTTTTCTTTTTACATATTTATAATTTTTTCAAGTTCAATAAGATTTTTATTTAAAATGTATTTGCATAAATGATTGCCTTATACCTTGTCCTCAGCGTGTTGTTTGTAGATGACATCTTACATTATTTAATACATTTACTTCGTTCAAGTATTCCAATAAAATAAATATTTAAAAAAGCTCTTTTTTTTACTATTTTTTGAAATAGTTTTTCAAATAGTTTTTTTACAATTTCAGTTCCAATCAGTTAAAAACAGGTTTTAATGAGTGCAAGGAGGACTTAAGGCAGCAAAGGTACCTTTGTCTCTCCTTTAACTCTCAATACATTGAAGGAGGCTTTAAGGAAGGAAGCTTCAAGGAGTTATGCACATAAAGCAGGTTGTAAGGGAGTGTAAGAAATGCTAAAGGGATAAGTAACGACTCTGCACCGAAAAAAACTCTTGTAAGCCTATAGGGTAGTGAGGATGACGCGAAAGAGCTAGTTCCTTGAGAGGTCTACCCTAAGACTAATCCCGAAACAGGCTTAGCCGGAGTTTGCCGAAGCAGCTGGATCAATTTTGAGCCAAGACTAGTTTTACTTGAAGGGGAAGGGATGAAAGCTGTTAGTGCATAGATTACAATCCTCTACAGAATTCAAGGCTCATGGAAGGAATGGCAAATAACTTGGTTTAACTGCCGCATTTGTCTTTCTAAAGACAGGGCAGAGGCGAGCCTCCAGGGACCGTATTTCTTACGGAGGTAAAATTATTGAGCCGGGGGCCGTAGCTTGTCCGTAGAACACGTAGCGAGGAGCTTCCTCTCATACAAAATGTATCAAATGACTAGTAACTTGAGTCATAAAGACAATGGCACTCGGGTAGCTCACTTCATTTTCATATCTGAGGTACGATTGTAAATAGTATAAACTACATAACACAGAAAAAATATTATAATATACATCTTATATTATATTACATATATATATATATATATATATATATATATATATATATATATATATATATATATATATATATATTATATACATCTTATAATATTACAATCTTCTTATGTAATATGATGCGTTGCAGTGTAGTAGGCATTTGTATGACATGGTGGTAGTCGGGAAGAACATAACATGGAAGATACCAAACCGTTTTCATCTGTTCGAATTAAGTGATTATTCAATGAAACTAACAGGGCAAAAAATAATAAAACATTAAGGATAGGACTATAAAGACTTGATGGAACCGTTCAATAGAAGATAGTGATAACAATAAAAAATCAATCATCAATGCTATAAATACGTTAGTCTAAATACATCGATGGTTTTACTGAAAACATTGAGGTCCGATTGTCATCCCTACTCATGTCTCACATGCATACATTTTTTATTTTATTATGCCTTATAATTCACTAAAATAATTATTATTAATAAACCTTTCTTATTTTATTCATTTTATAATACACTGCACTGTTATTATATAAATAAAATAATGTCTGAAAGCATGAAAATTATAAATGTTTGATTTTCAGAAGAAGTTGTTCGGGGGAGGAGGGGGGTCAATGAAGAACACATTAATAAGTGTTACTTATTCTATTGCGTGCCGAAGTTTCGACCTAAGTTGCCATCATCAGGGAAGAGAGGCGTAGGTCAAGCGCCACCTAACTGACAATGATGATGGCCTAAAACTTAGGTCGAAACGTTGGCACACAATAAAATAAGTTACACTTATTATTGTGTTCTTCATTGACCGCACCATCCTCTCTCCTACCCTCCACCAACTTCTTCTAAAAGTTACCTCTACGGTCAACAAAACTCACAAAAATAAATGTTTATACTATTTAAAATAGTATGCCTTGCATAGTATGGTAGGATAAGTAAAAATGTAACAACTATAATTTTTTTTTTCTGATTTCTTTTGTTTCTTATTCCCTCAAGAAATTCGCTACTAGACAAATATAGAGAAATCTTATAATTTCTCAAAATATTGTCATTTCAAATCTCGGACGCTAGCTTCAAAAACATCGATGTCTGTTTGTCTATCATCAACATTTTTAATTAATAGAATTCTAATTCTGTCTAATAGAATTCTAATTCTGTCTATTACTAACAATTTCGTTAAAAATGTCTCTTTTTTTAATTGCTGTTTATTAAATTTTTAACAGAATTATAAAATTATTACTAATTATCAGTTTAGTCCAAATTAGCTCCAGCCATTAGATTGCTAGGAAGTAGCACATGATACAAGAATAAAATAAAAAAGAAGTATTGGTGTATTAGTATATTATGAGGGAATATGAAGAAAAAAAAAATAATATAATAAATAGACGCCACCACTTAAAGTAAAGAATGTGAAAATAGCTCTTTTTCAGAGGACCAAAACAGGGCTTTACATTTTAATTTTAACTTATCCGTGACGAATAATTTTTTTATCTCCTGGCCTTATTATATATATATTATTAAGAGGTGAAATTTAGCCTGCAAGATGCGTTGCCCGCATGGCAACTATACCTGCCAGGTACTATAGCGTTAAGGGGCAAATTTAAATGAGTTCTTCCACTCAGTATTACATTTATTATTTCCTTATTATATGTATATATATATATATATATATATATATATATATATATATATATATATATATATATATATATAATAAGGAAATAATAAATGTGTATATATATATCTATATATATATATATATATATATATATATATATATATATATATATATCTATATATATATATATATATATATATATATATATATATATATATATATATATATATATATATATATATATATATATTCTTATAAAAAATAACCAAACAGAAAGTTATCATTGAATAAAACGAAAGATATAAAAATAGAAACAAGTAAGAAAGGAAGAGAAATAATACCTAGAAAATAACCAAAAAGAAAAAAAAAGAAACATTCATATTCTACATTCTTATATTTTCAATAAATATCTTGATTTTCTTAGTCCTGATGAGGGCCTACAACTCAGACCGAAACGTCAAAACAAACATATTACGACCTTGTATCCACCAAAGTCGGAAATGAATTGAAAAAAAAAACTAGGATTAAATCCTGCATTTAAAATAGAAAAATTCTATCCTCACATTTCCCTTATCCTAGAGACAAAATAGACCCTTTTCAAAAAATTGGAGTATACGAACTAAATTGTAATGATTGTGGTGTCAAATACACGGGAAAAAATTGGGAGATCACTAAATCAGAAAATAAAGGGACATTTACGTGCATACGAGACAGAGAATTCCAACTTCGCAATTCATTTAAATTAAAAAACAAAACATAAATTCATCAAAACTCAGGAGTTAAATTAATACATCACGTTGAAAACAATCTCAAATTAAATATCTATAGAGCACTTGAAATAATAAAATTCTTCAAATCCAATTTCAATTTTCGCTTAATCCAGGTTTTCGCTTAAATTACCAAATAAACATCTCCAATAGTCCAATCTTAAATTTATTCTCATCCATAACAGAACAAACAATTACTCACCGGAATTGCTGGAAAAAACTCTACCTTGTCTTAATTAAATTCATAATTCATAAATGCTTTATAATTTATATTACATTTAATTTAATAAGTATAATAATACCAAGCTGTATTTCGAATTGCTTATATTTGAATTTTTGTGTGTTTTTAGAACTGAAGATGAATGTATAACATTCGAAACTAGTTTTCAATAAAAACAAAATTATATAAGTGGCAAATAATTTATCAATCCCTAATTTCATTCATTTTAGTTTGTTGAGGTGTTCACGTAATTTATACATTGGCGCAGCCAATCTTAGCAATTTACAATTTCATTATTTGAAATAAATAAATATCATAAGTAAAACATTATGATAATGATAAAACTATATAATGGTGTGATACACATAAAGTCACACACACTTTTCAATATATATTCAAAGCAGAACTAATCTATATTATATCTGTATATCTAATCTATATATCTATATCTATATCTTTTCCAGTTTTTTTATCACTTAAGATAGTTCAGACAACTGCGAATCTAATGCAGAAGTGGCCTATCTCTATCAAAGATACTTTATCTAAAACTTGGTAAGTGTCACATATGAGACAGTTCTTTTATTCATTTTTTCTCGTTATAAAATTATACTATTCAAATTTTCTACTAAGTTTAGGGATATATATGTTTTTGAATAAATCTTTTGCAAAAAAAAAAGAATAATAATAAAAACAAAAATCGTTAAGAATATTTAAAAATCTTATTCTTGTTTTAAATTTCACAAAAATGTTCAGCCAAGTTTAGGGCTAAGCTAGAAAGTCAAAAATTCGGTATATAAATTCATATTATGAAACCATAATAAACAAAAAGTTAATAAATCTTCTCCTCCAGTAAAATTTAATTTTCGTAGTTGAGCTACTTCGGCTCTGAACCAATGGTATGTACGTATACTATTTTTTTTTTTAATGTAAAATTCAGAATTTTTAGAAACTATAAAAAAAAAAAAATATATATTGAAATTTATTTAATTGATAGAAAGAGAATAACAAAGACAATGAGATAATCTGTTCCATGTCAAGTAAATTAATGAGATAAATAAATTAACAGAATTTTCGTTAAGAAGAAAAACTATTTGTTTTTTCTTAATTTACAACAAATATTATTAACATAATATTTGTAAAAATAAATTATGACTTATATTTTTAATTAAAAATGAGACTGATGTGAAAAAAAAAGTTATTAATGTAAAAAAATTTCAGAAAATTCCGGTATCCAACATGGGCCCAATATTGCTAAAAGCTCACCGATCCCTTTTTTAGATCAACAAAGAAATTAGTTCGCAAAACAGACGGCATAATTTATTCGGACATGTGGTTATAGTTGGGTACGGTTTCTCTTCAGTTACACCGAATTTCCCGTATCCTTTTGATTTAATATGCTTGGAGGAAGAAGCCCGTGTTACATCTCTTTGAAATATTCAAACGACTGCCTTAAAAGCGACAAAGCCACACTAATTTAGAGCACAATAGCATGTGATAATTTAATTCTCTTATCTTCGACTAAACTTAATTCATGAGCATAAAGTAAATACTTGATGAGAAAAAAAATAACAGAAATAATTGAATGAAAATCATTAAAAAAAAAAATAAATAAATAAAAATATATACCAGACATGAAAGTCACACGTCTCTGAACTAGGAAGGTTAATTATCCGTACAAAATCAATTTGTAATTTCAAGTTAGTAATAGGTTGAGTCAATTTCATCTCAGATGCGTCAAAGTTTGACGATGCTAAGTTTAACGAGAGCATTAAATGTATTAAATATTTATTTTATAGGCAATAAAACTGTTTTGCAGATCAAATCGGTAAAATCCTTAGGATCAGTATTTGATAGAAAGATAATAGGGGATCCTTATGCTAAATAGGCGAGGTTTATTTGAATATGTATGAATTAAATAATTGTATGAAAACCTGTCCTCTCTATTTCAAATACAATCCCCACTAAAATTAATAAAGCCATTGAATACAGTTTTATGAAACCATTCTAAGTTTGACGAGAGCATTAAATGTATTAAAAATTTATTATATAGACAATAAAACTGTTTTGCAGATCAAATCGATAAAATCCTGAGGATCAGTATTTGATAGAAAGATGGTAGGAGATCCTTATACTAAACAGGCGAGGTTTATTTGAATGCTTATAAATTCCTGCCCTCTCTATTTCAAATATAATCCCACTAAAATTAATAATTGGAGCCTTACAATTATTCAACACTTGTTAAATGAAAGTTGTGACTTAGGTTTGACGGCTGATTTGGCTCACAAACTAAGATGCTTTTAAAAATCATTTTTATTGTTTATAATCAGCTTTTCATACAGTTTATTTGTCATTAGTCACCAATCTTAAACTTATAATTTTATAAGATTAATTGATCTTAAAATAAAAATATCTGATGTGGACACCCCATGACTTCCTTGTATGCCTATTAAACTATTAATCGGCTGCCCAAAACGTGACCCTGAATTTGGTTACTAGCTTCCAAAGATAGCACTATCTCAAAAACGACACGCGGCGTCCATCCGGCGACGACACATACAGACACACACACACATAAGCTCTTGTTTATGAAGGTCTTATTCCGTTATTATATGTTGTTTTCTGCCTATATCACTAAACAATGCATTGAAAATCGACGGTTTCAACATTTTAAGCAGAAGAACCCGCTTAACTTATATGTTATTCTCCTGTTGCATGCCTGTTCAGCTCACAAATGGAGAGGTAAACTAGTATTTTATACTTAATTTTAACACATAAAACAAGTAATAATATTGTTTAATCAGAATGGAAAAAAAAATTGATAAAAACCTTGTGATAAAAAATGATAAAAACCTTTATCACCGAACCATATGATCTCTGTATTAAATGTCGACATACCTTTTGATTTAGGTTTATTATGACCTTCAAGTAAAGTACAACTTTCGGCTCCTCAATTTCAATTAAAATTTATTATATTACTTATATTAATAGAAAAGTATAATTTACCAAATTTGAGATGTTTTACATTATATTTTAATAATAATTTTATATGAAAGTCCTTCAAGGAAAGTACCACTTCCGGTTGGCTAATTTCAACCAAAATTTATAATCATATTTATATTAGTATGTAAGTCTTAAATACCAAATTTGAGAATTTTTGTTTTACATTTTAATATAATTGTTGATGAAAATCAATAATGACTTTCAAGTAAAGTACCACTTCCGGTAGTCATAAAGGGACAAAAAAGAGTGGTTTACATATAGATCATACATTAATCTTAAATAAAATTTTTTTAACATTAAAAGGTTAACAACTTTTGAGTTTTGCGACAGACGTAAGAACGAACGTACGTACATACGTCACGACGAAACTTGTCAAAATGGATTCAGGGATGGTCAAAATGGATATTTCCGTTGAAATCTGGAAACCGAAAATTTTCGCGATTGCAATACTTCCTTTACTGCGTACAAGGAAGTAAAAATAGAATTAAGTTTTTGACAACTCATAAAATCTGAGCATGTTATTATAATTAGCAAAAAATGTACAGGCCGTGTTACCATCATTTGTTGAGCCATGAGCCTGCTTTGGGAGCATCTATTAATAAAGCAAGCTGATTTTCCATTTCTTCTTGTGAATCAAGATTGTTCCGATTTTAGCAATCTTTGTAAGGTTCGGAAATGTTTAATCCATTTATGGTTTATCTTTCTGAAAGAAATTTTGTACGAAATTTTATTTTTCAGTGGCATCTCAATGACATCTTCATCATAATGGAAAACTACTGTTTTCCTCAAGCATTTCCTTCGTTATCCAAATATTGAACAGAGTCCTTCCCGGAATGTCGTTTATTTTTTAAAAAGGTACAATGAAAACGCGGCTGCAACTGGCTGTAAAAAATTTCATTTGGGCTTTGTAGGACTTCAATGGAAGTCTTAAACAAAAAAAAGAAAAAAAAATCATTAAAAATGGAAACTTGACATAACAAATTTAAAAACTGTAAAAGTTGATGCGAATCCAGGCGGATCTTAGAACTAATCAATAAAAGAAATTCGTTTAATACGTCTTTATAAAACTTATGGGATTTATGAGTGTGATTATTGCTTTCTATTAATTCCACTATGTTAATCTAAAATGAGACGCAATAGGATTTTCTCCTTTATCGATATTTTTCTTGGTAATTATTTTTTTAGTTTTTGTTTTTTAAGGCTTACACATTTAACAGTTATTTTATTTTTACATAGTAAGTTATATGCTTTCTAATAAGACCGAAAATACAGACATCTAGTCAAAAAAATGCCAAATTTAGGCATGATTTATTTGGACACTAGTAAAAATAGATAATCAAAACTGTAAAGAAGTATTTTTATCCTCTTTTTTGTAAAATAAAAGACACTATCTCTTATAAGGAATGGGCACAGAATGGGCAACTCATTCCCAAGACAACTTTTATAGGAAATTTTTGAAAATACTGTTTTAAACACATTTGCGATACCATCCTCAAAAAAGTTTCTTAACGTTTCAAAAGACTATTAGTTATAGGTACAGAAAAAAAAAAAAATGGTAAATCCCGTATTGGGAAATCCTCAGCGCAATTTTACAAAAATAATCTCATTATAGGACACTTTCCCACAAAATCGGCAAATATGGATAGAAAAACGCAATAAGGGTAATAAAATCAAATTCAGGACAGTATACATCAGACTTTACGTGACTGTGTAAATATGGCATCATATCTAACATCACATATTGTATTTATTAAACCTAATATTTTGTATTCCATTATTTAAATAAAGCCCGACTTGTTTATTCATATTCAAATATCCTTCTCTAGAACACTGCAAGAATATCGCTTGAGCCTCCCTCATGAGAGGGTATCAAGACTAAATCCGATACAAGGATACTTGGAAACGTACCAAGGAGCAATCAGGAGGATTAGGATAGAGTTAGTGTGAGTGGTGTGAGTGGCCCTGGTTAACACAGATCCAGGCGCTGGTAGACAGGAATTACTTAGTCCTTCGAGGGTAACTAGATGGCTTTCCTAACTCTAAGGCCATTTACATTGTTAGAGTTCTTGCACAAAGAAGCGCGTTCGAGGGCACGTTCAAATATAACAAGACATGGAATTCAATACTTGTATTAATACTTAGAGTTTAAGTAATAAAGTTGATGTTTTACAACGGAATTTGGGACAGGCACAAAAAAAAAAAATTCATTTTTTTATGAATTATTTATTATTTATTAAGAAACAAAAATAGAACAAAATACATGAAATTAAAAAATCAACATAAAATCTCTATTCGGCCAAATTTCAAGAAAATCGGCCAGAAAAGCTATCGAAGAAAAGCCGCGGATAGCGGCCGGACAATTTTTTTTTTTTATTCGATATTTAGATTCAACGTATCTTGAAACGCAAAACCTCAAATTTTGATAGATTGATCAGGGAAGTGGGTAAAATTATTGGAAATAATAAACCAAAATACAAAACTTAAATATTTATACTTTATTAAAATTGTTTAAGAATTACTTTTTTTTCTCGTACAATATAAATACGAACAGCTGTCATACACTAAAATTTGCACCGTTTAATTATTTTAATTTTACTGATTTACATATTTAAGCTAATTGTAATATTTAGAGAATTATTGGCTATAAATGTCAAAAATATGCGGCAGCCATTTTGGTAAATCGGCCATATAAAGCCTATGCACTTCTTGGGAGTGATAGACTTTTCATCATTATTTTCTCAGACCTGTTTACATCAGAATCCATTGATAAACATCAATTTTTTTAGTCCAGAATACAAAAGATTGTCCAATGGGGACAGTATGGGACAGTTCTCGATCTGGGGACAGGATCCGAATTTGGTACAGTCCGAACTAATGTGGAATGTCTGTTCACTTTAACTTAAACTATCTATGATAGATAATATGTCGTAATCGGTCAAGAAAAAATATGTTTTGTAGATATCAATCAACCAGGTCTCCTGATAATCCAGTAAGACCTTGTCCAAAGTGGAGAAGCATCGCGCTAGCGGGCGATAGCGATGGTCGTTGAATCGGACGATGAAAAATCAAACATAAATAATGTCCAAATTGAACTTGTGCTCGAGGGACGGACGAATATGCTCGCATTGGTTTGTTTTGATATCGAGTCGTGTACATTGCTCCATCGCACATTGGGACAAATCGTAAAATTAGAAGTGCAAAACTCTTGGATATCACTACGATGAAAACAATTTTATTGCCAATCGTATAATGATACAAAAACCTACAAAATTGAATTATGAAACAAAATCAATATCTCAATGGATGGTTGAATGAATATAAATAAACAAATACAACTTTAATTTAATAAAAAAAAAAAATAATAATAATAATATTTACAAGGATATAGGAAAAGACAGAAGGAAATCGAGATTCTTGTGGGAAAGAAAAATTCGAAAAAGAGAGTCGCGTGGACAGAAGAAAGAAAACAAAAGCACGCAGAGTTAGTGAGGAAAACTGGAAGGAAAGAAAAAAACAAAAACAGGAGAAGAACCAAAAGTAATGATATTCGCGTGGTCTCTAAGGCCGTTCGGTGGAAAAAAAAAAAAAAACTCATCATAATCTTCAACAACAGGAAGAACAAAAATATTGTACAAAATATAAGTAGCAACCTACTTATAATAATTCATACTAATTATATATATATATATATATATATATATATATATATATATATATATATATATATATATATATATATATAATTAAGAAAGAAGTTGGTCGGGGATACGGTCAAAGACTAACACATTAACAAGTAAGACTTATTTATTTTGTACCAACGTTTCGGCCTAAGTTTTAGGCCATCATCAAGACCAAAAGAAAAAAACAAAAGAAAACATTGAAAATGACAGTACCAGTAACAGTCAAAAATGATAACAAACAGAAATTATAAGCAAGATAAAAATATATGAAGTATAAAAAGATTATTCATATTAAGATTCTTCAAAAGGATAAAAAGATACTTCATTAGTTAATCTTTGGTCGCACCCTCGACCAACTTTTTTCTTAAGTATATCTACGGTCAACCAAACTCACTTCAATATACTAATTATGGTTGTTGCAACATTTATCCTAAATTTCCAATTACTTTTCGGAATCCGATTCCGATTTCGGAGGAAAAAAACAATAGCAATGCAACTTCTTTACCTAGAGGAGTTTTATTTTGACTGATTTGCTCTCTATGGCGTCTCTTAGAAGAAATTTTAAAACTAAAAGAGGAAAATAACAATGAAATAAATAAATTTGAAGTCAGACTATCCGAGAATGTTTCCTTCTGTTCAATCCGCTATATCTTCTTATGTCCTTGTTTTTTGTTTCAAGGACCTCTTCTAATAAAATACCTATAGGTAAAGTCGTACCCTAATAATTTCTATGCTATGTGCGCCATGAATTAAAATGCTATGTGCGCTAGATGGCATTAAAAGTTAATTTTGCAGATAACTTTGCGGTATCTACAGGAATATTTGTATAAATCATAAGAGACAACAGAATATCCACGAGATTCATGAGTTTAAAGAATCATAGAAAACCCATTTATTAAGTTTTCATCAACTCCTAAAATTTGAGCACTTTATTATAATTAGCGAAAAATATACTGGCAGTGTTGCCATCATTCATTGAGCCATGAGCCTGCTTCTAGAACATCTATTAATAAAACAAGCTTATTTAAATCATCTTGTCAACCAGGATTGTTCCGATCTTTTTAAGATTCCGGAATGTTTAACCCATTTATGGTTTATCTTTCTAATATAAATTTTATTTTTTATATATATTTTTTTTTAACTTCTTGTGTGGGCTGTCCTGAGGGCTTAGGTAAAGTATACAATTGACATCTGGCCAGGAATATGGTAGCAATAATCTCTTAAATATATAAGGGAGCTTGACACGGTTTCCGGTTGAAAGATAGTAGATCTCTGGTCAACGGTCTGACAATGGTGAATCCATGCCAAGTGTTTTCCCAGAGGATTAGGCCACAGGTTGGGGTCTAAGAGGGGGCCACAATAACTCTTGACCAGTAATATTTGACATGGAGGGGGCGGATGATACTAATTAGGATGAAAGAATATAAATATAATTTCGTCATAATAATTATAAATAATAATAATTGTCCGTTGATTCGCGTAACAGGCAGCCGAAACACCAAACAGTCGCGTTGAAACAGGAACTCACTTACGCTCGGTGAATATATTTCAGGTCAATCGATTCCTCGCAGATAGTCAACAGTTATCGATTAGCCTCTGTTGATTTACAAAAAAAAAGGTCCAATTCCCTTTAAGGAATATTCATGTCAAATAAAAAGGGAAAACTAGCAGATATTGATAATACTGGGCAATTTCAACGGCCGCCATCTTGGATTGGAATTAAAAAATAATAATCCCCCTATATACGTCGTTTTTGCTGACTTCGAGAAACACCTTTGCCAAATTTGAAGAAAGCCGAACAACGCGTTTGGTCGTAATCGCGTAACAAACAGACAGACAAACGAAATACTAAATGGTCGAATTGAAACAGGGCCTCACTTATGCTCGGTCAATTATATTTTTTTGTTTAGATCAAAAAATACAGTATTTACAAAAAAAAAAAAAGATTTCCCAACGACGTCCGATAAAGTATTGGGTATTCTAGAAGATTTATTTTCAGCACGTGTACAGTTACCAAAATATATCAACTTGAAAATCAATTTAGAGGCGGTAAAAAATAACAATTTTTATAAATACAGATAATACAGATTTTTTACTGAAATAAAATGGAAAAGGGAAGTGATCTTGAAAAAGAAGGGGAGCTCAAGAGTTATTTTCGCTGTCAGTTAGGTCATGTTTCTTTATAAAAACTTTCCGAGGTAATTAAAGAAGCAGCTCTCGGTGGAAAATCTGAGAAAAATTAAAACTTCATTTTCTTAAAAAACTTTTCACAAGTTAAAGTTCTTATCCTTAATTCCGGTTTCATAATAATATAAATATTCAAAACCCCAACAATCATCTAAAAACGCAACTGTAAAAAAATAATTATTGACTTACTGCGTTACAGCTATAATAAAAAAAAAAAACCTGTATCATTACAATTAGGGATTGATAACTTACTTGCAACGTCTATAGTTTTGATTTTATTGAAAACTAGTTTCAAATGTTATAAGTTTATCTTCAGTTCTAAAAACACACAAATACACAGGGACGTAATATGGAATCATGACATAATGTTTCGGGATGATTCTGGCTTCGGGGGTTGTTGAATAGATATCTAATAGTTGGATAGAAAAGACAATTAATGATGTCTATTCAACAACTCCCGAATCCAGGATCATTCCGAAACATTATCACTTGATTCCATATTACGGCCCTATATCCACCAAAGTCGGAAATAAATTTTTAAAAAAACTAGGATTAAACCCTGCATTTAAAATAGAAAAAACTCAATCCTCACATTTCTCTTATCCTAAAGACAAAATAGACACTTTTCAAAAACGTTTATACGAACTATATTGTAATGATTGTGCAGCCAAATACACAGGAAAAACTGGAAGATCACTAAACAAGAGATTAAAGGAAAATTTACATGCACATAATAATGAGACAGAGAATTCCAACTTTGCAATTCATTTAAATGAAAAAAAAAACATAAATTCATCAAAGACTCAGGAGTTAAATTAATACATTACGTTGGAAACAATCTCAAATTAAATATCTATGAAGCACTTGAAATAATAAAATCCTTCAAATCTAATTTCAATTTTCGCTTAATCCAGGAATTACTGGGAAAAACCCCTACCCCTAAACCGTTTATTTACACAATTAATAAATGTTTTATAATACTAATTTATATTACACTTAATTTAATAAGTATAATAATATCGAACTGTAATTTAAATTGCTTATTTTTGAATTTTTGTGTTTTTAGAACTGAAGATGAATCTATAACATGTGAAACTAGTTTTCAATAAAAACAAAATTATAGAAGTGGCAAATAATTTTTTATCAATTCCTAATTAGATTGATCGTTCTGTACTATCATGCGGACGTCAACTGTATCATTACAAGCCATGAGGATCTTGGGTACCATTAAAAAAATAATAATCTTGCATTTTATATTTCATAAAAAGACATGATTTAATAATGAATGGTCTGCTGTAGCAGGTGGAAAGGTTGCCAACCTTTACCGTTAACCGTTACTGCTTAAATATTTCGTTTAAACTGCTACTCTTCCGGCACCAAACATCCCAGTTTGAAATATCATTAAATAAAAGTGTTAGGCTTAAATTGAATGGTTTCATTTGTATCGCAAGGGCAGAAATACCCACGGAGACGGGATTATGATCGTATTTAATCAACAAACTCCACATACTCATATATTGGAATTAACATATTGTTATAATTATGAACATTCTTGAATGTTCTGTTTTTCACAATATTATAAAGCATTTATAGAGGTAATTTCAAATTTTATATATATATATATATATATATATATATATATATATATATATATATATATATATATATCATAATCTATCCTCGTCTACCGTCTGAGCAGTGTGAGGATACCCATTGTAGAGCTTGACCCAGTTGTCCCTGTCCTGCACCAACCCATTTCTTCCACTCCAATTCATTCTTCTTTTCGTGAATGCTTCCTTCACCCCGTCCTCCTACTTCAGTCTCGGTGCTCTCTAACATTGTATGAACAGCTTGCAGCGCGGCTTGGTTCCATACGTAACAGATCTCCAAACCATCTGAGCGTGTTCTGTTCTAATACTTCAGTGGCTGGTACTATGTCGATGTTTCACCTTATTGTGGTGTTACGGACTCGTTCTCTTCTGGTCTTCCCTTCCACCTTCCTAAGAAACCTAATTTCGGCGGCCTGAAGCATTTATCTATGTTTTGTTGTTAGAGTCCATGACGCCGAGGAGTACGATTGGTAGAAAGATAGACTTGTAGACAGCCATCTTTGTATTTTTTCCACCTCGCGACGGTTCAAGAAGCCTAAATATGTATGTATATATATATATATATATATATATATATATATATATATATATAATGTTAGTTATATAATTAGGCAGTAAATTAAGTTCTTCTTTAATCAATGATGCAATTGAAAACAAAAATAAAAGCTGTGGCAATTGTCAGAAGTGTTTCCGGGGACACAAATGCTGAACCGCCAACCTGCACGCATGGAGTAAAACAATTAGACTAATGTGAGGGCAATCCAAAGCTTCTCCAATCAACACAGCCATACTTAGCCATCAAATTAATTAATTTCAGGTTAATTGCTGCCAGAGGACTCATCGCCCAAAACCTTTAAATAAATATCATTAATTTGTCAAAATCCTTGCAACCTATCATTATTGGATATTATGAAAACAAAAAAACAAAAAGTTAATTTTTTAAAACTTTTTTTTCAAAGATACCCTTATTTTTAAAAAACATGTAACATCTGTCTTTCCTCAACTACTTACGAACTCCAATTATCATTACTTTAAATTTATCTAATCTATATTCTTTCTTCAACAGTATTTTAAATTTTTGAAAATCATCAATGAATATTATTGAGAAGTTCACAAAATTTTATTTTAAAGTTTATAAGCATGTTTATTTGATCGGAAATTTTGAAAGAATGCGGTTATTGCACAGCTCACCAAAAAAAAAAAAATGTATTTCGAAACATTGTATATATATTATAAATTACTATATATATATATATATATATATATATATATATATATATATATATACATACATATAATAAGAAAATAATAAATGTAATACTGAGTGGAAAAAATCATTTAAATTTGCCCCTTAACGATACAGTACCTGGCAGGTATAGTTGCCATGCGGGCAACGCATCTTGCAGGCTAAATTTCACGTCTTAATAATAATTATATAATTATAATTATATTATAATATAATTAATAATATAATTATATTATAATTATATTATATTATATAATTATTTTTTATTATAAATACCTACCTGTATATAGTAATTTTCAAAAGAACATTCAATTATTTCTAATAATGGACCTTTGTAATCGAACAAAAAAAAATATATCCCCTCCTCTCTTATACTTAGAGGTTTCGCGTTTCAAGGGGAACAAAATTCGAAAAAAAAAATCCGTCGGTTCGCCGTCCACGGGTATTCTCTGAGCCTACTGAGCTGATTCGTATTAAATTTAGAAAGCACAGAAGTCACTGGTCATCCCAAGATGATCCTCGGAACTCGCCTTTACCATCCGCCATTTCGTTTCGGCGTGACAGCCGATTCGTGATTTAATATGCCCATACCTCAACCATTAATTTATGAAGATAAAGGAAAAAAATAATGCTTTTTTTTTTATTTATTTTTTATCTTTTTTATAAATGATATCGATGTGTTTTTTCCACCAAAGCATTTGTTTATCAGTGTATATTAAATGAAAAATACAAAATTTAAAAATGATTGCTTTTTGGTCAAATAAATTGGTAAAAAACATGTTTAGATTATTGGGTAAACAAGCCTTTTTTATTTTTTCACCAAAAATTATGGCAGATTTTGATTCAGGGCGCCGAAAAACATTTCTGTTGAAAACATCTGTATCTTGTCTTCAGTTTATCCGATTACGATTTTTTTTGGACTCGTTTCTTCTTTTCATAAATTTAAATAGCTATTGCATAATCTAGAAGATCTTTGCAAAATAATGTGTTAACAAAATAAAAACAAAATTATGGTTTTCACTTTATTTGACCAAAAAGCAATCATGTTTTAAATTTTGTATTTTTCATTTAATATACACTGAAAACAAATATTTTGGTGTAAAAAATACGTCGATATCATTTTTCTAAATCGAGATAAAAAATAAAACATTTTCAGTTTGTTTTATTTTTTATTCTTGGCTCCTAGAGCGCACTGGAAACTAACGCTGATGCTCATGTCCAGTATTTTTGGATGCAGAATTACCACAAAAAATTTGGTTGAAATTGGTGAACCATTGACTGTGCCCTCCCCTTGTAAGTGCTTCCCAGTACAGATTAAATAAACTATGCAGTATAGCTAATATCTCACTAATGCATTCATAATTTTCTAGGAAAGTTATCAACCCCTGAATTTAGCACAGGCTCTCGCATCTACTGAGCGTTTTATGGATGTAATACGATAGGGTTTTATATACAGTATTCATCCAGGGATTCCCATACAATTTTCAGTGGCACTGCATATTGTATTAGTCAGATTATATCAGGCTAGTTATGCAATATTAACAAAACTCCGAACCGATTGCTATATTTCCAGATTAGAATTATTAGTAAAATGAAATGAACAATGATACAAAGGATAAAGTAATCAGAATCGCATTAACAATTTAAAATCATATAATTTCATACTCACCAATAAATCAGCAATAATTTTTCGATGATACTCAACAATTGGCTAAACCTTCGTACAACAGCCTAACGCCAGAAGAAGTCCCACAAAGTTGACAGCAATTATCTAAAGTTCTGTTATTAATTTCATGTTCAAGTAATAGAGAGTAAACACAACCAAATGTACGCTTAATCTATAAATTATAATGCTTAAAGACCAAATATAAGAAAGATGATTTAGAAAAAAAAAAAATAAAAACATCAGGTGTTCATCTACATTTTATGTCATTGCCTCCTAAAGGAGAAGCCTTATTACTAAGTATTACAGTGGATAACCGTCCTGGATTAAAACCGACTTCCTTTATTTATATTTCGGATACTGCTCATCACTTTTATCATCCGTCGCTAACCCAAATTCCGCTTGTCCTAATCATCGGATCCGCCCAACAGACTCGACAGACTTCATCTTGGCAAACGTAGTACATGAAATCTTTATACCAGGCTGAAATGGCAAGGAACTACTTATAAATTCCGATTACTTCAACATGCACTTCACAATTAAAATTATAGACAAACATTCCAAACATTCAATTTAAAAAAAACAATCTAATACACAGGACAATAAGACTAACTAAATGGCACTTCAGCCCTCGTTGGGCCTTGGCCTCACTCAGAATTGATAGCATTCATGCCTTTCTTCCGCCTTCCTTCACCATCATCTCACTCCCAGCCGCCTCAGATCGTCCTCCACGTCGTCCAACCACCTCTGCCCCGTTCTTCCTCTCAATCTCTTTCCACCTAGCCTGTCATTCATCATCTCATTTGGCAGCTTCTCATCCGGCATCCTTTGCAGATGGCCTAACCACCGCAGTCTTCCTTCTTTGATAATGGCCACAATATTAGGCTCTCCAAAGAGTTGTTCGAGCTCGCTATTTTTTTCTAATTCTCCAATGGCCATGCTCGTCTGCCTGGCCGAATATCTATCTGAGGATCTTTCTTTCCCAAACCATCAGGGTCATCTCGCTCTCCTTAGTCAAAACCCAGCTCTCGCTCTCCAGCAGCACTCATATAAATGGTTGTTTTTGCAGATCGAGACAATTCTCGGAATTTAAGCACTTTATTTAGCGCAAAAAGGCATATGCTGCCAGCAGCTACTCTGGCTTTGATCTCTGCACTTATATCGTTTTCTTCTGTTGCTAGAGATCCTAGATATTTGAAGCTCCTGCAGCACCTGAAGTTGTGCAGCACCCATTGATTTACACTTCTGCTTCTCTACTTGTTTGTGTACCACATCTCAAAAATATATGAGAAACTTATTCTTATCCACATCCGAAAACACTGCGACACACATGACATCATCCCCCCCGGAACAAACCGGGTTCTCTCGCGGTGTTAGCTGCTATCATCACGTAGCAAAACTACAGTATGATACAGCTAAAAACCTCAATAAAAATCTTGCTACAGCAATGATCTCATTAGATTGCACACAGGCATTTGATTCTGTATCCCACTCCACCTTAATTGATCAACTCCGGCTTCACCGATTCCCGGACCAACTGGTCGACATTATTGGCTCCTATCTCAGTGGCCGGACATTTTCTGTCCGTGTCAAAACTGAGATCTCCACCCCGCGCCCAGTTACCTGTGGTGTTCCCCAGGGCTCGGTCCTTGCGCCAGTCCTTTTTAACATATACACAGCCCATATAGTATGGCAAAAGATTGATGATGTACAAATCGCTGCATATGCTGATGACATTGCTATATATACAGCAAGCATAAATGCAGATCACGCCATGCGCAAGGCCGAAACAGTAGCCCAAAAAAATCACAGACCAACTTAAAAACATTAATATCCACATAAACACACAAAAAACTGATGCAATCACATTTTCATACAAGAAAACACTCAAACAACAGCCAAAACTGAATGGACAAACCATACAGAATAAAAGACAGCTAACATACCTCGGTATGAAATTGGAATCACACCTATCATTTACAGCTCACACAAAACACAGGATACAGATAGCCAAAGCCACTACACACCAACTAAATCACTTACTCTATTCACCAGGGCTGTCACTCAGACTCAAGATCCTGATTTACAAAGCCATCCTTAGGCCTACATTGCTTCACGGTGCCCCCATCCTGCACTACCTATACCCCTCAGCCCTGAAGTCTCTCCAAACATACCAAAACAGCGTCCTACAAAAAATCACAAAACGAACATCTCTCGAAAGACGGAACATGGCACACATTCACAATGAACTACAACTCGACACTGTTCAACAGCACATCACAAGGAGACACATAAAGTTCTTTGACAACATCCCTGCCTCATTTAACCCACTCTTCCGGGCCATCACCCCATCCTCCCTTCCTGCCAGATGGCAGGGCCGAAAGGGACCACTCAACCCGGTCAACACCATACTTTAATCCGCTTCTAAAGCACCCCCACTCCCAATATCCTATCCCATCGCCCCGTCCTGCCTACTTCCTGGTCCCACCCCAGCACCACTCTCTTATATCCATCCTTTGTAAATATAACTATGTAAATATTGTAAATATTATCATTATTAATCTTGTATATAGTTTTAGTAGTAGGTATTTTTATTTAACAAACAACTAGAAGAGGACCCTCACCTCAAAATAATGAGAAAATTCCCTGACTGGGAAATATCTTTCCAATTGTAAATAGTCATCAGACCTTCAAATACCAACAGGTAGTAAAAGGTAAAGTACATCAAGTTTATAATTTATCTAATTATTTGTTTTATTAATGTTCTTTTTGTTTGAGGGATTGGAAAAAAAAATAAATAAATAAAAAAAAAACTTGTTTGTGTCCTTGACGTCCTCATATATACGACAATAACACTATTTTGATTTATTGTTTTGAGCTTTGGTGCTCCACCGAATAATTAAATTGAATCCTTACAAACCAAAATTCTACGAAAAATCTTCTATTCTCATTATTATATCATTAATAAATGTATTCAAACCTTTTAGTTCCCTTCTTTTCTTTCCAAACTATAATCTTTTGAGGTGTCTGAAGATTGTACTGCTACAAATAGTATTTTATTTTTTTTTTTTGCTTAGTAGTTTTTTCTTCATACTTTCTTTTTTTGTGTATTGCAATGTTAATTTTTCTTTTATGTTTTTTCAGTAAATAATCTTTTTGTCAAATGTCACTAAAATATTACTTTGCAGATACTACATCATAGAGCGTGCAAGATTTATAAAAACACGACTCTCCCATGGGGTTATTATGGAAGGAGAAAAATGTACAAACTAATAGGCAACTAATTTTGTAGTCTTCATCAAAATTAGTAGAACTGCAAAAATATTAGTTTAATCTGACTTTCGTTACCTGCTGTTAAACTGATAGCATTATCCACAATAGCGGGCTATTAGACACCCACAAATTCAGTTTTGGCAATGGCGTTAATGGGAGGATTAGGAAATTGGTAGTTGACCAAGGGGAGGGGAAGGAGGGTGGAAGCAATCTTCGGTATTAAGACACTGGACCAGCGGCGGGACCCCAATTGAAGGGGAATTCCTCGAGCCCCCGCCAATTGCTGTTTGGGCTTATAGGAGCCAGTGCTTGGTCAGTTCCCCCAATCCCTAAGCAACTTAGGACAGGCCGCACGACACGACATTTAATTTCAGTGTTTTTCATTGCACCCTGATGGTGAAATTTTTTTAAACCTTATCCTTATGTCCTATGTATCTCTAAATCCCACGGGGGACTTAAACTTTTAAAATAAGGATTTTCGTGGCTCAGAAACCTATTAGCATAATCGTTTGCCCCAGGAAAACTTTTAGTAAAAAAATACAAACAAACAGGCCAGTGGGTAAAAACAAGAATGAAAAAGAGCGAAAGACATGTCATTGAATCAAACTAAACTAATTGAACCACAGCAATTAATTCGAGTCAAATCTCATTCAAAGAAATATTTAAAAAAAAAATATTCGCCTTTAATAATTGTATTGCCCCTTCATTTATACTAAATTAACAATTTAAATATAATAGACAAAAGAGGGGGTCATAAAATGAACTTTGGACAACTGAGAAAACAGTGGAAGTGTTTTCTGAGAGTCTTCAGTATTTGGTGTTTGCATCATCAACAGGCGATTTTTAAATCATTTCTGATTGTTTTAGATTTATCGTTAGCGGAAATCGAAGTTTACGCCCCATAGTATATCGAAAACAAAATTTCGATTTTTTGGTGTTTAAGCCTTTTTAAAAAAACGATGTCGATATTTACCTAGTTATTATATATTTAAATTGTTCCTGTTTTTTTTTTCTTTTGATGAATCCATTAAATGTAGCCTAGTAAAAATAGTACAGTAAATGATTATAAGTTCGTAGTGAATAGCGTTGTAATAGTAAAAATAGTAAATACTTATATATAAATAACAAATGATAATGTTATGAACATGATGTTAAAACAGAGGAGAAGTTGAAATATCTAGGGTCGGAAATCAAGATACCTCAGCAGTGAAATAGAAAGATTAGGAAGTAGGACAGCATTGCTAAGCTACGTCGTCTAGATTTCTAACATTCTGTCAAGTCTATCAATAAATGTCTTGGAGGAATGGTCATTAATGCAAGGCATCATAGCAGAGTCCTGGCTGCTGTATTGGACTGCTGGAGAAGGACAATTAGAAAATCCATACAGAAAAGGATAAGAGAAATGACGAAGGTACCCAGGAATATCTTCAAATTTACAGGAAGAAGGATAAAATTATGTAGACGTGGAAAAATAACGGGGTCTAAAAGGTTTTTTTTTTTTAAGTTAATGGAAGTGAAAGAAAGAAGAAAAAAGAAAGACCTAAAATAAAGTTAAAAGACGAAGTAGAGGAAAGTCTGGCAAGACACGACATCAGGAAGAACAGGCTTAGGAAATAAAAAAAATAAAAAAATGTGGAAGATAAATAGGGAAAACTTCAGTGGGAAATTAAAAAAAAAAAAAAAATTAAATAGTCTTGTAAAATAAATAGTTAATGTTAATTTCTATCTAGTCAATTCTAGTAGCATTAAAATAAATCCAAGTTGACGATAAAATTAATGGAATGAATTGTCACCAGAATAGAAATTCTGTGTCAATAGATGCATGGCAGGATAAAATACTTATAAAATTATAAAAATGAATCACAAGTTTGCTTCTGATTATTGTTTTTGGACCCTCACATTAACATTTAATATAGTTTATCCGTTTCATCTTTTAAATATTAATACATATTTTATATTACGTCATAAAATATTGTTAAAATAGAACTTTTTTAAGATATAAATTTATTTCATTGATATAAGTATATATCACACCCCGAGTTAGATATTATATTTATGATTATGTGTACAGGTATTTTTTTCTATAATCACACCTGTCAACCAGTGAATTTGCTGGCTAAAAATTTGTTATTGTGGCATGATAGGTACGCCAGAGAGTAACGCAGCGGCACCTCTTCCTGACTTGATTTACAGTTACAGCTTAAGAGATACCCCATCCACCTCCTTTTCGGCCTTCTGCGGATGTTATTAGGCATGATGATTGTGGACATACCATGAATTAGTGAATGAGTAATGCTAGAAAATATTCAATCAGAATAAACAAGGTTAAAAAAAAAAATTCAAGATTTTTGTTATTTCAGTTTTAGTGAGCAGTGAAATAATAGTTATTATTATTTATTTATTTTTTATCCTTGAGAGTAGATACCACTCGACCACTCTTTACTCAGTTAATATTTTAATATGTTTAAATGGATCTAAGATGCCTACTTTTATTTAAAATAAACCCGTCATACTTAAATAAATCCGAACGCATGTATATATTTATATACAAATTCAGCCTGCCTATGTTTGTGCTCACAAACCTCGAAAAGTAATCGGTCGATTTTGATGCGGTTTCCACTTTCATTTAAAGAATTTCTTCCAGAAGGTTTATATGCATTAAATTTTTCGAAATGCTTCCCTTAAAGTGAGAAATGAGGGAAAATAATTTAAAAAATAGGTAATTTTTTAATCGTTGTCATGACAACTTCATATATGTGGAATCAAGTTTACTACAAAAACATTTTAACAAGAGTGAAATAATTGTGTGAAAGAATCATTTGTTAATAAAATCGGAGATTAAGGAAAAAAAAAATTGTAAACGCGTGAAGCTTAATTGCCGTTTTGACAAATTTATTATCATTTTGATCCTGTTCCTAGAAAACCTCAAAATAAAATTAAACAAATTCTAAACAATGGTGTCGATTACAGAGAAAATTTTTCACACCTTCAGTCTTGGAATATTTACAGTGAAAATGTTTGTTGGTAACCGGTTGTTCCGTTGAAAGTTCAGGTAGCCCTCCTCCCTTCCCCTCCCCCCTCTCCCTATTAGAGTTCTAATAATTGAAGCAAAGGAATGCAAAAGAGTCTAAAGTGCCTTTAGAAAATGTTTTCAATATTCAAGTTTCAACTTGAAAAATATTAAATAAATATGACTTAATTTTTAAAAAAACGCATTTTTCTGATAACATATAGTTGTATAAGTAATAAAATCACATTTATTATAGTCCTAGCTTTTTTTTTTTTTTTTTTGCTTTTTTTTATGTTGTTTGTAAAAATTTTGAACAAACTTTACAGTATGGTGATTAATGATGATTAGGAATGCTAAGAACATTGGTTCGGTTTTCTGCTACTCACATTATTATTTAGAAGTGAAACTTAAACAAATTTAAAATTTAAGATACTTTTCATGAACAACGCCGTAGGAGCACAGCTAGTATTTTATAAAAATTGTGATAAAGTAATAATAATAACAAGAATTTTCAAACCCAGAAGTTCCAAGCCGATATTACCAACAATTGCAAATACCCAGTTAATTTATTTCGTTAGGCAGCTTTGACTCATTACCTTTGGCTCCCAGCGCTAAACGAATAGCCAAGAAAAAAAATAGGCAGATTTTTCCATCAATCTTGTTTACATATTCTTTTTTTTTTTTCAAAGCATTTATTGATTTTAGAATTTAAAGGGTCTGGTGGGTGATTTTTCTTTAACAAATAATTCCAGGTTCGGTGTTTATTAAAGCTCAACACTCACCTTCGACAAATCTTCCCGTTTTGACAACCATTCGATTTCTTAAGGTATTTAGGTTTCCTACATATGATTTGATAACATAGTACCTATTTCGGATTTCATTCTTGATGTGAAGGGTAGGTTTCAATGGTTCAATATGAATGTAGATCTATCTGTCTAAAGTGGAGGATATTTCATAGACCGGATGAATGACCTGGATTAAGTAGAAAAGATATGTTGGGTCCAAACATTGTTGTTCATCAAGTTTTAATAATTAATGTCATAAAATAATTATTGAATTATATTAAACATTGGCTGTGTTACAGCGTACTTAAAAATTAATTAACGGAATTACCTGTTAATTATTTATTTGTCAGTCACATAAATTGTGTTTTCTTTATTTATTAACTATTTTAAATGTTTAAATATTTTTTAATGTAAATAATTTCAAATGTAAATTTTAAATCCATAAGCTGTGACGGGTGCGAATTCATAATTGAGGGGGAAAAACAAATATAAAGTTGAGTAATTTAAAAAATACATTTTTTTTTTTTTTTTTTTTTTTTTTTTTTTTTTTTTTTTTTTTTTTTTTGTTTGCAGAATCCCCAAAAGAATCCATACTTTAGATAATATTTTCCATGTTGAATCTATCCATCATAAATGATTTAACCAGAGAGTTTAATGAATGATTTGATGAGATACAGAAAATAAATATGGCTTGATTTAATCGGCACTACTCCGTGGGTGCCCATAAAAAAATGGTATAGTTCATATAAATAATAAAATAACACAGAAAAAAAAAAGATGCTTAATATCGCTTTTTGTTTACTTAAATAATTGGTATTCCACAAATTATAATTTGAGTGGTCTGCAACATTTTGCTCTCAATTCTTATCCTGCAATATTTTGTTCTCAAAACTCTATACTCAATAGAAGACGGTTGAGTAGTTAAAAAAAAGTCTCTACTAGACAACGACTTAAAAAGAAAAAAACAAATGGACGAAGACAAAGACCGAACTAGGAAAAAACAGAAGGAGAACGACAAAATAAAAAAAAATAATAAAGGATATCTTTTTCACAACATGAATACTAGGACTATATTCAAAACAAACATTAAAACTGATCTTTAATGGACATAATGAAAAAACAAAACAATTTAATACAAAAGAAAATAATTAGTTCGTTACAAAAGGAAAAATAATAAAATAAATATTTTTTTTTAGATCGTCGTCAAACTAATAATGTTGATTCGCGTCCTAATTCATGCATTAAAGTTATAATTAATGTATTCTTAATAATTTATCACAATTTTGTATGAACATTAATGATGTTAAAAACATATCAAAGTAATGCCAAGTATAACTTAGCTTAAAAATGCCGAGGTGACAGTAATAATAAGCATATATAATAGCAATAGGAATGTTACAGTCTTTATGGCATTACCGAAATAGACAGGAGATCACTCAACCAACTCCTTTTTAATCGCCTCCTCGTATTTAAGGGCACGCCTGTCGGAGCCATATATTTTATTAGTCTGTTGGTATGTCCGTGAAGATTATTATGGAACCGGAAATAAAGATTAAGCTGGTATGCTTTTAGTTGTTGTGTAGAGTTTTGTTATGTACCCAGGAACAGGGCTAACAGGAACAGGCCTCCTCCTCTCCCGACAGGTTTTAACTCAGGCCTCCAAGTACCAATACCCCGACCGAGTAGCAAGCCCCAGGTCCCGCCTAGTGTCGGGCCCCCTATAGTTGCCGGCCTTCGGCTATTGTGGACGGCGCTGTCAAGGACGTTATTAGTAAAAAAAAATTCTATTGAAATGATTGTAGTTTTTGTACGCGCGTCTTATTTTCTGAGCCGTAAATATGTGAGGCATATATCCATATGGGTTTATGTACACAAATGTATATATTTTCCAGCTAATTATCAGTTTTTAAAGATTTAGATAAAGGACAAAACTTAAATTCAATTAACTAAAGCGTTTTGCATAGTAAAATAATTAATAATAAAATAGAAAACTGATTTTATAGTTATAAAATCCACCCACGTATCCTCATCTTCATAAATAATATAAAACTGTATTTGTGAGAAAGACACACATTGTTTTCATAGAGCTCTGATTTATACCCCAATAACAATAATTTAATCAATAACAATATATATATATATATATATTCTACTTTCTAAAAAACACATATATAAATAATTTAATACATACAATAAACAATGAAGGCAGATACAAATATAAATGATTTCAATAAAATGGCTTATGATAAAAACTGGTACACCTGCGGTGAAGAAAAAAGTCCCTTTAATGAAAAACAAATACCTGCCTGGAAAAATAAATTTATACCTTTTCCTTTTTTTCCTATTCACGTTCAATACATTTTTAAACAAGGTTCCATGATATATTCATCATTATTTGTTATATTCATTCAAAACGAATTAAATTACTCGTCTCATTTTATCATTATTTTAATTATTTTATATATATATGCAACTTCGTTGCACCGCATCAAGCAAATTAGGGGGCGTTGTTTTGTTTACTGTTGTTAATCTACTTGATAATGTGACTTAATTTTGAATTTAAGATTACTGGTGACCGGGAGTATCTCTAGACCACTGTCTTTTCAACCTCTGTTCAGGTAGGACGAGTAATAGGGAGGAGGAAAGTAATAGAATTGTGTTGAAGAGTGAAATAAGGTGTATTTTAGAGAATGCACGATTTTACTGTTGGAATGTTTATGTCGTTGTGAATAGTGTGATTCGAAATAAACCATGGTGCACTTACGATTTTTCGAAAAATTTTGGTCTGTAGAAGAATTTTGTTTCTTGTGTTTGTGGGCGTTTTTTACTGAGCCTTAAAGCTCTGTACTAAATATCCAAATAGGTCTTAGTATACTAGCTTAGACTAGTCGATAGTTTCGTACGTTTAGTGAGGACCTGTAGTCCAGAAGAAGTGGTAGTTGTTTGTAACATATTGTCAGTAGTTGTCTTTTTAATTTTGTAAGTGTGTTCTAAGTGTGTCTTTTGTCCAAGTATAGTCCGAGATACCCTACACAGTATTTAATAATAATTCATTAATAAATAATATTAATTTTAATTATTAGGAAAACTTTAGTCTTTAAATTTTTACTATTTAGTTAAAAGACTAGTACTATTTAATTTTTTGACTAAAAGACTAATAACTATTTAATTTAAAGATTAGCTAAAAGACTGTTTCATTAAAAAAGTATTTAGTTTTTCTACTGTCAAAAGTAGAGTAAATATGACAATGGATCAAATCAGGAGATATAATTGCAAGTTTTTTTTTTTTTTTTTTTTTTTTTTTTTTTTTTTTTTTTTTTTTTTTTTTTTTTTTTTTTTTTTTTTTTTTTTTTTTTTTTTTTTTTTTAGAATATGGATATTATCGTATATTTAGCCGAGATATTCCCAGATATACCGTGATAAGCTAAAAGGCCCTAACTCCAGATCATTTTTAAAAATACGGTTTTGTATTTGTATTATATGACATTAGAAATCCCTAAATCCATTGGTAAGTTCCTAATCGCTGGTTTTATTAGGGCTTTCTAATGTCATAAAAAGGTGTACTTTTTAGAGCGATTCGAGTACAATACAAAAATGTATTTTAAGAAATGATCTGGAATTAGGACTTTTTAGTTTATCACGGTATAAAAATACTTTATATATATATATATATATATATATATATATATATATATATATATATATATATATATATATATATATATATATATATATTTAATTTTTTTTTTTATTTGCCTCTGTTATAGTCAGAGACACAGAGAGTGGGTTGGCTTAATATATAATATGTAGAATAACAAAAAAAAAACATAAGTACAATATAAGTATAGAAAATTATAAAACAAAATGAAAAATAGAAAAATACTAGTATACAAGAGAAATATAATAACTATAATTACTTAAGTGACAATAAAAAAAAATAGAAATTTAATATATTCAGAGAATAAAACAATACTACCTAAAGTATAACTAATAGAATATTATTATATAGCTATAACTAACTAAAATTACTATCTTCAATCGAAAAATTTCTTTAGCTATATATTAATAAACAAAGGAAATAAAAAACCAACAAAATTGGATTATCAAAATAATACACTATCAATAAAATGAATGAAAACAAAATGGTATGAAAATATCTCGATGAATCAAACATAAATGGGAATTCCTTTTAAAACACTGAAATATTAAATTAAAAGTTAATTAACAAGAAATTCAATTTAAAAATATAGAAATAAATCCAAATATACTTTATATATATAATAATAAATAATACTATAGTAATATAATAATATTAAGTAATATAGTATCAGGAGATTAACAGTGTTATAATGTATAGACAAGAGATAAAGATGTTTGATAATTCTTTGATAAAAAATGGATCACTTGCTGACTGTCCTCGCAAGATACTTGACCTCTCGATGACTAAGCAAGGATCGGGGATATTGATTCATCAAGGCGAGGCAATTTACAGGCACCTCTTGTTTTCAACAAATATGCTGTTGATACTATAATAATCAACAATTTTAAGTTGATTTATGCATGAAAATATTCTCAATTACCAAAATTAATCGTTATGTGATATACTACTGTACCTATTATTCTAAATTCTTCTTAAAATGTTTTTATTTCTAAAAAAAAAAATTCCTGATAATTATTTTCTAGTTGAAAATTGAGAATTTAAGTCTGATATTAAAATCGTTAAAAATAAGTTCACAGTAGAAGCATTCCCTTAGTTTAATGAAAATTATAATATCTGCAGGAAATCATTTCTTTATTTTATTTAAAATCAGGATATTTTTAACTTCGGTCATCACATAAATGCTTCTATCTACTTAAAAGAATTATAACAATATACAAACATATCTAATTGGTACACAAAGAACCAATTTTGGTTGAGAGATTTAACTTAGCCATTAAATTAAAGTCTTTTATTTATTCGATGAAGAAGAAAAAAAAGTAAACGCCCCCTCAAAATTTGAGATTTTATGTTTAAAGATACATAAAATCTAAAAATCGAATCTTGGAGTCTCGGAAAAAGCTGCGGACAGGCGGATTTTTTTTTTTAAATCGATTTTTGGATTTGGCAACAGTCACAGGTCACACCAGAATAATGTTTGTTTCAAAGTGGCGCCCGATTAGAGGATTTCATTGCACATATCTAGGTCATTTATGAACACGAAGAACCAATTTAAAATATTTTGAAATCATCATACCAAAGGCTAAAAAAATAAATAAATAAAATAAAATTCAATCCCAACGATTTTTCAATTTTCCGTTTATAATTTTTATAATTCCGTATTTGCACTTCAATTTCGTTAATCATTTTTTAATGGCGTAGTCATTACTGTAAATTATACTCCTGTCATTTTTGACCTTTAAAACCATTCATACTTATCATTAAATTCATATTGGGCTTAATTGTTCATGATGATGGTATATAATACATATTTGATACAAATAAAAAAAAGGAACCAAGACAGGCTTTAATAAATTCTATAAAATTATTTATTTGCAGTACTTAATAAAGGTATGTTACACTAAAATAATATATTATAATGGAAGGAAGATTTCTGGTTTATCATCATTAATGAATAATTAGCAATATTTATTTTTAATTTGTTGAAAGTTCAATAGAAGTATAAGAAACTTAATCTTACACTAATCTTTAGAGAAACCCCTAACCATCTAATTCATTTATTTATTAATGATAACGTTTACGTTTTATGCATGATCGAACCAAAATATTCAATGCGGATAGCCAACGGTGTTTGGATTGTGGAATATGTTGTGAATGTTGTACAACTGCTTTAGTACAAAAAAATAAAAACAAATTTTAGCCTTTAAAAATATCTGGTATCCACAACCGTTTAATGTTATTAATCCTAAATAATATTAATGAGGGAATAATAATATCCTAAATGGATCTTATAAACCTAAAGATATGATTTTCTATACATTATTTTGGACTATTACTATTTGTAATAGTTTTAATAAATAATTACCCAACTACTGCGTAGCCCATAGGAGGGGTAATGTGTTTAGTATTTTTCATATTATATCATGTGCAATAAAGTATAAATTGCCAATGTTTGAAAAAATAAAAATGTTGGATTAAAAAAAATTTTAATAAAAAAAAACCGATTATGAAAATTAATCTTACCTTACAAGCCTATCCGTACTAAGGAACGGGATGTCCCAGTATTCCTGCGTAAAAACATTAGTGAATAGTTGGTTAAGTGGAGGTCTTTGAATATTGAAACTTGGTGTAGTAGTCGAGTGCCTTCCACTACAGGTTACGATTCCTTGCAAGTGAATTCCGTCCCATATATCTGTGCATGCCGATATACAGAAAGCGCATTACATCTTTGCGTGCAAACACACAGAAAGTAAATTAATGTATTGTCACTATAATCTTTAATCAATGAGTTTAGTTTGGAAAGCACTCGACCACTACAGACAGTAAAGATTCAATATTCATACTCGTCAACTTCACTGACAACCTGCCAATGTGTTTAAACAGATATGTCAGTATATCCCGTCCCATGGGACGGATAGGTTTAAAAAATAGAGTTATAGTTTTGTTTAAATAAGTAAACTCTTTCCGAAATATATTAATTAATTATTAATCAAATATTATTATGTTATAAATATCCACTCCGAATCTGCCATCCTGCAAGGCTCAGAATTTCCACCGAGTTAAGCCCCTTAAATAATTCAGGAACCTAAGGACTACCAATCTAAACGCAGGTGTGAAACAACGCTGGAAATCGCTATTCCTTACTAATCAACTCAAACAATAAATCATACAGCTTAGCGTTTCAAGAAAAAAACAAACAAAAATTGCCTTTCTGAGAAAAGGGAATTACTTTAAGAGGAAGTCATATTGCAAAAGTTTTGAAGGACAGAGGTCTTGCAATAAAGGGCCGGGAACCCCCCTTCTCTGGCTTATTAAGTGCCTGGTGAAGGAAAGGAGGGTCGAAACTTCAGCCACAACGTGACTTTTCCCTATCCACTTGCAACCCCCTTGTTTATCTCCATGTATTTGTCGGACGTGAGCCACTTGCAGAATTTCCATTTTCTATATTACACCTCATATTGCTATCGATCGAGAATCCACATAAATATTTGTTTGCAGTGCTATATTGCGTAAAGAATATAGGATGGATTTTCCAAAATACCAACTTAAAAAATTGTTTACTGCAGTCATTTAATTAAACTATTTTCTTAAGTTATATATCTCTCTTCAGATTCTACAATGAGCCTCTGCATATAAAGATTTATTCGGTACCCGTTGTATTAACAGGTTGTATTGAAATGATATCGTCTTTATATTATTAAATCAATTTAAAGGTTTACCAAAGTTAAATCAAACCACGACAGATGATTTCAACCAGCCTTAAATATAATCTAGAATGATGGAAGGGCAACCGGTCGTAATAAAACAGACTGCAATTAATCTGCATAAAGCACTAATTAACGTATCCAAAGTTTCGGCCCGCATTGCAGGCTTCCTTCAAGGCTATTTGGTAGATACGAACAGTCTGAAAAAATTATTTACGAATATTGGGGAAAAAAACAGAGTAAATGAAATGTAAGTAAAACAATTAAATAAATATAAATACAATCAAAATTAAGAACAATATAAAATAATTTTAGGAAGTAAAAATGAAGAAGTTATTAAAGCACACGAAATCACATAAGAATATAAAATATTTTTCGCAAATCACAATGGATAAATATTTGCTTCTTGCACATATAAATATATCCATCCCATTATTAAAATAATAGTTTCAACAATAATAATAGTTGCACATATAAATATATCCATCCCATTATTAAAATAATAATAGTTGTTCACAGGAATGTCGTCCTGGAGGAGAGAATAGGAGGGGATGTCACCTCCCCCCTCCGAATGATTTGAAAACCCAAAAAGTTGGGAAATTTAAGATTTGAACTAACAGCTAAAATTGGGGTAAAATGTTTTATTCAAAGGGTTACTAAAAATCAAAATCAATACAGACACCTATTAAGTAAAGAAATTGGGATTTTACCGACACAATGTTTTTTATTTGTATAGAAAAAAAATTTATTATGGTCAAATTGTAATATTGCATGTAAATGAAAAGTTCAAATACAAAATAATTGGAAAATTTTAAAAAAATAATATAATTGGGAAATGTTCAGTTACAGTACATAAATTTGGATTTCATTGGGAAAAAAACGTGGTTTTCTTGGAAAATTCTTTGAAAAATCATATCTGGAAAAAAAAGATGGTGCGGTTGGCGACACTGAAATACTTTTTTGATAGACCATCCCTCCCCAATTACTGACATTTCCTCATGAGACACTCTGTTATTGATCTCTGTAATCGTTATTGATTGTGGTGGTACTTCAAGAGGAAATTAACACAGCTCCACGCTCCACGTCATAACCAGGTCAATGATACAACTGGATGACAGATTATCGATATGTTACAGGAAACCAATCTTGTCCACAGTTACATCTAAGATAATACGGACAATGCTATATACAATTTATTAATGTATGCGAATAAGAGTTAATGATTAATAATAATCATTTTAATAATTAAAAAAATAGTACCTAACAAATTCTGAGTACACTTCTCCTTACTTGAATTGGAAGTTATTCCATGAAGAAAATAACAACAGCATCTTAGTTCAACTTCCAGTTGCAAAGTGAAATAAATCTTTATTATTCCCTTTCTAGAAACTGTGTTCAAAAGGAAGATCCTCCAAAGACCGTTTCCAAGAAATTGTAGCGAGTTGTTCCGACTTATACTGCAACTTACATCAGATAAACAAGAATATTGCTCAGGGCCCTGTTGTTTGTGCAATATATAAGATTAACTTCAAAACAGCCTTATTACATACTTACGCACAGCTTTCAGAATATGAGGGAGTAGGGATTAATAAATTACTGCTTTTCTTGAAGGTGACAAAAGAATCATCCAACTTCATCTCTCGCAGGAATTACTCTGACAGTTCGCTCATTTCCGTGAATTAATCAAATACTTGTTACCTTAAAGTCAATAATCAGTGTCATTCAGTAATCGCTCCAGCCGTTTCAGAACAGCAAGCTGAGACGTATTATAAGCACCTCCATTACAAAGGACAAAAACGGACTTCATCCACACTATCTTGGAACTACCGAAAGTGCCAGATTATATCGCATGGAGCCATACCAAATATTTTGATAGCCTCCTCTACTCGAATAATCCACAGGTAAAAATTCTCAGACTAGACTGAGGGCAACTAACGGACTGCACTGAAACAAGAAAACTAGTGGGAGTCCCATCATTAGAAAAGTATTCCCAATCGCTGAAACCCAAACAATTTCGCACCCCTCATAAGTTCCTTACAATGCACTATAAAGGATCCCGATATCGACCCTACATTCCATGAGACTCAACAAAAAAAAAAAATCAGTAATCAGAACTAATATTTTCGATACTATAAAGACTTTTATAACTAATCAAGAAATAGATAGGTTAGTGTCTCTCCTAAAGTTTTTAGTATCTAAAGAATCCAATAATTTCCAATTTTGATTGAGTTAGATATTTTGATTGATAATTTATGATATGCTAAACGCAATTTAAATTTATTTGGAAACGTTTAAATTTAGTAAGGCATCGAAAACATTATTTCTGATCCATCGTCGCCCTTACATTTTTTTGCATTGACTAGTTGGTTGGTTGATTATTTTATTTTATGGTAAAAAAACACCGTGTTCATCAGTGCCAGTATATTTATTAGACTAATTTAATCAAAATAATTAACATCTTATGAAAAAGAAAAACTAATTAAATAATAGAAAATAGAAAAAAAATAAAATAAAACAGTAATAAAATAACAAATATTGACTAATTGGGGTAAACAAACATTGACTTTAGGAATAAAAAAAATATTAGTCATTTTTTTTTATGATCTAAATTATTATGGCTTGGCTGAAATGTTTTTCAGTCATAAAGACTTTTAATTATAAATCTCACTGATTCCCGACATTAGATTAAATAAATAATAAAATAGCTGAGCGACAAAAAATTACTACTGCCATCAGAAATAACCATTACTTTCTATATTAAGTATGATGTATTCAACTGAAGAAAAACGAAATAAATAAAATTAGTGCCTACATATCATTAAAAAATGTTTAGCCTCAATTCTTTACTTCCAATTTAAATAATTCTTATTGAACATTAATATTTTTTTCTACAATCTCTCTAAGATAACTATTGTATTGAAAAAGGCATGAATTGTATTATAATTAAGTTCAATAGTTTTGAGGAAAAAAAGAAGATATCTTGTGAAAAAAACTTAAATATATCAATTTTTTTTTAGTATGTAGACCATATTTAATATGAATAATAGAATTTTCGACATTTAATTTAGTGCTGAGAAATTTAGTATGAGAAACGATAAAATAAAAATGACTGAAAAAGGTTTAAAGGCGTTTTTTATTTGTATTATTAACATCATCATTTATATTGTTCAAAAAAAATGTTATGGACATTAGACGAAGATGAAGATAATTAAATTAACTTTATTATTAACTAAAATACAAAATATCAAATATCAAAATGGCGGTGGTGGGAGAAAAAACATTGGACCCCCAAAAGGCCCTTCTTTAACACCAACTCAATTCACATACAAATTTTCAACCCTCTAACTCAATTAGGAAGGGTTAACCCTATAGAGGGGTTAACCCTAAAAAAACACGAAAAATCGGGTAATTTCGAAATAGGGGTCGAATTATACTCACACTTCTATGGTATTTTTCTGTCTAAAAAACAATCACGCATATCGAATTTCAGCTTATTTGGTCCAAAGGGGGCCTCTGAAGAGACTAAAATGGGAAATATATAAGATATCCCCTAAACCCACAAAACCGTGATCTAGCGGTTATAAAACGGATTTAAAATGAACCCTCAGCTTCTTTCAATATATTGCAAAATTATTATTTTCGGAGAAACCTGATCAATAAGTGTGAAATAAAATAAAACATTTAATTATTTATCGCTCTAAATGTGCCACCAAAAGATGGTCACTTACAACATACTAAACATAATTACAAATAACGATAGGTACTGATGAATTAATATTATTCATTAAAAATTAATTTACAATTTTTTAATAAAGTATGTATTCTATTTTGATTTGGTAAAATACACCCATGTAACTCCACAATATTTGTTTTTCTCTTAGCCTTGAAGAAATCCTATGTATACCCAGAAACGTCGATACACAGTAAATTTTATTTCTGACCGAAATCTCAATAATCATCTCCTTAAATAAAAAACAGTATTTTTTACACATTTTGTAATATATATTAAATATGGTAGAATGAAGCGGATAATTAAGAGTAAAGTGGCAAATGTCTAAAGATGAATCCTTTAATGTTTTTTAAATACCAGAAAATATTTTAGTGTCTTTGAGGACGAAACATGAAGAATAATCTAAGAGAGTCAATAAGATTCCGAAGTTGGAAGTTTAAGATGAAGTTCTATGGTCGACTTTATTTAAGCTGCCAAAATTTTTCAGAATTATAACTATTTATTTCTACCATCAACTAACTAGACGAATAAAATGAAGTTCTGATGGGATGTGAGACTGTTTTGTGAAACGACGAAATTTCAATTCGATTCCTCGTTTGGACTAATAATGTCGGGGAAAACGACTCTTCGATTGCGCTCAAGGAAGGTTGATAGTGCATATTTATGTTAATATGGTTGAGCAGGCACATCGCCATTGGAGTGAGGCACTCTCACATTAGTGAAATGATGAAGTGATTCGAGATATGGATGTGGAGCAATGCAAATGGTCCGTGTAATGTGTAAGCACCGTTCATGTGTTATCACTTTTTAGCTAGCCCAGTTAAAGGCGTACATCATTCGCAATCACAGCAACTGCCGACAACACAGAATAGAATTCCAGCAATATATTCTCCGTAGTCGGCGAATCATTCCCACCTTCGTCCGTGTGAGTGGATTTTATGTAAAAAACCCACTGTAAGAATTAAAAATAATAGATTTAGTAATTAAGTACCTCATGAAATTATAATAATTTAAATGAGTCTGATGTGGACACCACACGACTTCTTTTTACGCCTATATAACAATAAATCGGGGGCTCAAAAAGTTACCCTGAATTTGGTTACAAGTTTTCGAAGATAGCTGTATCTCTAAAACACTCGGCGTCGCGACGTCCATCTATTAGCACATGGAGGTCTCTTTATTCGTTCCATTATTATATGGCGTTTTCTTTCAGTTGGTAACAAGTTCCTAAAAGATTTCTTCGATTTCTTTGACAACACTAGAACAGTCTACGCCACTATACAAAGCATTGGAAATCGACGGTATCGACATTTTAAGCGGAAGAACCCGCAAAACTTATATCTTATTCTCCTGTAGCAGACTTGTTCAACTCGCAAATCGGGAGAAAAAAATATTTAAAACCCAATTTTAACACTTAAAACAAGTAATAAAATTGTTTAATTAGAGTGGAAAAAAAACGCGTTTATAACCTTTATCACCGAACCATATGATCTGTGTATAAAATAAGTACTAATAATTTATAGTAATAAGTTAAGTCTTATATACCAAATTTTAGAAGTTTTAATATAATTACATTGCATTTTACATTACATTTTAATATAATTTTTGCAGAAAATCAATAATGACCTTCATGTAAAATACCACATCCGGTAATCATGCATTGACCAAAAAGGGAGGTTCACAACTAGAATTAACAATAACCTTAATACAAAATTTTAACTAACTGTGGGAAAAACCTGGCGGTTTAGCTTAGTCCGAATCACCTCCTTGCACAACCGTTAGTTAAGAAATAGTATGTCCTTATGATAAATAATAATAATAATGAAACAAAACATCTCTTTTTTAATAATAGTTTGTTTTCAAACAATTTATTTTATTTTTATATTCTATCATATTATTTTTTTTTTTTTTTTTTTTTTTTTTTTTTTTTTTTTTTTTTTTTTTTTTACATTTCCATATTAATGTCTACGGAAATAAACGCTATTACTAAAACAGAATAACATTAAAAAATTGTTTCAACAGGTCAAAAATATTCATTGGTGGAAAACGTTTCACCTTTATTCCGGCTTTTATTATTGAAAAATATACAAAGAGTATATATAATATACTGATAATCCAATATAACACACAAGCACTGACAGCAAAAAGGGGAATCAAACAGAATTAAAGAGTTTGAAATTCTTCAGATGTATATGAAAGCAGGGGCGTTGAATGAGAAATATACTGACTATGGAAAGAAAAAATCCCTTTGTCAAAAATATTAATTTTCTTTTCGTTTTATAATTTATTGTATATAATTTGTATTATATTTTTTAAATTAATTTTCTTAATAGATTGACTACTCTACTAAAAAATAAGATAGAAAAAATAAGCTAAAATAAAAAATTAAGATAGTTTATTCAAACAATTGAAAATAAAATTATTTAAAAAGTTTAATTAAATGGGCCCGGGCCCAGGATCCAGCGAACCAGAGGACTCCCTTCCTCAGGTAAATGTTAAAGATTTTTTATTTTTATGGTTTGTTACTTTTTAAATTTTAAATAAAATACTGACTTTTAACCAGCAGAGTATATTGTTTATTTTAGTTAATAAATTCTTTGATATGGAGAGCCTCCATGTCCTCTGGGCTCCCCGATGGTTAAAGAAGGTCCTTCATGTAGGTAAGAAGTATCTTATACAGGAGCTACCGCCTTATTACAGAGATAGCGAAGACCAGGATCGTACGCAGAATTCTTTTTCGGGAGGGATTTAATTTTTTTTCGGGGAGGGGGGAAGGGTGAATTCCGAAAGAAGGCAAGTATTCACCTAAATGTTTATAACCGATAAATTGATAATGCGTTTTAAGGATAACATGACAATTGGATAAAAATTTATTGTTAAAATTTACCTAAAATATTACTTAAAATACAAAATTTATTTTTTTGCGTAAATTTCGGGAGGATATTCCCCGAAGAGGAAGGCTAGATGTTCGGAAAAAAAATTGGAACATTGACAAATATGAAGAAGGGTGCAGTTTTGTTAAATATACTATTCCAAATTAGAAATATGATTGAAATAGAAAATTATTTGAATATTTTTTATTTTTTTCGTTTATTCATTATTTATTAAATCGAAGAACAATCACTTTGTAGTTAGTATTTCCTAGCTCAGTAGATCTATAATTATGATCATAGAAGAATGGTAATTAAAAATATGATATATTAAATTAGAAAATAAATGATTTTAAACATTTACGATTTAAATAATATTTTTACAGAAGATGCCACTTTTTTTGAGAAATAAAGTTACCAAGGAGGAAGTGATGAAATACTATAAAATTTAAAATTATGTCTATAGCATGGATTCCATATCCTGAAATTCTTTACTTGGCGAATAATGTATTTGAATTTATTTTATCCCGTCACAGTGAACAAATAATAAACATATAGCGGAAATGAGAAAGAAATATCGATTTTATAACGGTATCGATTTTGTAACAAAGGATAAAATGAAAAAAAAATTAACAGTATTGATCGTTGTTAAAAAAGAGAAAAAAAATCAAGTAATGTTATTCTGTTTTCAAAGATTTTTAACGTTAATCTTTACGTTATTCAGTATATCAGTGTTCGTTTCCATGTGCCTTCTCTTATTTTCTATATCTGTAAGAAAACCCTCCAAAAAACAGTTTTTTATTTAATATTCTAGCGTTTTAAGAAATGCTGTAATTATCTTTAATCATGATGGATGAGAGAGCATGCCAAAGCCAAATTAATGTAAGAATTAAATTAATTGTTATAATTGTCGGACAATTTTATATTTTTTTATAAATTACCATTAAATTATTGTTTTGTTTTTTTACATTTATATTTCTTATCTTATCATTATTTTTGAAATAGAAAACTTTCCATCTTTTTCCAAAATTTCATCCATGATTGTGAGGATCACTAGGTAAGCCACATAAAACTAAAGAAAAGGATATTCAGATGTTCAAAATATAATGAATAATTATTTTAGTACAAAGAATATACAAAGAAAAAAAATATATACAAGTATATATTTTTATAACATCTTTATTTTTAGTATGCTTTCAATAACTAAAAAAAAAAAATAAATAAAAAATTAAATATGACTTACTTTGATTTTATTTTCTCAGAGATAAAATGTTCAAAATTAAAATAGGAGGAAACATAATATGGTATGCCAAAAAAAAAGCATGTCCAAAATATAATGAACATTAATTTCAGAAAAGAATGTTTAATGTTTAATATTTAATGTTAGTTAATTAATATTTAATGTTTAATACATTCGGTAATCAAAGGTTAAACTCCTCAAAGAATATTTTATTTTTATTTTTTAGCATGTTCTTTATTTTTTGGAACACCTACGTCCATAAAACCTTAAAATTAAAAATACGCCTTTCTCCGATTTTTCTTTTTCAGAGATGGAATGTTCAAACTTAAATGTACGAATTTAAATATAGATATATAGATAATATATATATATATATATATATATATATATATATATATATATATATATATATATATATATATATATATATATGTATAAAACTACGATAATCATACGATATATAATTCTCAAAATTGTGATTCGACCAACAGAATAGAATTCTAAAACTTCGCATCTTCAAGTGTATTTTATTTATTTATTGGTCTTAAAGGAGATACAATGAACAACCTTCAATTATTTACAATTTATTTCAATATTTCAGAAGGTTTTGTGTTAAATGATAAAAATTTAATCATTAAATCAAATATATATTTTTAAAGTATATAGATATTGAAACAGAAAATTTAAAGTCATCGTTGTTTTTTTTCAATATTATATTTATATAATAAATTCTTCCAACACTCTTGGACAGAATTTTTTCTGTTTTTACAATTTTTTTTAAATTCATTCCCATGTTCAATATAAGATAAATACCTGTTTCGGAAGCCAGAGAAATCTAACTCTAGGCTCGCAAAAATATTTTGTGTCGCTAAAATAAATACGGTTGTATTAAATAGATCGCGATATTTTACTGGAGACGAAAACACCACGAACTCACACCTGGAGAGCTGGATGGTGACTGGGGGTTGCCATGTGCCCCCCACCACTTCCCAACCCCCACCACTCTTCCACATAATACCTTTTATTAATGCACCAAATCTTTTTTAAGAGGGGGTAGTGTAATTCTGAGCTATATCTCAGGATTATATAAAACCATTAAATATACATACTTTTTTTTTCCTCCTTCCCTTTCCAATCCTCTTCCCATTAATCTGGAATTTAACGAATCTCCGTTGTAATTAGACGAGGAAGGCTGGAGATTATTGCCAACGACAGAATAAAGTATGAGTGGTAATAATATAAATTTATGGAAACATAGGTAAATTTATTTTAAGATGGGATTAAAAATCCTATAAAAAAAAAAAGATCCTTGGCTTGGCATCCATTTAGGGGACAGGACTTAGCTAATATGTTGCCAACATGCTCGTAGTTATTGCAGCAATTTAAAGAACTGTTATTATAAAAAATTTGTCGTAGTGAAGAATATTTTTCCTCAATTACTCCAACATCAAATTATCATTCATCTTACTACATTTTTTTTTTTAATTTATTTCCAAAAACTAGGAGCATTTAAATTTTCAAAAATAAATATTTAGAAAACAAAAATAATTCTTGTGCTTTAGAATATTTTATTTTCTTAGCTACCGGTTTCGGTCTCTAGATCTTCATCAGACTAAAATAGCAATAACCAATACTTAACAAATCTGGTTCGGTCACACAGCTTTCAATTACCAAACTATTTGAAATAAATTTTAATATTTTCCATTTAGTTCCCATGGAAACATTTATTTATCATTAAATAATATAAAAGTAGAAATTATTATCTGCATCAATCACTTAAATCTTCCATTTTCGTCACTCTCCAATACCCTCTTCGTCTTTATATGTTAAGATATTATGTTAAGATATTATTTTTTTCTCAAATCTTTAACTTTCCAAAGTCTATCATATTATTATCTATATTATTATTCTTATTTCCGGAAATTTGTTTTCAGCCTGGGAAAAATGTATTCTTTTTTGTTTCTCCTTTAGTTAGTTATTGAATTCTTTCATAGTTTATATGTATCCATTTTTCATTACTACTAACAAAGAGAGAATAAAATTAAAGATAATTTAGAAAAAGAAAATTTGGCATTTAAGCCATCAGACTATTTCAATGAGGACAAACTGATATTAAAGAGAATTTGATTGTATATTGATATAACGAGTTTGATTAAAATCGTTAGAGGCTTTTCTGAGAAAATTGTAAAAATATATTACATCGATGATCCTAAGGTTGTACTTCTGGTAAGTCGATTTTGACAAAAAAAAAAGGTTGCTGTAACATCACAGGCATATACCTACCTTAAATACACAATTTCAGTTTCGTACAACTTTTCGTTTTTGAACTAGACCTACCATACAAACACACACACAGACCACTTTGCGAGATTGGTTGTTTGGACTCAGGGAACCTTAATATATTTCCGTTGAAAACACAGATTCGAAATTTTTCACGATCGCAATACTTTTCCTTAATATATGTATCACATATGCAGGCAAGTTAAATAAAAAAAAATATTGAAAATAATAAAAATAAAATAAACAAAACAACATTTTATATATATTTCATCAAACCTAGAACAAGGGGGTCCCTTCCGATCAAATGTTCAGAAAATCGGTTTGTACGATTTTTTCTAGACAGAACAAGAGAGAAATGCATTATTTATAGCAAAGCTGCCCAAATACTCTAGGTGCATACAGAGCATATTTATCAATCTATTGTTAGACATAATATACATAGAAGTCGAGGTAAATTTTAGTCAAAATTTTGGCATGTCCAAATGTTTTTTTTTTTTCGCGGTTTTTGAGGATTGGGGCACCTATACAGCTCCTCCAGTTAGAGGTTTGAAAATATATATGTGAATTGAGTTGATGTAAGAGAAGTGCCTTTTGGAACTTTCATCTTTTATCTCCCATCCCTACCATTTTGATATTTTCAATTATGTATTTTGGTGAATTTAATTTAATGCTGATTGTCTTTATTTCATTAAAGAACTAAATTTTCTCTACTTTTCTTTTTTTCTGACTATATTTATTACTGACGGAGCTCTGCTGCTCAATTTTTTTAAAATATTAATTAATGTATATTTTTTCTTATTTTAAATGGTTTGTTGAAAATGAGTATTGTTATTTTAGCAGGATGGTCTAGAGACCGAAACCGGTTACTAAGAAAATAAAAACATTATATAAAGCAAGGAAACATCTTTTTATTATCCTAATCTTGGTTCCTTTAACATCACGTGCCATAAATTAATAATAAATATAATTTCGTAGCCCGTTATTTTCCTTAAACACGCTAATTATAAATATTAAACAAACTTCTCAAGTTTTTGACCTTCATTTTTAATTAAATATGTCCCAAGAATTTTCATCAAAGTCGTTAGTTTAAGAAAATAATAGGAAGGGTTCCTTTATTTAAAACGCAAGCACGTTACTATATTTAATAAGGACTTTAAAATTTTAATACAATTTTAAAGGATTTGACCGAATAGTTCTAGGAAACAATTATTGAAACGGACAAAAGACAAACTGATGTTTTTCGATGCATTAGAACCCCTCTTATCCGGATCTGTCATATCCGAAACTTTTTTAGGAGTATTTATAACAATTTATTTCTCTCTAGGTCTCTTTCAAATTAGTAAAACAGCGTGAAGAGGCTACCCCTGTCGATGTGTTACCCAAAAACGGAAAACAAGTGCCAAATAAAAATTTCTGATTGCATAGTTTTAGAAAATTAAATATTAAATGCATTTGAAATAGCAAAAGACATGAGTAGTCCATTTACAAACACGGCCAAATCCATTTTTTCACAGAATGAGTTAGACATTCTTCTATCAGGTTGTTTCATCCTCCATGCAATGCTAAAAGTCGTTACAAAAAGGCTAGAAACGTGTAAAAAATGCATTTGAATATTTACTTTACAAAAAAAAAAGAAGAAAAAAAAAGGCACAGTGGAGTCAATCACAGCATTGTGGGACCACGTGGCCACGAACAGCTTCACTACAGCTTTCGGTGAATGTTTACTATTTCATTTGAGATTTTTCGGTGAAATAATTAATAAAAGTTTTAATTATTACCAACATTATATACACAGTAAGTTAGAAAAAAGGAATGAAAATGAAAGACAGGAAGCATTTTATTAAAAAATGTTTCATTAGAGGAATGAATTATCTTTTTAAAAACCAACCTGAAGGAAATTACTTTCATAGTGTCATATCTACAGTTTTTGTTATAAATACAGCTACGTCCACACATTGGTTACAAATCGGCCACGTCCAATTTTTTTCATATAAATAACTAAAAAACTTTTATGTAACATAATGTATCATATTCGATACACATTCAATTTTAATAATATACTGGTATCTACATAACAAAAAAATTATCAACATTAATGTTGTTTCTTTTTCTGTAGTAAATGGTTTTTCCATCCACCTGAAAAGTTTTGCAAAGTGGGCCTGGTCATTTTTGTAACTGAGCTACTCATATATTTTCATTCACGTACATATGTATTACATGCTTATGTATATATTAATTTTTTTTATTAATTAGTATAATCAATGCTAAAAGATCTGTATAGAACTATCACGTAATTTTGTTACTATTGATATATTAAGGGAATATAGTATAATGAAAATTGTCCAAATATTTGTTCTTGCTGAGGTAGAATTATATGTATATATGTGTGTGTATATATATATATATATATATATATATATATATATATATATATATATATACGATTTAATAAAAATCTGTATGATGCAAGAAGAGACATGCCCTCCTTAAAGAGTGAAAGCCATAAAGAGAAATATGTTAATTTTATTTCTGAATTGGCTGAAGCTTTTGTATTTTATGTATTTTTTAAAAACTAAATGTATGATTGTATTTATTTATTTTAGTTTAGTTAAACGTTTATTTGTATATAATATTATTATTTTATTTATTTTTTTATTTATTTTCTTTTCAACTGATTGTATGAATCTATTGATTTATTTGTTATAGTCTAATTTTATCTCTCTTTCTGTAATGGTTATATGTATATATTAATAATCCAACTTGTGTGTTCAAAATATGTTATTTCATTTTTCTATTATTATTTCGTTGCGTTTTTATTTTATTTCAGTTATCTGTTAATTTTAGGTATACTTTACATTAATATAACGCATTAAATATAATATAAAATATAATGAACATAATATACATATATTATGCTGTTGTGCATGGAGTATGTACTCTTAATAAATAAACTCCTCTCGCCTGGTTAGTAAGCGAGATAAATATATATATATATATATATATATATATATATATATATATATATATATATATATATATCTCAGCGTGAACAAAAATTGGAACAATATTATTAATTTTTATAAAGTTAAATTAAAGAAAATAATAGACGCAATGTATAAGAGCTGACTCCTCAGTAACAATTAGATGCTATCTCTGCTCCCTTCCACTCCACTGTATTTACCTGAACAAATATAATTTTCTCAATAATTGGAACAAGATGGAGTTCTAACTGCTTATTGAAGACCAGATTTCCAATTAAGATTTATTTTGTTTTAATTTAATGCCGATTGTCTTTATTTCATTAAAGAACTAAGTGTTTTATACTCTTTTTTTTTCTTGTTATATTTTTTTTCAACTTAAAATTCATATCTTAGCCACATAGAGGCTTTGAGTAAATATTGTATGTGCTATATATATATATATATATATATATATATATATACATAGAGTATATAAGGTATATAAATATATACCTTTGGCATAATGATTCCAAAACACTTTATATTTTTCCTCTATCTTCTTAAATCTTCTTAATTAAAGATATAGGAGTATGAAATATTTGATCGGCCGCCATTTTTAAACGAAATAGGTTTTACTAGGTACTAATCAAGCTTATGGCATGCCTATTATCACTAAATAGTCAATTGAAGCTAAAAACAGGCTAGGATGTAAGATGTTAGTAGTAGACGCAAATTACTACTTCTTGGAAATCATACAAATCTCTAACCAGAAGTAGACACCCTTAATAATTATTAATTATTCTGTTTTATGTGATAAATAAATCAATCTTTTTCATCTACTGGACCTCTTGAATTAATTAATCACCAAAACGTTTTAAACTATTGAGAAATAATAAGATTAAAAATAGCAAAATCTACTTTCCTCATGGAGTTTCTCTGGTTGAAGGGTCGCTACAAACTGCCTTAAACAAAACTTAAAGTTGGTAACCTCAACAATATATTTTGACGGGAAACTCTCTTATCAAAAACCAAGATCACATTCCTCTTGGCGCCAATTATAAATTTCTGCTTCATTTCAAACCCTTACTTCCAAACTCTTAGTGTCTATTATTGGCTCAACGTCTACTGCTGGACTACTACTATCCTAATGATTCTGAAATCAGATGGTAGAATCGAGTTCTGAGGGTCATTCTGAGGAGAAGAGGAACGGATTTTTTTTTTTTTAATTCTATTATTAGATTCTACAAACCTCAAATGTAATGTAAAAAATGTAATCAAGACGATAAAAGAAAAAAAAATTCTCGATTACATAGACTCATTACTGAAAATAATAAAAATACGTTTTATTTAATATTCTTATAATTATTATTTTCGTGTAATCTTCAAGATGTGTTTTTCATTCGAGCCTTAATCTTTATTCATTTATACTATTTGGCGGGAAGATTAAATACGAACGTTACAAAAAAAAAAAAAAATTCAGAACGATTAATAAACAGGTTTTCGTTGCGCGGCTATATACTCGTACAGTGGAATTGCAATTTTCCGATTAGCTGTAGAGAGCTTGCAAAAAAGGAATGTTCTGTAATTTGGACTGTAAAGAAAAAATCCTTAATTTAGATCAATTCAATTTGAGAGCAAAAAATGTTTTCTCTTCAATACAAAAAAAAAAAAAATGTGAAACAGCTTATTCAAGTAATTCACCAGATATTTTTTAATTAAAAAATATTCCTGTACAAATGAATGGAAAATCAGAATAAAAAATCAAAATAATAAAACACAACCATTTTCCCCATTTTCAATTTCCCAGCTTGAACGTTTTCAATCCCCAATTTTATTGTTTTATTAATCGACAATAATTTTGAAAGATTTAAATTGAATTTTCAAAAAATTCTTGTAAAAATATTTTTTTTTAAATTGTAAGATTCTTTTTTTTAAACAAAATTAACACATGTAATTGAAAAGTAAAAATCATAGGGATTATCATTTTTTTATATGGTTAGACAAGGTTAAAGTACAAAAGTTCCTCTACATACTGAACTAACCATATAAGGTAATTATGTACAGCAAGTCGCAATTACTGTTAAGCAAGTCCCATTATCGTGGTATTAGAAACGATTCTAACAACATTCTAAACGTTTCGGGGTGCTCTTCTGTCTTCAAGACAATTTTCTGATCAATTCTGGATATCTATAACTTTAATAACAATGTAAATCTTCACTCTATATCTTTCAAACAAAAGACATATTTATTCATATTTCGTCTAAATTTAAAATAGTAAATAGCAATATAAATAAAACATAATTATGAGGAGTCTTACACTTTATTTTCATTGTCAAAGTGAAAAAAATAATAATAATAAACTACTTTTGACTTTTAATTAATTTATTCGGTTTTAATTTACTAATGTTACTGTTAAGTAGTTTGGTTGCCAGTTTCTCCAAACCGCGTTATGCGCCACTAAAAACCAACCGTAACATGCCCCTTTATTTCATTGCCTAGATAATAAATTAAGATTAAGTATTTCGTTTAAATATTTTAAATTCTTCATTAATGATTTAATTATCTTCGACCGGATTTTTTTATGGTTTCATTTTCCAAGGTGTCAGGAGACTTAAATTTCAAGTTGTTTAAGATAAACTCAAAAGGGGTCTTCTTTCTCTAAGATAAAAGAGGTAGATCACGAGACTGTCCTCTTAGCTTCTTCACCAGGCAACCCTCCTACCCCCCTCCTCGCCCTTTGAATAAGGATTTTACGCCCTAAAAAACAAAAGCACTCCCTTATTCAAAAGACGCAGTTGAAAATTGTTGGGAGTTTTTAAATTGTGTTGGCGGCGCGAATCTGACAGGAATCAATTTAAACAAGAGAGTTTTAGTACGTCTTATCAGTTCTGAATGTGACCAACACCAAATAATAAATTATTACATTAAATTAATTAGTCTTCTAAATAGTTAGACAAATAATTTTGCTATTTATATTTTTAAAAAAATGAACAGTAATACTTTATGTCTAGCTGAAGAATACACCAATTATTCCGAATAATTATTTTTAATATTCATATCCCAAGATAAAAACTAATGTTATTAATTTTTTAGAATCGTATTTAAATTCTTAACAACACCAATTATATCGATAGATTCAATTAGTATCATTCCATGCATTAGATGAATTTATAGCTTTTCTTTTTTTATTATTCCTGTTTTATTGAAAATTATCGCTCGAATTTTCATTTCAGTACTTAAATTTACATACATGAATATTATTATCATATTGAATCCGCCACAGAAAAAGAGCTCTGATTCGAGCTAAGTGTTCAGTTAAATTAAAAAAGAACTAAACACAAAATAAAATAAAAAAGTTGTTTTGCTTTTTTATTTTCACGACAGTTCCCCAAATAATCCCCTAAAAAAAATTCACAGTTCATTAAAATAATAAAAAATAAAATAAATAAATAAAATAGAAAAATATGATTAATTGATTCGGTTGACAAATTACATCTATTTACAGTTGTTCTTTTTATGTTATTAATAAAAAAATTACAAAATCAAACGTTTTATGCTCTACCTGTTTTATTGAAAATAACCTCAAGATTTCTCATCATTTCCAGCGTAGCAGATATTAGAGTCGAGCACAATTTTTTTTAATAATAATTTTTTTATTGCAAAAAGTCACCAGGAATCAAAAAACGTTTCACTAAGGGCACAATATTCTTATTACACTGATAAAAGTCATCAAGTTATTTGATCATCTCAAATTTAATAAAATGTTACTTCATGACTTTTCGTAATAAAATGAAGATATAAATAATATCCGCCATGGTTCTTCCCTGCCCTCATTCCTATTTCTTCTTTTCCAATACTCGCACTTCTTACACTCCATATAGATTGCTTTTTAATGATGTAATTTCAGTTTTAACAAAGACTTCTTCTTCTTCCTCTACCTCCTTTGTGCCGTGAAGCGTGGATTTGCGGTCTCAGTCCATCTAGCCCACTGGTCCCTGTCCCTGACTAGTCTCCTCATCTCCGGGATGGCGTATCCTCTAGCTGCCCCCCCTTTTCCAATGTAATACAGTACCCTCTGGGTCTGGGTATGCCTCTGGGTCTGCCATGAGACCTTCTTCCTTCCGGCCTAGCTTCCAAATACCACCTGGCTTTACTGGTATCGTCCATTCTACAGACGTGTCCATACCATTTTAGTTGTCGCTCTTGCATGGTGTCGCGCACTGATTTAACACCCAGATCCTCCCGAACTCTTTCATTTCTGACGCAGACCCTCCTGGTCTTGCCAACTATTCTACGGAGGAATTCTGCAGATGTTATCCCATTTGCATGCTTGTCGAGGGCTGTCCAACTTTCTGATCCATACAGGAGAACTGGGAGGAACACGGATTTAAAAATTCGTATTTTTGCATCTTTACTTACTTCTTGCTTGCTTATAACAGTTTTGGAGATCTGATGGTACACTCCATTGGCCTTCTTCACTCGTTCAGAACCTTCTGGTCTATTTTACCATCTTTACTTAGTATGGTCCCTAGATACGTATAAGCATTCGTAGGTTCAAGGGGTTCACCATTACATACAATCCTAGACTCTGCGTTTTCTCTTCCGATATACATGATTTTACTTTTGTTAGGGTTTATTTGTAAACCTCTAATCTTCAGTTGCTCATTCCATTCCTCCAAGGATGCCTGAAGAGCCTCTTCAGAGTCAGCTATCAGTACGATATCATCCGCGTTTATCATCGCTTGAGCCAATACTGGAGTTAGGTTCCAAAAACCTACTAGTGCTCTTGGGCATCTCCTTTTCTCATCTTCCATATCTCATCCATAAGGAGGACAAATAGTAGTGGGCTTGGGCTGTCTCCCTGCTTTACTCCCTTATAAAAATGGAAAAGCCGCGATGTCTGACCATTAAGTCTTACAATGCCCTTTGGGTCTTGGTACACTGATTTTATTGCACTCACCAAGTTTGCTGGCACTCTTCTTGTTGTTAGTGAGTCCCATATCTCTTGCCCCTGGACTGAGTCAAAAGCCGCCCTCAGGTCCAGGAATGCCAACTAGACTGCCTTTCCCCTGTCCCACGCTTTTCCTACTATCATTCTTAAGGAAAAAAAGTGTGACCGGTTTTGACCTCTTACCTTTCAAGGCTTTCGTAACATGCCAGAACTTCCTAATATTCTCTCTATAGTTTTGTTCAAGCTAATTGTTAGTATATAAATTTGCACGATGCACGAAACTTTAAGTCACTTAAAGAAAGGTTAACAAAAAACGTCAACGTTTCTTCGAAAACACGATAGCATACATGCACACAAAATGCAACACATACAAATACAGGCAATACAACTTTTTCTGCTGTGCAATACATACATTCCAACTTTTTCATTTTTAAATTTAATTGTATGGCAATATTCATATTCATTATTCATTTCGCCAATAATAATTTTAAAATGTGATGAATATTCTATATCTGGTCCATGTTCAAACGCAAGACGATTGAACACGGTGATCCTGTTAATGCACGTTGTACTGTCATACGATATCGATTTGTGTAAAACATACAATGTTCACTAATAAACGCACTTAACTGGACTACGGTGCCACTTTATACATATAGATTTTTTTTATAACTTTAGTAAAACGCTACTTATCGGTCTATGAACCATCGTCATACACAAAAACATTGTGTGAATTGACGTACACAAACATACGCACCATAGATTTTATATATATATATATATATATATATATATATATAGATATATATATATATATATATATATATATATATATATATATATATATATATAATCTCGTATATATCTATCTAGGAAAAATAAAAAATATAACATATTCTTTTTTTTATTAAACAAACACACACACTGACATATATTTTATTTTTGTTTTTTTTATATCTTTCCTCATACAGTAAACCTGCATGACGGCCGTGTATTTATTAATGTGTACATGCTCCATGCATACAGCATAATACATGTGGATAAATTTTATATGCTAATATTACATTTAATCTTCAATGCGATGACTAAATTATACATTGATAACGAATGAAAAATAAAATCAAATAAACGTAAAATGAGACAGAGATCGCGAAATTTCGGAATGTAGAATTTTCCTCGTAAACACATTAAATTAAATAATATTTAAAAAAAAAAACACCAAGAAAAGAAATAAATTAATGAAAAAATAATAATAATAAAGAAAAAAGATAATAAATCCAAGCAAGATAAATGAAAATTACAAAATAAGTCACACCCTGGATCTTCTTGAATGAATTGAAAGTCCACCTCAAGAGCGCATTTCTTCATCTCCTTATAATACTTCTTAAAGATGTCCTCGCTGAGCGACCATCCATCATCTCCTAGGAGAATATTTATATATATATATATATATATATATATATATATATATATATATATAAAACCGTTGGTGAGTATGTTTGTGGTCGTCACTTCACAAAATTCACACAATGTATTTGTGTATGACAATGGCTCATAGACCGATGAGTAGCGCTGTAGTAAAGCAATAAACAAAGTCTATGTTAAAAAAAGTGGTACTGTAGTCCAGTTAAGTGAGTTTATTAGTGAACATTTTATGTTTTACATAAATCGAAAGCGGATGAAAATACAACGTGTATTAACAAGATCAACGTTCAATCGTCTTGCATTTGAACATGAACCAGATATAGAATATTCATCACATTTTAAAATTATTATTGGCGAAATGGATAAAAAATATGAATATTACCATGCAATTAAAATTAAAAATGAAAAAGCTGGAATATATTGCGCAGCAGAAAAAGTTGTATTGCCTACATTGAATCCACCTTCTGAACCATTGAAAGCTTTTAGGTGTGGTCAGATGTTTCTATTCCTAATATGTTTAGCATGAGATCTTTATAGTGATAGTGGAGGCATGCCCCGTTAATCCAACATATTTCAATACCCTTAACTGTACAAGTATTACTAATAATGATTGAAAACATAAATGGTACTATTTTGGTGATTCAAACATTTATTGAAATATGAAATTCAAAAACTTATAACGGCCAAAAAATGCAAGTTTAGTTAGAAAATTAGTCAAGAAATAATATATATATATATATATATATATATATATATATATATATTAAGACCATCTTATCCGGGGCGAATACTGGTTGGAACGGCTAGGATATATAATGCCTTCTTCACGACACTAACCACTATATTATACTCCTTCTGCCTATGGTAATAGACAAAATAATCATCAACTTTATTCATTTTTATTTACTAATTTACTACGTTCAATTCTACAATTAAAACCAAAAATAATTCTGTATGTACAGTAAAAAGAGTTGGAATCAGAGGGAAAAAGAGGGGGGGTGAAATGGCCTTGGGACAAACAAAGCTATAAACATCTTACTTTATTTAAAGACGCTTTGCTGCCGACAATTTTCAACTTATTAGGCTATCGATATTCATTTATCTTTTATTATTGCTTCAAGGCATTGTTTCCTTTAGCTTTCATTTATCCTTTTCACAAACCATTTTATATATATATATATATATATATATATATATATATATATATATATATATATATATAAATATAGCCACAATGTATACGTATACGTATATATATATATATATATATATATATATATATATGTGTGTGTAATTCATTGTAATTATTGACTTTAAATTCAAGCTAAAAACATTATATATATATATATATATATATATATATATATATATATATATATATATATATATATATATAAAATATTACATATATATATATATATATATATATATATATATATATATATATATATGGTATGTAAATCATTGCATAAACACAGTAGCATACACATTCAAGATCTACATCTCGTGCAACATTCGCATAAAGAGCTTTTTTATGTTGTTTTTTTTTTTTTTATTTTCAGATAGCACTATATTGCTTGTTAGTGGTCAACCTTTATTGCCCTTTTAGCTTATTTAAGATACTTTACCCTCGAAAAATATGGACAGAAAAACGCAAATACTATAATAAAGTCAATATCAGCTAAAACGGAAAATAGTTTGCCTATGACGTACCGATTTATATGAGGTCGAAATTAATTATATTTCATATGGTAAAAGACCATGCGATAAAGACCATTTTGTGGATTTTTATTCATTTCTAATGCTTCGTCCACAAAAATGGAATTATAATAAATACTACGCAAATTTGGCATTTTCCTTATTATCTTAATTTTATTTTATTAACCTTAAAAGTATAAGGCGGAATGGTCTAATAAAGAAATGTGTAGAAATATAACTAGATCTTCATTTTTGGGGCTCATAAAAGATCTGTGAAAGTTGTTATGTTTGTATTCCAAGCGGGAATGCTCGGTTTGGTAAAGATAGGGCAATTTCATAGAATCGTCGATGCAACGCAAAGGGACCATAGGACGAAGGGTTATTCGATGTTTCCTTTAACCAATAAGATTAAAGCCATTCTTTACCAAACGGACAAGTTAAGTATTGTTTTTCCAGCCTTCGTGACCCAGGACAGTTGTTTACTCTTACTTTAATGCCAGCCCGAGACGACTACGTTGGCTGACCGTTTTTACATAAATTTCAAGAACATCCAAGAAATTATCGTCAATGCGAAGGCTTATTTCCTGGTTATTGAAGAACCGAATTCCAGGCGATTGAACGGGTATTGTTGATATTTGAGAGAAAGATCCAGAGACAAATATTTGGTGGAACCAAGGATCATCAAACTGAAGAGCCAACAGCGAATGGAGAGTTATCTTGATGTTGATGCTCTTTTGTGACGTTTTACTTGCAAATCGAGAAACAAGTAGACTAAACATATTCGAATATTTCGAAACTTTTAACAATTTTTTTAACACGAAGTTTTTGTAGAACAAATGAAATTTGCGGAGGGGAAAGTTTCTAAATATCGTCCCCTATACCAAATTCGAAATTTAAAATATTAAACTAAAGCATAAAATTACCCAAAAATTAATACAAGCAGCTCTGTTATAAACCAATAGGCGTTGGTACATTTATTGCTCAGAATTAAATAATCTCTGCGTCAAAAAAAAACTTTAGAAAGTGTTAGGATTTTAAAAGAGTGGCCCTAATTTTATCTCCCATTTAATTCACAATTTAATATTTATAAAAAACTTAAACTTAAAAATATTTAAAGTATATTGAAATTAAATTTTCAATTGAAAATGAGAGAAAGGATAATAAGATAAACAAAGAGGGGCCAATTAAATAATCCTTATAATCACGAGGCCCTTAATCCGTCTTCGGGACGAAATGAAGGTCCGAAAAAGCTTTAGCGGGACGAATTTAGGACTCGACTTACGAAAACAACGGCAACTTTACCTACGTGGATGAGTAAACGGATAGGACTCGGAAAATTTGAGCCCAATACTTTAGCCTACGAATAATAATGATAAAATAAAAAGAATTCTCAGCTTGATGCACCAGAACAGAGTTCTGAAGTTGAAAAAAAAAAGATAACCATTTTCTACTCGTTTTATAGTTGAAACGCTGAAAATTATTACACAATCGTTAATTATTTCCAAATAATGAACTGGTGTGTCCATTGACACGACTTTCCTTAAAGCAAGTTGGCTAAGGTGGGCAGAACATCTGGTCAGAATAGAAGGTGAAGGGGCATAGAAGAAATTGCTGGAGGCGCACTTCAGTGAGAAAAGGAAAAAGAAGCTGGTGGAAGATGGATCCAAGTAAAGATGAAGTGGAGAGCGACCCGAAGAAGCTGGGAGTCCGCGATTGAAAGAAAAAGGCGCAGGATAGGGAGAAATGAATAAGGATAACCCAGGCGACCAAGGGTCAGAAAATACTGGAATTAATCTACACAGTTCAATACGCTATATATCTGCTAATACTAGTCCTATTTTGATAATTTCTGTTTGTTTTGTAGGGAATGTAATTACGTTTTGATTGATCATAACAAAAAAAAATAAGAGCCTGAGAAAAAAAAAAAAAAAAATTGCTGATATGTGCCTGCTTATCTTCGATGTTTAGGTAGTTTTGATTTGAGAATCAAGTTATTAGAGGAAGCATACCTGTAGAAAAATAAAAAATTACCCGTATAACTCCCTCTGTAGGAGGCTTGAGAGGGAATTATAATCCTCTAACTCCTTGGAACTTTGATTGAGGAAGTAAGTAATGAAAATAATAAGCCGAAAGTTTTAATATAGATTTTTGTTTTTTATTGCCTGGGAATGCTGATTGCTTGCCAAAACACTTTACATTTTTCCTCAATCCTTATAAGCATCCGAGTTATGGGCTCATAAAATCTCTAACTGGCCGCCATTTTAAATGACGGATAGTAAGGTCGAGTTTCGCAGATCATTCTGGGGTACCCTTTGACTTCGTCGCCAAATTCCTAAGATCATCGGTGCAATAGTTGGAGAAAAGCCGGTGACAGCGTACGGGTTCTAGGTATCTTGAAACGTAAAACCTCAAATATTGAGTTTTCATTTTTTTTTTCTTAGTCGATTACAACGGTTCATTATTGGAAATAATAAACCAAAATTTATTGTCGTAAAATGAAAATATAAATATTTATTGCAATAATCACAAGACCAAACATACAAATACATTTGAGTAGATCTTTGTGAGGAATGTTTCTCCCATAGTAAATTGTATGTAGGGTTTTCGAGAACTGGAAATCCAAACAATCAAATTTGTTTTGACACCGACGGGAAACAAAGCTCTAAATATAACTTATTCAGAAGCCCCATAAGTTTATTTTTTCTCTTGCAATCGTTAATAAAGTATTTTCAATCTATTCGATTCAAACCATACAAATAATGTAAATATCTAATTTTAACTAAATAAAATAATTGAGATCAAACTTATAATAGTTTTCATTTAATCTATATATATACTCCATATCTAGCAACAGCGAAGAATGCTGGGCCAGCTAGTGTAGAATAAAGGAATAACGTTGTTAACTAATTATATATAAGAAGCATATTATATTTTATAGCTAAGAAGTTAAAACAACCAAGTGACAAACAAATTTTTGAACCAAAAATTATAATAAAAGTGTGAAGATGTCTTATTAAGGTCCCTAGTATATGTACCCCTAACCACTCCTATATACTAGGTTGTCATAAAAATCATTGTTCATTAGTCTAGTTTTATTTCTTTATATTTTAACATTATTGAATACTACTTTTCAAAGTAAAGTGCATTGTTTTCAACTACTTTCACCCACATTTCAGCCAGTAATTGGAATTGATCCCGGTACTAATCCTTTGGTTTTGAGGCAAAGAACTCTTCACATCCAATTTTTTACGTCCTCGTAATTATCAAAGATCCGACCTTTTAAAAAATGAACCATTGATCTAAACGAATCGTAATATGATGGTGCAATATCTGGACTATACGCAAGATGAGGCAGAATGTTTACTACTTGCAGCTCCGATAATACCTCCTTGGTCAAACGAGAACGATGTGCAGGGGCATTGTCGTGTTGCAAAATAGCTTAGTTCCTGTTGACCAAATCGGAATACTTTGCACTCAAAACTTCATAAACTCTGTCTAGCTGTTAACGGTAAAGGTTTGAATCCACTGCCCGACCATCAGGAACAAGTTCAAAAGGCGAAACGCCTTCGAAGTTCCACCAAACACAAAGCATCACTTTTTTGCCAAACCGTTCTTGGCGAAACTCCGGTTGTGCTGCTTCACCTGGCCGTACCCACTGCTTAGGCTTTCTAATGTTTTTTTAAAATATCCACATTTCCTCACTTGTGATAATTTTTTTTCAGAACCTGTCATATTACGGATTTGTAAGCAAAATGTTGCACATATCAACTCGCTGCTGGGCTTGGGCCTCAGTCAAGTCATGTGGGTCGAACCTTGGTCTTAAATTCCGTACGCCAGGGTTTTTAAGATGCCGAGCCGCTATGGCATTGGAAGCCCCTATTATGGCCGATAAATCACGAGAAGTTGCATGCAGGTCCTGGTTCACACATTCAAGAAGAACGTCATCATTAGCGACCGATGGGCGACCTGATCTGGGTTCAACTGGAAGGCTCATACTCCCATTGTTGAAACACCTGAACCGAAGTGCGGCAGTATTTCGATGGACAATTGATTCTCCTTCTATGGCAGAAATTTATTCGGCCGCTGCATTTGCGCTTAAACTTTTTTTCCAGTAATGTCTCAGAAGACCGCGAATCACGATATTTTCTTCTGCCATTGCACGTGCGTTTTAAAAATGTAAATGACCCCATAAAGCCAACTTAACGTCACAAGGAATTAAATGATTAGTCAAAGTAAACATTGATATAAATAGGAGGATAAGAATTATTATAATTATGAGAATTGGGATAAAGGGTTGTATTCATGCACAAGGATATTTGTAGCAACCGGTATTTATATCTCTGGAAAATTATTATTGTTTAACTGTTTTATGAGTTTAAAATTTACTAATACTTAAAAGCGAACCACTATGTAAGACCTTAGAAATTACCCAAACTGAATTTCACTGATCAGAAACTGATTTATTGCAGTTCATAAATCAAAAAATCTTGTTCAAAGTTAAGACTACCCTAATCCCAAAACTATCATTAAAAAGTAATTTTTACATTTCCCTTCCCCTCCGCAAACCTCGAAACCAGGGAGAACTTCTCACCGGCAATTTGAGCCTGATGAAAGTTTCCTAGGGGGGCTATATTTTCAATTAGCGAAACCACTCACGCCTTCAATCTCCATCTTGAAGGTGCAGTTATGGCGGCAATCAGTTCCCTGGGGCTGACTCCGAAAACGCCTTCGATATTCCTCGCCCCGCTTCGCCTCCGACCACAATTGATATTAGCCGAAGAAACTGGGTCAGGCCAGGCTAAGGCAAGAGTCAACAGAATTAAGGAATTACCAATCAGTGCTCTGTCCCTACCTGAGTCTCAAAATAAATTGTTCGTCCATGGCAAATATGTGAGTGGAAATAATTACAATCAGTATAGATCCCATCTGCACTGCGACAAGGGCTAAATAAATATACGATACATATGTGCCCATACATACATACACTAACTCAATACAGCATAATTAATGCATTTACTTTAAATCTATCATTCTTCACTAAGTCACCCATCGGATCAAGATATGTGCGATCCGCTTACGAACTGGTTCAGAAAATGAGCGATCGTTATATCAGAAAAAAAAGTTTCTTAATGAAGTGAATGTCTCTGAATGATTGAATGAGAAGTGATTTGGGGTATTTTCAGAAATTGATTTAGTAGGTTATTTTAGAGCTTATGGAGGGGAAGAGGAGAGGAGTATTGAACAAGAAATGAAGACATGAGAAAATATTCAGAAACACTTTTTCCGCTCAAAGATGGAAGTAGATTGTCATATCAAGCAAGCATGGTAATTTTCGTGTCATTTATCTAGTAAGTTTTAATGGTTTAAGCAAGAAATCGCTAAACAGTGTTCCATATAATCAAAATAATAAAATATTACAGCTAATTTTAGTAAACATATATACAATGGGATTTAGGCCTTTAATATTGATAGCATTTACTACGCAAATCGGTACATTTAGGTTTTCCCAGACGCTCTCAAAGTGGCTTTATCCTAATTTCCGACGACAATACCAAAGTGTCTCCTTTTTCCAACCCTTAAGAACCAAAAAACCTTCCTATATTCTTGAACTCCTCCATCCACCTCTTGCATCTTAAATACAAGATCTCAATCTACCAATTTGTATATCCCATTTGTATCTAGAACTACTTCCTTTGAAAAATCCTAAAAAATCCTTTATCATTCGTGGTAGATTGTTTTGGAATCTTTAATCACCTTCATCCGTAAAATTTCCTCCCTAACATAATTTAAAAACATTTATTTCTCTATCTCCTCAATGTTCAATCTTTCATCTTTCGCGTGCATGAAAAGAATAAATACCAACTTATGTTCGAACAAATAATTATTAAATTTACTTATGTTCAGTTGCTATTATATATATATATATATATATATATATATATATATATATATATATATATATATATATATATAATATAATTAATTATAATGTGTCTTTTTGTTAATAATTTAATTAAGTTTCCATAATGCAGTCAGACAAATGCTACTAATGTAGTACGTTTTTGTTATTCGTGTTTGTCCGATTGTCCCGGAATGAAGATTTATTCTGTTTTTCATTAAATTTCAAAAAGAAAAAAAATTTCAAAAATTTTTATGGATTGATTTTTTATTAACACTTATCCTTCGAAATCACACATTTGTAAGATCAAAATATATATAATGATAATTTTTTAAAGACTTTTTAGTATACTGATATAAAAACCAGAAATCAAAAAGGCAATTTATATCTAGAGAAATAGAAGCTATACAAGAAGAACCAGAAGATACACTTAGAATAGAAATCGATAGCTCCAGTTTTAACGAATCCTTTAATTTATTTTAATTACAATTATATAGATCATTGTTAAAGAAACTTAAGGGTCCCCAAAATAGATATCCCATTAAAAGTTAAATTAATTACTATATTAAAATGTTAAATTTATTATTTAATGATAGGTTTGGCCGTCTATACATAAATGGAATGTGATTTAATTGTTTTCTTTTATTTCAAATAGTTTTAATTTACCTTTGTATTTTTTATCAGAGGATGTAACACAACAAACAGAAAGTTAAAAATCACCATTAATGTGATAACTAAATAGATTCCGAAAAATTCTACAACAAAAATTTTATTTCGTGTAAGTTTGGTCCACTATAGAAATTATTGGCCAGTGAAGAAGAAGAACATGCAAACAAGAGACTTATTTAACTGACGTCGGCATTTCGGCCAAAGTTTTAGGCCATCATCAGGACCCCAGGCTTGGAGGTTGTTTCTAAAACAATCCAGTCATTGATCTCGTGTATTTGGTGGATGACTGGTTTAGTAATCCCCAAGCCTGTCGGCCTGACGATGGCCTAAAACTTAGGCCGAAACGTTGGCACACAATTAAATAAGTCTCTTGTTTATGTGTTCTTCTTATTCACTGACCGCACCCCCCCCCCCATCCCTCCCAATCAACTTCTCCAACAAAAAATTAAGTGAATCGCTGAGTGCTTAAAGCGGTTTTATCAACTATTGGCCTAAATCGATTTTCAATATAAAACAAATTATGATCGAATTTAATTTCTTTTTATACAGTCGAATGACTAAAAATATTATAATATTAATACGAGAATATAATTTTACTAATTATAATTATTGTCTGCATTTAAATTATTTATTTATTTTTAGTTCAGAATCAATTAAAATTTAACTGATAACGCAGAAAAAAATTTTATGAATAAAAAAAATACTTTTTTCGTATTTATTCGACTAAATCCAAGGGTTGTAAACAATATTTTTTCGTCCATATAAAATAAAAAGATTCAGTATAAACATATTAAAAAATACCATTAGAGTCTGCTAAATAAGTTCTATGAGATAAGTATGATTCCGATTTTTTTTAACGTTATCAAATGCATATATTTTAGTATAAGTTCACATGTAGCCATATAACTTCTGAAACGAATTATTATTATAATCTTCTGACTGATTTTCACACCAATTTCAATGTTCTAGCAGTGAAAAATGTTTGTAAACGAATAACAAATAAAACTTAACAAATATTATTTAGCCGACTCACATACTAATACAAAATGTAAAACAAAAATACTAAGGGTATGTGGTCGGCAATGATTGTGTGATGCTTTCTTTAAATAATTAATTGATTTCGCACTTTTGCTATACATATTTCTATATAGGAAGATTTTTTCTGCCTAAATATGCCTAATTCTGAGCACTAACCTCCTCAAAGTCCAAGTTTCACTATGTTCGGTTACATGTAACAAAATATTTAAACAAAGCAGAGAACTAAGTTTTAAGTAAATAGGTTGCATTGCTAGTTTACATAAATATAGAACGGCTTTTAGGATCAATTTACATTATCTACACTTCAGGCCAACAGTTGTTTAGTGTAACTTGAATCTCGGTTAGTTAATTACGCAAGAGTGCCAAGGCGCCAACCAGAGACAATAAGATTTTGAGAAGTAGTGCTGCAACATGATACAACATTCATACAATTAATTAATGCTCAAAATACCTTATTCAACTAAATGCAAATCGATAATGCTGTAAGCAACTAATTACTTTATACTAAAGAATTCACTTTTCAAAAACTATTCCATGAGGGTGTTACATTACGCCGAGGAACGCTGAAAGCCCATATAACAAAAAGGTACACAGTTTTACTTAATTCCGCAAAAAGAAGCGTTATAGTTCGCGAAATTTTCGTAAAAACATGGCCATTTTGGACCATGTGTTTTGATCAGTGACAATGGTAACGGGAAACAGCTCACCCTGCCTTGCAAGTCATCAGGCTAAAAGCTGTTTCCCTTCACTTATCTTGATGAAGGCAAGAAACAATTATCCTGTCAAACAATGTCTTTTCAACATTCAACACTTTGAACAATTCTTCTATCGGACTGTATCTTAATTTATGTGCTGTTTTTTTCATATTTTTGATATCCGAAAGAATGATTCTCGTAAAACAAAAAAGAAAAAATAACAGACAAAAGATCAAAAACAAGCCATTAAAACATCGTTACTTATTAGAATAGGCGCATAAATTAGGGGAAAAAAAATATTCCTATGTCGAAATATTAAAAGATAAAATGTTGTATAGTGAAATATATTGTAATATTTACAAAAAAAAGAATTAATATTATTTTATCATAAATATCATATTACCCGTATTAAACTTTTTTTTCTGTTGCTTATTTCTTTTGTTTTTAATCGTATTTTTCCCGAAAATATTTCACTTCTCCACTACTGCGAAGGTCATCGGAAGAGAGGGGTGAGGGTGCATGCATTTTATATCTGTTTCATAACCCCCTAGAACACGTATATATATTATGACTTGTTATAATTTTCATTCGTATTTATTCATTGACGTTTCTTTTCTTTTTTTTTCCTTTTTTAATTATCTGTTAACGCATATGTTCCTTTATCATCTACTCTAAGGCTCTGAAGCCCATCTATCATTGTTATTCTAAAGGGACTTGTCCCGGAATAAATAAAGAGTATATATATATATATATATATATATATATATATATATATATATATATATATATATATATATATATATGTACCACCCACATCCTTTTCTCCTACTGAGCTATTAGTAGCGTTTGCCAGTATTCAGGAAGACCAGGATTTGAAGACTAGGATCAGTTCCTGGACAAACCTGAATAGATAAAGGTTAAACGCTATGAAAACTCAGGCCATCGTTATCGGTCCAATTCCCCCCTCAGATCCAAGCCTAGCATCTCTACTTTAATCCTAAATTATCAATCCATCAGTTTCAGCATCTCAGTTTGAAACTTGGGTATTACCTTCGACCGAACCTTGTCCTGGAAACCCCATATCGCCCAAATTTCCAAACGGTCAATAAGTACCCTTAAGTTATTCCATTGTTCTCGACATCTTCTTTAACAGCCTTTCCGTATGTCCCTCCTATCCTCCCTTACCACAAGAAGAAGCAATGTGAACGGACGCAGTGACCACTTAAAATTTATAATTTGTATTATAAATAGCAATGACGTTTGGTTTGGATGAGATAATATACTTGAAAATGGACTAGTTCTGTCCGAAACTTAGTTAATTTAATTAATAAAGAAGAAAAAGAAGTTTAAAAGGTTACAAATATCTCTGAAATTTAGCATATTACTATTTCTTCTTTTATTTCATTCTTTATTGTGTACAGGAGTTTATTAAAATGACTAAACTTTCATAATTATAATATATTTGTAAAACTTCTAACACTGGTCAAGGCCAGAGTGACGACTGAGAGTGGTCAGTATTTGGTGCTTACGTCATAAACAGTCGATTTTTTAAACCATTTCCAATTTGTTTCTTTCGATGCATCGTGAGCGGAAACCGAAAGAGGCGGTGTTCAAGTCCCATAACAAATTGAAACATAAATTCGAATTTTAGGCTCTTAAGCCTTATTCAAAAAATATTAATACAATAAATATGTAAACATACTTCTACATATCTATAACATATGATATTTATAAACATTAAAAATGTTCAACACAAAACAAAACACTTCCTATGCTTTCTGGTCATGCAGCTCAGTCCTAAGTTCATTTTATTCATTCTAAATAAAATATTTAAATTCATATTTATATAAAAATTAAGGAACATTAAATTATTTTAAAAATTAATCCTTAAATAGTTATTTTATAAAATATTTGTTAGAATGAAATTTGACTAGAATAAATTACCGCGATTAACTAATTCGGTTTAATGATACGTTTTTTTTAAACAATTTTAGTTCAACAATTCTGTACACTATCTGTATATTTTAAGTTTGTCAAGATGAAAATATATTTTAAAAGTTTCGGTTTAGTTTCCATGGAAATATTTTGTTTCCATTAAATAATATAAAATTAGAAATCATTAAGTTAATTTCTGCTTTTGTATTCTTAAATCACATTATTACAGAGCGTATTGTTGATAACAGATTGGCAGATTGGTGGGAGGAGGTTTGGTTGCACCCGTCTCCTTTCGGATACGCTCGGATATCCATCAAGGGTCTCATACTCCTCATAAGATACGCTGTATCTTTGCCAATACAGGTCCGATTTTGATGATTCTTTTTTTGTTTTTTAGATAATTTATTAACTGTTTCCCTCTTTTTCATTCACATTTTTTTCTCACAAGCCTGTTAGGTTATTTTTTAAAAATAAGACTATTCCTGTGGTAAAGGATTACCCCAATCGATTTCTGACGTACAAAAATCCTTATTCTAAAAATTCAAGCATTATCCTTCCGCGGTAATACGAGTTCAACTTTGCAGACAGACAGAAATTGCTCTTATTAGAGTATAGTTATAAAATTTAAAATATGATGTTATTTAAAAATATAATTAAAGCTATAATTTATAAAATAGGATGGAGGATAAAATTAAAGAAGATAAATTCACATTGAGATAACGCAGTCCTGTTGAAATAGACAACATAATTATTAAATGACTTTATTTTTTTTTTATAAATATAAATCATAATGATGATATAAGGTTATCTTTCAGTTCTGGAAGATTTAGTTGTTCTTTCATGTAACAGAAATCAGACCCGGTTTAGGTAAACCATGAAAGGACACAAACGGATATCCCTTAGAGGTAAAAAAGAATAAAGGAAATATATCATTACAGCTTCTTTTTTTTTTCTTTTTTTTTTCTTCAAACAGAGCGGGAGCAAATACATTCTGTATTTACAAAGAAAAGGCTGAGTTACTTTCCAAACAAAGATAATCATTGAACACAGGATGTCCGATCCCCTTCTTGTTATATCCAGAAGTCTTCTCAATAATTCTCAAGTCACCATCAAAATCAATTACTGATAAAATATACCAAGCGAAAGTTACCCATTACATTCATATTTAATCGTTGAAAATGTTCTTGATGAACAGCATAAACAAACACAAATTTAAAAAATCACCAATAAATATTAAAGAGGTTTGACCAAAATATTTGTTATTTTTATAAAATATAAATTAGTGTAGATGATATTTTTATTTTACTTTCCCTTACCTGTATATGTTATTTATAATATATAAATATTAAATAAATAAATAAATTATAATAAATAAATTATAATAAATAAATAAATTATTATAAATTATAATAAATAAATATAAAATTTATATATATATATATATATATATATATATATATATATATATATATATATATATATATATATATATATATATATAGTAAAGGGAAGAATTATTGCGATTGTGAAAATTTTCGAATTCGAGTTTTCAACGGAAATACATGCTTTAAGGTACGTTGAGCCCAAATAACCAAGTCTCACAAAGTGATCTGTGTGTGTGTGTGTGTGTGTGTGTGTGTGTGTGTGTGTGTTTGTTTGTATGGAAGGTCTAGTTCAAAAGCGAAAAGTCGTACGAAACTGAAACTACGTATTTAAGGTAGGTATATTCTTGGGATGTTACAACTTTATCGTCAAAATCGACTGACCGGAAATTCCACTTTATATAATCGATTTTACACTTTTTTTTTACAATTTTCTCGAAAACGATTTTGACAAAACTTGCTGAAAGTCTTTTCCTTAAAGCCCTTTAACTTTTCATTTGCCTAGTAAATCATCGAGGAAATGCAGGGGAAAAAGTTATGATGAAAAGAATACTTTATTTACGCATAACTTAAAAAATATGCATTTCATAGTAAATTATCTATAGAATTGTATGAAAGGTAATTAAATTAACTAAAAAAAGTAATCATCAAAATCCGATCAATATTGACATAGATACAACGAATCGGACTAACCGTTAGTGGCAATTATATCACACATTTCATACTGTTTTACAATTTTCTCGTAAATGGTTTTAACGATTTTGATGAAATATGCCTAATGTCTTCTCCTTAAAGCTTTCAACTTTTCATTTATGTAGTATATCAACGAGAAAATGCGGAAGAAAAAGTTATAGCGAAAAGAAAATTTTATTTGCTCATAACTCAAAAAGCTAGAGCATTTTATGGTAAATTTTGTATGAAATCATATGAAAGGTAAATAAATTCTCTAAATAGTAAAAAAAAAATAATTTAAATCGGTACTGTATTGGTAAAGATAAAGAGCATCTCGGAGCGCGTCCGGAATGAGACGAGATGCGACCGAACCTCCTCCCACCAAGCTGCCAAACTATAACAAAACGTAACAATATATTGTAATCATATAAAAATAGAAATTAACTTAATAATTTCTACTTTTATATTATTTAATTGAAACAAAACGATCCCTTGGAAACTAAATGGGATTTTCATGGAAACTAAATCGAAACTTTTAAAATATATTTTCAGCTTGATAAACCAAAAACATTTAGTGTACAGAATTGTAGTACTAAAGTTATTTAAAAAACTAATTTATTATACTTTTGTGAGAAAACACTTGAAGAAGTGCATTCTGCTGAGTTTATTTCGAGTAGTGTTTATGTGAACTCTTTAAAATTACGTTAAAAAGATTATAATTATAGAATGGTAAAGGAAAATTGTGTGAAACGCGCACCGCACCAGATTTTTTCTTTTATTATTCATCGCTAAAATAAATTAAACATTACTATGTACAATATCAACAAAGAATTCCATCATATTCAAAATTAATAGTTTCGGGGTCAATTTGACCGATAGTCCTGATTGTGGTATTACATTCATGGGCCGGTTGGAGGAATATTTGTGCGAATACTAATTACTTGTAACATTTATTTATAATTAATTGAATAAGTAACAAAATGCATATATTTTGTAATTTAAGCAGATATGTAGGCTAAATAGAAACTATTTTTCATTCATAGATAAATACCTCTGGATTTGTGATCATAGATTATATACAGTAGTGTACGCATGAGGGGGGACAAGGGGATATCCCTCTCCCAAAATTTTGGGAAAATATGATTTTTATACCCATCGAGGTAATTTTTGTATCTTTAATAATAATTTTGGGTCTTTTGTCGAAAAGACATGCCGGTCATATTTTATAACCGATACATGTTATCTAAGCAGTTAATTATATTCTAATTAAATTATCTGTTAACTGAGATATTGTTTTAATTGTGATATTTAACTAGAATTTCTAAAGGAAGTCGAAGGTATGAAATATAAACATTAGGTCGTAAATCATTCAAAAAACTTTGTCCATGGGTGAACACCTAGAGGATCGAATTCCTGTGGGCTTCAGTAAAAAAAGTAACGGGAAGGAATGCGGGACTAGGAGGGACATGTTGGAGTCCTATCTTTGCGAATTTATATGGAGGAGCTATGAGAAGGAGTGTTTGTTTCAAAAGATTGTTTAATTTCTGAAATTATCTATTAAAATACATGTTTTCATTTAAAGTAATGTGTAATTTTTCATTCCTATCCTTAAAACGTAGTCCAATTAGGCGATTATAGACACTGAAGTGATTACTTGTCTTCTTCTTATTGAATCGCCTCCCTCCCCTCGAAAAACGATTCTGCGTATGTACCTGGTTATATATTCTCAATACTTAATGAGTATCCCATGTAGGGTAAGGGAATGTGAGCAGAGTATGCCACTGGAGCAAACAGTTGAGTATGTTGGAGATAGAAGGTTCATAATAACTGGAGTAATTCAGTGTTTAGAGAGGGAGTTACAGAGCTCCTATCTCGAGAGCTAACTCGGAGCCGGACTCGTCGCTATCTCCAAGGAAGGTTCTTATCGCTGCTAGCAGAGGGGGGAGGGAGGAGGGGAGTCTGTCCTTATGATATCCCTTCCTCATCCGTCTTGAGGCTACTTATTCGTCTTAACCAACTTCATAAGCCTCTTAACCATTCAAACTCGGCTCTTCAACTTTAATATAATCTCTCTTTATACGTATTTGTTGTTTAATCTAAAACCGCTACCCCTGATCCTTGGAATATTTGCCCCCATTCACTATCCAAGTTATTAATGAAACCAATTAAACTCATGATTGCTTTATCTGAGCAGAAGAAGTATGGTCGGTGTTATCAAGATCATTATTTATTTATTCGTTAGTACATACAATAAAATATTTTGATACATCAAATCTGATCCTTACACAATAAACTAGGACCCTATTTCATAATAAAGTACAGAAGTACAAGTACAAGTTGGAAAAGTACGAGTGGAAATATTTGTTTTTAGAGATCACAGGTTACTTACGGTCATTAGATACTAATAATTTTATTCATTGTTTTTTTTAATTTACGTTTTTATAATATAACTATTTTTAATGTTGTCGTGTTTTAACATTTCACAGTATAATCCATAGGCGTAATAAGTCATAGGTCGTCTTGTACTTTATTATGAAACAGTGAGTGCCTATAAAGTAAAGTACGAAGCTACATATAATCTTATACAAGTCGACCTGTCACTTGCTACCCCTACGACTTACACTGTGAAATGTTAAAACACGATAAAATTTAAAATAGTCATACTAAAAAAACAGTAAATTAAAAAAAAAATTGAATAAAATTATTATCTAATGACGATAAGTACTCTGTAACCTCTATGACTTGAACCTTTCCACTTGTGCTAGTACATTTGTACTTCATTACGAAATAGGGCCCAGGGGTTCCCATATTTAGTGTCACTACATACCACTTCCACTTTTCAGATTACAGAGTGTCCCACTACCTGATCTTATGATATTAGTATTAGATGATCGTCTTGATAAAAAAAAGACAAACCGGTTTACAAAAGATTATTTAATAAGCAAAACAGCTCAAAAATACAAAATAAATACTAAGTAATATACAAAATAAATAATAAGTGGGTCCTTTTGATCCTTTTTGCCAATTCCTGAGGGCTACCTTAAGGTCGCCAACCCCGTACTAACCAGAGTTTGATTGTCAAGATTCCTTTCTCGGGACCACCGCGAAATAAATAATAACTGACCCAGGTGGGAATCGAAGACACAACTTTCCGACTCGGGCACTCTGGAACCTTCGCTCCGACGAGCTCAAATAAAAGTGTGTTCATCAGAAGTAAGAAATTTGGACATTGTAAAGAATAGTATCTATATTTTTCTTCTGGAAGCCTCTTGATAATATTTACAATTAAAGCATAAATGTTAGGCTTGATGGAGCACGACTTCATTCTTAATTATAGAACGTACAGGGCAGGTCCTGCCAGAAGGACCTCGGGATTTTCAAATTCCCGTAAAAATAATAAAAGCTGGAAATTTTATTTAATTTATTATTTTTTTTATGTTTATGTTTGCTTGCGCCAACTCAGAATTTCCTGAAGTTTCTTTTAGTAGTATCGGTTGTCCAGCCAGGATAGAAAATCCTTCATACTATCGTCAAGTTGAGTCTCCGGTGTATTTCCAGAAGAACATTGTACGTTATACCGTTAAGTCCTCTTCAACACTGAATGCCTTTACTACGGTAACCATCGTAGATTATTTTTGTTAAGTGTAGATCATATTGATTCCTCTTATAATCTATCCATCAGATAATAGTTTTAAAAAAATTGTTATCCCTTACTGAACGTGTTAAAAAGACAATTTTATCCAAGATATTTTTTTTCGCAATACCACCGGGAAAGTCCTTACGTACCACCGTCTGAAAACTCCAGAAATAGACTATAAGAATGGTGCTGAAATATAAGAAAATTATCTTGAAATTTATGGTCAAAACAAACACGAAGCCAAGGGCACCAATTCCAACGAATTATTTCAAATCTCATCCAGATGTTAGGAAAAATGAATATTAAACTCCTCTAAACGGATAACTAAATCAATATTATATAAAGGATACGAATATCTATTTAATGAAACCCTTAGGGGCGTCCGACCTTGTCCGTGGTTTAGACCGGCTAAACCATCACAACCGTTGAGTGTTGGGGTACTGCATAGCCCAATTCCCGTGTCTATTGTCTAAGTTGTATCAATAGAAAATTTATAAACGTCTGATAGAGAATATGGCTATCAAAGTGAATGCCGAAAGTATGGCACAAAGTGCTGCGAAATTTCTAAATAATTAAATTAAATAAGTTTAAGAACAAGTTGGTTGGGGGAGAATATGGTCAATGAAGAACACACTAATAAGTGTAACTTATTTTATTGTGTGCCAATGGAAATTAAATAAGTTATTAAAAATAATGTGTTTTTTTATTACAATTCTATGTTTTTATGTTTCTATTTTGTTTATACCCATGATTTATTATTTCATTTATCAATCTTAGCCATCGTTTATGGTCTTGATATTTATTTTATTTATTTCACATTATGATGCCGTGAACAGCAACATTATCTCAGGGACACCCTTCTTTAATTTTTCTTCTTTGAAATTGTTTTGAATGAAATTCGTCTTTTAAATATTGAATGATTTGGTTATGGAAATCGGGAGCCTCTATTAAAAATTAACAATGTTTGATGTAATATAATTTTAATTAGTAGAATTATTGGAAATAGTGAGAGCCGAGAGTATGAACAGAATAAAAATTCACTGTGGTTATTAAGTAATGCTATTGATTCTAAAGCTAATTTTATAGCGAACAACATTGCAGATTTATCATAAAAATATTTGGTGAAGAACAGCGAGTAACTTCTGAGCCATTATTACTAACCAACCGACACCTTTTTCTTTCTTTGGCCCATTGATGAATAGAAATTGTGTATTTTGGTAACTGCAAGTATACTCTTTAAAGTAATTAAATGGCATAATTATTGTGATATTAATGTTTGAGCCTGATTCTTTTTTTTGAGAGTGATGTTAAATTTGATTGTGGTAAAGTGCTAAGGGGAGAGTGGGTGTGGATGGACAATTTCGACTTTATAACAAGAGTCAAGAGTCAGTGAGTCACGAAATTCAAGAAGATGAGTGGGAGATATAGAAGTGATGCCCTCTTTGTCAAGCTAAGCCTTGAAGGAAATTTTAAGTCCTTCTGGTCTTGATAAATTTTGGTTTAAATGTATTTGTGTTCTTTAGACATAAACTTACTTACTTTTCGCCCTACTACGACGAAGCCACAAAGAGGGCAACCTTATTTTTTTTTCTTTTTAGCCCGGAGTATTTTTTATTTAAAAGCTTTAAATAAAAACAAGAAAAATACATGATCACTTTGTATTATTTTTAATTTAAAAACATAAATATAAGTTTAAAAAACAACAAAATAAGTAAAAGTGCGTTATATTTATTCCAATGCTGGGATTTTAAAATATACATTCGTTACGGAGTTAATTCCTGGATCTGAATACAATGTGTTGTGTTTATTGGGTTTAATGCTGTTATCTGCCCCAAGTGGAACAGGAAACGGAAAATTATTGTTATTCCACATGTATAAATTATACATTTCTCTGATGAGAGAGATTAATTAATATCCAATTAATTTATTTTGAGAAATTGGTGCTTGAGCGTGAACAGGATGATAACCCGATTGCGGCCTGCGAGGATTATTTTTCAACAAATAAGGAGTTTGAATTTCGACCTGTTCGTTTTGACTCGAAAAGGTTGCTAACCCGCAGATAACACGCCCTTCCTGATCTAGAGAAGTAAATAAGGTAGCGAAACCCAATAAACAGTTTCACTTTGTCTTGAAGTCCACTTTGTTTCTTGGAATGTACCCCTCCACCTTGCCAGTGGACTTTCTTGTGGGCCTATAGACATTTAACGATTGAGAGTTTTGGGATTGTTGTAGTTTAACATTTCTAACTTATAGTATTTATTTCTTTATTATAAGATCGACTATTTATACATACACAATGAAAAAGTAAATTCGGTAAAGCTTTAGTTTAGTAGCTCCAATATGGCGGCGGGAACCGCAACACTACAGCACTCTATACGGAATCACGGACTGACATTTTGACATTTCGATGGCTTTCAAACTTAGCCTTCTCATTTTTCCATATTTAAAAAAAAAAGTCTCCCTTCTTCCTCTTTAAAAAGGAACCAAACAAGGTATTCACGTGAAATGAAAGACCAAAATAAGGGCTTCTATCTACCTTAGGCTGCATGTTTTGATAGACCAAAATTTTAGTTGAATAAAAAGATATTAATTAGTAATTGATAAATTATTTGCCACTTCTATAATTTCGTTTTATTGAAAACTAGTTTCGAATGTTATACATTCATCTTCAGTTCTAAAAACACAAAAATTCAAAAATAAGCAATTCAAAATACAGTTTGATATTATTATACATATTAAATTAAATGTAATATAAATTATTGTTATGATAAAAAATTTATGAATTATGAATTTAATTAAGACAAGAAATCAAACACATGTTGGTACTCACCAAGGTTTAAATAGATTATATCAAACAGAAAAGTTTTTACTGGATTGTTCTCGCATCGAATTAACAATGAAAGAAAGGTGGGGTGTTTATAGGTAAACGGTTTAAGATTCGTGTTTTTTCAGTAATTGTGGTGAATAATTGTTGTTTCTGTTATAGATGGGAATAAATTTAAGATTGGACTATTGTAAATATTTATTTGACCATTTAAGCAAATATCTGGATTGGATTTGAAGGATTTTATTATTTCAAGTGCATATATATTTAATTTGAGGCCGCTTTCAACGTGATGTATTAATTTAACTCCTGAGTCTTTGATGAATTTATTTTTAATGAATTTAATTTTTTTTTTCATTTAAAAGAGATTATATTAACGAGTATACAGAGATCAGATAATGTTAGATTTTAGTTAACATATTTTATAAGAAGTTTAATGCATTTGTTAACTTCTCTATTTCACACAACTCAATTAAAATACATGGATTTATGGATCATGTTTAATATTTTACTTTTATCATTTATCATTTTCTTTGTTAATTTTTGTTCTTATATAATTAATTCTGATAATAATACAGTCTTTACTGTTCTAACTTTTTATTTGTTTCGTCAATTTAACCACTTATTACTTTAATTGAATTCCTAGTTTCATAACGATTGCTATCCGTAGTTATTTTGATTAACAATCCGAAAAAGTTAAGTGGAGCGTGATTATTGCAGGTCGGAAACACTGGCGTAATTCGAATGAGCGCAGTGGTGCTGTGCGCACAGACACCAACCTAGGAAGAGCCAGAAAAAAATATAAAAAAAAATTGAAAAGTTCAAAGGGAAGATTTTAAATTCCGTTTTTATCAAGTTTACTGACAGAATATGCACAGTTTAATAAAGGGTTTAAGATTAACTCGAATAAGCAATAAAAAAGGAATCGGCCGGTAAAGGGACCTTTGTTATTTTAAGGGTATTCTAAAAACGAGTAAACTGAAGAAACAGGCCACTGACGGAGCTCGGTCGCTCCTCTCTCACCAGCATTTCTACTTTTCCCCTTCGTCCCTTCTCTAACACATCTTTTTCCAAACAACTCCACGAAAGTATTTGTATTTAGAATAGCTTTCGTATGGATCAGCCTAATCACTTTGTTTTATTTTATTGGCGTGAGCATACAATCTGCCCTATATTAGACTATTCTATCTGTGAAATATACTCAGAAAAAATATTCCACAAATTTTTAGATTTTGGATCAGCCCAATAATATATTAGGATATACTCTTCAATCTGTGGTTTTTATGTTGATCACATTGTTTACCCGAAATACGTAATAGACCAGATCTATAAATGTCAAGGGGGCAAACGTTTCCGCTGTTTTCATCCAAGCGCAAAAACGTCAGCCTGGGAAATATAAAAATCGTATTTATTTTGATCTTTATATGCTAGAAAGAACTGAATGTGGTGGAGACAACTGCTGACGATAAGAAAAGCCATTTCCTCCCTCTAAAAGCCACGGAATAAAACCTAAACATCGAAATACAACGATAGCAGATTGAACTTGTATCGTTTGCTGATGAATTAGTTCAGGCAGTGCCCTAACTGAGCGCTAGAGAGATGTTGGATCTACTAAACTAGTTTTACCAATAGTTCGTTTTAACAAATTAAATTTTAAATAGAAATATTTAATTTATTGTAAAATTACAACCATCAAATTGTTAACTTCATTGTCGAGGGTATTATTTGCATTTTGAGCGAGTTCTGCTTAATCATTAAACGGAACTATAACGGAATATAGTTAATTATCAGTGTGAAGTTAATTAAACGGAACTATCACGGAATATAGTTAATTATCAGTATAAAGTTCCGAACCTGAAAAATTATTATTATTATTTATAAAAGATCCTAATTAATATTATTTAATAGCACGTATTTCAACGTTGATGAATATTTTAGTGTTTTCAGCTTTCAAATAGAGAGGAAATTACAACTGTCAATATCAATCTACTGACCCATCGTTCATTGAACTGTTGAGAAGGGAGGACAGTTAGTCGATAGTCCCTTACTATCACTGAAAAATAAAACTATCCTCTTGAAATAAATAAATAAATATATGTTTTTCAACTGTCAACGTTTGTTATATTAATATCATTAAAAATAACTTTATATAAGTATAATAATAATAATAAAAATCTGGAACAAATCACAAGAACTAAAAATTAATCCATTAAGACACGTCGTTCTAGCAAAAACATCAGCTTAAATTTAAAGAATTTTAAAAGAAAATTGAATGTCAGATACGATACAATACTTTTCATCATAACTTTTTTCCCTGCATTTTTATTGTAAAATCCATGATATAATAGCTACTTTCGATTAGTCCGATGCGCTGTATCTTTGCTAATACCGGTCCGATTTTGATGATTCCTTTATTGTTTTTTAGATAATTTAATTACCTCTCATACAATTTTATACATAATTTACCATAAAATGCATAATTTTTAAATTTTGCACAAATAAAGTATTCTTTTCATCATAACCTTTTTTCCTGCATTCTCTGGGGGATGTAACACATAAATGAAAAGTTGAAGGCCTTTATAAAGAATAATTTAGGCAAGTTTCATCAAAATCGTTTGAGTCGTTTTCGAGAAAATTGTAAAATCGAATATATAAAGAGGCACTTCCGGTTTGTCGATTTTGACGAAAAAATGTATGTAACATCAAATGCAATGTGCCTAACTTAAATACGTAATTTCAGTATCGTATAACTTTTCGTTTTTGAGCTAGGCTATTCACATAAACCAGACTCACAGACACACAGACCATTTTGCGAGATTTTTTTTTCTTCTTTTTACTGATCCCAAGATTCAGTACTTGGTAAGGACCGTACTGTTTCTTAGCCAACGGTTGTGCAGGGAGGTGATTTGGCCGAGATCACGCTCAACCGCCATGTTTTCCCCGAATTAAGGATACCCACACTTTATAGAGGCTGGGTGATCTCCAGAAGGGTCTCTTAATCCCACAGGGTCGATCCACGGCTTATAACATAATAAATAATTACCTGCCAAAGCCGGTCTCGAACCCGGGACCGGGAGCATAGCAACACAGTGCCTTACCACTGAGCTACTCCGCTCCTTATTTGGACTCAAGAATCCTTAAAACGTGTATTTCCGTTGAAAAATCGAATTAGAAAATTTTCACGATCGCAATACTTCCCTTTCTATATATTCTGGAAAGGGGACGTAAAATACGCAACAAAATCTTCCCGTTTAAGAGATAATCGTAGCACAGACAGATAGACCAATGATTTAAACGAGTTTTTTGGAATCAGGCTCTCTGATTCCTAAGATCCTTTGAAAACTGCACATCAAAATTTTGACCAGATTGCAATTACAATTAAATACGTTCCTTACCATGATAGCTAATGAAAGTAAAAATAAATGTGATGTAGACAACGCATGATATCCTAGTACGCCTATTAAACTATAAATCGGTGGCTCAAAAAGTTATCTTGAATTTGGTTACTAGTTTTCAAAGATTGCAGTATCTCAAAAACGACATTCGGCATCGCGGCATCCATATATTGGCACACACACACACACTCTTGTTTCTGGAGGTCTTATTCCGTTATTATATGTCGTTTTCATTAAGTAGGTAACTAGTTTCTAAGAGATTTCTTGGTGTTCCGTGTAACATTAGAACTATCAGTATCACTAGGTAAAGCATTGGAAATCGACACTTTCGACATTTTAAGCGGAAAAACCCACTTATCTTATTCTCCTGCTGCAGACTTGTTGATCTCATAAATGGGAAGGAAAGCCAGTATTTTACTCATAATTTTAACACTTAATACAGATAATAAAAATGTTTAATTGGAGTGAAAAAAAATCGCGTTTATAACCTTTATTACCAAAAAATATGATCTCTGGATTTAATTTTAATATAATTTTTGATATAAGTTTATTATGACCTTCAAGTTAAGTGCCGTTTTCGGTTCGCCATTATCAACCAAAATCTAGTAAATACATTCATATTGACATAATAGCCCTACTTACCAAATTTGAGATATTTTACGTTATATTTTAATACAATTTTTTATGAGTCTAATGTGACCTTCAAGTAAAGTACCACTTCCAGTCTGCCAATGCCAACCAAAATTTATTATGTTATTTATATTAATATGTAAGTCTTATATACCGAATTCGATAAGTTTTGCACTATATTTTAATAAAATTTTTGAGGAAAATCACTTGAAAATGACCTTAAAGTAAAGTACCACTTCTGGTAATTATGTAGTGACAAAAAAGGGAAGTTCACAACTAAATTTTACTGCAATCCTAAATACAAAAATTTAACATTCTACGACTACCCTACGAACGTACGTACAGACTAGTCAAAATGGATTCAGAGATGGTCAAAATAGATATTTCCGTTAAAATCTAAAAACCGAAAATTTTCGCGATTACAATACTTCCTTTACTTCGTATAAGGAAGTAAATATAGATCTTAATTTTTTTTATAAATTACATTATTAAAATTACGAATTTTCGCCCAATTTATTGTGAATAAAAGCACTAAAAGTAAAAAAGGAAATCCGGGTTTTGGATAGGGTGTATCAAAATAAGACATTTTTTTTCGCCGTTTTCGTTAACTTTAGCAGGATGTGGATACAAACCGTCATCTATAACAAGGATGACTCCTTTCCATCTTGTTGAAGAGAGTTCATATTCAACTAATTCTTCATACCCATTAACCGTTTTAAAAGGCTTCATTACTATAACACCATAGCTTGGTATTACACTAGCGCAGTAGCTCTGGCAGGTAACTGATTAATTATGCCAGTGGATGTCCCCCCCCTTTCATCTCCTCCCCTCCTCAGCCTACAAAACCTTTTAATGTTGATTCTATGCAGCGCTAACTGTAGCTAATGAGAAGACGCTCGTTTTTGGCAAGCATGGTCGTTTCTTGCCGCCGTCAAAGACCCCACCTGAATTGCCAAGAAGTCCTTAACAATGTCTTGCTAAACTAAGCCTGGTAACAGGAAGGAGACCGCTTTTTATTCACACGCTTTAGCTTAGTAAAAACACCTTTAAATACTGGCAAGAAAAAATCAAATAATTGAGCATTAATTTTTTATCAGAGAACATACTCAAATCAATATTTTACAAAAATGGAAGATTATATTACACTAGCTGTCCCTGCAATGTTTCGCTATTGCTAGATTTCAGTATATAAGTAGTTTAAGTAAAAAATTCAAAGTTTGATATCAGTTATGGTATACAGTTAAAATTAAATATTAATATTTTTGTGTTTTGGATCACATTAGGAGTAGCTCAGTGGTAAGGCACTGTGTTACTATGCTTCTGGTCCCGGATTCGAGGCGTTTAAATCATTGGTCTATCTGTCTGTGCTACGATTATCTCTTAAACGAGAAGATTTTGTTGCGTATTTTACGTTCTCTTCCCTATATATAGAATATATAGAAAGGGAAGTATTGCGATCGTTAAAATTTTCTAATTCGAGTTTTCAACGGAAATACACGTTTTAAGGACTCTTGAGTCCAAATAAGGAGCGGAGTAGCTCAGTGGTAAGGCACTGTGTTACTATGCTTCTGGTCCCTGATTCGAGGCCGGCTGTGGGAAATAATTATTTATTCTGCTCTCAGCCGTGGATCGACCCTGTGGGGTCGGGAGACCCTCCTGGGGACCACCCAGTCTCTATAAAGTGGATACCCTTAATTGGGAGAAAAACCTGGCGGTTGAGCGCGATTTCGGCCAAATCACTGTTGGCTAAGAAACAGTATGGTCCTTACCAAGTACTGAACCCAAGATAAAAACCCTTCGCGGGTAGTAATGGTACAGGTTTATTTTATTTTATTTTTTATCACATAAATTGTAATTAATGTTATATTCAATTTTTAGTCCATTGTAATGATCTTCGTTATATGTACAATGTTTTAGCTGATTCCAGTTGGCATATATACCAAAAAATCACTTGGTTTCCCAACAAGGGAGAAAAATTCAGCAATTATTGCATTTATTGGAAGAGAAAAACTAAATTTATAAGACTTACGAATGAGTTATACTTCGAGTTTGGTCTTCCTTTTGGTAATAAAATTATTTGATTGTTAGAATTTTCAGTAATGGAAAACCCTATCTGACCATTAGAAGGTCTACTCCAACGTATTTGTATGTTAGGTCTCGCGATTTGTTAAGTGTAATAGCAAACGAAACTCTAATTGGAAATTGGAAACGTTTGAATTGAAATTTCAATACAGGTTATTATTAACTGTCTAAAATACAAAATAACCTTCCAGCAGGCGCGTTTGAAGATATTTCATTATATTCATCCAATGGTTGAACTTTAACTTTCATCCCCTCTCTTTATTCGTTCATCAACCCCTTCCACGTGTTTTCTGATTAATTTACAATTTTTCAGTCACTCACATTTTTAGTTATTCCGTGAAAACGACAAAAAATATAGAGGTGCACTCGGTAAGCCTTGCGCCCGTTCGTGAAATCATTTTTTAATTCTTCAGTTTGTTTTGCTCATGCATAAGGTGAGCTTTTAATTCCACTTCAAGAGGATAATATTAATTATACTATATTTGAAGAAACAAGACCAATGTATGTAGATTATTTCGTTTGTTAAACTATTTTAAACTTTTGAGAATGAACGTTCAACTCATATTTCATTTGGGTCTTTTTTGATATACGGTCGCAGGTTACTTTTAAATAAATTATAGTGATTAATAGTAATTGTTCCTAAGCAATTCAGTAAACATATGTTTCATAAATGTAGCTCTCATTTATAAATATGAATTTGTTTGAGGTATATGACAATTTTAAAGATGAAAAAAAGCAAAAAAAAAAAAAAGTAAAAATACAATAAAATTCGGTTTTTAAATAAAATAAAAAAACTTTTACTACGTTATTTGTATCATGTGTTTTTATTTTGTAAATAACAATAGTCACTGTAATTTACTTAAAAGTAACTGCCGACCGTATATCAAAATATCTGATGTGGACATCCCATCACTTCCTTGTACGCCTTTTAAACTATAAATCGGCAGCACAAAAAGTGGCTCTGAATTTGGTTACTAGTTTCCGAAGATAGCAGTATCTCAAAAAAGACACTCAGCGGCGCGACGTCCATCTATTGACACAAACAGACACACATACACACACATAAGCTCTTGTCTATGAAGGTCTTATTCCGTTATTATATGTCGTTTCCTGTCAATGTTACTAGACAAAGCATTGGAAATCTACGGTTTCAACATTATAAGCGGAAGAACCCGCTTAACTAATATGTTATTCTCCTGCTGCAGACTTTTTAAGTTCACAAATGGGGAGGAAAACAAACATTTTATACTCAATTTTAACACATAAAACAAGTAATAAAATTGTTTAATTAGAGTGGAAAAAAAATCGCGTTTATAACCTTTATCACCGAACCATATGATCTCTACATTAAATGTCGATATACCTTTTGATTTAAGTTTATCATAACCTTCAAGTAAAGTACCACATACGGTTTGCCAATTTTAACCAAAATTAATTATGCTATTTATATTAATATGTAAGTCTTGTATACCAAATTTGAAAAAATTTCCATTATATTTTAATATAATTTTTGACGAAAATCAATAATGATCTTCAAGTAAAGTACTACTTCCGGTAATCACGCGGTGACAAAAAATGGAGGTTCACAACCATATTTTACAATAATTCTAAATACAAAATTTTAATTTCCTACGGCTAACAGTTTTTGAGTTACAAGGAAGTAAAAAGACGCTTCATTTTCGTTGAAATTGCAATAAGTGAAATCTGCTCTATAAATCCGCAAATTTGCTTCCAGTACTCCAAAAAATTGTCCTGAATAAAGTTGAAATAACGTAAATAACCATTATTTGACATAATATGTCAAATGACAGATTATGTCAGCTCTAGGGCCGCCCTCTCCCCAAAGAAATTTCTGCTTACACCCTTGTCTGATTATTGATTATTTGTCTCTTAAGCGTATATTAATATTTCATTAGGTATAATCTACTGTACTATTATTTTAGCCAACGGCTAGTTGCAACTAAGCGGATTTAGTCTATATTCAAATTGGAATGAACTATAGTATTCATGTTGAATTATGTGTTATATGTGCATGTTTTATAACATCATTAATAACCTCTATTAACATTATTGGATCAGTCTCTATGGCTACATTGTGTATATATTTGCCAATAAATATATCTATCTATCTATCTAATAATGGAAGCAATCGTAATGTAATATACCATCATCAATGGTTTAAATGATTCGTCTTGATGCTTGGTTCAAAATCCAAGCATCTGTTAATAGCATTACATTATTGAAATTACATACTTAGTAACGTTGTACATTAGTAATGAAGTAGATAAAACATGATAAATAGTGGTTCCAAGTTGTTGAAGGATAACCTAATCCAAAATGTCTACATAAATCTTCTTTCCATTAAATCAAAAAGTAATGCATCTAAGCTATGTTGTCCCGCTTCTATTCACTCTTTCACTATTCACGTGAGTATCATTCTTGTTATACAATTATTTTTCAATATGTAATTGCATCTCTAATTTATTAATTATGTTCATCGTTTATTGATGAAAATAATAGTATGACTACCTGCTATGCTATTATCAACATATGGTTTAGAAAAATATAATACTCGTCAAATCAAGTAAAGTTCTATGATAGTATAGTACTTAGATTAAACCAGAAAAGGAAACGAGGCAGCATAGTGAGCTGTGGGATTACTGTGCTAAAATAATGCTGTTCAGATTCTTGAGAAAAATAGTAAGGAAGGGCATTGTGATCTGAAAGCATAGTGATGAACACACTGTCCTTTAAGAGTACTGTAAGATCTAGAATGCCTCTGCCTGCTTCCTAAACCCTTCCTGAGCCATCACAGCCTGATTTATTTTTAACTGTCAATTCTAACCTCTCGAATGCCGATACAATTTAGAGATGGGTCGTTTCACAATATATATCCGATTTTGAGTTGTCGCTTATGACAATTTTTTCCGAAATTCAAAATGCTCTGAAAATTCTGTCAAATGGATGAATTGGTTGCTTATCCTCTCTCTTTGAAGATCGAGATAGTGTGCACCGAGTTTTCTCAAGTTTTAATTTTTTCCAGTATTTTTATTTGTAGATGTACAACTTAGGAACTCATGAGTGTTACCAAAATTCATTTATTGATTACAATGACTTCAGTTCTTGTTATAGGAAATCAAACTATATAGCACTAAAATAAAATAAAAAAATCTTTTAAAAATAGCACTTTTAAACCCCTAAAATAACACTAAGGAAGCGAAATCGGACATTAAAAGTGAAATGACATAGAGAAGAACTGTTGCTACCAAACTTTGCCCAGATCAAATCATTTCAAATCATCCAGCCCAAAATTAAAATGAAATCTATGGTCTCAGATTTTGGTGATTTTTTTTTTTTTTTTTTATCCGTTTTTCAACCTTATTAACTAAGTAAAATTTTATTTTGATATCGTAAATACAAAATATAAAATTAGTCCAAGTTTGAGCTAATAATGATTGCACCATTTATTTTATATGTTGCTAAATGCATTTTTGACTTATTCTGTGTGAATAAATGGTTATTCATTTTTTTTTTCTGAATAAAATTTGCCCGAGTCTGACAGATATAGGCGTAGCATGCTTTTAACTTTTGAGTGGGCACGAATTGAATTCAGTTAGGGCCCTCTTCCGCGCCATGACTACCGGGCCATCCTTAAAATATGAAATATTATATTTTTGAAATTGAAATGCCTTAAAACGTGTTTTTAGGCTATCTGAAGACCCAAAATGTCTTCTAAATGGCTAATGAATTAAGCGTAGACATTGTGAAAGATAATAACCAATCAAGTAAAAGTTTTTTACTTTTTAGTTTTAAAACTTATCTTTCTTAGGATGCTTTATTTCACTTCTTTTATTTGACGAGTGCTTTCGGCCGCTAAACTCTGCTAAGTTGTTACCGACGGAAAGTAATCAACAGGTAAAAATCAAAGTGAAATAAATTCAAAATGAAATTATTTCAAGTTAAGTTGGGGAGAAGTACCCTCTCGAACTACGCCTTTGTGGGCAGACCTTAAAAATTAAACAAGAAACTGATGCAAACACGCCTTTTTCTAAGAAGCTACCAATTAGTTTGTGAAATAATTTGAACTAAGAAGTCAGGATAATATTTCATGGTTTTCTATGCACCAAAAATCAACAAAGATTACTAACAGTTCATTTACTTTAAAAACAAACAAAAAGCTTATAAATTGAAGGAGACAACAAAAGAAAATAACATATTTTTTTTAAATTATCTCTTTCAGTACGGGAAACAAAAAGAAGAACGTCAAAAAAATAAAGGTGGTTAAATCAAAACTATAAATAATTTCGATAAAATTTTCCTTATTTTCTTTATTCATCGGGCTTATAGTTTTTTCCGTCTAATCTCATAGAAATAACTGAGTAGTTACTATAATAAAAAAATAGCTTCCTTGCAATGCATTACATCAACAATCAACGGGAACTCATAAGAGATTCCTCGTCCCTATAGAATGTTGAACCAAGGGTTCTTTGCCCTTTATATTGTATCATTATATCGTACTGTTATTTTATAAAATTAATATTTATATATATTACAGAACTTTGGAAAGTAAAATCGACAGGAAATCAGATTCGAATATCAATAGAATTAAATTCTGGACTTGGGGAACTGTGAGCCCGGATCCACTCCACTCATATCAACCAATATCCTATTGCGGAGACAACATCCTGTCAAATAACTGCCCAAACGTAAAGAAAGGCGGTAAAGGAAGACCGAAAATTGGCAATGGTTCATTTCCATTTCCCACTGTCCCAACAATCGAAGTCCGAATAGTTCACAACAGTACTAGCCGATTCCACTTCATGACAACCTCTAAATCTACCACTTACAAAACCGTTTATTTGCCAAGTAATTTACCAACCGGTGAGGAGTATGAATACGTGGAGCCATCACCTGAGACTATGTGAGTAGATAATTTAATTTTTATTTTTTTATTCCATAAATTAATGCAAGAAAATTTATTAAATTCAATTAAAATCACATCCTCATTCTGAGCATTATACTCAACTTTTTCTGTTGTACAATTTGTCATATTTAATTTATTATTTACCACCTTAACTGCAAGGCTGTGACTCTACCCCTTTCTAATGTGGACTCTTGATTATATAACTATTGCCATATTCATTTCGTATTCATAGAAAAAATTTTCACTTTTCGAATTATTAATAATTTTATAAATATTTATCTCACTCTCTCTCTCTCTCTCTCTCTCTCTCTATATATATATATATATATATATATATATATATATATATATATATATATATATATATATATATATATATATATATCAATATAGGGAGAGACAAAATATCAACAAGAGCAATCCTAAATATACATACAGATATTTTTCTAATCCTTCATTTTAATATACATTTCGTTTGTTTTACAAAGATCATTTTTGTACTGAAAACACAATAACAGAATAAGCCATAATGTGCATCCAAATAATTCACAATGGATGCAGCTACAACAATATAACATACCAATCATAAAAAAAATTACAAAAAAAAATTATGGTTGCGAAATGCTCTGAAAAATAGATAGATAAAATAATAGTTAAAAATATTATAATTATCAACAGAGCTCTATGCCCAATGCGGAAAAAACTAGGCTCTGAAAACATGTGATGGCCTCTAATTTGACCGAAGGATATCAATATTTACTAGAACAAGTTTTTTTAAAAATTAGAAGAAAATTTTTATCTAAAAAAACAATTCAAACAAGAACTGCAGACAAGAAATTATAAAATTTATGATGCAATCCTTTTTTTTTTTCTTTAACAAAAAAGGTCTTAGATTAATTTTAAATGAAAAGTTCTTGATTTATCTTCAGTTCGGTTTTGGTTTTTAAATTTAATTTAAAAATGAATTTAGTTATTGGGCATTCTCTAAATAAGTTCATATCGTTCATTGAATTTTTAAAAAATATTTTTTTATTAGTTTTATTTAAAACTTACATACATACATATATAGAATAATATAGAAAAACATTGTTGTTGTACAAAAAAAAAACACAGAAACTACTTGTGACCAGAACGCATTAAATCTGCACATAAATATAAATATAAATAATGAGGGGAATAGTAAGTTCCCCAAGGAGGGGGAGGACAGGTGTCTCCTGGAGATACCAACCTATCTACATCAATGTGCTTGGAGGCTGACATCATAAGCATAGCTAACCAAGTACTTTCCTTTTTATTATTTCTTTTTCAAAAATTATCTTGTGGGGCCTGGTATGTGCTAGGAGGGGGGCTGGAGATACCTATCTGTGCCCATGCATAACAATAATAATGATAACAAATAAATAAAAAATCTACAAGAATACATATAATCATCAAGAATACATTTAAACAAAAAAATTCGTCTAAATAATCATAAATAATAAACACCACAATCATTACTGTTTAAAAAAAAAAAATCAAATAAATTCTAACATCTGGTAAAAATCGAATTCTTAAAAATACCTATTTTAATGTTAAATAGATAGAACTGAAAACAAAATCCACGACGAAAAATTCTCTAGTTAATGAGCATCCAAATGGATTGTAAGATGGTATTGGAAAAATAGAGTTTTGAACGAATCATGTTGGATATTAGGAGGAACAGAATTCCAAATGGGGGTAAAACATTTGGCCGGACAAAGAAGAAGAGCAAGAAAGGCATGTTTAATATCGAATGTATAAGTTCAGTGGGATGGGATATAAAGGTCAGAAAGATGGAATCTAGCTTACTGTAAATAGACTAAGAACTTGAATTAAACGAGATTGTAGATATGGGTCTGATTCAAGGAAATATTATCTGCAGATAGAAAGTATAAGCCACTTAACTCGATATAAAGGTAGAACACACAAGAGACAAACCTAACAAAATAGTTTATGATTCGCATCATTCTGTACCTGAATTCCATTGAGAACTTGAGAATAATCAATTAATATGTGTTATTTTGATATAATATTTTGTTCAAGTTGTTACATTCAACTCGTCATGGTTGAACTAAAATTTTTATTTTTAAAACTCCATCACCTTTTTGCAACTACTTTGCATAAAATATCCAGTCTCAATGAAAATTCTTAAATAATAAATACAATGTAATAAATAATAGGTTGAAATTACATGTATTATTATCTTAATATAGTAATTAAGATAACATCAACCAGCATCTCCCTTTACAAATATTTTTTAAACAAGTATGTAACAGAAATTACTATTTAATTTTGTTTTTAAATTTAATAATTAATCATTTAATATGAATTTAATTATTAATTATTTAATCATTCAATAATGCTTGAGAAGTGGAGCAGCAAGCTCAAGGCAAAATTGGATATGACAAAAACCCTCAGGCTAGAATAAATTGTAAACCTTAAAGTTGGGTCCATACTGTGTATCAAACCTCGTTATATAACTGGTTTTATAGGTCATATAGCATGTTTATATAACTCATATAACAGGTTATATGCTAGCCTGCTAATGTCGGTAAGATCAAAGGAAGTTATAGAAAATAAAATAAATTATCATCCACCCGTCTCAGCTGTTCTCGACAGGTTTGTTCATTTAAATATTGTCACCTGATAGCTATTATACCTATATACTATATAGCTATAATTTATATATATATATATATATATATATATATATATATATATATATATATATATATATATATTTCACTCAACATTTAAAAAAAAAATGTAAATTCAGAATAAATTATTTCAATTTTTATAATAACAAACCTACTTGCTTACATTGCCCTTTACAAGGGAGCCTCGCACACTTCAGAAACAATCTTTGAATTGCTCTCTTTAGATATTTTGAGTAGGTAGCACAAATTTCAATATGAACCCTTAGATGCTAAAAATCTCTCTCCTTGCCATCATGAGAACTGATCATATATCTACTCACTCAGCATTTTGTTGTAACTTTGTAATAAAATAAAATTGATCTTAGGTATATAAATTATATGTAGAAACTTGTACAACGAAATTGTTATAAAATAAGCCTTTTGTAATTTAATTTGGACCCAGCTTAAGGATAAAGCTTACCTGCCTAATTGGAGTATATAAGAAAATTAAATGAAATGAACAAATATATTGTGAATGAGAGAGTTGACTGTGCAATTTATTCAATCAAAGATATAATGGCCCCAAAAAGTATTCATAATCAAACCTCTTTATATGTGTTTTTTATTTAAACAATGTTTCAACCTACAGTGGAGGTCATCATAGACATCTACGTGCACGTTGTTCACATCTGTGATAACGGATGAACACCTGTAATGTACGCCTGTGTTTCATAATGACTGCCCAAAAATCATACTGACAAATGAACAACAAAAATATTGGGCTACATTTATTTTTAACAATAATATAGTAAATAACAGATTACTGATTATTGATAATAACTCAGGATCAGAATAACATTATATTAATCTCACTTTACACATTCAGTAAATTTAACCAGAACTCACTCATACATTAAACATCCCTTTGTTTTAATTAAGAATTAAAATAATTTTCTTTCTATCAAGGGAATATATCTCACCCGAAACAATCCCGCAAAAAAAATTAAATGAGAAAAAAGAAAAGTCCACTAAAACAACAAAATTAACAACAACACTTGGAAGTATGAAAACAAATGCCTTTGTATCTAAAGAAATCATGATCTCAGAAAGGTCTAGAAGATACATCAGAAATCCATATGATTTCAACTTGAGGTAGGTTCAAACATATACATATATAGCGATATTTTTTTGAATATATTGCTGTAGATATAATAGTAATAAATATACTTGGATTATTAATCTGTAGATTGAAACAAACATATGCATTACCAATCAGCAGAAACAAAGCATTTCTATTTTATAAAGTTTATTACAGCCAATTATTAAATCTGCAAACACCAAACTTATTGTTATTCAATACAACTAGTATCTACCCATTTTGAATAACCAATGGATACTTGAGGCCTTATTTTTTATTTAGTTTTCAATCTATTAATATAATGATAGACAAAAGTGATACTTAATAATTCACCATCAGATTTTTGATTGATTACTTTGCATTTATAATCAAGTTTTACTCTTGTTAGATTTGCTATTTGTTAAAAAATAAATAAACAAGTGCCATATCACAAATCTAGATAGATATCAATCATAAACCCGAAAATTGAGAATTTTCACTTAATCAATCATTTGAATTATACAAATGAGGCTGAATGAATCAACAGAAAAGATTTATGAACATCTTAAGTTTCCAAAATATATAAACGATTAACTCAAAAAAAGCTCAATTTTTGAGTTGATGCTATTTTGATCGATCATGATAATTTTGATTTCTACCCTAAATTATTACTAATAAGAACTAAGCCTTTAAAATTCATTAAACTGTCTATATTACAACGCTAACATTATTTTATAATCTTCATGTATAAAAATAGTATAAAACAAAATGGTTAAAATGGATTAAATTATATAATTTTATTCAGAAACAATTCCACTAATTCAAGGTTTAAGTTAAATTTAATGCTACAATAATTGTTTTTCTATATTAGTAGAACATTTTTCGTGAATATTATTTAATTGATAATTCTATTTCATATGATTATTAAATCGGTATGGCCAAAATTTTTTGTTCCCATTTAGAACTTAATATATTCAATGTAAATATTTGAAATAGCCACATATCTACACTAACAAAACAGTATACTTTATTAATTGGTAGGGAATGGCCATAACTGAATTAATTCCTTACCTTTTTATCTTTAAGTCTTCATTCTTGAAATAAGTATTCACAATGACCCCAAAAAATTCCGGAACGGTAATAAGCCGGAAGTCCATAGCGCAAAACCAAACACTATTAAAATGAAAATCATCACATCACCACTTTCATAACACTCTTTAAATGCTATTTATTAGACATACAAGACAAAGCACTCGACGAAACCGACGCCAACGGAATATAACAATCGGAGGGAACATTTTCGCGGTCTGTTGGGATGTGAAATTGAGTTATTGAGAATACTGCAACCTGATTGGCCAGGGTATTAGGCATCCGCGTCCTTTAAGTCTAGAACATTCTATGCTTTTTTTAAACAGTGTTGTCTCTATAATAATACCTCCACATTTTTTGTGATTCAATACAACTTTTGTTCTTTTATAAAATTGACTTTTGGTATATTTATTTATTTAATCATTCCACATTATCTAATAATAGATATTATTAAATAATAACTTTTCACAAAACTTGTAAAAATTTATATTAATAGTAAAAGTTTGTATTTTTAACTAATGAAATCATAAACATATTCTTAAAAGATATGGTCAACCACTTAATACGTTAGTATTCAGCGCGCTCTCTCTTAATCCAGTTGTATTCTTGACATTCAAAAGAGTTTTCCTCTTGAATGCAGTACTGGTCGCAAGCTAATTTGAAGGGCAGACTGGCAGCTGCTCTCTAATGATAAGTTGACGACCCTTTTATTTTTAACTGCAGTTTAACGGAGGATGGTGGATATTTGACATTAACCGAGCTTTACCAGCTTCCAAAACCCCTAGTTAGTTCTGACAGACTACGATAATTTACATTTATCTTATTATAAGAGTCTTTTTGTGTTTAAAATTTTAAATTTCATCTGATTTATTCGTTTAACTTCAGTCATGTGGCATTGATTTCCCACCCCTATTAGTATTTGAAATTTATTTCACAGATTTAAGAACCACTTGAATATAATTAACTCTGTATATAATGACACTGTATATAATTAATCTGAACTATAAAATGGTGTTTTAACTAGTATGATAAAAGGCACAATTTATTCAATTTATAATTTTCCAACACGCTGATGTGCAAATTTGTTACTGGTATGGATTAAAGCCAACCATCATCCTTGGGCAACCAAGCCCTCGATGTTATTCTAATTTTATCGTTAGTAATACAAAAAGTTATTTTATTATTATTTATTATTTATTTTGTAGGTACATGCTTTATCCGATGAATCCAGACTTCTTCTTAGCTATGGAACAATCCAAGCAAGCCGAGTCGGAGGTTCGAAATCAGCAATATTTCAAAAAAACGGAACCGGTTAGGAACAGAAGAAAAATAAACCATTTTTTAAACCGTAATCTACCATGGAAGAGTACCTACGATCAACGTTTGTTCCAGTCTGGAAATTTTGAAATAAACAAACAGTTTTTATGAGTTTTTCAAGTTGCTTAGTTTTAGTGAGAAATTTTCAGAAAAAAAAAATCAAGGCTTATCATCTCTCTCTCTCTCTCTCTCTCTCTCTCTCTCTCTATATATATATATATATATATATATATATATATATATATATATATATATATATATATATTGTATAAAACGTTTATCACTTACAACCTATGTAAGACCGTATTGTTTCTAGGTCAACGGCGTTGCAAGGGGTGATTCGGCCGAGATCACGCTCAATCGCGATATATGTATATATATCTATATATATATATATATATATATATATATATATATATATATATATATATATATATATGTGTGTGTGTGTGTGTGTGTGTGTGTTTGTATGTATGTATGGGCTACTTATCATAACTTAGGTTGAGAAGGCGCAGGTCTCATTGGCAACATAGCTTGTAAAATTTTTGTATGAAATCCATTGTTTTGAAATTTCTTTTTGTATGCCTTTTTTTTTTTTTAAATGTTGTATTTTTTATAGTTTTTTCATATTATTGTGTGGTTCTCCTTAAGTCTTAAGGACAGATGCATAATTTTGATCTGAGTGAATTACTAGATACACTATGCGGAATTGCGATCCCTGTAAAGATAATTGATATTATTAAGAAAGGTAATTATTGCTGAATTCTTTTAAAAACCAACCCTTTCTGTGACAGTAGAAAGCCCTGAAATTCCAATCATTAGGATCAAACCATTGGATTTAGGGCTGTCTAATGTCATAAAAAGGTGTAGTTTTTAGAGCAATTCGGGTACAATTTAAAGATGTATTTAAAAAAATGACGGCAGCATGTAGTTTAACATTTTTATTTTTATTTGCCTACATATGAAATTGGAAGGCGATTGTGAAAAAGTTCGAATCTGAGTATCCAACGGAAATATATTTTAAGAACTCCTGTGTCCAAATAACTAGGTATCGCAAAATGGTCTCTGTATGTGTATGTCTGTTTTTTATGCCAGGGATGTTATATAAACGTTTTCGCTGAACTCGATTTACCGGAAGTGCTACTTTATATTATCGGTTTTACATATTTTTACAATTTTCTCGAAAAAGACTCCAACGATTTTGTATAAACTGGTTATATCAATGTAAAATTAAGTGCTCTATAATATTAGGTAGATCTTATCCTTATTTTAACAGCCTGACAGAGATTAAATTCCGAATTTTCAAAATGGCTTCCTCTAAAGTACCTTTGATAGTGTTTATTTGAAATTATTAACCATATCTTCGTTATAGTAATAAAAATGGATAAATATAAACCTTTAAAAAAAATTGATAACTAATTAAAGGAGAAACATCTTTCTATAATATAGATGTATAATATATCGTTGGATAGGCGCGTACGCAGATTTTTTTTTCTTGGAGGGATTTAATGAGAAGGCAAGTAATCATTATCTATACTCGCCAAATAGGGCGTAAGTTTTAAGGATAAAAATGAAAATTGGATTAATATTTATAACTCAAAATACAAAACTTATATGAAAATCATTTTTTTCAAAAATTTCTGGCTGGGGAATTTATCACCGTGTTCCCTCCTGCCGTTCGATAGCTAAAGATTTTAGATAAATTTATATCTACAAAATAAAGTCATTGAAGGTAATGGAGAGTGATAAAAAACGCATAAACTTAATTGGTTGGTGAAGTTAATAAGTTCTACTTTTATATTATTTAATGGAAAGTATAGGTTTCCATGGAAACTAAATGGAATTTCCAGGGAAAATAAATTGAAACTTTTAAAAAATTCAACAGCCATACAAGAGCAGAAATTATTAATTAATTTCAATTCATTCTATTAATTATATTCAAAGTCGGAGAGTAAGTGAAAAGTGTGATGCTAGCACCGCACCAAATTTTATTTAAATATGTTTTTTTACTTTTGATAGTACATGAGAATGTGGAATAGTTACGCAGGCCTCATCTGCTTACCATGTTTCCTCATCATATTAATGTTGCTGAAACTTCTTTTTTGCGTAGAAATGAAAAACGTAAACATTTGCTACTTCAAATTTAACAATAAAAATGAAAACATATGTTGTTAATAACAAACTTTATGCAAGAGATACTAAATTTCTTGGAGAGACTAATATAGTTAGGGTGAGTGCCCTAAGAGACTAAGAGACAGGAGAGATACTCGTACATATCGCTTGCGGGAGTGGTTGGCACATCTGCATTCAGCCACATCTGCGCCTCATTGTAAAGTATAATCCTGTGGACAGGAGCCTAGGTGTTGTTTTTGTCCCTTCGGATCCTTTATTAAAATCTAATGTTATTCTCAACCTCACTGTTAAGCTAATTTTTTTTTTTTTTTTTAAAGCTTTTCTTTTTATAAGTGGGGATGAAGATAAATATATAAGGTAATATTAAAATGGACCGGTGGATCAATATGGAGAAGCGTTGTACCACTGATGGGGCTCAACCAGCTTCTCTCTAAAGTGCGTACCAGACCCTTCAATAGGTTGTGTGAGAAACCTTGCGGCTGAGAGTGATAGTTGGTTTGGTTGTATAATTTTATGATACAAAAGATCGTGATCATCATTACCATAAATGACTGCTGGACAAATTTGATTTAATAAACAGATGGTGACAGTAATGGTTACCATGGCATCATTAGATCTGCTTGTAAGTATTGAGATTCCTGAAAAATCACTGCGTCTATCTAATTACCACAATTTTCCAAGGCAACTGAGATATTGCAAGGTATTCCTTTTTGGCTCAATTCCTTGCGGTAGAATGGGCATTCTTAAAAAATATGGGCTACCGTTAAGCTTTTTTTACAGTGTTGGCATCTTGCGGGTATTTCCTTCGATATTAGGTGAATATGCGCCAGTCTTGAATGCCGAGTTCTCAGGCGGGTCAGGACCACTTCTTCTCTGCGGTTGTTGCGACTTGAGGTCTACCCAGATTTTACCTCTCTCTTTATACCCCCTTTTCTTCCCATTCCTTTAATATTTTTTCTTTCAAAGGAAGCTTACATTGATGGTTATAGGACGATCCTATCATGACCAGGAAGAGTCTTTGACAGCCTTATCCGCCAAACGCACATAGTGAATCGATTTTCCTTTTTCAAATTCCTGTCTGGCTAGAATACTAACGGGTGTTTTTCGGACACTCAGTGGATCCAAGGCTATGGTGACATATGAGTAATTATAGACATAGTTGCGATCGCAATCACTTCCGTGGTATAGACGCTGTAAAACTGTTGCAGCTTTGAATTTTAGTGCCGTTTTTGAGATACAGTCATCATGGGAAACTAGTAACCAAATTCAGGATCACTTTTTGAGCCACCTATTTATAGTTTAATAGGCGTACAAGGAAGTCATGTGTTGTCCATATCAGACATTTGTAACCAAATTCATTTATTCATTTATTTTTCTTTAGCTGCGTTACAGAATATAAAGATTAAGTTTTTGTATAATAATCTTAAACATAATACAATTTTTTTTTCATTTTTTAAAAGATCCAAACGTTATTCCCATTGGTAGAAAACCATTTATTATAAAAGCTTCAATCTGTTAATGCTTAGCTTTTTCTTACTCTACAACAATATTCAATTTACCTATTGGCATTAGATTAAATTGTTATAAGCTGTTGATCTTTTGTTGCCGCCATATCTCTCGTCTATCTTGGGATGTTGCTTTCCAATTTGCTGGAGGTAGGTCTTTGTTGATAAAGTGTTACTTTTGTTTATTCTACCAATCCATCTGGTTTTTGATCTGCCTTGTGGTCCTTTGCCAACTAGTGGAGCACTCGTAATTATGCAGAGACCACCGACGAAGTTGTAGCTATATGCCACGAATCCTGAGATCAAATATGAATTGTCTCTTGTTTCGTCGAGTGAATACCAACCATCTTATAGATGATAAAGCAACAAGGCAAACGGTAACGAGGCAACTTGTGCTGAAAACAAGATATTAGAAGTACACCGGGCCCTCGCTGATCCGACTTCCACTAGTCCGGCCCTCTCGTCATGCAACAGATCACGAGATTCCTTTTCATATTTATACAGTTCAGAAATCCTGGGCGACCGAACGGCGAGATCACGACGAAAATCTCTCCGAAAACGTCAGTTCAATTTAAATCCTCTCCTATCATTTTAATAGAATTTTTGAGATTGTGTTAAAATATGTCAAAGTATATCAAGAATCTAAACCTATCTATATATAGATACTTAAGAGATGGTGTGATACAATTGATCAGCAAGAGCTCGGAAATCAGGATTACGTAAAAAAAAATATATTTGTTTACTTTCTTGAAATGTTATCATTGTAGACATGTTTAGGTTTTTCAATAATTCTGTAAGTGTATATGAATAAACCGCGTAATATAGCATTATTACTTCCTTGTATGTCGTAAAGGAAGTATTCTAATCGCGAAAGTTTTCGGTTTTCAGATTTCAACGGACCATCCTCGAATCCATTTTAACTAGTTTCGTAGTGACATCTGTACGTATGTTCGTGCGTTCGTATGTGCGTATCTCGCAAAACTCAAAAATGGATAGCCTTAGAAAGTTAAAATTTTGTATTTAGGATTGTTGTAAAATCTAGTTGTGAGCCTCCTTTTTAGGTCACTGCCTGATCACCAGAAATGGTATTTTACTTGAAAGTCATAACTGATTTCCATAAAAAATTATGTTAAAATATAATGCAAAACTTCTCAAATTTAGTATTTAATACTTATATATTGATTTAAATAACATACTAGATTTTGGTCTAAATTGGAAAAAAGGAAGCGGTACTTTACTTGAAAGTCATAATAAACTTTCATCAAAAATTATATTATATTTAATATAAAATAAATAAAATAAAATTATATTATTATATGAATTGAAAACATTTCAAATTTGGTAAATAGGACTTTCATTCCAATAAAAATAATGTACTAGATTTGGGTTAAAATTGGTGAGCCGAAAAGGGTACTTTACTTGAAGGTCATAAACTTAAAAATTATATTAAAATTAAATACAGAGTTCATACGATTCGTTGATAAAGGTTACAAACACGATTTTTTTTTCCACTCTAATTAAACATATTTATTATTTGTTTTAAGTGTTAAAATTGGCTGTAAAATACTTGTTTCCCTCCCCATTTGTGAGCTGAACAAGTCTGCAGCAGGAGAATAAGATATGAGTTAAGTGGGTTCTACCGCTTAAAATGTCGAAACCGTTGATTTCCAATGCTTTATCTAGTGACGTTGACAGTTCTAATGTTGTCACAGAACACGAGGAAATCTCTTGGGAACGCCGAGTATCGTTTTTGAGATACTGCAGTCTTTGGAAACTAGTAACCAGATTCAGGATCACCGTTTGAGCCACCGATTTATAGTTTAATAGGCGTACAAGGAAGTCACGTGTTATCCACATCAGATATTTATGTATTGTGTTCGTTTTACAAATTTAATTATGTAAACTAAAATCTTAAACTTTTTATTTTACATGGAAAATGTACATTTTATTATAAGTACATCATAAATACACTATATGTTGTGAAGGGAGAAAAAACAACTACTTTTTATATGTAAAACACATATTTGATGTAAATTTTTAATTTCGAACAGTTTTTTTTTTGCATTTTTAATTTTTGTTGTATTTATTATAGTATACATTTATTTATCTTTACTTAAGTTATGGCTGTGAATCATATGGTCGATTTTCTATTGGGTCGATTGTAATAAGTTATGATTTTTTTTTAGATACAAGTTGCAGCTTAAAATTTTCTTCTTATTTATGTTTGACAATTCATTTTGCTTAAAGATTTTTTTTTTTTTTTTAAATTCAGATTATTTCTTAAGTGAATTCTGTATCTCTCCTATGACGAAATATAAATTCGTAAATGAGAAATAGGAACATTTATACCAGCTTCTAATATTTAAGCATCAAAATATTTCCCTAATTATTTAATCAGGGCATTAATTTCTCTGTCATTACACAAGGAAATGGATTTAATCTAATAGTGTAACTCTTGAATGCAGGGCCGTATAAATTTTTTTCTTATCACTTTTTATGGTTTGATGTAACCTGGTACAGGTCTCGGGGATGGTACAAGAAAAGCCTAATATATCGCATGGTCAAAAAAAGCCCTTCGAGGAGGATTTGCCACTGCTGGTAAACAGTCTGGAGGGAGTTGGGGGAAAAAGTAAATAGCAGAGAGTCATAGCCCACCTCGGCAACATTTACATGGCTCAGCCCTCAATATGCCCTCCTTACACCTGAGTCCTTTCTCTCCTTATATATTGCTTCTTCTTACTCACCCTTATGCCAACTCCTTTCTATTATTATGTACTTATATATAAAATAATATTTATAACAAAAAAAAATTGTAAACATATAAATAAGAAATAAAATGTAGGAGAGAGGATGTTTCAACCACAAATCTGCGGGGTTTTAAAGGAATTTCTTATGAGTGCTTATTTTCGGGAGAAAAAAATTCATCTTACTTGAAATTTAAATTAAATATGTCGCAAGCAATGGTGAATGGAACGAGAATGATTGGTGGCGTCATTAACTCACGCTCAACATTGGTTACCTTTACTCAATTACTGTATTTCCGCCCTAAGTCAAAATCCAATTTTTTTTATTGCTATCTCTACCGGACAATTTTCTCTGTTAAATGATACCAATTTTCGCTTTCTAGTATTTATAGAAGCGGAGCTATGAGTGTTTAAAAATGAAACCAAAAGCATCTGAAAATCTTTCTGTCCTAACATCCCAGTTGGAGGAATGTAATTTTAAATTAATAATTCTGTTAATTAGCCGAAAAAAAGCGCCCTTCATTTATATTGATTCTACAGACAAGGACTGCCACAGAGGAGAAAAAAGATGCCAAATGAGGGAATTTGAAAAATTATTGGAAGTTGGAATAACTTATAATTTTAACCAAAAAGTGGGGGGAATGATTAATTGGTAATAAAAAATATTTTAAAATTTCAAGAGCGAGAGAAATATTTTTTTACCACTACAACTAACTCTGCCAAAATATATCAGGTTATACATAGCGTAGTATGCCATACTGATCAAGCCCGTTGGAAAATTATAAATGTATATCACAGAAATTTAAAGGGGGAAACTGATGTTCAAAAGGTTTTTGGCTCTGTACCTTACCGAGATATTTAAAAAAAGAAAGAAACAACGACAAATTTTACTTCTTACCACATTACAGGATTGTAATCGAGTCAAATTTTCGATGTGCAGTTTTCAACGGATCTATACATTTCAGAACTCCCTTAGTCCATAAAACGCTATCTGAGTGTCTGCGCCGCGATTTTCTCTTAAACGGCTGTACCGATTTCGTTGATTTTCTATTTTCGTTTTGCTCCCCAATGCTTGTGTACAAAACAGGTCATTCTATGCAAAACCCGAAAAACATGTTTTTCTTTAGACTTCAGCGCCAAAACCGCTCTAACGATTTTGATGAAACTTTCATAAAAACTTCTTCATAAAATCTTGAAGCATTTTTAGTGTAAATGTTTGTATTTTTGTTATGACCATTCGAAAGGTAATTTAATTCCCTATAAAATACAAAATAAAACATAGAAATCGGATCAGTAATAGCAAAGATAGAGCGTATTGAACTCTATACAGATGTTTTATAAAGTATTCAGTGCATGCTCCTAGGGAAACCGGTTCATCTTTGTTTAGGTTTTTTGATAAATGGAAAACTATACATCTCCCAGACATTCCAGATTTTCATTTGAAAGATAATTTAAATTTCATCAAAGTTAAATATGGTACATTAAACAAAAATATCTTAATCAGACTAATATTAGCGAAGATATATACAATATTTGTATTGGACTTTCGCAAAGGAAAGGAAGGAAATTCGTTTGAGCGGATACACCAGATATATTTACTTCGTTGCTCGACTTTTCTTGAAATAAATAATCTCTCAAGGTTAGTTATAACATTCAATAACAATTTAAAAGAAATACTTCAAAACAGGATGGATATCAGGATAAGAACAGTATGATTTTATTTTTAGATAACTCTTTTTGGGCTAATGGAACCTAAAAAAGTAAATCATGCTGATAGCCTTTTCTGATAGATTCTCTTACTTCGTTTGTCTGAGTGATTTTCATTCTACACTATTGAATTCTGTCAATTTACTCGTGTCTGTCTTAAATTCATAGTTTCACAGAGTTAGTTTCGGAGATATACGACAATTTCTCTTCTTCTTTTTGGATTATTTAAAATTAATATTTGTATCAGTATCGGAAGTAAAAGTATCGGCTGAATCCCTCCACACCAACAATTTTTTTTACATTGGCTTATTTTTGTTTCTATGAATTCTTATCTACTCTAGCTACTATATGTAAGTTTGCATCAATAAAAAATAAGAAAGTAGTCTCCCAAAAATATTGTTCCTGTAATTAATATGATGAAAAAATTAAATATCTGATGTGGACAACACATGAATTCCATGTACGCCTATTAAACTATAAATCGGTGGCTCAAAAAGTGATCCTGAATTTGGTTACTAGTTTCCGAAGATCGCAATATCTCAAAAACAACACTCGGCGTCACGACATCCATCTATTGACACACACACACACACACACACACACACACACACACACACACACACACACACACACACACACACACACACACACACACACACACACACAAATAGGGAGGAAAACCAGTATTTTACACTAAATTTTAACACTTAAAACAAGTAATAAAAATGTTTAATTGGATTGGAAACCAAATTGCGTTTGTAACCTTTATTACCGAAACATATGATTTATGTATTTAATTTAAATATAATTTTTGATGTAAGCTTATTATGACCTTCAAGTAAAGTACCACTTCCGGTGATTAAGCAGTGACCAAAAAGGGAGGTTCACAACTAGATTTTACAACAATCCTAAATACAAAATTTCAACTTTCTACGGCTAACCGTTTTTGAGTTATGCGAAATACGAACGTACGTACGTACAGACGCCACGACGAAACTAGTCAAAATGTGTTCAGGGATGGTCAAAATGGATATTTCCGTTGAAATCTGAAAACCGAAAATTTTCGCGAATACAATACTTCCTTTACTTCGTACAAGGAAGTAAAAATATAGAGGTGAGCAATATCACCATGAAGAGCAGATATGAAAAGTTGGTTAAATTATCGTAAAATAATGAATCAGAAAAACCTTAAAATGCATCTAAGATACAGTAAAAGAATGTTGATTCTGTATATTACTATAAAGCATATTGGGGTTTATAAAAAATAAATAAATAAAAATAAATAATTGTTTTTTTTTAACTGCTTGAAATAGGGTAAAAAAGCAGTTTTGATCAGTGTCCTTCAAAAATTTCACGGAGAAGGACTCTCTGTTGCTATGAGGTCTCTCTTTCCCTAGACCTCAGGTGTTACGCCCAGCAAAAAAAAAAGAAATTAAATCCTGGATCCGCTATCGCCTGTATAATATTGGTAATTATAATTGGTAATTATATTGGTAATTATAATTTCGCCAGTTCAATTAAACATGATGCTGAAGGTAGATAATTTGGCGAAGTTGTTGGCTGAATCCATAAGCGATAAAGGGAAGGATACCTGGGAACACAACTTGCCGGCCAACTGATATAAATAGGGAGGGTAGTTACGTCGTAGGCACCGGTCCTCACCAATTAGTTTATAAGTCACTGGGGTTAATAGGGCTTAAACTCCGACTGTTTTAGCTGTTAGGGCCCTAAAAGGGGTCGGCCAAGTTTTATGTTTTGCACCTTAAATCAACACCACACTCACCAGAGTATTACATACTTTTTTATATAATCGGATCCAGATTTGAGTGGAAGAAAGCCATAATAATTGTTCTGTGATTCGCAGTTATTTTTCGCTGGGATGGGTAGTTTTCTCTATAGTACGTGTAAGTTTTCAAGAATTCAAGTATAACAAATCTAGTATCAATTATAACAAATAAACATACCTTAATTATAAATAGGTATTTCTTTAGCTATATATATATATATATATATATATATATATATATATATATATATATATATATATATATATATATATATATATATATATTTCCCCGCTACATTTGAGCACCTCCAGCGGGCCCCTTTGGGTCAAATGAGTTGAAATTCGGTATGTAGGGCTTTCTTCAAGTCAGAACGATACCATTAAAGAATGGATAAATTCCAGTCAAAATTTCGGTAAGTTTTTAGAATTTTGTGCATCGCTACAGCTCCATCATATTAGTTTATAGAGCTGAAAATTTGTATGTGAATTGAGTTGGTGTTGGGGAAGTACCTTTGGGGGTCTCGACTTGGTTCCCCCACCCCTCTGGGTTTTCCAATTTTTTAAAACTTTGGGTCAAATGAGATGAAATTCGGTATGAAGGACTTTCTGTATGGAAGGTCAGCGGAGAGACAGAACCATATAATAAAAGTACATGTAAATTTCGGTATGTTAGAGAACTTTCTTTTCTGGCTCTCAATTTTTTTCTTACTCCCCTGTTTTCATATTTTTTATAACGTGAAAATACGACTTTAGTGACGGAGTTCTACTGCTAACGGATTTTTTTTTATCATATCCATCTGATATGAAAATAATTAATCATTTTTTACCCGAAAAACTAAGTAAAAACACTAAAAAAAACTAAAATAAGTACGAATTATATTACCTATAATTATATGACCATTATATTTCCTTAGTTAGCATTAGTAAGTCTTATATCATATATAATATTATTTATTCAATTTGAATTCTTCTTTTTTTTATCTTATTCTATAGCTCAGTAAATACACTATATTATTTTTAATTAATCAATGCAATCTTGCATATATCTGTAGATCAGGAGTAAACTGTAGTAATACCAATTTTGCTGATTTTGATTTGATTATTGTATTTAAATTATTCTGGCCAAATTTTTGGAATATAATTATCATAAATAAGCTAAAAGGGTAATATAATATGTAACTTTTCAAATATAAAAATCCACAGCAAACAATGCAGTGCGATCTGAAACTTCTTTTTGCTCTCCTGTTAAACTTTGAAAGTGTTACTTAAGACCGTTTATTTCTGAGGTACAGAATTAGGATCACTATAAATAAATCAATAATTCTTCTAAAAACATTTTTTTTTATTTATTTTATTGTGATGTTTTCCAGTATATCCGTTGGTTGCAACCCAAGCAACGGCTGCCTTGTTTTTTTGTTTTTTTTACGCCAATAAGTACATGTAATGCACTTTATTACCTGTAATGTATACACAATGTATAACTATTATATTTTTTTCATCCATGATAAATAATTAAATAAAATAATTTCCGAGGATGGCTCCGTGTCCGAGCAGTATTATTATCATTAATTCAATTAAGTTAATTCTGATTCAAAACAGCTTGTATATAATCTGAAATATAATACAATAATATAATATTTTAAGCTTTTCTCCATTTTATTCCAGAGTATTGTATAATGACAAAAATTATAAATATTTTTATGGTTATTTATTTTACTGGCAGCCGATCGCTGTAGATCGTACATGGTGGAGAGAATTCATAGAGGCAATTCCTTTTATCGTTGGTCTACAGAATGATTGAGTGAATGAGTGATTGTACCGTGTAGTGAAGAATACTTTTTAGTGTGCCAGAATCATTCTATTTCAAATGATATTCTACTAAGTGAATATATTTAATATGTTTTTGTTTCTACTTTTGAGAGGTCCAAACTGGCTTGCCTTACTTATTGTAACCTATAACATGTACCACTATTCAAAAGTATCATTCAAGATTTATCAAAAGCATTAATGGTTATATTGGTTGGTATAATTGTTTTGGTGTTATTTGAAATTAAAAAAAAAAAGAAAGTTTTTTTCACTAATGACAACCAAGGCATGACCATAACATTTAGGAAATTGGTACTTGCCCTTTCGGAGAATATAAAAGGTATTGCCCAGTTGGTAAATGAAGACCCAGATAAGGTGGACCAAGATAAATCCTTAAGGTTCTGGCAGGGATGGGAAGTAACAGATAAGAGGTAATTGGAAGACCTTCTCCTATGAGGGTTCCTATAGTCACCCTTTCCCTTCAAGTTCCCATCTGAATCTAAACAAGAAAACGAGAAGGGTGTTCGATCCAAACCCTTCTCAGACCGTTTCAGTGGTTGATTGATCTGTTCTAATTCTAAGGGTCTTTTGAGTCGTCAATGTAAAAAAAAAAAACACTCAGTAAATTGTTTTCTTAACGTTCCTTTTTTTGTTATCGTGTACTAGAATTAAGAGACGAGAGGTCAAGCGACGACTCAGCCAACTTTATCAATTATATATTTCTTAACAGATTACAAAATCTAATAAGACCATCCATATGAATTCGAACCGAGGGGGACAGCAAAATATTCCAACATCAAATATTCAATTCAGATCCAAAATGCTAAAAAATACAGTAAATACTATTGGTATGTATTTAGTTTCATAGAGATATAGACCGATAACATAGGCGTTGATGACCAACAGGTTTTACGCCTTAATCTTTTTAAAACTACCATCCAATCCATCGTATAATGTTGGATGCGTGACTTATTTATTTTTTGGTTTATTATTTTCAACAATGATCTTGAACAGTGAATATTTGTAGTCGATCAAGAAAAGAAAAATTTGAACCTCTCTCTCCCAAAGTCTCAGGTCACTTCACGATGATCATCGGACCTGGATAAACATCCGCCAATTCGTTTAAAAATGCCGGCCGATTAAAGCTTTCATACGCCTATATCTCGTCCATTTATGAAGATAGAGGAAAAATATCAAGTGTTACGTACACGACATCCGTGTGGGTGGGTCGTTATGATGTCGTTATAAACAATGGTGCTAGGAGACCGATAGCACATAAATCGCAGCCTTTAATGGCATAATTTACCGTCTTTTGAACATACCATTAAATAAACAGAACTATAATAAAGAAATTGAAATAATATATTCCATAGCAAAATATAACGGGTACAACAAAACCACTATCAATCATATTTAAAAAAAACAAATACAAAAAAAGACAATTAACGATATCTATTCAACAACCCCCGAAGATAGGCCCATCTCGAAACATTATGTTTTGATTCCATATTACCAAAGTCGGAAATGAATTGAAAAAACTAGGATTAAGCCCTGCATTTAAAAAAGAAAAACCCTATCCTCATATTTCTCTTCTCCTAAAGACAAAATAGACCCTTTCCAAAAAAGCGGAGTATACGAACTAAATTGTTACGATTGTGTAGCCAAGTACACGGGAAAAACTGGAAGATCGCTAAATCAGAGATTAAAGGAACATATACGTGCATATAATAATAAGACATATAATTCCAACTTTGCAATTCATTTAAATGAAAATAATCATACATTCATCAAAGACTCAGGAGTTAAATTAATACATCACGTAGAAAACAGCCTCAAATTAAATATTTTGAAGCACTTGAAATAATAAAATCCTTCAAATCCAATCCAGATTTTTGCTTAAATGACCAAATAATGGAGATATTTATAGTCCAATCTTAAATGTATTCCCATCTATAACAGAAAATATCTGATGTGGGCAACACATGACTTCCTTGTACGCCTATTAAATTATAAATCCGTGGCTCAAAAAGTGATACTGAATTTGGTTACTAGTTTCCGAAGATTGCAGTAAAAACGACACTCGGCGTCCTGTCATCCATCTATTGACACACACACACACACTCTTGTCACTGGAGGTATCATTCCGTTATTATACGTCTTTTTCCTTCAGTAGGCAACTAGTTTCCAAGATATTTCTTCATGTTCCATGACCACAATAAAACTGTCAATATCACTGGATAAAGCATTAGAAATGGACAGTTTCGATATATTAAGCGGAAAAACCCACTTAACTAATATCTTATTCGCATGATGAAGACTTGTTGATCTCACAAATGGGGAGGAAAACTAGTATTTTAGACTCAATTTTAAAACTTAAAATAAGTAATAAAACGCTGCAAATTATTACAAAATGGTTTATTATTTCCACTCAGTAATATTTCAAAAATTTCTATTCTGTCCAAGTAAAAAAAAATAAGCAGTAGGCACCAAAGGGAAAGAAATTTGAAGCTTTTCACAAGATGATCGACGTGAGAGTGCTGAACTGGAAGTGTTAATTTAAAAACTCTGTCAATGCAAGTAGGCTGTGATTTAAAATGATACAGAGGAATATATAACTTATATAAGTTATAAATACTAAATTTGAGAAGTTTTGCATAGTATTTTAATATAATTTTTGATGAAAATCAATTATGACCTTCAAGTAAAGTACCACTTCCGGTGATCAAGCAGTGACTAAAAAGGGAGGTTCACACCAGATTTTACAACAATCCTAAATACAAAATTTCAACTTTCTATGGCAAACCATTTTTGAGTTATGCGAAATACGAACGTACGAACGTACATACAGACGCCACGACGAAACTAGTCAAAATGGATTCAGGGATGGTCAAAATGGATATTTCCGTCGAAATCTAAAAACCGAAAATTTTCGCGATTACAATACTTCCTTTACTTCGTACAAGGAAGTAAAAACAATTACTCACCGGCATTACTGGAAAAAACCCCTGACCCTTAAACTGTTTACCTAAAAACATACTACCTACCTATCGTTCATTGTTAGTTCAATGCGAGAAGAAACCAATACAAACTTTTCTGTTTGACATAATCCATTTAAACCTTGGTGAGTACCAACATGTATTTGATTTCTTGTCTTAATTAAATTCATAATTCATAAATGTTTAATAATACAGATTTATATTAATCTAATTTAATATGTATAATAATACCAAACTATATTTTGAATTGCTTATTTTTGAATTTTTTGTGTGATTTTAGAACTGAGGATGAATGTATAATATTCGAAACTAGTTTTCAATAAAACAAATTTATAGAAGTGGCAAATAATTTATCAATCCCTAATTAAAATCACACAATTTTTAACTTCTTTTGTGAGCCGTACCATAGCCTTATCGCTGACTTTAAAAACAAAACAATATGAAGACTTTGGAGCTTGAAGGTTCGATACCGACAGGACCAAAAATCGCTACCTATTATCCCTCTTCCAGTGAACCCAGACAAAACACAAATTTAGAAGATCAGCCTTAACACGATCCTCCCGTCTACGTCTCAATCAACACCTCGAATATTCATCGGTGGGCTACGAGCAGATCACCTTTTTTCTATGATTATGTATATGAAATAAAATGTGTATATATTACTAAATAAATAATAAATACATATACTAAGAATATTATATATATATATATATATATATATATATATATATATATATATATATATATATATATATTAAAAAAAGGAAAATAGTTATCTCAGTAGTCTACTTTCCTATACCTGATAAATTGAGAGGCCGCCTGGCATATTCCCTTAACGATACCTTGATGATAATCGCACGTTTTCCCTTATCAGTAACCCTTCGACCTTGGGTAAATTACTTCCTCCTAGGCTTTTATGAGTGCATTAATATATTCATTTTGTTAACATAATCTTTTATGCTTTTTGACAATAAGAAATGGCAACATTAGAACTGTCTATGTCGCTAGATAAAGCATTGGAAATCGAAGGTTTCGACATTTTAAGCGGAAGAACAAATGACAACACTCAATTTTAAATAATAAAATTGTTTAATTTGAGTGAGAAAAAATCGCGTTTGTAGCCTTTGTCACCGAACCACGTGATCTCTGTATTAAATGTTAATTTAACTTTTGATATAAGTTTATTATGACCTTTAAGTAAAGTACCCATTTCGGCTCACCAATTACAACCAAAATCTATTATATTATTTATATCAAATTTGAGATGTTTTACATTATATTTTAATATAATTTTTGATGAAACTTTATTATAGCCTTCAAGTAAAATACCGCTTACGGCCTGTCAAATACACAGAATTACGTTCTTTTATATTAATGATAGAATAATCAATTAATATCTAGCTAATTTTTTGGGTTCACTAAACAAATCAAACATCTTTTAAGGCAAACCAATTTTGCGACAAATTAAGAGAAACAAAACGGATATGATGTCGTAAATTATTGCTAATTACTGGAGTATTTATTACAATTAGTCTATTCTTGTGGGACTTGAGATCACAAAGTTTTAGCTTGATATTTGATTTGACTTTTTGCCAAACGCCCGTTCAAATTGAAAATTAAAAATAGTAAAAACTATCTTTTATTTTACCATATTATTATAAAATATAATGGTTTGCATATTCAGCTAAACTACTCTTATATAGTTTTAACAAATCTATTATTATGAAGCATAGAATGTTAAGACAAACATTGGCAACCAACTGGCATTATAAATTGGATTTGGAGTCGATGTTTGCTCCTGGCTGCCATAGCAAACAGTTAGTTCTGATTGGCTTAGAGCTGAGGAGGGGGGGAACAGCTATTAATTGAGTTATTGGCTGGCTCTTTCCTGCCTCGAGAGATAGCCTCCACTGATCCAGTTAGCACTAAAGGGATCCTGGTTCGTCTCCTTACAAAGCTCGGGTTAAATTTTATCAGCAAAATCAGCTTAAAGAATAGCAGCTATTTTCGGAATCGGGAGATTATTGAAATGTCTTAACTTAAAGCCAAAAATAAAATTATAATTTACGTTTAGAAGCCCGCTAGTACTTGTTTCCTCTCAGGAATAGACATGCAGCATTTGGCGTAAAAGATGGGTGACAGTTGAGTTCAGGCTCCTCTACAAGATGGAAACAGGTGTAATCAACTCCCTGTATGTCTCTCCCCTGTGATCAGCAAGGTTCTGGAAAATTTCATTGCAACTAGCCAATGGTCAGTTCTGAGAAGGATAAATATCCCACGTCAATAAGGCTCCACAAAGTGGAAGGCATATACCATGAAGAGAATGGGGACTATTCGTAGCGGTATTGCGGTGTGTCATGTTGTAGCTTGCGTTAGCCTCTGATAAGGTGGGCAGTACACGAAAGTGACAGGAAAATGGTGCGAGAGAAAGAAGTTGAGAATGCCCTAACCATATTCATATAAAGAAACACGGAAAGAGCGGGTGCAGCAATTGATCATGTTAATTCAAAGTGGTTACTAATTAAATAATGGAAGCATTTCCTCACATTTCAGATATTATGGCTTTCAAATTATCAGAGTTTTTTTCGTAGTCCAGTTATTCGCGATACTGATTTGTGTGAGCATTCTTTCTTTAACAATAATATTAACATGTTCCGTCATTCTTTGGAACCTTTCGTCTCCTTATCGAGATTTGCGTATTACAAGTAATAAATACAATGGAGACAGTTGAGCAGGAATTGTGAAGAAGCTGAGGAACCCCACTTCTGCATGCCGGGCTCTTGACACACTTAGTATTGACAAATTTCCGCCCACTTTCGATGAGATTATTGTAGCCCTCGGTGAAATAAAAAATGAGAAGCTTCTGGAATCGAGGTATGCCTGCTGAAATCTTGAAAGGCGACGCTCGAGTATCATTTCGAATTATCAAAATTCTCTTCAGGAAAATATGACGGGAGAAAAGCTGATTGTAAAGATTTCGAAGAAAGGGGACGTCTCGAAGTGCACGAACTGGCGTGGAATCAAACTGCTTCTTGTTCTGAGAAAGGTGCTAAATTGAATTATCCTTAAAAGAATTAAACAAGCTCTGAAAGCTCGATTGGGACGGTAGTAGGCCGGTTTTAGGGAACAACGTAGCTGCATCGGTCTCATAAACACGTTGAGAATCGAGTGGCAAAGTTCCTTAAACATGACCTTGAAAATGCCTTCGATTCATTCAACCGGAACATCATGTTGAGAATCCTCGAAAGGAATGGTATCCCTATAAGGATGATCAACCTTGTTAGGAGTTCATATGATGTCTACGAATGCTGAGTTATCCATGAGGGTACGTTGTCAATTCCAATTGAAATCGAGAGTGACGCAAAGGAAGGATATTGTCTTTCTCCAACACTCTGCATCGTGATTCTCGACACCATCATGAGCTACGCTTGGGGAACTAAGACGTGGAATCCAATGGGGGCTGAGAGAGAGGCTTGAGGATCTCGACAAGGCCAACGATTGACGAATTCGTTGTCTTCTTGCACAGCAGTTCAGTGACTTGCAGGACAAGCTAGATCCAAGCCGAATCGGCAACCGAATTTAGAGTTAGTTTTACCGAGATCAACGTCGGTAAAACAAAGGAGATGCGAGTGAAAAAGCGATGTCAGGACTCAATTGTTCTGAGGGAGAACACCGTAGAACAAGTGGAATCATTGATCTGCTTGGGAGGTGTGGTTTTTAAATAAATAATAATAGAGTATTTAAGTATTTCGTTGTATAAATTCTATTTATTAGCAGCGAACCAGAGCATCTGCTCAGTTTTTTGAGGAATGAGTATATGCTCAGTTTTATTCACTTCACCTAATAACTGTGCGCTCTTCTTACCCCAACCCAAGGAAAGGAGCCGGTGTGCTCATTCCTTTAAGCATTTATACTGTCTCTGTACTCTTTGTGCTTTAGAAAGGGCTTCAGTTTATCTGAAATTGATGATTCTAAAAGATTTGAAAACCAGAGTGCAGTTGGCCGTTTTGGAATACCTTTCACTATTGAAAAGTTAAAATTTAATTAGTAAAAAAAAAACTATTGCGTTTGATTTTATTGAAAAAACACGAAAGGAATTTTCGTAATATTTTTAGCTTATATTTAACAAAATATCTGATGTGGACAACAAATGACTTCCTTGTACGCCAATAAATTATAAATCAGTGGCTCAAAAAGTGATCCTCAATTTGGTTACTAGTTTCCGAAGATTGCAATATCTCAAAAACGACACTCGGCGTCGCGATATCCATCACACACACACACGTGTCGTCGACGCACACACACACACACACTTGTTTCTGGAGTTCTCATACCGGTATTATATATCGTTTTCTTTCAGTATTAAACAAGTTCGTAAGAGATTTCTTCTTGTTGTCTGACATTAAATGTCTATGTCATTCGATAAAGCATTGGATATCGACAGTTTCGAAATTTTAAGCGGAAAAACCCACTCAAATTATATCTTATTCTCCTGCTGCAGACTTGTTGATTTAACAAATGGGGAGGAAAACCAGTATTTTACATTCAATTTTAACACTTAAAACAAGTAATAAAAATGATTAATTGGATTGGAAACCAAATCGCGTTTGTAACCTTTATTACCGAAACATATGATTTATGTATTTAATTTAAATATAATTTTTGATGTAACTTTATTATGACGTTCAAGTAAAGTACCCTTTTGGGCCCACCAATTTTAACGAAAATCTAGTAAATACATTCATATCGATATAAAAGTCCTATTTACCAAATTTGAGATGTTTTACATGATATTTCAATATAATTTTTGATGAAAGTCTAATATGACCTTCAAGTAAAGTACCATTTCCTAAACTACTACTTCCACCAAGTAGTGACCAAAAAAGGAGGTTCACAACTAGATTTTACAACAATCCTAAATAAAAAATTTCAACTTTCTACGGCTAACCGTTTTTGAGTTATGCGAGATACGAACGTTCGAACGTATGTACGTACAGACGCCACGACGAAACTAGTCAAAATGAATTCAGGGATGGTCAAAATGGATATTTCCGTTGAAATCTGAAAACCGAAAATTTTCGCGATTGCAATACTTCCTTTACTTCGTACAAGGAAGTAAAAAGGAAAGTAGTTTATGTTAAAAGTTAATATCAGTCAGAGACGAAAGTTCTTCGTTTATAGCGTAGTATGCTTCGTAAGCTGAGCAATATGGCCGCCACATTGAATGGGTTAAGCAGGTGAGAATTGACGAGTGATTGAGTGTTGAAAGCAATCCTAACTTTTGGGCTTCGATGAGGCAGGTATTATTTCCCCGTTCTATCCAGGGCTTTGCTAGCCACATGATTATTAGTGGAGATAATAACTCTATGTTTACTGTTTTATAATTATTTCCAGGTTCCGCTACGTGTTATTTGTAATATAAATGCTTCAAATGAAATTTAAATGCGTTAGTCTTATGTATTCTTTGTTAAAAGTTTTTATGATCTGACTGCAGTTACTTCATTTGCATTCGATTTAATTTAAAAAAACAATTGTCAATGATAATGGATAGGAAGTACATAACATTGGGTAACATCTCCCAAAACTCAGATCCTTTCAAATTTTCGTATCGCAGATTTACCGGGATCCACTCAAGACTTGAGTTTTAAGGCAATTAGGACAACCTCGTTCCGAAGAAAATCAAATCACAAAGCCACTTAGGGCTACCGAAATACTGTTTCCATTCCCGAGTACCAAATGTTCAGTATTTGTTGTCACAGGAAGAACAGTGAAGGACAAACAGTTCCCAACTTCCATCACAACTTGTATGAAACAAAGACAGTTGGTCGAGTAAAACTTGTCCAATTCTGGAAAGCAGTCAACCGAGAGAGGTTGGGTTTTTTATTTTTTATTTTGTTTCATATCACATATTGATTTAGAAAATAAATAAATAATAAATAACATCCTAGGAAAAATTAACTAATTTACAGAGCAATAAATAAATATACTGAATCAACCACTTATTGGTGAGATTAATGTGACGAAAAAAATAGCTTTTGTGCATTAAATACTCATTGGAAGCAAGCCAAAAACTAGTTTACAAATTATTTCACTTACTCAAAGACTTGAGAGAAGTAATATAATCAATCAAAGCATTGTTCTTGCTCAACATTACTTTGACTATTATTATAATTATTATTATTATAACATTACTGTCCTTTTGAGTCCCGAGAACTGATGTTTAAAAAATCGTTCTTTCGTTGTCGTATCTATCAGTTTTTATGTGTTTTTTTTTTTGTTCATTCTTTACTATAACTCCAGTAAATAATAAAAAAGCCGTTTTGCCGTTTTTGAGAAAAAAGTAAAATGTGGCACTTCCGATTCGATTTAAGCAAAAAACTTGGTATAAAATCCCAGGCATATGCCTACATTAAATAAGTAATTTCAGTTTCGTACAACTTTTCGTTTTTTAGCTAGATTGTTCAGATGCACACGCTCACGGTTTAGGGATGTTGGAAAAATATCGATATTTTTAAAAAAAATATGTTCAGTTTTCAACGGTTCTACGCTTTGCAGAGCCCCCTGAAAAAAAACAACAACGTATTTTTGGCCATTGCTCTGTCTGTATCATGATTATCTCTTGAAGGTATGAACTAATTCTGTTTTGAACTTCAATTAATTCAGAAGATGAGGGTTGTTTACGTTCTATTGAAGGATAGGGTAATATAAATTCACAATTCTTAGATTTGTAATAGCTTTAATAGCAACAATTAAATATTCATAAATACATTATCACAAAAAAATGTATTGATTTATTAACATTTGTCAATTAAAACACCCAATACCAAAAACTAGAGAAAAATGAATTAAATTACATAGCATAAGAAATAAAATAAAAAATTAAGAAAATCACGATTGAATTTATTATAACTGAAATCTATCAAACAGATCTTGTAGACATTTTTTTCGTTTATTTAATTCTTTTTCGGAATAAATATCGGTTCTGATACTCCAATTGCAATATCGATATTAAGATATTTCGAACTATCGGACAATACTATCGATTTTTTGATACTACATTTATGTTCATAGCTTCATATATATATATATATATATATATATATATATACTTAAATCAAGCAATAGCGAAGCATTGACGGTTCAAATAGTATTTCATATATCAGTAAGTGAAAGTAAAAACTTTATAGTTTTCCGAACAATCAATACATAACTTATTTTACGATTGATTATAATTAATTTAAGTATAAATTAATAATTATTAATTAATACATAAATACTTACCGATTTTTTTCTACTCCTATAGATTAATTTTCTACTGAATTGAAATGAGAGGATGAGGCACTAAGCCCTGGAGGGAATACAGACCATGATCCTTCCTAACTGTCACCTTGAGGAGACAGGAGGCACAGAGAGCACTCAATATCCTCTCCAACGCAGGTGGTGCCAGCTAATAAGGGACTCGGTAATTAAAGATTCCACTGGCCCGCAAATTAAACGGCTCCTCAAAGGCCTTGGTTTCTGGTCTCCCTCTGCCCGTGTTTTCTATTCGTCCGGCTTTGTAGTGTTGTTTCTTTATTACAGGCTCTCGGATCCCTACATCCTCAAAAGTCTGAATTTTCATCATACTTTTACATTCTCAACTATCTATGGCAGAGGTTCCCAGACTTAATGTTACTTCCACTTTTCAGATAACTATGCCTATCACTCACTACCTGATATTAGCATTAACAATTCGTCTTCTTAAAAAAATAGACTGATTTAAAAAAGTTTAGTTAACAAATAAAACTGTATAGTAGATTGAGAATAAAGTTCAAAATCAAAAGTTTATTATTTTCACATAAAATCAATAGTGAGATTAACACAACAGCGAACGTTTTGCAAATAAATGTTTATCCATCAAATGTAAGAAATTAAGATATTTTAAAGAAAAGCATCAATATGTTTCAGCTGAAAGCATCTTATTGTTAATTTACAATCAGAGCATCAATTCAATATTCTCCTGCCAGGTAGTGAAATTCATGCAGCTTCTGAGCAGTGTTCTCACATCATCCATCTCAGTGGCCGTGAGGTGATACCAATCATCATATACAGTTGACATTCGCATGATGGTATAGAAGGATCAATCTAATTAGGGATTGATAAATTATTTGCCACTTCTATAAATTTGTTTTATTGAAAACTAGTTTCGAGTGTTATACACTCATCCTCAGTTCTAAAAACACACAAAAAAATTCAAAAATAAGCAATTCAAAATATAGTTGGTATTATTATACATATTAAATTAGTTTAATATAAATCAGTATTATAAAACATTTATGAATTATGAATTTAATTAAGACAAGAAACCTAATACATGTTGGTACTCACCAAGGTTTAAATGGATTTAAACAAACAGAAAAGTTTGTACTGGTTCCTTCTCGCATTGTACTAACAATGAACGAGAAATAGGCAGGATGTTTTTAGGTAAACGGTTTAAGGGTCAAAATCCTGGCAAAACCCTGACCCTTAAACCGTTTACCTAAAAACATCCTGCCTATTTCTCGTTCATTGTTAGTACAATGCGAGAAGGAACCAGTACAAACTTTTCTGTTTGATATAATCCATTTAAACCTTGGTGAGTACCAACATGTATTAGATTTCTTGTCTTAATTAAATTCATAATTCATAAATGTTTTATAATACTGATTTATATGACATCTAATTTAATATGTACAATAATACCAACTATATTTTGAATTCCTTATTTTTGATTTTTTTTTTTGTGTGTTTTTAGAACTGAGGATGAATGTTTAACATTCGAAACTAGTTTTCAATAAAACAAATTTATAGAAGCGGCAAATAATTTATCAATCCCTAATCATCATATAACGTAATATATGAGGCGTGGAGATGCAAAAGGGGATAAATCCTTTTTTGCCATTTTTGATACTTTCATGTTTTTCATTCTGTTTGTTAACCATCCTCTTTAAGATGATACATCTTTAATCCCATTTCTAACGTCAACTGTATAATTGAACAAAAGGCAATTTTATATTGTACACATATTCCAATAGATTTTAATTTTTTTAATAAATCAGCAATTTCGTAATAGATTAATTTCGTTTTATTCTTTATATAAAGATATTCTTTCAAGAAATTTGTATTTTAGTGCTTAAGAGACAGAGGAAAAATGAGTGTTTTTTCTTTTACCTTCTCGGAACACCTCCGCTGACTAAATCCAGAAAAATGAGAGAAGAGATGGTGTATATGCATGACTTAGCAGGCTAACCAACGTTACACATCAAATATTAAACAGAACAGTCTCCTTAATGGAGAATGTTTTTTTAAATTCATATTTAAAAAAAAAAAACACGGTACTCTACTTTACCTTACTGCGCATTTTAAAATTTATGTCATCTCATCTTTCGAATAGGAAATAAAAAAATATTTGTCAATATTATTAAATTATTCTTATAGAACAAAGTTTTATAATAAATTAATGTTTTACTGTTAATCCCTAAAAACTAGTGTACTGATATGACTAATTATTTTTCTATTGCAGTAAAAATTATGGATATGAATAATTTAATAGAATAATAATCATTTTATTCCATTTTTAGGTTTAGTTTCTTAATGAAATAGGGATTATTAATACTTTTTCGTTTGCTCATAAATATTTTAACTTAATAACAATCTCTCTTGTCAAAATTTAAAAGTCTTGTATAAGCTGAAATTCTCGGAGATTTATCCAAGAGTTATGTTGACAGATATAGCTATCAAAGAGCCTTAACTATACAAATAGCTAGATAATTAATGAATTCTTAACTTTTTGATAGATTTTTAAAAATTATACTTATACTAAGATAAACCAAAATATGATCAGCAAATCGTATGTAACCCTTGGTAAATAAATTGTTTATAACTCGACATTCTTAATCGGTTTTTATGTATTTTTTTCTTCTAATTATCGATACTTACAGTTTTACAGAGGAAGAGATGAAAAGGGGTAGAAACCTGATGGCAATTTTTTTTTATTCAATATGGTCTTTTACAAATTTTACTTTTAGTAATAAATGCATTAGATGCAAGCATGAAATCATTTTATAGTGTTATTTATAATAAAAACTTTTTATGTAATTATATCAGATTTATATAGACAGTTGAGTCAGAAAAACTTGGATTAACATAAATGGTTATGACTTTAATTGCTGTTAAACTGAACTCTATTAATGTTTAACCACTTTCAGAGGTGGAATATCTCAAAACTAATTTAAAGATACCTAAGATATATAATTTTTATGATTTAGCACTATTTATACTTAAGAAGCCTTAAGGAACAATAATAAATAATAATAAAATTAAACTTTTATGGTAAGAAAGTAATGCTTTTCGATAACGCCCATGAAAATTATAGCTAAAGATATATTTATCTTAAGTTATGTACTTGAAATGAAATATTATTCCCTTGTTTTTATGTCTCTTATCATATCCGAAGGAGAAATCCCAGTTTTATTGATAAGATAATATTTATTTCTGACAAGTTATATCATAACTTATAAATAACTAATATAACTATATAACTTATTACATAACTTATTACATAACTTATTATCATAACTCATAATATCCCATGAAAACAGTAATAGTTTTTAAAGTTCTTTAACAACTATAATAAAAACTATTTAATTATCATCCCTCATGTGACATTAAGACTTCATTTAATTTCGAATAAACTCGGTATTGGGATTGAAGAATAGATAAAATAAAATAAATAATAATTCGTTCTAAAATCATTTAAAACAACTGGTTTAAAGTTACGAGTTTTAACTATGAAGGTGTATAGGTATAGTTTTGGGGCAACAATACTTTGCCAGTGAAGCATTTAACACAATACATCAGATATAATTAAAATATCATGGAAAAAATTGAAAATACCATGGAAATTGTCCTTTTTCCAAACAAATACGTAGTAAAAGTCTCCTTCGAAAATATTATAATGTGAAATTCCCATAAGCAGAAGGCAAACTACCTTTAGAATTCAGGCAAAAAAAGTCTTGTAATAAAAAGTATTTCCATTTGAACATCCAGTGGCTTTTTAAAAATCATTCTTTCACTGAAGTTTTCTTCATCTTTCTTTTACCTTCAACGTTTTATTCTTAGTCTTTTCTAATTTTTTTTTTTAATTCAGATTCCAAAGCTTTCCATTTATAATAATAATTATAAGTTTTTTTTCTCTTAAATTAAAAATGTTACAACATGAATCAAGAGACAACTGACGAAATTAGTTACTTTTTTTAATATTTACTATAGTTTTTTAGAATAATTTTGTTTAAACGGTACGAATATATATTACTGGAAATTGCCCAAATATCGTCTCTCAAAGCCAAATACGAAATTTCAAAAATTAAAATAAAGTTAAAAATTTCCAAACAATTAATACAAGCAGCTCTGTTCTTTATCTACAAATGTTGGTCTCGTTATTGGGCATAACTAAATAATATTTCTTCTGATTAAGCAAAAACAATTACCTAATTGTTAGGATTTTAAATGAGTCGCCATAATATCAATTCACAATTTACTATTTATTTGAATTCAGGAGCTTTAAATAAAGTCAAATAAACGAAATTTATCTAGACTAAAATACTTTAAAAAATCAGTTAATGATTATTTTATTTAAAATTGATACAATTTATTGTAGATTAGAATTAAATTTCTGATTGAAAATAAAATGGGATAAAAAAATAATACGAAGCTCGAAACTCATTTTTTTCCGGATTTTAAACGATATTACGTACAATTTTTTATTTTTCTAAATTTTTATTTTTTCGAAAAAAAAACATTTTTCGCCACCTTTATGATTTTTTTTCACCATCTGTATTTTAGAATCCTTATAAACATCTAAATCTGTGATCCCCGGATCTCCGAGACGAGTTGGAAAATCTTGAGGGGCAAATTCAGAACTCCTCCAATGTAAAAAAAATGTTCGGAACCTACTTCCCCTCCCCTGGTTCACCTTTAGTGCCCGTATCGAGAAATATCCCTATGTTCAAACGCGTTTTTTAGGCATTTAACCGAACCTCACATATATTTCATGAAAACAAGATTGTAGAGAAACTGCTCGAGAACAAATAGAGCTTTGAAAAATGGCTATAGACCCATTTTGGTCCTTGTTCAAACCTTTTTTCGAGATCACATGTTTTTGCATTTTTCCAAATTTCCGGGAAAAGTTATTATAATTTTGCATACAATTTTTATCATAAATAGGCACTAACATAATCCACAATTCAAGCCACAAAACAAGTTCCTGCGATAATTAAAAGGCCTGTAATAAAATGGCTATATCTCGCGGTTTTAACTTTTTTTTCTTTTTTTTTGGCCAAAATTGGTTGACCGACATCAATTGTATGAAACTACGTACTATGTTTTATTTTTCTAAGAACAATTTTTGTTCACATTTAAACATGAAAAAGCAATTTTTCGGCACCTTTATGATTTTTTTTCACAGATATCCACTTAACTAAAAAAAATATAATAGATATATTAACTAACGTTCTTTTTTTCTTTTTAAATTAGTTCCTATAAAAATAATTTATGTTTACGTATTAAGGGAGAGGAAGGATTTATGAAAAAGAGAAAAGTTCATTATATTTTTCAGTATTATTATTTAACACATAATATTTTTTAAATAATTAAATCAACTAATAATTTACAACAAAACGTCATCAATGTTACAAATTTGACATACAAATAAAAATGAACGAAACAATAATATAAATTTTGTCTATACATCAAACATTGAAACAAACCATTGCTCGTATATATTAACGTATATTCTGTTTATTAATTCTCCTTATTTTTTTAAATAAATATGTATATAATATTTTAAACAGTATAAAACTTTGTAGAATACATTCATTTACAGTGAGAGAAAATCTATTTCACCTACATCACGGTGCATGCGCCAGAAGAAGAATCTGAAATGAAATTAAGTAAATTAAAAAAAAAAAAAAAATATATATATATATATATATATATATATATATATATATATATATATATATATTAGGGCTTCTTACTTTTCAGCCAGCTTATATAATAATAATTTAAAGTTCTTCATTAAACATCCTTTTCAATTTGTAAATAATGCTAAGAGTCATATATGAGGGGTTGCTTTCGAACCCAATTAAAATCGAGACTGGTGTAAAACAAGGTTGTGTGCTTTCTCCAACTCTCTTCATCGTTGTTCTCGAGGGCATCGTGAGATCTACGCTTGGGGGGCGAAGGCGTGGAATCCAATGGGGTCTAAGAGAAAGGCTGGAGGATCTCGACTACGCCAATCGTAGTTTTTGTCTTCTAGCTATGTCTTCTAGCACAGCAGTTCAGCGATCTACAGGACAAGTTAGAAGCCGAATCCCCAACCGAGTTGGACTGTGGATCAACATCGGTAAAACAAAATAAATGCAAGTGAACGAGCGATTTCGGCATTCACTTGTTCTGAGGGAAAAGGCCGTAGATCAGGAATCATTCGTCTACTTGGGAAGCGTGGTCACTAAAGAAGGAGGCTCGTTGGAAGATGCCAAAAGCTGGATAAAAAAAAAAAGAAGCTAATGGGGCATTTGTTCAACTGTATCCAATATGGAAGAACAAGAAACTGTCCAAAAAAACAAAAATAAGGCTATTCAACACCAACGTAAAGTCAGTTCTCCTCTATAGATGTGAAACATGGAAAGTGACCGAAACCGACCCCTTCAGACCTTCATCAACCGCTGCTTGCGAAGAATCCTGGGGATCTGGTGGCCAGAGAGGATCTCGAACGAGGAGCTGTGGAGTACCACTGAGTAGCTTCCTATACACCTGTAAATAAGAAAAAGGAATGGAGGTGGGTAGGACACAAATTAAAGAAACCAGAGAGTGCCATCGAGAAAGAAGCTCTTCAATGGAATCCCCAGGGAGCATGAAGAAGAGGAAGACCAAGAGAGATCGGTACAAAAGGACCTGTGCCGGACCGGCAAGACTTGGCAAGAGGCGAAAGTGATTGCAGCAAAAAGTATGGAATGGAACGCACTTGTAGATGCCCTATTTAGGAGTCAATGGAAATAATAATAAAAATAATAAAGAAAGAAATAATGTTAAAACATACCATCTTTTATACGTTTGGTCTCATCAGGAAGTCTACTCCCTTGGTTCATGAGCCATTCTCTATTTCTGTTCATTTCGGCGATCCATCTATCTAAAGAGAAGAATAAATTGTTTGTCGATTTAACAAAAAAATAGTAATAACTATCATTATTATATATAATTCTACACAATGCTAAACATTTCATTACTAAAATATTTAATGTATTATATCAAATAAGTGAATTTAGATTTATATTCAGTCGAACCTCTGTATATCGAACTTCCATATATCGAAAATCTCTACATATCGAACTTTTTTTAGAAACATTGAATTTTTATTTTTTATATTTTTAATGAAAAAGGAACCTTGAATATTTTTATTAGAAAAAAATATTCTGTATATCGAATAAAATTTCTATATAGCGAACAAAAAATTCCCATTTAAAAAAAATTAAAATATGATTGATAACAAATAAGGCTCTTAGTTTACGTGCATAAGAATGGTTAATAATTAAATAAGATAAAAAGAATGTTTAAATTTGCAACGCAATGGAAAATCAGGGAAAATCTTGTTTCAGAAGAATTATATTAAATTGAATTATATATGCACAGGAGTACATAAATTCTCTGAATCTCTTTCCTAACATAAAGTGAAATTTTCATTTTAAATTCAGTTTAACGTTGCCTTTCTTGTTGTGAACATTGTTCCTAAACTTCGGTGATACACAAATAGACAGAAACTATTTTGCGCGAAAACAAAAATAAATTAATTTTTTATGTATGCTTGTATATTTTTAATACATTTCCTTGTAAAATTATAAATGTACATTTGTAAAAAATCTACAATCACAGATGTAATTTGTAAAATGTTTCAAATAAGTGTTATTGATCGTTCAGTTTTGTTTTTCCTTCATCCTAAAAAATTGCCTTGGTTACTTCATTAACCCCCAAAAAATTGTCTTTTATACTTGTTTAACCCTAAAGAATAGCTGTAATTGTTTTTAGGCTGAAAAGGGTTAAAAATTTCAATCTTTCTACATATCGGAATTTCCATATATCATTTTTTTTTTCAAGGAACCTTCATGTTCGATATACAGAGGTTTGACTGTATATATTACTCGTTATTTTAAAGATTAAAAAAATTATATTTAAAAAAAATAAAAAATTGAATAATTACAATTTAAATAAACTAATCAACTGAAATCTTAATTTCCTTACTGTTTATCTCTTCAAGCGTTGGACTTTCCCCGCCATATTCTTTCGGAAGCAAAGATTTGCTCAAACCTTTTGCACAGTTTAATTCAGCGTCGGCGTAGACATGGAACTGTAACAAATATTTACTAAAACAATGGAACTATTACAAATATTTACGATTCACTACTGTTGTTATTAATTTAATTAATTGTTATTAAAACAATATGAAATAATAAAATATTGCATTGCTCTTGAAAATTGTTTGCATTATTCGGCCACATCCTGGACTGAGTGAGCCTTTTTTTTATAATCTACTACCTTTAAAACAAAAAATGCAAACTGAAAAAAACAATTTTAATAACTAATATTCGAAATAAAAATTGAGGTGGCTTCGAAACTTAGTCACATGATGTTAGGTTTCATCATACTGAAAAGATAAATACAATAGCGTACTAAACTCAGTTATTTAACATAATTGCATGTTTTAATAATACTAAATGTTTTAATATTAAAAAAAAATAAGCATGCTTAATATCAGACTTATAATGTATATAAGACTTCTAGTCACCATACGGAATCTGTTAAATTGAATAATAATTTATTGTAAATAGGTACCGGTAAAGTAATATGTTTAAAAAAATATATAAATCTAATGAAATATATAGTTTTTACCAGAACCAGGGAAGATTCACTCAACTTTCACTTGCCAATCTATAATAATTATCCCTTTTAAAAAATAATTGTAAATAATTCACATAAACACTATTTGAAATATTTACAATGAAATTAATAGTACAATGAAATAGTTTTTTAAACATTTGCAGTACAACTGTAAACTATATAACAGCTTGAAGATAAAACAGCCGTTAAAGGAATTAAGGAGGAGTTAAAGGAGTTGAACAGATCGTATTGTTGATAATAGGATAGAGGCGTGGTGGCTTTCATCCGTTTGCTTTCGGGCATACCCGGCGTTCCATCGAGGATCCAGTCTTGCAGTCCAATACGCTGTATTTTTGCTAATACTGGCCTTATTTTATTTATTTTTATTTTTTTTTTATTTTTTAGAATTTCATAACCTTTCGGATGATCATATCGATGTCGTTTTTTGAAAAAGGCATTAGCGCCATTTAGCAAATTTTACAGAAAATACATAAAACGAATTTTATATATATTTTTAAATTTTATTCTTTATTGCAATTTAGGAGTTAATAAAGGTGGCAAAACCTTTATAATTACAATATATTTTTAAGGCTTCTAGCACTGATTAAGGCCAGATGACGACTGAGAGTCGTTTGTATTTGGTACTTACGTCATCAATATTCGATTTTTAGACCATTTCCAATTTTTTTTTCTCGATATATCATGAGCGGGAATCGATAGAGGTGGTGTTTACGTCCCATAATAAATTAAAACCTAAATTTCGAATTTTTGACGCTTAAACCTTTTTCAAAAAACGACGTCGATATATATATATATATATATATATATATATATATATATATATATATATATATATTGTTATGCATTATCTCCTTTTCTTCATAAATATGTTCATTTTTTCTGCATATATAGATAGTTGATTTAGAAAAAATCTTTTGGCAAGTTTCATCAAAATCATTTGAATCCTTTTCGAGATATTGTAAAAAAAAATGTAAAATCGATTATTTAATGTAGCACTTTCGGCAAGTCGATTTTAATGAAAAAAGTTACTGTAACATCTCAGGCATATACCTACCTCAAATACGTCAGTTTCGTACAACTTTTCGTTTATGAACTATTTTTTTCATCCTTAAAGATACACAGACCATTTTGCGAGACTTGGTTATTTGGAACCGAAGGACCTTAAAACGTGTATTTCCGTTGAAAATTCGATTCGAAATATTTCATGATACTTCCTCTTACGTAACATTTTCTATGTTGTATAGGAGAGGAAAAAGGAGTTTAATATCGCACTGTATTACTTATTTTGAGTAGTGGTTAATCTTTATATTTGAACTGTTCCATATTTTAATACCCTTTTAGCTTATTTACGAAGCTTATACCCGAAAAATATGGCCAGAATAATGCAAATGTGAAAACAAAATAAAAAACAACAAAATTGGACTTATGACCAGTTTACTTCTGTCGTACGGATATATCGTTTTTATCAGAACCGGGAAAGACTTCGGTGGCTAAGAGTAAATATTTTTGAATTATACAGTATATACTTTATCAAAAAATAAATTAATAAATTGAACAGGAAATAAAAGTTAAAAAAATAAATTTTAGTTCCATGACTATCATAAATTGATAGAGCACCCATATTGTCTAGACATATTAAAGTAACAATTTTTTATATAGTTCCTGTTCTTTATTAGAAAAATATGCTTCCGCTTATTCTAAGGGATGGAAAGGAAGTTGAGGTTTTCGAAAATAAAAAACGGTTAGAGAGGCCAAAAAGAAATCAATTGATAGATAAATTTAAGATCATAATTATTTTTATTAGATCGAAGTTAATTAATTGTTGCAAAATATCTAATTATTTAACTCTCGGCTTTGGATTATTCCACTGTAAATAAATTGACGGGAGCTAAAATCGGATGAAATATTATACCGGGAGAGCTCTTCTCACCATCCCATGGGGGAAGAGTCCCGGGAATTTCAACGATAAATTAAAGATGACGGGAGGGAATAATGAATAAAAAGGTGCTCGAAAAAGCCCGCCTTGAGGGAAACCTTAACAGCAAGATATTCCCCCCCAGGGGCTCTCCAACACAGGAAAAAAAACAATAGAACTTCGTCAATTGGCTGTGATATTGCCAATATAAAACGGAATATATTTAGTCTGGTGATAAGTGATGGAAAGTCATGTGTGAGAAAAGTCAATTATAAAATGCCAATAATAAAATGCTTAACAAACCCAGAGGTTCGATGCCGATAGCTTAATTATATATTAGATAAATAAAGTCTTATTTATTATCAAAAAGATTTTATAATGTATTGCATTATGGTTATATTCATTAATAAATCACACGCTTTGTGCTGATAACAACAATAATTATTAATTATTAATTATTATTCTATAATTGTATTTCGATCGGTTATATTCAATTTTGAAATAAAAATATACAATAAAACAAAAAATGGCATTTTATATGATTTTTAAATTTTAGTTTTACCTTTTTGGCTATTTTTTCCTTCAGCAAGGGTTTCAGCACTTTTTCAAGCACGACCTTTATTAAAGGGTTGGCGTTTAAAAATACAATACTTTCCAGTCCGATGGGGTAGACATCCTGAAAAGAACTTTGAAGAGTTAGGTCATATAATTTTTTAATAATAATTTTTTAATTAATAATAATTTTACTTAAAAGCCATTTAAAATTATATCTAAATGCTGCAGAAGCTAAATAAAAATTGGCATCTACAAAAAGAAATAATAAAGAGTAAACATTGATGGAAAATAACACGCATTCGTTTTCGGGGAAACCCCAATATAGATACAATTGAATATATTTATGAACATGTTAATAAATAAAATAAAATATGTAATATATATTTCATGTATATACAAAATATATTATATTATTTTTAATAAAAAAACCTGTTGCTCACATTTTGTTCCACCACAAAGGTCGTATTTTCACTAATGAAACGAAATTTTAACATCCTTTCATTTGACTTTATTTCAATTTTGTTTTTGACGACGCGAAATTTTAAGTTCCTTGAAAATGAGCTCTTGAGAAATTGAAAAATGGTTCACAGAACAATAACTAGCAAAGATGAACTTTCTTGTGCCAATATTTAAATATTTAGTAAGTGTTAAGCTTTAATTATATTTTATACTAATGTGCGAAATTTTATAAGCACTATTTTTTTATAAATTAGAGAATTTTTAAATTATATTTATTAATAAACTATATAGTGATGTAATACAGGAAGAGGTTTAAAAGTGTTAATGTTCAAAGGAAAATTATATGAAAACCGCTAAAAAAAATAAATAATATATACATATATATATATATATATATATATATATATATATATATATATATTTAAGCCCGTTGGTGGCTTGTATTGAGAATTGAAATTCGGTGTAGTAGTCTGGTGCCTTCCACTACACGTTGCGGAACCTTCCAAGTATATTCCGCTCACTCATCTGGGCATGTTTTTTTTTTTTTAATTCTGGTATTTTCTTTCTTCATTTTTTTTATAGAAAAACAGTTTATTTAAAAATATATTTTAAAAAAAAATATAGTACCTGATAGCACGCTGAGCTTTCTCGCACTTTTCTTGGGGATACTTTGAGCATATGACGTATCGAACTCTCTGCGCAATCAACAATGACATGCATCCTATGGACGTAGTTATCCTCCCTTAGCCATATGTCCAGTAGGAAGAACCATCTTCTCAGGAAGGGTGAAAAATTAAAATTCTCAGGATTCGGATCCCTTAGGCGGATGATGATGCACCTTGCACCGGTTTCAGTCAAACCTGGTAGAAACCCTAAGTATCTGTTACAGTTAAAGGCGAGATATCAATTCAGCTCCTTATTTTCAATAATTAATTTACAAAATAAAATTAATAATAATATTTAAATATATTATATTTTATCTTATGTACATAAATATCTGGAAAATATTATTCCTTGAATTTAGTACTATTGAGAAATCTAAAAGACCTAGCTGGCCAGTTATAATTTTCTTTTTAAATTATTTTTCTTTCAATTTATAGCATATTTTCAATCCCCCATTATTTGTCATTTACCACTAAAGTACCATTTAATTCTAATGTTTTTTTGTTCTGTTCTATATTTCTAAATTTTCAATTTTATTATTTTACAATTTCTATCTGTAATATATACTACCCATTCCAGGAAATGTAGTTTAAGTTTAAAAAAATATATGTGTGTGTTACACCACGACAGTGATAAATGAACGTGATATAAAATTTAAACGAACGAACTCATTTCTGGGTTCATATCAACTCCAAAATAAATGAAACTGAATAAATAAATGCGATATTCTCTAAGGGCACATCTATCATAAGTTTTGAGAACCTCCATCCATCAAGCGTTGACAGACGCACAACCAACTGTCCTAGGCCGCTGCTCGTACCTACTTCTCGTTACTAAGTCCGTAGAGTCGCATCACGTAAATTATAACGAGCATGAATAATACCAAGCTCTGGGTGTAAATCAGCCAATGAATGATCTCTCTTTTGTAAATCATGCTGCCTATGATTTATATCTGTTACTAGTAATCCAGCCCTCGAATGGAAACCATATTGTTGGATCTATAAGTAACTTTGAAATAGTAGGTAAGATAAAAACTAGAATATTAAATACAGAAAAAATTAATGCACTTTATGCAATTAATGGGCCAATGCGGGCCCATTTGGCACACCTTTTTGGAATATGTTCATATAATCATATAATCAAATCTCGATAATTCTCTGTATGTTTCTATTTCTAAGCTATGGAAACCTCTTCAGCACAACTAGACTATCATAAATGCAATTTATAGCTTTTAATTTTTTTTAAGGGGAATTACCTATTTTTTTTCGTTTAACAGGTTAACATTACACTTATATTAGGGTTACTTTGGTCTAAGGTGATTTCACCTGTTTAAAACATCGTGTATTTAGCTTGAGCCAAAGAAAGACTTGAGTTCATAAGAGACTGCAAATCTGAATGAAAAGTATATTTGAAACTTGTCGCAGGCGGTAAAATTTAGAGATCGCCAAATTTTGAACGAAATTTTATTTTTAGATTAAGTGAAAAAATGTTTGTTTCAATTTTTTAAATGTTATACTTTTGAGGTTATAATTTTAATAAAATTGAATTTTGTAATAGAAACATACACGTTAAGGAAATATGAGGCCACATCGCGGACTAAAGTATTGAAAGGTGTAGTAAAAAAAGTAATTCCTAAAACTGTAAATGTATATATCAATTTCGACAGTTGAAAGGTCGAGAGGTTGAAAAAACGTCTGCCTGCTCAGCGTTAACAAATTAACAGGTACCGCCACTTATGGGGAACTAATGAACAATTGGTATCCATTGTTTTCTGGTTGGAGCTGCAGCCTAGCTGGAACTATCTTAGAAGTATAAAATCTGGTTCCTGAAGATGAACAGAGATTTTTTGTTATTTTCTTACAATAGCGCCAAAGTGGCCCGCGTTTGTGTTGCTTGAAATCTGTCAATGGATAGACGCGTTTCTGTTCTGTATTGTTTTTACGTATTTTTAATTGTTTTTTTATGTTTCTTTGGTTTCTTCGGAAAATAAAAGTAGTTTAAACCAAACGTCATAGCCGACACGAGTTCGACGTCCGTCATGCTTACTTCTCTATAACATACAAGCGTGTTGATACCAAGTTTTTTGGTTTGTTTGTTAGCGAAGTGTTTCTAGATGATTGGGACTTGCGACAAGTGCTAAGCGTGTAAGCCTCCTTTGCACTAATGAGACTCTAAAACGTATAAATGAAATGCATACAGTTTTAATTTTAATTTACTCATAGTTATACTACATACTGTTCTTTTTAATGGCTATTCATCCTCTTCTAAACATTCCCTTGATTTTTTGTTTTCTTCGTGGATTTTAACGATATGCTACATATGGCTAAGTTGTAGTGAAAACGAGTCTATTTTTTAAGAGAATGACAGAGATGATAGGAGCATAGATAGATTTCAAAAAAGTTGTCCAACAAATTAAAAATAAAAAAAATCATAAAGAGAAAATGCCTCTTGTATTAAGTTAGACGCAGGAAGACAGGGATTAATTGGTCCTCCTGGCCGGATTCGAACCAGCAACCTATGTATCAATGTTGATTTATAAGCTTTAATGTCAAATAAAAGGCTAATTAGGGAAAAAATTAACAAAACTTTAATATAATTACTTTAATTAGCATAGTTGGCAAATAAAAGTTGAAAAATAAGAGAATACGAATATTTATATTTATGCCATAGTTATAAATTAGTATATTAAATATTACTATTTGTCTCACATGCAGGCGTTACACTGCTTGATCTCAGGACAGAAAGGATCTCTGTTTGAAAAAATGTATGGTACAAGCCTCCTTACTGTAAAATATGCATCCAACCTCTTTTCCGCCTTCTCTTGCAAGAACTTTGCATTGACCACAAACTTTTGGAGAGCAATATAACCTGAAAATTTAATGAATTTGTCAGCACCAGGAGAACAGAATTCTTTTCTTTTAAAGTCAATTAATAAAAATATTTTTTAAATGCTACCATGCTATTGAAAGTTTTCTCCATAAAGTGAAACAAATTGTTATTATTGAACTGTAATTATTGAACAGCAATAATTGCAAAAAAGTAATTTTATTTTATAAAACGGTTTGAATGAAGCATTACGGAAGATGAACTGCTCCGAAAATTTGTATTGTAATTGTAGATTTGCCAGCTAAAAATATATGAGGGTGAATCGGTGCATTATAGGTTACTCTTCAGAATCCTTATATCTGTTTAAAATTCATTTTAAAATGAATGCAATTTAAATCAGTTTAAAAACCTACTACTTTCGAGAGTAAATAATGAAAAAGTATATGCAATGTATTTTTTTTTAAATAAAATTATTATAGCGAGGTTTAACGAAATTTGAATTAAAAATAAATAAGATAATGTATTAAATAATTTCTAATTTATAGGAAAGTTAATATATTTTAATAAATTAATTTGTGAATGACACTTTCCTTTTGATCTATAATTTTATATTTAAAAAAAAACATGTTTATTACATTGGTTACGACGTTTCGAAGTACTTCTTCTTCATCAGGATATATGCTTTCTACAATACAACATCAACTATCAAATACATAAATATTAATACCTTAATCTACAATATATTTAGTTACTATTTTAAATAATGTTTTATTACTTTGCATTATTTTGTATTATACCTCATTAGTACCGTACACATACAAAGTGTACAAATGGTACAAAGTTCATTTCCAATGATATTACAGAGTATGTGACAAAGATGGGAAAGAAAAGTTATTCCCCAAATAATTTTTTTAATAATGAAATCAGCTAGGATTGACGAAGTAAAATTATATAGATGTCGGGGATTAAGGTATTAATATTTATGTATTTAATAGTTGATGTTGTATTGTATAAAGCATATATCCTGATGACGAAGAAGTACTTTGAAACGTCGTAACCAATGTAATAAAAATGTTTTTAAAAAAATAAATATAAAGTTATAGATCAAAGGGAAAGTCACTCACAAATTAATTTATTAAAATAAGATAAAAATATATCGACATCATAAGTGCTTCTGAGATATTTTTTCAAAAAGCTACAATGCCTCTGAGGCCGAATAAACTTAACGATATTACAACTGGTCACACAATTGATAACGCTGATGTTATAGATAACGTAAAAATGAGGCATTTTATGATTTTGTTTTATTATAGAGATCCAAAACCTTTATTTGAATAAAAATGGAATTTACTAAGTTTTGCAGCTGTACTGTCGACATACAGAAAATAATATACGACAGTATAATATAAGGAAAATAAAAAGAGGGAAAGCTCATAAATAATTTCTTATCATCAGGGGATTGGAAAATTATTTTATATTTTTTTCCAAAATTATTAAAAAAGAATTATTTATACATTTCTTTCCTTTAACCCTTTGGAAAATATCGTGGTTCAAGTTTTACTTTTTTTTTTCTGTATTTTCATTGTTCTCTGATACTGGCTGTGAATTCAGATTTTTCTTGTTTAGGAAAATATGTCATTTCTCAGTTTTTTTATTAGATGATGTTTTCTATCTTTTTTTAGCTTTTTTGTCGGTTGATACATTTGGTTAGGTTTAGGCAAGCTTGTATAAACAGATTTTTCAATATTAATCAAACTGAAGAATTATATTAAAATAAACCACTTATCCGAAAACCGCTGAAAATTATTAGGCTATGATTTATTATTTCCAAATAATTATAAATTAAAAAAAGGATTTATTTTTTGTGTAATGATGCTATACCAAACTCTTTATATTTTTCTCTATCTTCATAAATGGCTGAGATATGGACGTATAAAACCTCTAATCGGTGTCCTTTTCGGGATAAAAAAGGCTGAATGTAATGTCGAGTTTCGAGAATCATTCTGGGGTGATCTGTTACTTTAGTGCTAGATTATTTCTTTTTTAAATAGATTTTTGGATTCTATGTATCTTGAAACGTAAAACCTGAATTATTTAGGGGAGGTGAGGGTAACAAAAAAAATTTCTTTGTCGAATACAGAGGTTTATTATTGAGTATAATAAACAACAAATAATTGTTGGTTGGTTGAAAAATTATAGTTATATGCAAGGAATAGAAACAAAACAAATGATTGGCTCATGTAAATAAATAATGCAATATTCGGAAAAATAAAATTAAGGGTGTAATGAATAAAGGAAAGAAATGTATAAATAATTCCCTTTTAATAATTTTGGAAAAAAATATATAAGAATTTTTCTTTCCTCTTATGATAAGAAATTACTTAATTTTAGTTTTCCGAATATTTCATTTATTTATTTACATGAGCCAATCATTTGTTTTGTTTCTATTATATTTATATTATATCAGTTGTAATATCTTGGCAACTGGTCATCGACAATTGATTACGATGATAATGTAAAAATAAGGCATTCCATTCTTTTGTTTTATTATAGATATCCAAAGACTTTATTTAAATAAAAATGGGACTTACTAAGTTTCACAGCTGCACTGTCGACATACAGAAAATAATATAATCTGGTATAATATACAGAAAATAAAAAGAGGTAAAACTCATAAAAACGTTCTTATCATAAGGGGATTGAAAAATTCTTATATATTTTTTTTCCAAAATTATTAAAAGAGAATTATTTATACATTTCATTCCTTTATTAATTACACCCTTAATTTTAGTTTTCCAAATATTTTATTTATATGAGCCAATCATTTGTTTTGTAGTAACCTCTGCATTCGATCAAGAAAAAAAGATTTACACTCCCCTCTCCTAAAAAGTTGAAGTTTTACTTTTCAAGATATATAGAACCAAAAATCTTTAAAAAAAAAAAAAAAATCTAGATCTGAAGTAATAGATCACCCCAGGATGAATCTCGAAACTCGACATTACCATTAGCCATTTTATCTCGAAAAGGCGGCCGATTGGGAGTTTTATACTCAGCTATTTATGAAGATAGAAAGAGTTTGGTATAGCATTCTTATACAAAAAATAAAAAAATAAATTCTTTTTTTTATTTATAATTATTTGGAAATAATAAATCAGAGCCTGATAATTTTCAGTTTTTTCGGATACGTGGTCTATTTTATTATAAATGTTCAGTTTGATTAATATTTAAAAATCTGTTAACACAAGCTTACCTAAATCTAACCAAACGTATCAACCGACAAAAAAGCTTTAAAAAAAAGGTAGAAAGCATCTCTATTAAAAAAACTGATCAATGACATATTTTCCTAAACAAGAAAAATCTGAATTCCCAGTCGGTATCGGAGGACAATGAAAATACAGATTAAAAAAAATAAAGAATCGCTTGAAAAAAAGAAGTAAAATTTGAACCACGATATTTTCCAAACGGTTAAAAAAAAGTTGAGATCAGAAAAAAAAAATGTATATTGGTTTTCCTAGCAAGAAGATCGAAAGTAAACAGGAGCGATTGTGAGCCAATCTGGGCCCAGAGTCGCCCACTATCATAGACCCATTTCCTCTCCCTTTCCTCCCTCGACCAGGGAATAAAGCCCTCTGATAACACCCAGTCAACTTTTCAAGTCCTATCGGTTTTTATTCTATCCAAAGCCCCATTAAAGGTTATCGGTTATCTCATCTGTTATCTCTCCTCGTCAAAGATAACTGTATTAGTCCAGTATCAGACAAAACTGGTTGTCATCAACGTGCAATGTTATGTCTTTTCCGTGCCCGTCCATTTTAGTGTATTACAATGTTTATTTTTTTTTTTAGATTTTTTTCAATAATCTTTTCAATAATTTTCAATCTTACCAAATGTTACTAAAATATTACTATACAGGTAGTGTGCCTATAGTAGCATGGAGCCTGCAAAATTTTACAAATACACGACCCTCCCATAGGGTTACTATCGAATGGAAAAATAAGAAAAAAAAACAACTCCATTTTAAGAATGTTCATCAACAAACTAAGTTTATTTTTTTCTATAAGGAAACTCTTACTTCTAAAAAAGCTAATTAAATCTAATAAATTAATTAAATAAATAAATAAAGAATAAAAATAATAATAGTAATTATTCATACTAATTCGAACTTACCAACATCGTGAGGAAGGTGCGGTTGGGTACTAAGCCATTCGTAAAGCTTTTGAACGTGTTTTGTGAAATCATCCTCAGACAAACCAAAATTCCTCTTGATTATTTCGAACTTCGCTCCATCGAAGCAGGGCTCGGTCATTTCCTGTAATTGATATGTGAAATAGCAGTTGTAAAAGAAGAAAAGAAATTATCTCCAGCAATTCAAAAATTCACACTAGGTGATTCTCGGCCTTCCAGTATACTTGGGAGACAATATGGTAATTATTATGCTCTAACAGCTGTATCTATATCCTGACTCATTTAGGGTTCGGTGAACCCTAGAAGCGTTTGTCGAACCATAGTTCTTATGTGTACAAAACCCTTTTTTTTTTTTTGTCGTATTATTCCCGAAAATAAAAGATACTGTATCGAAGGTTATAGGAGGGAGTTGGGGTCAATTTTTAGTCAAAATTTCGTTATGTCCAAATGTTTTTTCGCGGTTTTCAAGGTTTCGCGCACCTCTTCATCACTTCCTAATTGAGCTAGAGGATTAGAAATTTGTATGTGGATTGATGTAGTGTTAGAGAAGTGCCTTTTTTCGACATTTTTTGTGAAAATGCAGCCTTAGTGACGGATCTCTGCTTTTCAAGCATTTTTAAATAGTCTTTTTTTAAATATTCCATATTTTTTTATGTACGATAGGTTATTAATACATAAAAAATTCTGTTTTATAATGACACTGGCCACTAATAAACAGGCTGAATTTTAAAAATGTTTTGGTAACATCTAAAGCTCCGAGCCTTGTAGAGAATAAGGGATAAATTCTTAAGCATAATCTCAATATGAGAGAAAGTAAAAATATAAAATAATTCGCCAATTGATTCAGTAGCCCGAAGAAAACTTTTCATTGGTGACGCAGTAGACTATAAAAGAATAAAATGATCATTACTTTAAAAGTTAAAAAATCACCTCTCATCAACTGATGTATTTTGTACATTTTTTTTTTATAAATAAAAGTAATATTTCATAGAAATACCTTACCTGTTAAAGAGTCTTTTTAATATTTCTTATGTTCAAAGTACAAAATTTTCACTCTAGGGCAATTTTAATTTTGTAGTAGCAAAATTTAACTTTTCATTGATGATTATATCATTATTATATAATTTTTCCAATTTGAGCATCAAAGAATTTAGGCTATCACTGAAATTATCTCGCTATAACATACTGGGAAGGTTAGCTAACATTCTTGAAAATTTTATCATTGTGGATTTTAGCATCGTTCAGGATGAAGAAATTCATTTCACTTTCACGAAGTTGTTATTGATTTGTTTTTCTGACTTTTAACAAACATCTTTACATTCCATGCATTTTACCATCTATATGGATATTTTAATAGAAATTCTAGCACGTTTACTTTTTTTACAACTATAGGATGCAATCATAAGCATGCGCCTGGGGGCACAGACACCTGCGAATATTTCAGATTTTTTTTTTCGTATAAATTAGTACAAGGAACCATAGTTTAAAGATTCAATCGGGTAAAGGAATGTTTATATCATTGAAAACATCTTTGACTCTATCAAGGGTATTTTCATTTTCTGACAAGAGTACTTTATGGACAAGGAAGTTGTTTTTTCTTAGTTGCCCTTTTAAAAAATTAACCTCTTGTTGCAAACGGTTAGTTTTATATGTAAAATATCCATTTTGACCATCCCTGAATTCATTTTGGCTAGTTTCATCGTGGCGTCTGTAATTACGTTCGTACGTATCTCGCATAACTCAAAAACTGTTAGCCGTCGAAAAATCAAATTTTGTATTTAAAATTATCGTATAATATAGTTGTGAACATCCCTTTTTGGTCACTGCATGATTACCGAAAGTGGTACTTCACTTGAAGGTCATTACTGATTTTCATCAAAAATTATATTAAAATATAATGCAAAACTTCTTAAATTTGGTATTTCAGACTTGTATACTAATATAAATTACATCATAAATTTTGGCAAAAATTGGCATACTGGAAGTGGTACTTTACTTGAAGGTCATATTTGACTTTAATCAAAAATTATATTAAAATTTAATAGAAAACATCTAAAATTTGGTAAATTAGACTTTTATATCAAAATAAGTAATATAATAGATTTCGGTTAAAATTGAAGATTCTAAAGGGGTACTTGAAAGTCATAAGAAACTTACAACATAAGGTACATCGGCATTTATTACAGAGATCATATTGTTCGGTGATAAATGTTATAAATGCGATTTTTTTTCACTCTAATTAAACAATTTTATTATTTTATTAAAGTGTTAAAATTAAATGTAAAATATTTATTTTTCCTCCTCACTTGTGAGCTAAACAAGTCTGCAGCAGGTGAATAAGATATAAGTTAAGCGGTTTCTTCCGCTTAAAATGTTGAAACCGTCGATTTCCAATGTTTTATCTAGTGACATACAAAGCTCTAATGTCAAGGAACACGAACAAATCTCCTGGTAACTTGTTACCAACTGAAAGAAACCGACATATAATAACGGAATAAGACCTCAAGAAACATGAGCTTTTGTGTGTGTCTGTATTTATCAATAGATGGAGGTCGTTTTTGAGGTACTGCTATCTTCGAAAACTAGTAACAATATTCAGGATCACTTTTTGAGCCACCGATTTATAGTTTAAAAAGCGTATAAGGAAGTCATGGAGTGTCCACATCAGATATTTTTTCTAAGCAAACGCATGTTTTTTTTTTTAGCCGGTTCCAACTCCTTTATAAGCTCTGCATTTATGGTATTATTTTTTTCTATGTATGCATTCATTTATTTTATGGCTTGCATTATATCTTCATGGTTATGAGATATGAGTGTATTTACGTGAGTTATAGAAGGCAGTAAGACATACCTTCTTATGACAAAGAAGATACTGACGAGTGAGTAATGAGATTAAAGCTAGAGTAGTGGAGGGGAGGGGAGCAGGCATGCGCACTAGACCTACTATTAATGACTATGCAAAAACTCACCGTTGGTTTATTGATTTCTTTTATCGATCCCTTCTTCCACGTTTCTCAATACTGTCTCACCAAGCTTCACTCAACTGCTCACTAACCACTAATGATTTTATAGTTCAAACCTTATAGAACACTTCACACTACAACCACAAAAAAAAAAGAAAAAAAAAGACAGAGCTATTTTTAGTGATGTAGCACCGTTCAATGCCAACACTAGACTCTCTCACTTGGCTGGCAGTACTTCTTTACACTTGCCCGGTATATATGCTCTTCTGGATCCATCTCATGGATCAACATACAAGATGCCAAATAATTTTAGAATTTGCATAAAATGGGAAGAATACAAAGTTAATGAGTTTAAAAAGTTTTTATCGAATTCTAATTAAATATACTTTAACTCAAAAGAGATAAATCTACTATATGAGAACTTCATCGCTTGTATGCAGGAAAGTATGACCACAACAGGGCTAATTTTTTCTAAAAAGAAATCATCATTTAATAAAGAGAAGTCAAAGAACCCTCAATATAGAACCATCTATGGTTTGATCTAGGTTGTAGAAATTCTAAGAGAGGGCTAAGACAAAATACTGAGCTGTGATCAGATTCAACTTTTCTAATGATAAAATACAGAAATATATTCATTCAAGCAACTTATATAGGAAGTTAATGGTACACAAGAAAACTGCATTCTGATTACTCACTCTAAATAATCTCAGGGAAGTTAAAAACAGCAAATAGTTCTGGACTACTATAAATTCTCTGAAACCGCACAAGAGCCAATTAAACGAAATAGAAGTAGAAGAATGGAGCAGATTTTATATATCACACTATGTCCAAAAAGCCATCCGCGAAAACCATTTTTTTTTTTTCAGTCATTCATCCACATCTTGAGAATAACATCGTATTAGAGGAGCTACGATGTTGTATCCGGCAATCCAAGAATCCAAAAGCTCCTGGCGTCGACAATATTATCTACGAAACCTTCAAGAGCCTTACCCCGGAGTGGTAGCACTACCTTATTTACCTATTACAGTGACGGGCCATGAGAAACTCCTCCTACAGTAGTCTAAATCTAAACTTCATTTACTTTTTAAGAAAGGGGATAGAAAGGATACAGAAAATTACAGAGGAATATCCCTCTTAAATACAATGCTGAAGTTATTTACCGGTTTTCTCGAAAGGAGGATCATAAAATGGGCTGAATCAGAAAACATCATACCTGAAGAACAGGCGGGATTTAGAAGTGATAGAGGCTGCACAAACCACATCTTCACTTTAATATCACTGGTTGATATTAAATTCAGAACCGAAGGTAGCTTCTTATATGCTGCATTCATAGATTTTAGGAAAGCCTATGACTTCATCAATCACAACCTTCTATGGGAAAAGCTCTTTTCAATCAGACTTGGAGGAAAACTCATTAGAATAATGAAGGTGCTATACGACAATGCTTAGGAGAAAGCCTTAGCTCAACACTTTTTATCCTGTTCATGATATGGTCCAATTTTCCAAGATAATTAAGCCACAGGCGTGATTATCTTGGCTCATGAGGCAATAATGCTTTTACTAGCAGATGACCTTATTCTTCTTAGTAATACTTGGCAAGAAGCTCAAAAGAAACTGAAAATTATACAACAGTACTGCGAGAAGAATTCCCTGACTGTAAATGTGGAAAAATCAAAGGTTATGGTATTTCATAAATCCCAAGGCTGAAGCAACTTACGCCCCTTTCCTGGCAGGAGGAAAAGTTGGAATACACCAAGGACTACACTTATTTGGGAGTACCTACGTTTCCTCAGGAAGATTTAGTAAAGCATCTGAACATTTTATTCAGAAGTCCTATGTTGCAACGGAAAGAATATTGGAGATTTTGCGAAAGGGTGAAAGGGATTCAAAAATAGCTCTTTTTGACTCTATGGTATCTTTAACCCTCCTGTAAGCTCTTGAAATATGGAGCTTAAGATATCTAGAAGCTATTGAAGTGGTACAGCTAAAGTTCCTGAAGCAACTATTTAGATGGCCAAGGACCACTGCCAACTACATGGTACGTCTCGAAACTGGTCGAAACCCATGAGCGTCAGGGTTATGAAAAATGTCATAAACTACTGGTCCAAATTGTCACTTATGCCTGAAGAGAGGTTGCCAAGACTTTGCTTCAACATACAAATTTCTCTGGATATAAGGAATCTTGATACAAACTTTAATTGGGTCACACAAGATAGATCAATTGCTGCTCATAAGAGTTGTAGAGAAGAGTTCGATACAATATACCCAACTGGATTATTAAAATATAAAGACGAAATATTAGAAAAGTTAAAAAACCATAACCTATCTACTGACATCCACTGTTCCATAAATTCCAACAACAATCCCATGTATATAATTATCTGCAGCTTTAATATTTCCAGCCCAGAGGCCTATTTGACGAATAGAGCCAACATAAAAAAGCTCAGTTAGTCAGTGTAGAGTTTCAAATCCAGAACTAAATAAACTTTACAAAAAAAAAAAAAAAATGTCTACTTCAAAGCCCAGGAGACCTGCACGTTCTGTAACCAATTCGTTTCTAACACCCTGCTACGAAAATTTAACAGAGGGCAAGATAAATATTTACGAGCATTTCTCTCTGCACCCTGTGATGTTCATAAAATATAAGACATAATTCAAATCGACAGCATAGAAAAACGAAATAAGAATTACTGGCTTATAATGTCAGTATGTAATTCCCTGGATTCCTTAAACTGTAATGGCCCACATACCAATTAAGTGTTGTAATTAAGTATAATTATTGGCCAGTTCAGTTAATTGTTTTTCTTTTACCATGGTTTCTTTGATCATGTAGATAAATATCGACGTCGATTTTTAGACCATTTCCAATTTTTTTTCTCGATATATCGTGAGCGGGAATCGATAGAGGTGGTGTTTATACTCCAAAATCAATTGAAACCTAAATTTCGAATTTTTGGCTTTAAGCCTTTTTCAAAAAACGATTTCGATATCAACTAAATTATAAAATGTATTTTAAAGTATTAATATTTTACAATTATTCTTTTTCTAATGAGTCGAGTAAGTGGACAATTATGATAAACTAGACTCATTTGGGTGAAATAAAGTTATTTATGCATGTTTCATTTGTACAAGATAATAAATCTTAAACAAATAAATTCTATTCTATATATTTAAAAGAGGTCATTAACTGGTAGTGTTGGCGATTTTTTTGTAGCTTTGCATAACAGTCGTCAACATTACAAACAAAAAAATGCACAAACTTGAGCAAGACAAAATAAAACTACAACATCCATATATTCAAACTCGTTATAGCCTCATAAATGATTTTATTTTAATATCAGTGAATTGTTGACAAAAGCGATGAACCATATTAAAAGAACATCATCGACTATTAATTATCACTCGTATTTATTAAATTATCACGGACAACACAAAATCATGCAATTTTGTCTGAAACTCTCGATAAAAAGGCTTCCATTTTTGAGAGAGCGGAAAGTTTATGCAATGTACTTACTGTTTGAAACAATCTCCATAAATATTATGTGCTAGAAACCTGGTGGCAATCGTAAAGGGTTCAGTCATAGCCCTGCTGCCAAATTTAAAATAGAATCTAAAGCACTTCCAACCAAAGACGTTAGAATTTAATTTAAAGAAGATTCTCACATATTATGAAAATTATTAAATAATATTTTTTTCAATATTCTTTTTCGAATTTTGGAGTTAATTAAATGGTTCCTTAGTATTAAAAAAAAAAAAATCAAATTGCGTTACCCCACATTCTAATAATGATAAAAATTGTATCAACAAATTCGCAATTACAAATTATTATGCACATGATTCGGAATGACAAATCCTTATAATTACACAATTTCGGGAACAATAAATAGACATAGAATAAATAAACGTACATCATTTTTAGTGATAACAGTATAAAAATATAAACAGAATGTTTATATATGATAATAATAAATAAACAATATTAACTTGGCAGCACATGCTTAGTTCTTGTAACTTACTTGCGAGAAGCTTTATTCTAGTAACCAATTTCCTGTACCCTACTCTAGAGGTTCATTTTAAAATAGAATAGAATAGAAAAGAGTTTATTTAACAAAGAATAACAATTCTGTCCGGTCAAATGGCAACATCTATCGGTCGGTGCCAAGAATAATATATAAAAATCACAAAAATAAAATATAATATTTTTTAACAATTTTGATTAATCGGATGTTGTGGATGCTACAACGTTAATAAGATGTATACAATTTAAAATCGACATTTTTTTCATTATCAGCACCTTCGGTAATCTAATAAAGGACCTAAATATCGATGATATCCGAAATGTTAATATAAATCGATACGTGAAGTCGTTTTATTAAAATCCATATTTTTTTCACGATCAGCACCCTCGGTAGCCTAATAATGGGCCCCAATATCAAAACTATTTGAAAAACTCTTATATTCATAAGGCCAAATAATAAAATTTTAACATTGACTTTTTTTTATATTATTTAAAATATTAAAATCATTGGGTAAATATGACTTTTATTTTTGACCTTGAAAAATATAAAATTCTGATGCCAAACATGAAAATCATATCTGGACTTTTATTCACCGAGAGAGCAAAATAGGAGTTAAATTCAATCCCTGCTTGAAATTGTATAACGAGAAATTTAATTCTAGTCATTTTTAATTTTCTCTTAAGAGAAATTTTATTCTAGTAACCACTTTCCTGTACCCTACCCTAGACGTCCATTTTAAAATAGAATAGAATATAAAATAGTCCATTTAACAAAGAATAACAATTCTATACGATCAAATGGCATTATCTATCGGTTGGTGTCAAGAATAATATAAAAATCACAAAAATAAAATATAGTAATTTTTTAACAATTTTAATTAGTCGGATATTGTACATGTTAATACGCTACATTCATTATATACAACGTTAATAAGATATATACAATTTAGAACTTATTGCCGAAATATCAAGCATTTGAGGAGTAATACATATTAATTACACTTAATAATTTTATAAAGCTATTACAGAATATAGTATATTTACTATATAAATAATTATATATATATATATATATATATATATATATATATATATATATATATATATATATATATATATATAATAAAAAAAAGAATTTAAAGTAATATCGAAATAATAAGGAACTATTAAAGAAGTATGGAATAACATAAATAACGCAGAAAAAAAATAACATTTAAAAGATTAATAAAAAAAATAAAATAGAAAATAAATGGTATTTACGTGGTCCCTAGCTGTCATGTTAGCACCAAAAAATAAAATAACAATTTTATTACAAGCAGTAATGGATAATTAATTAGTTGAAAAATAATACTGTGTATTTACAGAATGATATATTAAAACATAGAATAGAATATTTCATTTTTTGTGTGATTCAGTATTCAATATTCAGTTCTGTCAGATGTAAGCCCTTGATTGATTTTATATTAGGTACTATTACTTGTTTTTATATATTACCGTTTATGCACTTTTATTCTTTCTTCTTTTTTTTGTTTAATGTGAGTTTGTCAATGAATTAGCTAGTACATTGTGAGTAATCCTAAAATCCAATTATAACTAAATGCAGGGATATATTTTAGTATTGCAGCTCCATGTATCACCAAAAATTCAATGACACAACTCGATAGCCAAACAGTTATGCTACGTGACGCGATTTTTAGTTCGTTTTACAAACTATTATAATTTTCGCGTAATATCATTTTTGATGCTGTGAAGCTACGATATTTGCTAAAATTACAATTCAGTCAGTACTTGTTTATTTAATTTATTTTTTTCTGATCCTGGCGATGATAAAATGTTTTTATTACAAATAAAATTTAGAGATCCGAAGGACCTCTAAGAGCTAAAGAAGGGCTACGGCATGATCTATAAGAAAAAATCCTATTAACATCGACGGATTCATATCATAGATTCTCAGTTATTATAACTTTTTTTTTTAAATATAAATAGTGTACATTTTTAATTATTGTAAGAATTTATATTTAATTTTTTTTTTAAAGAAATTTAACAATGGTTTTTGAGAAATAGATAAATAGAGTTGGAAACTAACCGAAGCAAAGTATCTAATGAGATTTATCTCATTGGGTAAATATTTGTTGGTAATTTGTTCACATCCGCTTGAAACCCAATGTCCTATATAATGGACATGTAACTCCTAAACTATTACTTACAAAAAAATAAAAACAAAATCATGTAGGTTACTTTTTAGGTAATAGTTTAGGCTGCAAAATATGAAATTTTTCCAGTACACAGAAAAAAAATCGATCCCGAAGAGGTTAAGTAGTTAATTATCTAAGATACGATGCATTCAGGCACGAAAATACAATTCTGGCTTCATTGTAGCTACGCTTCTGTTTCAAGGTTTTTAAAGTTGGATCATCCTTCTCAAGATTTCTAATTAATTATATTAATACTAAAATCATAAATTTTCATTGACCTTTTTCGAGCGAAAATACTTATTTAAAACTCTCAATCTGAGTTCGATTGCCTATTGGATACTTGTTTGCCGGCCATTCTCCAAAAAACTGTCACTTTCAAAATTCAGATAAAAAAAAAAAGAAAAACAAATATTCACGCTCATATCCATAAAATGAATGTCATAAATATTCACCTTCTAAAACCCGTCAGCTCCTAGTATCCCACTTCATTTTTCCCCACTTTGACTATGGCTAACTTGTGTATGATGGACTGTCTGGTAGGTATTAGATGAGACTGAAGAGATTAATGAATGGCTTCATCAGATTCATCTTCGGAATCCCCAGGCGCTCCCATGTCTCCAGTTGGTACGCCGAGTTAAAGTGGCTTTACCCAGTTTTCCGACGGCAATACTTACTAGGTGCCTGTCTTTTCCGAACCTTCAAATCAAAAAACATTCCTTATATTCTTAATTTGTTCACCCCATGTTCCTCTGTGCACTCTTTAAACACTAGATCCCAACCTACAAACTTTAATATACCCTTTCATAGAACTGCCTCAAAAAAACCTTTAACTTTCGTACTTCTTCATTTTGGAATTCTTTAACCAACTCCATTCGCAAATCCTCGTCCTTAAACTCCTTCAAGCATAAATTATTTCTCCATTTACTCAACTATCAATCCTCCGTATTTATATAAATATTAAAATTATTAATATGTTAATTTTTGCTGTTTATTGTTTGTTAGTGTAAATAGGTTTACATAGATATCTAATTATGTTTTAAATGTCTGCAATTATTACACACTCCTATATTTCATTTTATTATATTATCATTTAACTTTTCCTTAATATTTATCTGAAAGCTAGACAAATTATACAAGTACTAAACATTCCTGTTATTCTAAGTCCCAGAATCAAATTTATTTTCATTCATAAATTCATAGAAAGTAACGTTGGTCATATTAATGACAAAGTGAATGTAAAATCTGACTTGGTTTGCGAGTTTTACGATTTTTTCATTTACTTTAAAAAATTGAAACCCCTTTTATTTCATCAGAGTAACGGACTAAAAAAATGTTTTCTTGATTTATCCCCAAATTTTGTGGCGTTATTGTCTTGTAGGACTATTAGTCGTGCGAAGGAGCCACAGTAATCATAATATACGTTTTTGATTTAATATATTTAGTGAAAATTTTCGAAATTCACTTCTTACATTCGGACAGAATGTATCTCGCGCGAAGTTTTAACAAGAAATTTGTTTATAAACTTTTTATTTTTAAACTGTTTTAATCATAAAATATTTAAACATGTACTCTGTTTTGAGACGAAATGAATGCTGGTTGAAAAAAACAACAAAAAACCCTGAAGAAATAAATAATGCTTTTAACAACTCCAGTATAGCCATAGCCATACATAAATAAAATATGTGGTCTGTTGTGTATTTCCTTATATATCAAGCAGCGTGTTTATAAATTTTAAACATTAATCAAAATGGACAAAAGTATCTAAAACGAAGTAAAAAACATAGAAGCGCTTATGGAGTAAAAGGCTATACCTCAACTAACCTCATCAATCAAGGTTATCTAAAGAGATATAGCTTTACAGCCTCTTTATTTTCATTCTATTTTCTCTTCTCTCTCCTCTTCCTTCGACCATTCGACCATATAATATAAACAGTAATACTTCAAGCCTTCTGTAAACCCATAACAGTTACTTTCCGTTTATTATTTTCAATTTTTTAAATCAATACGGCGGCCGATGAGAGGTTTCTTATGCAAATATCTCGGCTATTTGAGAAGATAGAGGAAACATATGAAGTGCTTTCGGATCATTATACCAACATGAAAATTATTAACAATTAACAGTTAAACTATCTTCATAGATATTATTTCATATCCCTTTTCAATATCGATAAATTTAATTACAGCCTAATGTGTCTAAGTTAAAAAAAATATAAAACGTACCTTAAAAATGTTAATCCGAGATGGGCTGTGCACGTATCAAGAATGAATGAGGAAGAAATCTCCAAGGAACTGCTGATAGGGAAGCTGGACCGGTCGAAAGGAAGAGGAAGGTCGAGCCACCTTGCGAAGGCTTGTTGAGTAGGCCAAGGTCCGCATCGGACTGTAGCGTCATTGAAAATAAGTAGGTAAAAAGTTTAGACTTAAGTACTATTCAGTGTCTAAATATTTTGTGTTATTTTATTTATACGATAATTTAATTTGTTTCTCTATTATAATTTTCTCTCTAATTCTATTCTTAGATATTGTTATATGTTGGGTGTTTTTAGATTATTAATAATAAGCTAGGTTGTTATCTTATTTTTTTTGTAACTATTTAATATCACCTGTTGACCTCGGTTTTGTCAATTAAAAATATTTCTGCTACGACAAAGGATTAAGCTTTTTTTTTTTTATTTTTCAGCTACCAGGAAAATCTATCTTCATCCAATATCAAATTAGGTAGAAAATGAATTTGGTTTATTATTTTCAGTAATGAATCTTTATCATGAACCAATAAAAAAATGTTTAACCCCTTAAAAATTTGAGATTTTATGTTCCACGATACGTCAAATGCAAAAGTCGAATAAAAAAAAAATCCGTCTGTCCGTCGTCTGCCGTCCGCGGAGTAAACACGTTCTCTGAGACTAAAAGCGCGATTTTTTTTCTTCAGATTATCAGAAAAGTTACAGGCCACCCAAGGATGAACCTAGGAGCTCGACATAACCATCATCTAATTCGCTTTAAATGAGATTTCATATGCCCTTATCTCAGCAATTTACGAAGGTAGAGGAAAAATATGAAGTGTTTTAGAATCATTTAAAAAAAAAAAAATTAAATAAATGGGTCTAACGATTTTTATTAAACTTGCGTATAATCATACCCAAAAGAAAAAAAAATCGAATTCGACCAATATAAGTAGAGATATAGCGTATTGGGCAGTTTTCCACGCTTTTGGTTTATTATTTTCAATAATAAAACTTTAAAATCGACCAAGAAAAAAATAATGTTAATCACCCTTCAACATTTGAATTTTTTCGTACGTACTATAGGTACCTACGTGGAATCCAGAAATAATAAGAATTTTTAATGCGTGCCAACATTTTAATCAATTTTTTAGTCCTATGTGGAAACTTTTAATGAGCAGCTGGGAAGAGAAAAGATTGCTTATCCAGCACAGATTCAAGAACGACTTCTAGCCACAGCAGATATCTTAAAAAAACTAGTAGACAGGCCTGTCTACTTCGTTCACCTATCACAGATTCTCCCCACATTCATATAGCTTTAAATAAAAAACTATTCATATAATTGAACTAAACTAACTTTAAATATGTAGGAAGGACGTCTTGATAGATTAAGTTGTAGAACCTAAAAATGTATTAAGTGGGTACCGGAGCCTTTATGCAAGAGGTAGTGGCAGCCGAAGCTAATGCGATTCGAAGCGACTGCGTCAAAGGATCCTTTCATCAGGCAATTAACTCCTAACTTCTCCCTTATCTCTACCCTCTTACTTGCCCATCTTCCACAAATTCGTTTACATTAATTGAAATATGATTCCTTTCTATTGGCCGATGCATGGGACACTATCTTCTATTGGCTACAATAAAGATGGTAATAGAATTGAGGTAACATAAGTAAGTATATTTGTTAATGTCACTCAGTTGTATCAGATCCAATGTCAATGTTGCCAATCAGCTCCAATGTACAGAAATAAAAATAAGGATTTACATAAAAAGTACCTATATATTTTGGTGTTCTTTGGGTTTTATGTATTTTTACTTTCCTTGAAACATAGGCATAGGCAAAGACTTTCCATTTTGATTGGGGGAGAGAGCGGTAGCTCCCTCGCCTTGCCTAAGTATCAGTAAGCATCAGTAGCCGCTTAGTTGAGCTTATCCCATTCTGTTATCCTATCTATGTCCTATCCGTTTATTATTGTCAATAGTAAATTTTCGTTATCGACCAATAAAAAAAAAAATGTTTAAATCAATTTGATAATTAAATCCCCCTCAAAATTTGAGGTTTTACATTTCAAGATACGTAGAATCCAAATATCGAATAAAAAAAAAATCGGTCCGTCCGCTGTCCTCCGTATGCCGCGGATTTTCTCCGAGACTACTCGACTGTATTTCTTGAAATTTGGCACCAAACTCACAGGTCACCTAGGATGTTTTTCGGAACTCGACATTGCCATTCGTCATTCCATTTAAAAATGGCCGCGATTAGATATTTTATACGCCCATAGCTCGGTAATTTATGTAGATAGAGGGAAAATGTAAAGAGTTTTGGAATCAGCATACCGAGGACTAAAAAAAAAAATTATATAAATGGTTGTTGTTATTATCTTCAATAATGAATCGAATAAGAAAAAATAAAATAAACAAATATGTAGACCTTCGGAATAGAGAAAAATAAAAAACATTGAAACTGCTTTATTTTATATCTCGGGTAAGAAAAATAATATCGGCATGGTTTTTTTCGACGAAACCATATTTTTTTAAAAATCATGTTAAAGAAAGAATATAAAAATAATCGATTTTTGGTCGAATAAGTTTTAAGAAGTGTTTAATTTATTCAATGAACTAGCCTTATAGATTTTTTTCTCACAAAAAATGATGGTAGATCTTAATTTATCCCACCAAAAAACCTTAGTTTTTTTAATTTGGTTTAAATCGTTCAAAGGATTCTTTATTTAAGAGAACTAGGGCAGTATCATCATACTATTATGTAAAGGGAAAAAACAATTTAAAAAAAATCATCGAAATCAGGCCATTATTAGAACAAATACAGCGCATTGAACATTGTGTGTGTGTGTAAGTATATATATATATATATATATATATATATATATATATATATATATATATATATATATATATATATATATATGCTAATATTTATTTATTTATTTATCATAAACAACTTCATTTTTAAACACGGAAAAACCTTTGAATCGATACAAAAATAATGTACCATTCAAATTCAAGAGTAATTTGGACTTGACAGTTACGCCCAACTCTGTTCTCAGGGGTAGTGTTCTACGCCTAACAGTGTCACCCCGATGCTAAGTAAACTTTAACAAGACAAAGGACCGAAGGGGGGTTGGTTACCGATTTTCCTTAACATTCGGCCCACTCTCTTTAGGAAGAAGAGGCCGCAGATAGACGGCACATCGACCTGTTCCTGACACGCCAATCTCAGGGCAGACAAAGACACTTGAGCCCGCTAACAATCAAAGCTCTTTTCTTCTAATATTTCCAGATACCACTTATTATCAGCTCAAGTGCTTTCCTATTTTGTTCCACTTCCTTCTTCTATACCTCCTTAACTTCCCGCTTCTCCCAGGTTTTTTTTTTTTCAACATTCCTTTTTAACCATAGAAGCAGTTTACCAATTCTTCATCGATTTCAAAAAGGCTTATGATTCCGTTAACCATGTAATAATACCGATTTTTAAACCTTTTCTCGTTTATAGAGCCCAAAACGATAAATTTTATTCCCAGATGTTTGAGGTTCAAACAGATCTACTACAGGGTATTCCTCTTTTTCGAAATTTACTAATAATTTTATAATTAGAAAGATAATTGTTAAACTGATTGGTTTTAACCTGAACTGTAATTTCTTTGAGGGATATGCTTATATGATCAATAATAAAAATGGTGATGAATTCCATGATATTGACTAGAAGGGGAATAAGCTGGGAACAAAAAAAGAGGTAATTGAACGCCCTCTTGAACGAAGATGGTAAGATTTATGAATTTGCTTAATTATTATTAGCCTAACCAACATCGAAATGCTTTGTATTTTAAATCGCTGCCCATCTGAGTAGCTTTATTCGAGAGAGTAAGAGAAGATTACATAGCATATTAAAATATGAGGACGTTTAAGTAATGACTGGGGATTCAGAGAAACTCTTGAATGATCATGAGGTTTCAGCAAACCACTTGGAAGAAGTTTCGACAACCTGCGACCCACATCATCAATGCAGCGCGTTTATTAATTGAATACAAAGAAAGACAAAAAAATTGAAGAAAATGTTTTCATATGTTTAAACGTGATATGTTTTCATGTTTAATAAAAATTTCTGATGTGACACCACATGAGTTTCTTGCAGGCCTATTAGACTATGAATCGGTAATTTAAAAAAATGGCTGGAACTAAAAGTTTTGGGTAAAATACCATATCCGACAAGCCAATTTTAATCTATGTTATTTATATTGGCATGAAAACCTTACATACCAAATTTGAGATGTTTTACATTATATTTTAATATAATTTTTGATGAATGTTTATTACGACCTTCTTGTAAAGTACCACTTCCGGCAAGCCAATTTTAACCCAAAACTAGCATATTATTTTTATTGATATAAAAATCTTCTATACTAAATTTGAGAAGCATTACATTATATTTTAATGTAATCATTGATAAAAGTTTATTATGACGTTCAAGTAAAGTATCCCTTCGAGTTTGACAATTTTAACCGAAATCTAGTATTTTATTTATATTAATGTAAAATTCTTATGTAACCAAATTTGAGATGTTTAGCATTGTATTTTAATATAGTTTTTGATGAAAGTCTAATGTGACCTTCAAGTAAAGAACCATTTTTGGTTTGCCAATTTCAACCAAAATAAAGTATGTTATTTTCATTAATATAAAAGCATTGTATATCGAATTTGAGAAGTTTTTCATTATATTTTAATATAATTTTTCATGAAAATCTATTTTGACCATCAAGTAAAGTACCACTTCTGGTGATCATGTAGTGATCAGAAAGGGAGGTTCACAATTAGATATTACAACTACCATAATTTTAGCATTCTACGGCTAACCGTTGTTGAGTTATGTGAGGTACGAACGAACGTACGTCCAGACGTCATGACGAAACTAATCAAAATGGATTTAGGAATATATAGGTCAAAAGGGATTTCCTAATTAATTATCTTAATTATCAATTATGCTACCAAATTCTAGAAACACTACTAGAAGGAAAAAAAAATCTGAGCAGCAGAACTCCGTCCTTAAAGTCGTATTATCACTAAAATAAAAATATTATAAAAACAGGGGAGTGAGAAAAATGTTGAGCCCCACAAAAGACAATTCCCTAACATACCGAAATTTACGCATACTTTTATTATATTGTTCTGCCTCTCCGCTGACCTTCGATACAGAATACCCTTCATAGGGGGAGGGCCGCTGGAGTTAAAATAGCCATATCTTTGCTAATATAGTGGTCCGATTTCGATGAAACTTGTTTTGTTTATAGGAAGAGCCCCAATAATGCCCGTTATATCTGGAAGAAAACCCTACAAACCGAATTTAAGCTCATGAACTGATTTGGTAGAGCTGTAGGGATGCTCAAAACTTAAAAAACCCCGAAATTTCAGATAAACATACCGAAATTTACTAATTCTTTAATGGTATCGTTCTGCCTGAAATAAAGTCCAACATACCGAATTTCAGCTCATTTGGCCCAAAGGGGGCCGCTGGAGGTGCTTAAATGTACGGAGAGAGATAAAATAAAATTATATATATATATATATATATATATATATATATATATATATATATATATATATATCAGACATCTCCAAAACTTCCATAATCGTGCTTTAGGGTTATGAAACGTATAGAAAAAGCAGTCCCGCCGCTCACCGCCAACCTTCGACCCACTGCAATAGTCTATTTTTTCGGAGAAAATACGTCTAAAAAGTATGTATCTTTTTTTTAAATTAAAATTTGATAAAAGGTACGACCCGATTCGCACACCATACATTTGCATTACAAATTAAAAAAAATAAACTTTATATGTTTCCTTTAAAACTTTATGATTTGTTTTAAAATTAGATACCTGATCTTATAAACAATAAAGCTGAAGACTTTGTTTGTTTGAATGCGCTAATTTCAGGAACTACCAGTCTGATTTGAAAAATTCTTTTAGTGTTAGATAGATCGTTTATCGAGAAAGGCTTTAGGGTAATAACATCACGACCCATAGGAACGGAGTAGTGACCATAAATAAATTTCTAGAAGAAAGAGTGTCCATCTAGTGAACGTATCGTTGTCAAAGCAAGTTGACTAACTAAAAGTTGACAAACCTTTTAATGCTTGTGAAATAATAGTTTTTAGTGAGATAGTTTTTATTCGTTTCCTTGAATTTCTAAGGCACTTTCTGTTTTTTTATTTTTTGTACTAAGTACAAACCTAAAATTCCTTGTCTGTTTTAACCCAAATTGACACTTGCTTCAAAAGGTACTCGTTAGAAATATTTGATTAAATTTCAAATGAGGCCTAGGCAGGGCAGAGGAGGGTATAAAGGAAGTTGAGGAGGCCAGAGGATAGAGGTTGATGGTTGGATATTGGACCCATGGGACCACTCAACGCCTCGCCTGCCCTCTCCCGGGCAAAAAATCAACCACTCCCTTTAACCCCTCTCCCACCCCCAGCAGAATATACCCCCACTCAATAATCACCGCAACCCCCCTCCACCCTCTATGGACATAAATACAAATAAACATTTTTACTTTCTAAACTGCCTATAATCACTTCTAGAATTTCGAAATTTTAATATTTGAATAAAAAATTAAAAACATTCTGCATATCATTAAAATATGGTTTATTATTTCCAAATAGTTTTAGAACAAAAAATTAAAATGATATGGTATAATGATTCCAAAGCACTTTATATTTTTCCTCTACCTTCATAAATGGCCGAGATGAAACCTTTAATACGCCTCCATTTTAAAACTAAATGGCGGTTGGTAATGCTGAGTTCCGAGGATTTTCCTGGAGTCACCTGTGACTTTGCTACCAAATCTCAAAAAAATCGGGCGAGTAAGGCCAGGGGCGGCGAACGACACACCGTCGAAAAAATTGTCGATTTAGTGGTAAAAATTCTATGACTCTTCATTAAAAGTGGATAAACAAAAAATTCTTTTTTCATTTATGAGCATGGAATGTCCTTTATTAGTGAGAGTGAAAACATTATATGCAGGGTGTCTCCGGGCCTTTGAAATTATTTTTTTTCTTAATTATTTCATCACTTTATTTTAAATTAAACAGTTTATTTAGTATAGGGCCATCAAAAGGAGAAGAAATGAACTAATATCCTTCTCTATAGAGCTTTATACGTATATAATTGCCTTTTTCAGGTATCTACTACATTTATAAGATTTATAAATAATTATTATCTGAAGAGAAAAAAATTAAGTTAACAATATACTATTTTTTTTATTTATTCGAAATTTATCATTTGTACAAAAATTATAAATGACAAATAAGATAACTTGAAGCATATTTTAGACTTATAATTAGTTAATGGCCTAAAAAGATATGTAAGGTTTAAAAATAGGGCTTCAGATCTTCAAATATATATATATATATATATATATATATATATATATATATATATATATATATATATATATATATATATATATATATGACACTGATCGATCTCATTTGAATTGGTACTTTAGAATCATTGACCATCTACTAATGTGAAAAAAATCAAAACCACAGAAAAACACATTTTGGAAATGTTTGAGCATTTAAAGATTGGCGTGTTAAATTCAAGACACGTATCAAATAAGGTCTCTACAATTCTGAAAATAGTTGTGGAGCAATAAGTTTTTCAATGATTTAAAACGTGTGAAAAAATATGAATATAACTACTTTTCAGGGAACCAAAAAAGTACTTTACATTTTACTTTAAACTTTCCCATTGCGAATCATTTTTTTATCTCTGGGCCTTTTAACTTCTCTGAGTACTAGATTTGTTTTTTATTTTGAAAATATGCACCTGGATTTAAAACTAAAACAAATAATGTATTCGAAAAATACGATTTTTCACGTTTGTAACTTGAAAGTAGAGATGGGCAAAAAGTACTCTTAAGTAACGAGTACCCAGTGTTTTTATTCGAATACTCTTAACTTATCGGGATTAAATACGACTGGAAGTGGAAGGGGTAGGTCAGACTTCACTGCCCCTTCCATTCTTGGTCGAATCTAATTCCGGCCAGTGAGGGTATTCTAGTAAAATATTCGGTACTCGTTACTCAGAGTACTTTTAGCCTATCTCTGCTTGAAAGTATTGACGACGATATATGGAAATATAGTAAAGCGTAGTATTGCCATCGTGGATAATAAAGAAATTGCTATTTTGAAACGAGCAAGAATTATCTGAGCAGAAATGAATTTCTCTGCTGAGTAGGGTGGTAAGTGATAGTTGTCAGTTGAAATCCACATAATGGTATAGAAGGATCAATCTAATTAGGGATTGATAAATTATTTGCCACTTCTATAATTTTGTTTTTATTGAAAACTAGTTTCGAATGATATACATTCATCTTCAGTTTTAAAAACTTACAAAAACTCAAAAATAAGCAATTCAAAATACACTTTGGGATTATTATACATTTTAAATTAAATTTAATATAAATTAGTATTATAAAACATTTATGAATTATGAATTCAATTAAGGCAAGAAATCATATACATGTTGGTACTCTCCAAGGTTTAAGTAGATTATGTCAAACAGAAAAGTTTGTATTGGTTTGTTCTCGCGTTGAACTAGCAATGGAAGAAAGGTGGGATGTTTATAGGTAAACGGTTGAAGGGTCAGGGTTTTTTCAATAATTCCGGTGAGTAATTGTTTTTATGTTATAGATGGGAATAAATTTAAGATTGGACTATTGGAGATATTTATTTGGTCATTTAAGCAAAAATCTGGATTGGATTTGAAGGATTTTATTACTTCAAGTTGTGCATATATATTTAATTTGATATTGTTTTCAACGTTATGTATTAATTTAACTCCTTTCGTTAATGATGAATTTATGTTTTTTTCATTTAAATGAATTGCAAAGTTGGGATTCTCTATCTTATTATTATATGCACGTATATGTTCCTTTAATCTCTGATTTAGTGATCTTCCAGTTTTTCGCGTGTATTTGAATGCTTCCAAACAATCCCTAAGTGATAGTTGTGTTATCCGCGCAACGCACCATATGTTTTAATTTTGATTATATATAAAAATTATACTATGTTATGAAATTGTGAAGGATTGACTGGAAAAGGAATATAAAATAAATGAGAACACGATAGAGAAATTAATGTAATAAAAACAAAGGTAAGGTAATATAATTTAGTGATAATAATAATAACAATAGTGTATTGTGATAAATAGTAAAAAGAAAAGGAAAAAAAATGTATTTATATTATATCTTAAATAGATCGATAAGTATGCTGTATATATAGGAACCTAAAGTATTTGGGTAGAGGGGTTTTTAAAAGATTTCCCTCTCTTGTATTTTTTTATGGTAAAGATTTGATAAATATAAATCGTAATCCGGATAACACGACCCATAGTAATCGGCTTTATTTAGCTCAATGAACCATGAAAGATTAAAAATGTTTATTTCATCATACTGAAACTTGTAAATTTAGAACAATTATTTAAATATTTCAAGAAAGACGGAATATTCAATGAAATAATTACTTAAAAAAGAAGACTCGAGGAAAATTATAATTAGATTATTTAAAGTAGTTTTTAATCTTCTTCTCTGGGTAATCGTACCTGCTGTTTTGGCTTTGTTCTCCAGAGGCTATATTATTTTATTTTCAATATTCCGTCCAGGTTACTTCATCAGTCACTCTGAAGAAGTCGCCTGAAATGTGCGGATGAAATATCGGAAAAAAAAATGAAGAGATTAACAGATAGATGGATTTCAGGAAACGAGGAAGTAGATAAAGCAACAGCAAAAATCCATTCACAGGAGGAAATAACACCCTTATATCTCCCGCCATTAGATTTTTCAACCAATAAATATAAAGATCTTAAGTGAATGGTAACGGACTTAGGTTGGTGAATAATAAACTCAAAAACATTAAACCGATCGTCAGTTAGGGATGTGAATATAAAAAAATATATCGATATATATCGTAACGATATTTTTAATATAAAGAAATGGTAGTTCGGTGTATCGAAAAAAATATCGATATTTCGATATGTCGGGCCTCAATATTTTTAATCTTTAAAGGGGCACACACATATCGATATTTCTGTGCCGATGTAATTAAGATATTGTTTTTATATTATTAAAATTTATGAAACGATATAATTAAGTTATTATTTTTATATTATCGATTTTTCTGTACCGATATATTTTTTTTTATTATTGATTTTATTGATATTTCACTGCCGATATAATCAGAATATTGTTTGTGTTAAGTTTATTTACGGCAAAATATAAATACTAAGAAACAGGTAATTTCCTATCCTCCTTCCGATTCGTTTAAGTTTCTTTTATTTTTAATTTGAAATATCGATATTTGTATGCTGATATCAAGATATCGATATTGTTAACCGATATTGATATCAATATCGATATTTAGCTTTAGACACTCCATTCCTAGACACAGCCACTTTAGATAGTAACGTGAAATGACCACAACAAAATGTCTTTATGGTTCTTTGCTTGCCGTCCTTGGAGAATATTTTTATTTTATATTTTTTCTCCTTTTTTTGTTTTTAATATCGGTTTTCGATACTCAAATTTTAATGTCGATATTACGACATAAACATCGAAATACATAGATATATTTTTTTTTTTTAAATCTATATATCTACATTTTTCAACATCCCTACCGTCAGTTGCTTGTCCTCATCCTCCAGACAGTGCAGAAGAGAGGAGGTAGTTATTATACGGTGCTGACATGGAGAAATCTAACTTAGTGTCCAATGAGTTAAGTGACTCAAACAGTAAGTCATAAATTTAAGGAGTGTCTTCGGTAGAGAAGAAAGATGGAAAAATGTGCTGTACCATGTCAGCTATGTAACGCTCTTAGCAATGATGCCCAACGCATCAATAGTACAATTGGATTATTTCTTCTCATTTGAATTTTGTTATTTGATGTCGTATGTCTACTATATTTATTATTATAAGAGTATATCGACGTTATTTTGTTTTTTTTAAAGGCTTAAGCGGCAAAAATTCTATATTTAGTTTTCAATTTATTATGGGACGTAAGGACAACCTTTATCGATGCCCGCCCACGAAATATCTAAAAAATAATTGGAAATAATCTAAAAATCGACTATTGAAGCACCAAATACTGGCGACTCAATCATCACTCTTGCCTTCAACAGTACTAGAAGTCTTAAAAATATATTCTTATTACAAAAGTTTTGTCATCTTAATAAACTCCTACTCTGATATATACTCCTATAAGTTAAAAGGGCCTAACTCCAAATGATTTTTCTGAATATATTTTTGTAGTGTACTCGACTGGGTCCAAAAAACACCTTTTTAGGACATTAGGAATCTCCTAAAGCTAAAACTTTGGACCCAATCATTGGATTTAGTGCTTTCTAATGTCATAAAACTATGTGATATTCGTGTAAACTAAATGTATTTGAAAAAATCATTTGGAATTAGGATCTTTTAATTTATCACGGCAGTACTGTATACGACAAAGAATATTTTTAAATATGTTATTTTGGGGAAAAAACATTTCATGTTTTTCCTGTACAGTTTTCTAAATGGCGCTTAGGTCTTTTTCGAAAAACTATATTGACCTAGTTTTTATTTAATTTTTTATCATGCAATGCGTTATTTATTTGTATATTTTTAATTTTTTTTCCTAATTTATTTGTCTATATATTTCTAATATTTATTCATTTCCTTTATTTTTATAATAGTTATTAAAATATTAGTAAATAAATCCTTTGTCTAATAAGGAGGGCAATAGGAACCATCAGCAGGTTTTGCCCTTAAAATAAAACAACAGACAGACTACTTTTAAATTATTAGAAGTTTATGGGTCACTCAGAGCTTCAAGTCCTGATGAAGACCTGCAAAGTGGGTAGAAACGTTTGTTTCTAATAAATAGTTTATACTATTAGTAATTTTTTTTTCCTCCTTCTGGACCATCTTGTTTTTTGATAAATATTAGAAGTTTCCTTCTTTCTTTTTTTTATTCCAAGGTTTATTAATAAAATAATTTTTAAATTATTTTAATTTTCTTATTAATTATCCTGAAGATTGAGAGAAAAATTCTGAGGAGGATTCATGGACCCAAAGTAACACAAGAGGGGTATAGACGAAAATCCAACGAAGAAATATATAGAAATTTGGAAGATCTTGAAACAGTCATCAGGACCAGGAGACTGAGTTTCTACGGCCACATAGTCAGAATGAGCAATAAGAGGATGAACAAAAAATTGTCGACAGAGTCTTCAGCTATAAAAATATAAGTGGTTATGTGAAACAAATAAAAGAGGAACTGGATAGGCTAAAAATCAAGCATAAGGACTGCTTGGACAGAGAGCTTTGCAGAAAAAAAATAAAAGAAGTTGGGATTCTTGCGGGGAGGAAGTAGAGACGGGGGAGAAAATGGACTAAGGAAGAGCGAGAGGAACAGTCCAGGAAGATGAGAGAGTATTGGAGTAGAAGGAAGGCGGAGAGTGTGAAGAAGATTAAGTGATATTCGCGTGGTCCTTGCTGGCTGATTCATGTAAAAAAAAAAAATATATTTAAATTAATTTTTTTTTCTAAGTCCAGTGCTTTAATGAAAACCCACATACTAGACTTAAAAGTTTAACAGATGGTATGGCCAATTATATTGGCTACCGAATAAAACATCTCCTTTCAATTGGCAAAAAATTATTAATTTACAAGACCATTCTGAAACCTATGTGGACCTATGGGCAGTTAAATCAGACGCATCCATTCCTTTCAGTAAAAAGTACTTCGAACGATAGTCAATACCCCATATTATGTTACTAACAAGACATTCCGTCATGACCTCAATATCCCATATGTTCTTGATCTTATTCTATCCAAATTCTCAAACTTTTATTAGAACCTTACTCATCATCCAAATCCTTTCGCACGATCCCTATCTACCTCCATTCTTCCCTGACAGTTGAGAAAGGACTGGCTCCGAGATTTTTTATAAATATGCTATTCGAGCTCTGGCAAAGGCCATCTCCACTCAATATGTTCTGAGCGTCTGCAGCTCTAGCGCTCTCACTCAGGCCCCACTGGCTCACAATACTAATGTCGCGGCTGGGCAAGAAGTGCTGGAATCTCCTGGAGTGCTGCTTTGCCCTCCATCTCGGTGGAGCCAAAGCTTGGTTCGGAGCTCCGTAGGCTGTTTAAATATTGTATAAGGGTATAAATATGTTTAAGATGATTTATTTTGCATTATAAGTTATTGTTATTATAAATTATATATTATAACTTAAATTTTTATTTCTATTTATTATTTTGCTATTATTTAATTAATTATTGTTAACTATAAAAATTTTGTGAATGAAATCCTATATAACTATTTCAATTTCTATATTCTATTTATTTATATTTATTTGTTTTTCCTTTATATGTGGTTTACGTATATAGTATAAAGATGTGATATATAATGCAGTAAAATGTACATTTTTTTTCAATAAAAACAGTTTATTACAATCATAATTTTTCTTTGAAACGACTTCTTAAGTTTTTATTTTTCCATTTTTTTATTATTTATTGAATTAAGACATCTGCTCTTTGTGAAGAAACTATTTGGAAAGCTGCCAAGCTGGAAGGTAGTGTTGGAGAATACCTCAGACTTAGGTGAAGCCCAGTCGAGTTGAAAACAACTTTATCCTGCGAAAGACCGGACAAAGTTTCAAAGCGATACCCCATTGATCGAATTAAATATCTATATTTAGGGCCCAATTATATTATCATATATTACTTTAATCTATTTATGTTCGAAGAAAAAAAAAACTCCACTCAATCCAAAACTATAATTATGTTTCAGTAATGCCAAAAATAGTGCTTCATCTCCATGGTTAACATTATAATAACACGCAGATGCAACTTCGTTCAAAACATCATCAGACCCCTAAATGATGAATAAATATTTATGGTTGGCATCTTACCTATCAAGAATATAGTGTTTTCAGGTCGTTGAACTTTTCTTTAAAAAGTTTTCGTGTATAAAGAAGCTTCAATGAACACATATGGAATTATCCAACATTTTCAAAACGAATCATAAAAAACTTCAAGGTCACCCCACCAGACTCATTCATGACATGATCATTTCTAATAAATCCGAAAACGCCCGATGAAGCATGAAAAGGATCTGGATAAGAGACCTCTTCGAGTAACAAGAATATTGGTTATGTAAAGCCGTAAGAAGGTTATAAGCAATATCAATTTATTATCTTAAACCTTGAAAGGGTTCAAAGATCAAAAACGAAAGATCAAAAACCTTGATGTTTTGCAAGCTTTTCATGAAATAACGGCTTGACAAATTTTGACCAAACTTCAAATTTTTGATATTGGGACGAGTAAAAAAGTTTGTAGCAGCATTAAACTGTTATCCGCAATATTCAGACAAAATGGCGGATGTACTAAAATTTATATTTAATTTTATTTTATACATCAAAATGTCATGTCTATAGGCCCGGTATTACCTTTACAATGTCAGTCTTATTAAAACAGATAGTTTTCACAAGACAGAATCAAATCATTTCTACTGTGCTATAATTGATAGGCACTGTGCTTTTCATTAGTTCATACCCTGGCGTAACTTAAATGGGCGCAGTGAAGCCAAACAAACAATCACCTTCGGAGGGCGCCAAAAAAAAAAAATAAATAAATAAAATAAATAAAAAAATAAAAAATAAATAAATATCAATGGAAAGCGTTTTATCAATTTTACTGAAAAAAATTCAATATTTTACGAAATGATGAAAGATGAAGGTAATTCAAAGAACCAATAAAATAAGAAACTCGGCGGTAAAGGAAATCTTATGGCTTAATGTTTTTTATCACACCGTGTTAGCTCCTTTGTTTGTTTTAGGACATTCTAAAACCGAAAACTGGAGAAACCACGCCATTGGCGAAGCTCCGTCGCTTCCCTCTCAGCAACACCTTTCCCCTTCATCCCTCCTCTAACACTGCTGTTTCTAAACTACTTCGCCAGTGTTTTTGTTTTTTTTTGGCGCCTTCTTAAGTATTTCATTTTTTAAATATCGGTAGTTATTTTTCGTCCCATCATTTTGCAATGTTTTTTATGCTCCGAAAAAAGATTCCCCCTCTCGTGCACCCTTTTTTTTCTCGCCATGGTCTATAAATGCCAGGGGGTGCGCAAAAAATCCAGTTGCGTCACTGAGTTTATAGGTAATAAAAATTATCTCTATAAATGACAATGAATGATATTTAACAATGTAATTATACTGTTGAATTTGTACAGCACCACTCTCTGTTGTTACATGATTTCCACACACATATAGAGAATATTAGTGAAATCATCAGATTAAATGAAGTAACACAACGGTTCGGATTTTATAAATAATTGTAAACAAAATATTTAATGCAGACTTGTTTAAATATAACATTAATTTCCTATCTAGTGTTGTGAAGTCTGACCCTGTTGAGACAGATGCGCTTAATGCAGTCCAATAGATCCAGTAAATAAGGTTATAATGTACGTATTGATATGCCTAGTGGGATCTCTCTAATTAGTGTGAGCTGCTGCGGGGTTTCCTACGTGATTAGCATGCGAAACTCGTAAATCTTCACTCTGCCAATAAGTCTCAGGCTCAGATTTTACTTGATTAAGCTCCTCCCTCAGCTTTGGACTGGAGTACTATGAGAGTTTTCTTCTCAAGCCGCAGTATTACATTTCTACGGATGTATTATTAAATAATTCAAGTAAAAAAAAATAAAAAATTTAGATACACTATAAACATAAGCTAGGAGTACTCACTCACAAGGTGACGTAACTTTACAACTTTACAACCGGGTCGCCTTATCTCTGCATCTTGCCGAAGTTACCCGAAGGTTGCAGGACTTGCACTCTCTAGCGCCATTTGTGCTAACTAACTGCTTTGCATTAAATTGTGACATTGGTATTCATTGGAATTATTATTGAATGGGTTATCAGTCATATGGATAATCGTGTAAAACCATTGTCCGTTCTTTTAATTGAGAATCTAACATAATCTAACAGTGCAGGGTTTCACTACTAAATACACTAAAGAAAAAAAGGCCTATTGATAGATAACCATCGATTCAGCTGTACTGAAAAATTTGAAAGACATAACTTTATCAACAAGTTGGAAATATTGTAATTTTTTAAAAACTCGTTATACTTCAACTTAGCGAGTGACAAACAATATTTATGACAGTGTTTAGACTTCATGCTCCGTAAGGCCCCTTTCACCTGGGGAGCCGCGTGGTTCTCGCTCGCGAGCGGGAGCTTTTTCTGCTCCAACATCCCATTCTTTCACATGGAAAGTCTTTTGGTTAGGGTGCGCGAGGCACTGAATCAGTCACAATGGTTCTTTCGCCCGCTGTGGCTGTTTATCTTCTCCGTCTACGCCGTCTTCGACAACAAAAACGCGAACGTTCCGGAAGGTATTGGGTCCACCCTATAAATCAAAGGTGAGGTGAAGCAAGTGTTTTTGCCATTCTTTATGAAGAACTTCGACGGGATGGCAACAAATTCTTCAATTACTTTCTTATGTCATTGGCCTCATTTGATGAGTTCTTCCAGGAGGTGAAGGGCAGTAATCAGCTCGAAGACACTAACATGAAGAACGGCATTTAGTCTGGACTGAGGTTGGAAGCAACATTAATGTATGTAAAATTGCATTATATAAACAGAACGTCAAAGTTCAAGTCATACAGCATGGCCAAATTAGCGAATTTTCGAGGACTTGCGCGACCTAAAGATCCGTGCTCCTTATGTGAAAGCTCCTTCGAGTTATTACATGGGCTTTGACCCAGGAAGTATTAGTTATGAAATAGGTTTTACAATCCAAGCTTCCTTCCTGTCAGCACCTAACAAACGTTATACCCCTAAACATCCCCTCCTCTTTTGTAAGTACAAAACCTATCACAAATGAAGACAATCAATCAGAACACTCCCACAATGTTAGCTTTAAGTCTAGTGGTAATGTCTCTAGTATAATATCTCTAATGTCTAGCAGTCACTGCCAGTTGGCCCTATCATCAGCTCTCTGGTTTGTCATGTAACTCTGTACCATTAACCAATAAAGTATTTTGTAAGGCTTACATCTATCTACTATGTTAGCTATTGCACCCAATAGGACAACACACGTCACCACCCAATTGGATAATTGGCTTCCCAATGAACACCAGCAAACCCCCATCACATAATTAGCATGAACAGGCACAGGAGCCACCTACATCTCACCTGCAGCTCTGATCGCTGTTTCAGAAGAACATAGAAGGACTTGCAAATTCTCCACTCCTCTCAGGTTTTATTTGCAAGCGTGTTCACTTATTTATGGTTCCCTCGCTTCAAGTTCTACACTTTGGATTCACTGACCTTAGGTATCTCGAAGAAGACACAGATAGATAAGATCTAAGCTAAAGATTTTACTTTATTTTTTTATTGTCAGAATTATATTTTGGTTTTTGTTTAAATTTTACTAAACCAATTATTAAGGTTATTCCAATTGAAGTAATATAAAAAACTTGCTTGCTAGAAGTTTATAAAATCATTAAAATTGAATTATCTAAAGATTTAAAGTTTTTGAAAAGCAAGAAATTTGCTATATAATTAATATTTCATAAAGAATTTAAGTTTTTGAAAAGCAAGCAATTTGCTATTTGAATAATGTATTATTAAAGAATTAATGATTTTGAATATTTTTTTATATGTGAGCAAGTAATTCATTGTAAGTGAATAATATATACTTTATAAATAATTAATAAAATATTAATTAATAACTAGATATATTTATCAAAGGTGGCATCATTAATGATTGAAAAGAAGCATTGTAATAATACTCCATTTTTTTATGGTAAATCAGATAATTTGAAGAATTTCATAAACGTCGTGAGAAACTTAAAAATGAATTTTGTAATAAAAATAATTCATATAAAGAATTAAATGAATACAGATTATTGAATGAAGCACTTTCTCGCCTTACCAAAGGAGCAGAATATATTAAAAGAATTTCTAATTTTGAAAATATTGATAATTTATTAAACTATATCGAATATAGTTTTGATGTTAAAAAATCAATTCAAGAATTAAATTATCATCATAATAGTCATCTTAAAAAGAAATTTATTCAAGACAAGCCAAAACATTTATACAACCTCATGCAATTTATCCGCAAGAACAATATAATTTTGAATGGCTCTCAAGGAAACAAAAGAATTTTTTCATTAATGAACCGCAATTAAGAAATTTTATAAATGATTACAAATATAGATCAAATAATAATTATAGACCACAACAGCACAGACCTTTTAAATAGTTTTACCGGACAAACAGTATCCATGCGATCCGTAAATTCTCAACAAAAAAGGCAACCAATGTTTTCAATTAATTTCGAGGAAGATTTTTAGGATAAGAAATTCTGCGAACTGGAGGAATTGCTTAGATTGGAATTGGAAAAAAGAAAATTAAATGATTTCTTAAAGCAGCTTAAAAATTCCAACATAGTTGAAATACAAACTAACAATTTCAATTAGCACCCTGAAAATAAAGATAATAAATATGAATTCAATAAAAGAGACAGCTTCAATAATATAAATGAAATTGAACTAAATGCAAATGAATCCGATATCACTTAAAAAAATGAATTATATCCTTTTAAAAAACTCACGCCTGAAAAATTTGAATCAGGAATTATCTGTGACAAAGAATGTGAACATAATAACTCAGAAACTGATGAAGAAATTATAAAACAGGTAGAAGAGTTTATTGCTATAGAGGAAAATAAGTATTGTCTTAAGGAGGAAATAGAAAATGTTTCTATTTTAAATAAAGAAGAAGAAAATGTAAACGTCGAAAACAATCAATATTGTGCAACTTTTGTTTAATCTCAAAAACTAAACATGCAAAGTGATAAAAGGTCAAATGTATTAAATAATAATGAAGTTAGGAATGATACAGAACTTGTTTAAGATGTTTCCTTAATTAGGAGTTTAAAAATAAAAATTAAATTAAAATTCTGTAGCAATAAATTTTTAAAAAAATAAATTCAAGGAAAAACATATTTCTAAATTTGTTTTTTGTTTAAATAACATTCAAAATAATTATGAACAGATAAAATCTCTAAAATCGAAAAGTAAGAACCTGCTATTTAATAATTTATCAAATTGCATGCTGAAGTTTAGTAAATTATTCTCAAACTTGTAAGATGTTATTCTAAAAAAGAAAAAATGGCCTTTTACCAAAAATGAAATATTTGTGGATGTTAAAACCAGATAAAGTTTTTTTTCTTAAATATTAAAAGAATATTCAATGTTTTTCTTTTAGCAATAGATTTTCACAAAACTAAAATAGCATATGGAATTAATTAATATAAATTATATGATCTTAAAAAATAAAGGAGTATGTTATATATAGTTAGCTTAAATAATTTTAGAGAATACGTTATAGGTAATACCTACAAATTATGTATTTAATTATGAAAAATATTATAAAACATAAAATTATTAATACCTAAAATTTAAATAATATGATATAAATGATTATCAGCCTATAAGCCTTTGATTCATAATTTCATAAAAAGTAGTACACTCAATTTTATAATCAATTCGAGATATTATAAGAGGTATTATATAATATATTTCTATTTATAATTATTTTTATTATTATTATTATTATTATATATAAAATATATTTTATTTTTTGGTAAAAATTAACAAAAAAAAAATTATGTTCTAAATAATGAATAATTCTAGTTATCTTAGGGAATAATTATTCTTTACAGCTGAATATCCGACTTTGTTTTTTATTTCGCTGAAGATTTTATTAAAGTACTAGAGTAGTATTAGTAGTATTGTAGTAAATTGTTTCTCTACATTTTTGTGAGTAGGGCATTCAGACCTACATCACACTTTTCGAGGCTGGACCTTCTAGATATAACTGGGTGGAAGGAATTATGAAAGTAACACTGTAATGGGTTTCTTAAGCTGTATTTTCACTGTAATTTTTTTCACTCACTAGAAATAATTTTAAGATCAATTAAATTTTTAGAGTATCCAAAAAATTGGCTCGGTCAATTGGAGATCTTAAAACACAATAGTGGTATGGCTGGGCACAGGACAATATTTTTAGATTCCCGATATTTTATTCCTGACTGATTTCAATAATTAAGTTAATATAATACAGATAATTATAGATAATTCTGAGAAAAGAAATATATTTAAAACATTCGGGAAATACTGAGAGATATGTACTTCCAAATCAAAATTTAATAAAGGTTTTTATTTATTAAAATTTAATAAATTAATGAAACAATTAGTGAAAATTTTATGTCAATTAATTGATGTACCAAAAAATAATAGATACTTACAATTTTGAAGGAATAAGTCTGTAAAGGCAACCAATTGAAAAGAAATTACAAGCTAAATATTATTAAATTAGGACACAATGTAATCTAATCTCCAGATGATGTAATATTTTGATTTATCAGAAGTCAAGATAGACAATTTGGTTAGTTGCAAGTATTTTCTTACAGCCAGTTGATAGATAAATTAATATTAATTAAAAAATTATTAGGATAAATAATATATAATAGAAACAAATATATAGGGGAATAAAATAACCAAATTTAAAAAGGGATTTGCCCTTTAAATCTTTAAACAAGGTAATAAATTAAATCTTAAAACAAGATAATAAATTAAATCTTTAAAGAAGGTAAAAAATCAAATCTTTAAACAAAGTAATAAATTAAATCTTTAAACAAGGTAATAAATTAAATCTTTAGTTTTAAACAATTAAGAAATATAATATAATATGTCATTTAATAATATTAGATAAGAATATAATTAGAAAAGAATCATTAATATAATACTATTATATATTTATAACTAATATTTTTTATTTCTCTATAGAATGATATTATAACCTAGTAAATAATATTTTTTATTTCTCTAAGATAAAATACCTAAATAAAAATTTAGGGTAAAACAAAGATTAGAAATATTTATTTATCAAAAATAATTAAATGAAAGTAGTTTGAAAGTGGAAAAAATAAATGTCTATAACAGATTTTTACAAAAGCACTTTGGAACCACAACATTTTCCAATGCGTAACTTTTCAGATAATAAACAAGAACAAAAAATTTAAACTTTCCCATAAGAATCAAAATTCACAATCCTTATGTGGTTATTATTCAATTTAATTATTCAATTGATTGGAAAAACATGTTGCTTTGTAAAGGAACTAATTAATGTTTCTTCAATATACCATAAATTATGTCCTATTTGAATTCTTCTACCTTCTGTGTTAAAAAATAATGTGCTTGTAAGTATAGGTATTAATGATGGTAAATAAATTGCTTGCAAGTATCCCTTAATGAACGTTCACATTGTAATGTTATAGTTATATATTGTCTTAATTTGTTAGTCAAATTTTAATATTAATTGGATCTATTAATGAAACATAAGCTTATCAAATATGAAAAAGGATTAGATTAGATTAAATTATTTATTGTTAGTAATTATTAATTAATAAAATGTTTAAATGATTCACAAAAAAGGGATAAATGTTAAATTTGAACTAAATATAAAGAATATCAAAAAATGTTAGATCGAACTCCTGTACATAATTGCTGTTTCTGAACAAATGTTTAAGTCTTATTTATCCTTATAATAAAAGTATGATATGTTACTATATTTATATTATATATTATTACTATTTTTATTGAAAATAAAAGATATTAAAAATTATAATTTGATGTTTATTTCAAAATGTAGAAATAATGCGTTATTATTTGTAATTAGATTCACAAGTGTAATTAAATCATTAATATGTTAGTTAAAAATAATTATCAATTATATAAAAAGAATTGGACAAAACGTTTTCTCATAAAATAAAACTTGGAATAAGTTGATATATATATATATATATATATATATATATATATATATATATATATATATATATATATATATATATATATATATATATATATATACGAGTATATTAGTTTAATTTATTTGTATATAGTTGGATAATGTATGTTTTAGTAATTTTATATGTATTATAAGTCTAATATGTTGGATACTAGAAAGTTTCAAGTTGATTTAAATGTATTTCTAAATAAATAAATAAATGTATTTATTTCTTATATGTATACTCATTGCATTTAATTATCTTTTAATTCTGCCATTTCTTTATTTTAATTATGTTTTTGTTTGGTTTTTAGTCCCTTTATGTGAATAGAAAATAGAAAAAATTTTGACTAAAACTTTGAAAATAAGATGTGGTATATTAGCCAGTATTGTAATTTGCTTTTGTAAACTATGTAAAGATAGGTTTATACTAAAACAAATATAAATCCCATTCCAAATGAACCTACACTATCCACAGTACTTGATTGATAATTTGATGCAAGAGCTATGTCCTACCTAAATACCTACTTAATACTTTTAAAAAAAAAGCTCAAGGGAATTTGCTTTTTTTATAACGGTGGGAGGAGTTATCATATGGGCTTTGGACCCAGGAAATATTAGTTATGAAATAGAGTTTATAACCCAGGCTTCCTTAGTTGCTTCCTTCTTGTTAGCACCTAACAAATGTTATATCCCTAAACATTCCCTCCTCATTTGTATGTATAAAACCTATCTCAAATGAAGACAGTCAGAACACTCTCACAATATTAGCTTTAAGTCTGGTGGTAATGTCTCCAATATAGTATATCTAATGTCTAGCAGTCGCTAGTTCATGCCAGTCGACCCTGTAATCAGAACTCTAGTTTAAGTCATGTAACTCTCTTATTGGTTAATAAAGTATTTTCTAAGGCTTACACATATCTAGTGCTCCCAACAGGACAACACCAGTCACAACCCAATTTGATAATTAGCTCCCCAAGGGCACTAGCAAACCCCCATCACATAATTGTTGTACTCTATGCATTTCAGTCTTCCGGGCCTTCCTCCCGCTTTCGAGCGAGAGCCGCGCGACTCCCCGTATGAACGGGGCATAAAGGACAGGGCTTACCAGTTGAAGGTTTGAATTTAACGATACAATCCTGCACTTACCCCGAAAACGCACTTACCCCACATCACATTACAATCAATATATTGTTGTGAGTCTTTGCATTTCATAATAAGTTTGTGGAATCGAAATATCGTCCATAGTTGACAATTAAACATCATGCGAAATTTCTGCGGAATAATTCTACGCAGAATTTTAAAAATTTGATCAAAGATTGTGACTTATGATAATATACAATTACATTAAATAAAAAAAAAATTGAATTTGTATATCTACGTTGTGGCTATTTATAAAATATAAAAAAGCGAAAGTGGCTCTCTTTGGGCTTATGCGTTCTATTACGAGCAATTTCTGTCTGTCTTTCTGTAAAATGGATCTCGGAATCCCACGGAAGGATTTTCCTTGCACTTTTTTAATAGAATAATAGTATTTGGTCTGCGGAAATCGATTGGCCTGTTCATTTACCACAGGAACAAAAAAAAACAAAAAAACAGGCAAGTGGAAAAAATGTGAATGAAAAATATCGAAACGTTGTTATAAGAAAAGGCGGTTAGTAATTGATTAGATTTAAAAATATTTTATTTGATAAACAACTCGCCATTAATTATTTTATTTTCAATTTTATTGTCCCTTTTTACTAAGATATGAATTTAAACATTTTAGAAAAATGAAGAGACGAATGAAAATGAAAATAAATTTAGCAGAGGAAGAGTTTTGTTTTCGGTTTTATAGTTATAACGGTACAGAGTCTCCAATCACTATAAATATGATATGAATATGTCGTAATATATATATATATATATATATATATATATATATATATATATATATATATATATATATATATATATATATTTAATTTCAACATTTTACTCGGGCCTGTAATGCTCATAAAAATAAGCAAATGTGTTATTATAATGATAAGGCATGAGAGAGCCAGCACCCAGCGGCACAATCTTCAGACTTCCTAATTATAGCAACAAGTATGTATAATAGTAATTATGTTATTAGTCAAAGAAATTTTGATTGGAATTTCTGTTATTTTAATGGGGTTTTTTTGGCGGGTCCATAAATTTGGGACAGATTTATGGCTATAGACGGGGTCAGATTATGAGGGAGAGACAAATTTTGTGTGGGATTTAATTTTTAGGTTAAATAAAAAATATTTGTTTCTGCTTTTTGATTGTTTTGACTTAAATTTAGTCGAAAAAATGAGATGATATTTATTTCAAAAAATATAACTGTAATAAAACGGTAGACTTTTATTGGTGGAAGGGGGGAGGGGTGAAAGATGAGCGTCAAAAATCCTAGTTTCGGCCCTGGCTTTAGATGTTAATTTCGTAATAAATATGTTTTCATCTTTGCTGTATTGATATTGACATGTGTTTAAATTATAGTAAAGTACATGACTGTACAACATACAACGTCAGATATAAACTTTCATAAGTAAAATTTTCAAATTTTTCCAAGAGAGCAAAAATAAGTTTCAGATGGCACTGTATTCAGAAACGATGCAAAAATAATTTATTTGAGGGGCAAAATTTAAAATATTCCAACAATTTTTTTTTACCGGATTTCCCAACTATATTAAATATTTCAATTTTCCCCAACTATATTAAATATTTTAATTTTCCGAAGTAACTGTATTAATGAAATATTTTAATTTTTCCCAAATCTTTTGGATTTGTACTTTTCTCTTACTGTTTTAAATATTGACGCTACACAACAATAATTTACGTTTTATTCAAAGTTAACATCTTATCTATAAAATCACAATTTCTTAACTCAAAGATATTGGTATTAATTTTAAGTGTTAGTAATTCTTTGAGAAAAATGTTTTACCACAATTTACCACACTTTTAGAGTTTTAAAATTATTGAAGGGGATGTCCCCCACTCCGCCTACCCCATGCCGACATACCTGACTGTATTGCTTGTGGATAGTGGCCAATCTTTATATTTGAATTGTTGCTTTTTTTACTACTCTTTTAGCTTATTTACGATACTTTACCTATGAAAATGTGGCCTAAATAATGCAAGTACGATAATAAAATCAAAATTAGCAAAATTGGACAGAACAACAATTTACATCTGTGGTACAGTATTTTTCCTCAGTTTACTTCTCAGTATTTTTCCTCCACCTTAAAAAATCAACTAAAGTGATTCCGAGCATAGATTCGTTTCCAGGTGCTAAATGTGATTTATTGCTATCTTTATCCGTTTATAGTTATTACATTAAAAAAAAAATATTACAATAAAAATTTATTTTTTTAACCTTTTAAAATAATACATTTTTCACCCAATTAATCCCAGTTAATCAAAATTCTAAGAAATTTTTGAACCAACAAATTATTTAATTATTATTACAATTCATAATGTATTCATTCGTATTAAAGAAATACGCTGAGACTCTAATTCTTAAATAACACAGTAATAAAATCCATGGCAGTAACTCCCTAAGACAAGCAATCTCAGTCCTATCTATTGGTCAATGATAGGATCCTAGCAGACAACAGAAGGCAATCTAGGGAGGGAGAGATCCCAAAGGGCTCTGGGCCAAGGCTTGCCCTTGTTTGCTTGAAAGAGGGCTATAAGAGTGCTTGTAGGTCCTGAGGGACAGGAGTGGGGCTGACAGCCCTTCCCCGCTGCCCTTCTCTTAGCTCACTACTTTCCTCTTCCAAAAACAACCCGCTCCAAATCGAAAATACTTTTAGTGCTAATTGCCATTTAGGTCACAACCTTTCCCACGCGTCTTTGCGTTAACTGAGGTCGTCATGTGTCCTCATGATAAAGTTCCTTTTTTTTCCAAATCCCTGGATACTTAATTTTATTACAGTTATTTACATTTACATTTATTTGATCATTTTCCTGTTGCTGAAGCTGAGCTTCATTTTCAGAATTTTTGGTGGTTCTGGTATTTTTGCTCGTTTAATTAATTCTTTCATGTTACATCAAAGTGCAGGGACACACTTTATTTTTCTGTCTGTTTAACTTATAAAACTAATTCAAACTAATCGAAGAAACTTAACTAACACCTGAAACTAAATTTTGTGTCCATTTCCCATTCTGAAATTAGCTATTACTGAGCTTCCTCCAATAACTTCTGCCATCTCAGTGGGGGTGGCGCTGGTATCAGTGTCTTAAATAGTGGGTTTGCTAGATAAGTCAGCGAGTCCAGGAATTTGATATGCCTCCTCCTGATAAATTCCAGGGGTTGATAAAGTTCCGATTCTGAGAGGGTACTTTATTTTTTAAGAAATTTATTAACAATGCGTTCACACATTTCAGAGTCATTTTTAAAATAAATGCACTTTTACACACTTCATATATAATTTTTATATTATTCCATAACTAAAGGATAAAAAAAAATTATAAATAAACTAATGTAAAAATCGAGCATATGAGATCATCGTGCAAACGAAATTTATTTTTACGGAAAAAATAAATAAACTCATATTTATTTTGTTTCTAATATTTTATTTATGTATATTTTATTTATGTTATTTATTTATTTATGTTTATTTTATTTATATATTTTATTGCGATACAACTTTACATGAGGGGCGCGTTATCACTAGTTCCTTCCGAACTTATTCGAAGGTCGCCAGACTAGCATACTCTAACGCCATTTCTGCTAACTAACTGCTTTGCATTCAATTGTAACATTCGTGTTCATTGAAATTATTAAAACTATTACTGATTTAATTATATATCATTTAAAATAATTAGTGCTGTCGACTTCCGCTCATTACGTTGGCCCAAGAAATAAACAAAATCATAGACTCGATTTTACTTTTGGTCATTTTTTTTTTTTTTTTTTTTTTGACCCTTTAGTTATGGAATTATTAAATGAAAGGTCCTAGACTTCAGATCTAATTAAAATATCTTAATTTTAATACACTCGTTAGAAGGTTCATTTGGATTTTCTCGTTTAAGGTAACACTCGGGACCAGTAACATTCCTGACAAATGGGGATTACACATTTTGTAGACGGCTAACAATGTGGTTTGGCATTTTGGGATTATGCTAGCTGAGTACAAAACATTATATATAAAATAAATTATTAGGGCAAAATTCATGAAAATGCATTAAACTACTGACCATAATATTCTGGTTTTCACACTTTTCTTTCTCTACAATTAAACTTGCCCTGGAAGACACACATCTGCTGTAAACTGCTGTAAGGATTTCATTAATTTATTTGAACGATCTTCTTTTTAATTTATTTCTTTTAAATCTATATAGAATAATCGAAAAAAATCAATTCAAAATCTAATTAATACTCATTTAAATTTCCACCCATTAAACATTAATGTAGTCGATACAGACTGAAGCAATTGCTCTGCCTTGATATATGAGCCGCGATGATACAGGGGTCTGGTTCTTTTGCATTGCAAGTGGAAGGCTCCTCTTCAACATTGTTCTATTAGCCAAAAATTAGCCAATGTGAGAGAGGCCCAATTTCAGACGGTTTTTGATATCGTTGATGAAGTCGGGCATTGCAAATACAAATAGCAAGGAATAGGTGTACCCCATTTTAAATCAAACCAATAATTCATCACCCCACCAATATTAGCCAATAAAGGGCTTATAAATTCATGTATAACAGGAAGGTTCTCACTGGCTCAGAAGGACAAACTATCTGATATTTAATTTGAAATACGCTCTTCTCTGTGGTATTCCAGACATCGGAGGCCAGGAAAACGGAGATATTGGACCCCTCTGCCGCAAATGTGGCCGGAAGTTGGAAACTCCAGCTCGTATATAGGATAAATGTCCAAACAACAACCTCCTTTTCACCCACTGGCATAATAATATGAAGAATCAAACAGCCGTACTGCTGAAGAAGAAAAAGTATGTAAACATTTTCCAGAGTTGTATTGCCTAGATACGCAAGGTTTGTAGATATTTTGCATTTAGTGTGACTGAAAAGGAAAAACTAATTGTACATTCGAAAATAAGGTTCGAAACGAATGATCAGGATCAGGACGTCAAAATATAAGCAGAGAACGAGGAGATTTACTTAATATATATTCCATACTTACAAGAAAAGTTATGAGGGAAATTTAAAAGGGCTGGGGCTCGGAAGTAGGAGATCCATCCCTCTTACAACAAGCAATTTATTGGAGAAGTTGGGTGTTGAAAAGAGCCAGTTACAGAGCATGGCGGAAACCGTTATTCTAGATTCTCTTGTACCTTCTTTATTAAGCCTAGGCTTCGAAAAAAATAGAAAAAATAAATATATGTATTCTGCTTGTTCCGCCTATCTCTCTTTTTAATATTGTCTATTGGACTGATCAGCTTGCTGTGTGAATTAGCAACTCAGCACAGTAGAGCAGCTTCTTTCAAAATGAAGTTATCTCTTAATGGGATCAGGGCCGTGTGAAAAGTAGTATATGATAGTAGATAACTAACTGAACCCTAAGTTGTCTATTCGTAACTACCTAGATAGTTAGATCTATAGATTTCAGGAATGCTTAAGTCCCACAGCCCTACCAGGAAAATCGGACTAGCCAGATGTGGCCAGAATATCAAAAAAAATTTCCGAGAGCATAACTATGATAATATTGATGCAATCACAGTAATTTATATGTGTGAGAATTTTGTATAATATTAGGGACTTGAATAAGTTCTCGCTGTTTTTTCGTCGAAATAAATGCTTAAAAAAAATAGTAAAGAACATGTCATTGAAAGTATTGTCCAACGCTAGCCACTACTTTCTCCCATCTTTCTGGCAGCATACGAATAACATGTCGAAAGAACGGCTCATCTTCTGAAGTTATCCACGAATCGGTCCATTTTTTGGCATCTTCATAAGATTGGAAGTGCTGCTCAGCCAGGCCATGAGTCATCGATCGGAACAAGTGGTAATCGCAAGGAGCAATGTCCGGTTAATACGGCGGGTGGGGTAGGACTTCCCATTTGAGCGTTTCCAAGTAGGTTTAGACCGGTTTTGCAACATGTGGCCGAGCGTTGTCATGCTGCAAAATTACTTTGTCGTGTCTTTCCTCGTATTGAGGTCGTTTTTCCTTCAATGCTCGGCTCAAACGCATTAATTGTAGTCGATAGCGATCTCCCGTGATGGTTTCGTTGGGTTTGAGGAGCTCATAATATACTATACCCAGCTGATCCCACCAAATACAAAGCATGAGCTTGGAACCATGGATAGTCGGCTTTGCCGTCGATGTTGATGCATGGCTTACCCCACGATTTTTTACGCTTCGGGTTATCGTAGTGTATCCACTTTTCAAAAAACCTTTCCTTTTCTGCCGTTGGAGCAGCTGTTCACATGTGAAAAAACGCCGTTCGACGTCTCTCGGCTTTAATTCGTACGACACACAATTTCCTTGCTTTTGAATCATTCCTAATGCTTTTAAACGCTTGGAAACTGTTGTGTGATCAACTCCTAATGATTCTGCAAGTTCATTTTGCGTCTGACTTGGGTCTTCATCGAATAATGCGTAATATGCGAGTAATGAGTAATTATTATTAAAAAAGCGTCTAAACCAATCTCTGCATGTTGTTTCCGACAGAGCATGGTCGCCGTAAGTCTCCACAAGAATTCTATGTGCTTCAGATGCAGATTTTTTTTTTTTAAAAGGAATGCAGTAAAATTCCCCGCAAATACTCTTTTTTTTGGCACGAAATTCGACATGTTTAACGCTATGAAAAAAGTATGTTGTTTACACTTCGGCGGAATAACATATACTGTGATTTCGAGTCTAATGGTGGAGCTTCACGATAAAGTTGGCTGTAGTATTGCCTGATGCAAAAAGACTAAGAAAACACCATCTGTCGGGAAACAGCGAGAACTTATTCAAGTCCCTAATAGTACTTCATAATATAAATTGTATACTACTTGAAGTTCACCCTCAAACGAAGGGGAGGGTGAAATTTTTTTCGTGGGGAGGGGATTTAACCTATTTTTTTAGGGACAATTCATAAGAAGAAGACAAGTAACCACTTAAATATTTACAATCGCCACATAGGGTGTAAGTTCTAAGGATAAGCATCAAAATTGGATCAAAAATTATTGTTAAAAATTGCCAAAAATATTACTTAAAATACAAACTTCATGTTTTTTCTTACATTTCGGGAGAGGAGAGGGTAATGTATCTCTCAATCCTCTCAGCCCTCCTCCCTTCTGTACGCCACTGACTGCATGATCTGCACCTACTGTTGAAAATGGCTTGGTGAACCTCTACCTGCTAGTCGGTGCCAGCCTGCAGGCTTCTCGATTTCCGAGTTTTTTTACAATGATTTTTTATTTTTATTTTCGTCGGCTTTCATGTAGATGTTGTGGATCCACGGGTGAGAAAAGATTCCATTTACGTTGTAAACGTGTTACGACAGTATAAAACGGTTTTGTTTAGAAGCTGAAATGTTAGTATTGAGTTATTATCACTGGAGCTATTGGCTACTGGTATGTGTAGATGTTGCAGAAGTAGGTAAGGTTAGATAAGAGGCAAACACAGGTGCATTTGTCTGTCTGCTGGGTCATGCAGTTCAGTGTATGGCCGTTTTCACACTGTCCAATAAACTGGTTGTCGGACCGACATACGATTTATCGAGGGGACGTAGGAAATGTAGAATCCGAATTCGAGAGGAAAATATACTCTCTGCGTAAACTTATCAGAATAGAATCGTGTAAACGCCCTAAAGATCAGTAATCATTTATCATAGAGTCTCCTTAATTAGTTTCAAAACTATTTATATTATTCATATTTCTAACAATTATTAACTGGTTAATGGCTCATAAAATTAATCTGCTTCAAAAACCAAGTGAGCAATCGGAAACAAAAGTTACAATTTTTCCTAATCATTTTCTTGTGATATATGCAAATAGAACCCTCAACATTCTACAGTCGCAAACAATGCAGAGGTTGTTAAAGGGGTAGCGGAATTCAGAATTCCAAATCTTCGATATGAAAGTTTATAATTCTGAAAATCTAAAGTGAGCTTATTGAAAGGCTACTTACATTTTTTAAAAGTAGCACAGACATTGTATATTTTCGTAAAGAGGGCGGCCCTTATGCAAGCTAATATCGAATAAAATATTGTTTTATAGTATCGATACTAAAGAAAACGGTAACAACAGCAATTACATGTTCCAATTGCTTCAGGTTGCTGTGTAGAACAACTTAAATAGTGTAGACTAAACATTTCTGTCCAGTCTTTGTTTATATGGAATATAATTATACAAAAGTGTTGAAATTGAAATTTTTTCAATATTTTCTCGATTGATATAGTGCATTAGTGCATAAAATATGCATAAGTTAAACATTTATTTATTCATTGATTTGTTCTAGAGTTGTATTTTAAAAATTAATTGTTGATTTGAGACCAAAATAAACTGCTCCTATTTAAATCATTTGTTAAATACATATCTGTTCTCTTGTATATTTTTTGAAAATACCTAAATTAATTTATATTTCATTAGTTAAATATTTTTAAAATTTAGTTAAACAAACTATAAGAACTGCTCTGGTGCTTACTAGTGATAATATTAATATTTGAAGAAATGCCTAAAATATTATTAAAAACATTTAATTTTCTGATTCTTATTTCATGACTGGTTATCTCATCAATTTGACACGTTTTATTTTTTAATATAAAAACACTTCCTGCTTTACTCTTGTTTTTTAATATTTGAACACCATTAATGTACCTACATTGAACTAAAAAACAGTTCATTTTGATTTCAAGCTGTTTGTAATATTTCAAAATATAAGTTCTGTACCTTTAAAGTTGAATGATGTGCAGGCACATACCCAAAAACTTGCTGATAATAATTTAATTGTTTTCTTTTTTAAAGATTTACGTGCTTAGTCATAAGTATGCTAACAAAATGTTTAGTTTTTATCTTATCAGCAACCAAGTTTTTGCTTAAGGAAATATAATACCTTCTGCAAGAGGAATTTGAGTCCTAATTTTTTTTTTTTTTTTTTTTTTTATCTTAGGCTCCATTACGACTGCAGGGACATCATGCATTTTATTGCAGCATTAAAGACACATTAAAAGAAGGAGATCATGACTTTCTTGCTCAATTTGTAGTTTCTCTGAGATGTGCAGCATGTGAGATGAAACATATAATGAGGTACTAAATTATTTCATTGAAATTAATTCAGTAATAAAATGTAATGAAGGTGATGAAAACAAATGAAGAGTTCAAACCACTTTACAATAGTTTTTAGGGAAAATGAGTTAGTTATGCCATCTTATACCTTTAAAGGAGTACTAACAGAACTACTTTAAAAATGTTAAACATAGCGATAAAATTTAAAGTTTCGAGAAATGCTTAAGAAACATATGCTGGACAACTTTCAAATTTGTTTTTTTCAAAACGAAACTTTTTGATATAAAGTGGTTTTACCCCTGGACCCTTTTAATAAATTATTGTTTTTGTTTTTTTAAATAATTAAAGTTAAACCATCACAAACAAATAACCATCATTTATCTTTATCTTATTTATTTATCATGGATCTATTATTTATGTGCATTTTTTTCTCTCAATGTTTAATAAACTTTGTCAATTTTTTTGCATTAATTTTTAGCATATTCTAAATTTACAGAACTGAAATAAAATATTTTATTTATTCATATGTAAATAAACCTTTCATGATTAGCTTTAAGGCATGAACTGAACCATTCATCGTTCTGTACTTTTTCTGAATTGTTCTTTTGAACTAAGTCGTTCAGTCCTATCCCTAAAATATAGTATAGATAAAATTTATGATATTAATTATGTTAAAAAATATAAATATTAATTCCAAGTATTTAATAAGGTACTCCGAAACGTTGGTGTTGGAATTATATCAAATATACCAATAAAGGAATATTGAGATATATGGAAGAAATTATTCCACAATACATCACCATAAATATTAATTAAAATAAGCTTAAAATTTCCTCTATTTTTTTTATTTCTAATTTTTTGAGTAAAAATTAATTTATTTAATGTTCTTGCTATTGTATAGGCACTATTTATATTCCATTAATTCTTAAGAGTTATATTAATCAGTAAATTGAAATATTTGTAAACTTCAAATATTATAAAATAAGTGTTTCATGTCAGCATGAATCATTACCTCTCTGTAAAAAAGGTATAAATTCAGAAAACAAAATATTTTCTAATAGTTGCAGTAGCCCAATTTCTGATATGGATAATGATATGGTAGCCCAACATTTGATTATTTAGGTTTTTGAATCTTGAATAACGGAGGCATTGCAGAAGAGGTTAAGGAGACGATCAAAGAAAGGAAGGATAGATGAAGTGGAGGACTAGATGGAGCATGGGCTGAGAGAGGAAACATATTTTGACAGAGGGGTTCAGAAATATGGGTTTATAAGATTTAGTCTTAAATAAACCCGATATCGTTGTTTCAGATCAGAACTATCCTAATTTCAAATTTGGGTTTTTCATTTTTTTTTTTATCAGTTAAGATAGTTCAGACTACTGTAGATTTGGTGCAGAAGTAGCTTCTATCTATAATACTTAACCCTAAACTTGGCAAATGGCACATTTAATTTATTGACTTATCATGATGTAGTTCTATCATTCAAATTTTCTTTCAAATTTAGTGCTATATATTTTTTAAATAAATGTTTTGCAAAAAATATTGAATAAAAAAATAATTTTTTTGAAAATATTTAACACATTGACAGTGAAAAAAGTGGTTTATTTTGCCATGCATTTGATCGCCGGAGACCAGAACCATGCCTGATGTACATCGTTTGATCACTATGGATAAAAATACACTGACCGCACAGGAGTCAAATTCTTTTAAAAAAATCTTGGTGCACATAATATAAAATATACGCATCAGTCCCGAGCGGACCGATACTGCAGTCAGAGTGTTAAAAAAAAAATTCACAAAATGTTCTGTCAAGTTTAAGACTTAGCTAGAACGTCAAAAATTTATTTTGAACTTTCATATCATGAAACAGTAAAACAAAAAGTAAAAAAACCCTCTCCTCTAAAAGTTTAATTTTCGAAGTTGAGCTACCTCTGCTCTGAAGCAGCGCTATACATTCTTTTGTGTTAATTACAACAATAGAATATGAACCAATATCCGTGTGTTTGTTTATAATAGCTACTATGGTCAACAAAACGGTCCTGACTCTAAATCCGTTTTAGCTTGAATAAAAGTGGGTTGTTTATTTAGCTTTAAGATAAAACACTTTTCTATAATCAATTTTAATATTCATTAAAAAATACTACATTTTTAATACTTAATTTATATCATTCACAATAATGTAATAGACTTAAATTCATAATATTCAAATTTTTTAAATATGTTTATATTATGTACTTAGTTGCATTATAGTACTACATATAATAAAACATTTCAGAGGTAAATTGTAATTTTTTGTGTTTCTTTATAACTAAATTTTTTATAATAAAATTCATTTTATTACAGTCATGACATCCTTAGTTTTACAATATATTCTTTTCTGTGACAAATTATAACTTTTCATTATGATTTTCTGTAGGTGTAATCAGTTTAAGTTTGTAAACTCAATTTTAGCCATTCTAACTACTAAAACTAAATTAATCAATTTTGTATACAACAATATTCTCAAAAACAACCAATACAGGAACAATATAAAATTGTTAACATTCACCCACCAAGTAATAAGATTTTTTTTTTTTTTTTCTGTTGTGAAATTGAGCATTTATTGAATATTCACTAGTGGAAGCTTTTTAATTTTATCAAATGAAAGTTTACATTCACTATTTGACGTGCTTAACTTACTCAATTTTATTTTTCTTAATGACTTGAAAGTGTGACGGAGGTATATAAAACGTATGCAAATAAAAAAATTAAATAGAATAGAACTTTCATCAGTCATTTATTGGCACTTTATAGAAACCGAAATGTTTCAAATTCATATAAGTTTGATTCTAAAAAGTAAATTATTATAATATATGAGCTTAAATTTTTTTTATTTTTTTGTTTTATTTTTGGGACCAGAAAATTCATGAAGAATTTCTTCAAATGTTTTACCTCTTGTTTCAGGAAGAAACATTATAACAAAAATGGTTCCTAGTAAAGCCATTACACCAAAGAAGAAAAACACTCCTTCAACCCCTAAACTCAATTGAATAGATGGATAAATCTTAGCAGCTATAAAGCTGAATGTAAAGCCCAGGCAAGTAGCGATACCAGCTGCGAACCCTTTCACATTATTTGGAAAAACCTCACCTAGCATAGACCAAGGAAGAATTAGAAAACCCACTGCACTAACACCAATACCACTGAGAATTGCAAAAACAGGGATCCAATTTAAAAAATATAATGATGTACGGTTTATCCAATATGATCTAAGGCTGAGAAAAACTCCTATAAAAAGCATTGTAGCTGTAGTACCTAAACCTGAGAAAATCGCTATCAATCTCACTCCAGTCTTCGGGTAAACAAGGGAAGCAATCAATGAGACAACCAAAACTAAACTTCCGGCCAAAATAGTTACGAAATAAGGATTTACAGTGATAACTCCAGCTGCTCTTATAATATCCACCATATATGCTATAATGACAAATACGCCTGAGAACTGTTGAAAGAAGAAAAACCCGGTCATTATTAAAAGTGGTTTGTAAGCTTCTGGTTTCAATAACTCTTTGAAAGTTTCAGGTGGAGGTGTAATTGTTGGAGGAACAGTTTGGCGATTGTCTTCAGCTTCAGAAGGTTGTTCAGGAGGTGCAGGTGGAGGATTGATATCGATTTCTCTTAGTGACCATTCTGCATCACCATGCCGACCTCTTAGGCTGTACCAAACAGGGCTTTCTGGTAAAAATATAGCAACAAGGACAAATGATACAACAGATATTAATGTTGCGATACTTGCCACTGCATAATATTCCAAATATGACCCTGTTGTGTACACTAAACAAATACCTGCGCTTAAAGCAACCGTAGACCAAGTAACCAAAGCGCTGCGACTAGAAACATCAGAAGATGAAAGGCATTCAGCTGCATAAACTGTGGCAGGAACCGAAGCCAAGCCTCCAGCAATGCCAGTGAGTATTCGACCAGTAATCAGTTTGAATATTGTAGGGCTAGTTGTATTCACAGACAACAGAAGCCAGCCGAAGAAACTGACTAAGTTTATTGAAAGTAAAGCGGGTCTTCGTCCATATTTATCCATTATAGGTCCTACAGCTATAGCGCCAAATGGATAAGCCATAGCAGTTACACTCGCTGAAACAGAACATTCAAAAGACAGAAATTTAAAAAAAAATATATTAATATAGAAGAGCAAAAACTTAAAAAAGGCATAATATAATTGTTAGGATATAAATGGAAGATTTCACATATCAAGCCTAGAGTCTCTAAAATACCAGAAAACATCTAACCTGTCGATATTTTGCCAATTCAGACATTATCAGTTCAGAAGGGTAGAAAAAAAATGAAATATATAAATACAAAGTACAGCACATCCACAGTCCAAAAAGATACTGAGAGACAGCAGCCCACCCCAATACACATACACACAAAGAAAAAATGGGTGTATTTGTATGTGTGGATGTCATGGGGTGGGGTTCTGTCATTTTGTATCTTTTTCTGTTTGTATCTTTTTGGGCTGTGGATGTGAGATGTGCTTTATATATTTGTTTTTGGGGTTTTTCTATCCTTCTGTCCTGATTATCTCTGAATTGTTTCATTTTACTCCCTCAGCTACATAATTATGGTAATTATCTACAGTTTATTTTAAATTCTCACAAAATTTACCAATTTTAGATCCCTTTGATTTCTAAAAAGTGATTTTTTAAAAATGTTATGTCCTTGTTACCCTTATCATCATTGATGATTGCATAGCCTCCATAGTTTGTCAGTCATTGAACTATTTTCGGTAAATTTTTAGGGAATATAAATATTAGTTTAGTTGTGAAAAATGCAAAGAGTTTAAGAAAAAAATGTTCTTGTGATATAGACTGTCAATGTACAGGCTGTTATCTAATACAGTAAACTCTTGCTAATCCAAACTAATTAAAACCAAGGGTTTTCGGATTACCAAAAAATTTCAGATTATCGGATGGGGAAATAAAGGTAACTTCATCAATAACAAGTAATTTAAAAACAAAAATATTATATTAAAAATATTTTTACAACAGTAAATCATTGTTCAGAAGTTTATTTTTAAATTATTAACTTGAGAAATTGTCTTAAGTTTCTGTTTGTTTGGAAATTGAAAGCATCATTTTCTAGACCTCTGACTAAATACTCATGGCTAATAGTTAATTATATTTCTGAATAGCGTTAACTAGTCATTCTATTAACAATACAATTTGATTCTCAAGATTTAACTAAAAGGATTAATTAATATCCACTGATAAAGAAATTGTGAAAATAAATACGGTTTCAAATTTGTGCACCTTAGTTTTTATTTTTAATAAAAAGAGTTAGTGTTTTTAACTAGATTTTTTAAGCCTAGCAGAATGTAAAGTGTTTATAATGCATACAGGTTTATTGAATGTATGTATATACTTTTAAAAAAATCAACACATTTTTTTTTAGGGGTGGTTTGGATTATGGAATTATCCGGATTAGCAAGGTTCATATCAGCGAGAGTTAACTCTAAGTAAATCTGCAAATATTTATAGCGCTTTTTGGAGTTCTGTTTTTTCTGACTTATGCATGAGCTACAATGTTTATAGTGAGTTTCAGTTGACTTTGCCAAGACACTGTAAAAGAGATGCAATTTTTATTAGTGTGAATTGTATCAAAATATTTCCCTGTGAGTTCAGCTCAAAATATTTCAGTGTCAGATCAACAAATGGTTTTATTCATAAGACATGTCAATCTTTGATTAGTATTCTGGAGATGAAACTATAAGCAGTCAAATTTATTTTATGCTTAACCAGTTTAAGTATAGCACCATCAATGAATGACCCATTTATATTGTCATTGTCGAAACTTTTAAAACCTACATACATAATATTGATTGGAATGGTGATCATAAACAAAATAAATATTTTAGAAGTAAATTAGTTTATAAAACAACCATTCCAACTTTGGCAACCTTTTTTAGTTAGGCTATTATAAAAAATAAAATAATTTACTTTTAAATTATTTTATTCACCTTAGTAATGGCTTATTGTAAATATGGCACTCAACTTAACCTATGATATAACAATATGATCTCAGAAGATAACTTTGATTTTTAAGATTCAAATAAAAACTTAGTAGTAATATTAATATTAAAATTTTAAAAAGCGTAAACTGATTTTGAAAGCAATAAATTAATTAATACTTTGAAGTTTTTCTAAAGATATTTATAGTAACATAATCCCTTACCAAACCATGATGCTTCATCAACAGTGAAAGACAGTTCATCTAGTGCAATTGCAGAAAATCCAAGGCTCATTCCAAAGGGTACACTTGGTAATGCCACAATAACGCCCAAAAATAGCTGAAAAATTAAAAACATTATATTTTTCTTATGGAGACTTTTTGATTCTTGTTCATGATAAATATAAATTAACTAGGCCTCAACATTTTTATGTATCCTTTGTGGCTACATTTTGACCAAATCCAGCCATTTTCAAGCTGTCAATTAACCAATCATTTAGTCATATTAAAATTTTTTTTCTTTATTATCTCATTAATTTGTTATTATAGAAATGATTTTCTATTATAAAAAATATTACTACTATAATATTACTGATAATTCTTAACTTCTTGGGATCTCCAAAAGAGATACCTGTTAGCAGCTACAATATTCTTACTATCTTCTAGCTAAAAAGAGGAGTATCAAACTTGAGAATCACAGATTCTGATCACTTTTATATATGTTATAGGTCAGGGTCCCCTCAATGCTTATGTAAAGTTTCAATACCAATTCACTTTCATTCTCGAGAAAAATCAGTTTGAAGTTTTTTTCAAGTGGTTACCCTATTCCCAACACTGACTGAGTGACCTCACAGTTATGCTCTCAGTTCATCAGTTTGCATCCTAGTTTAGTAAATTTTTTTTGTACTTAAGTATTTGATGGTCGATCATTATTGTGAATTATAACCTACACTATTATTATTATTACTGCTTCAATTGGATCACAACTGTCAACTTCCACTCGCTAAGCTCGCTCAAGACATGGACAAAACCCTAACAGATCCTTTTCAGTTGAGGTCGGGTCCTAAATTCAAATAAATATAAATCCGTTTATGGTGTCAGGATATAATCTTAGCATATGGTCAACCGTGAAATTTGTAAGTACCCTTTTTTTTTTATTCTATAATTTTTTTTTATGCCTCTGTCTAAAAACTATTTAATATTGGATTCATTAAATTGATTTTTATTAAATTCAATTGAAATAAAAAAAATAATAAAAACAATATTAATAATTTATAAACATCAGAGATATTAAAAACAATAGAAAAAAAAAAAAAAAGTTACTAAGGCTGGACTCTAATCAATGAACCTCGGCGCGGTAATTAATAACCACTGAGAACCACATAGCGAAGCCACTAGTACTTTAATTATAGGTAGAACTTCAAATCGATTTTTCTTAAGAATGAAAGCGAATTGCATCTTACCGCTTTATATAAGCATTAAGGATGCCCTACCCCATGTTGAAAAGTTATCAGAATCTGTGATTCCCATCTAGGATACTCATCTTGTAAGAATATTGCCAGAATTCACTTCTGACCCAAGGTAAACAAAAAAATTAACAATAAAAACATTAATATAAGGTAATGCTATCTATAATTGTAGTATTAAAAATTACAAAAACTTTTATATTGATGAAAAATGTCCTTTTTTATAACATCATTTATGTATAACAAAGAATTTTGAAAAACGGTTTTAATTTTAACAAAACATATATATTTTTAAATGTCTAAAATATCCCATTAGTAAAGTATCTACTTGTTTAAATTTCTTTATTTAAATTGGCATCGGTTTTTGTGGATTTTTTTTTTCCGATTTAATGTGTAATTTTAATATGAGGTTGTTTAGTCACAACAGATCCAACTGGATCAAAGTAACTAAGAGAAATTCAAACATCATAAAATAAGAGCTTTCTTTGGGTAACATATACTAATAATAAAAAATAATTCTTTGGGTGTGTCAAGATAGTACCATGGAGTCCTTAAAATGTGGAAAATACTAGGAAAATAAAATTATTTGATGTCAATTACATAATATGTATTAAAAAACATGGTCATATAAGTTCTAACACCGCCCAACGCAGTTTTGGACAAAAATGAGTTAGGTAGCTAGCTAACTCGATTTTCACACCCAATCAAATGGTAAGAATACCATTGAGCTTCATACAACGGAAGACATTTTAAGTTTTAAATATGCTGTTAATTACAAGAAAAGAAGCAACAAAATTATGCAATTTTTTTTACCTCTTATGAAATTCAAATAATTGATTTTAGGCTATATTATATGTCGAATTATTCCCTTATCGTCTGTTGTGTGTAATTTCTCACTACCTTAATTTCAGTTTCCATCAAATCTATTACATTATTCAAGTTATTTGGTTATTCTCTTCCGTAATATGGAACCCATGGTGTTTTCTAAAGCCAATTCTTTGTCTTTATCCAAAATACTAATCACTACACCATATAAGCTGGTGTATACAGTATAAAAATGGGAAATCATTTTCATATGATCTGATCAAACCCTTAATTTATTATTTCAAAAATTAATGTTTAACTTACTTGGCGGAGAGTTGAGCTCTTTTTTCCTGGAACATCCTTTGGAGGTGCATTTTGTGAAACTGAGGTACTAGGATGAGGAAGCAATGGTTTTTTTTCTTCTAGAATCTCCTTTGAAGGATCCTTTGATGTTGAAGCCATTATTGTTGATTCTCATAAAACAGTCTTCTTGAATCTATACAAATCAATTTAAATCTTTTTTTGGCATCCATATGTAAAGATTATTAAATTCATTTTTCATTTCTAAAATTTTACTGGCAATACCCAACTAGTTAATTATTATAAGAACATTTAATACCAAATGCACCTCATCAGTGCTTAAATTTTACAGAATTCCAACTAAAAATAATCTGATAATTGCTTATAAAAAAAAAATTAATAAGGCACAGCAATTATAAATTGGAGCTTGTCACTGTTAAAAAGTGCAAGAACAAAAAATAAAAAACCAAAATACACTTTGGAAATCAGTTCTGTTTTAATCTAAATATTACATTAATTAATAAATATTACATATTTATTAGTTAATGGGTTAAAAACAGATCTTTAAATATAGTTTAATGATAAAAACAATCAAGGAATAAATGCTATATTTTTCTGAATTTTCATTGACACATACTAGTTTCATTATTTTTCCATTTTATATATTTTTTATCCTTACAAACTTTTATTAGCTTTTTCATCTCAACAGTATAGAAAATGAGTTTGTCCTTTTCTAAATAAAAAGACTAAAAGAAGAAAATTGCCATGAAAAATGAAGAATATTATTCAACTTGAATAAACATATTAGCACATTGTGGTCGGACGTTTTATGCCGGTGCATTATGGTGGGAGTGGTAACACTATGTATGAGAAAGGGCAACAACAAACATTAGTATACTGTATAGCTTTATTTACTACTCACATTTTAGGAAAAACATATTTTTACATGTCCCGACCACAACATGTTAACCAAAAATGATGAATGGATTATATTACAAAATGAACCTGAAGATAAAAAAAAAAAATCTTCGAACTGACTAGAATAGGAGAAAATGGTCGGGATGGTTCCCAAAAATAGTGTAAAAAAACAGTAAATATTATTAATAATAATTATTTAGCCATCCCTCATGCAGGGAACTCTCTTTCTCTTTGGGGCTCTTCATTTTTATTCGACCTGAAATAGGCTTATAATCCAGGCCGAAACTTCGAAGAAATCAAATAGTTTTGCACTATTATGGTTTATTATTTTCAATAATGAACCTTTGTAATTTATCAAAAATTAAAAATATAAAAAGGCTTTTTGTTTTTAAGGAATTGGAACATAATTTCATATGTATGTATGTATATATATATATATATATATATATATATATATATATATATATATATATATATATATATATATATATATATATATATATATATTTTGTTTTTAATTAAACTTTTGTAAATCAGTTTGTATTTTTTTATGAAGACGAATCATTAGTAATAAAAACATAAGATCAGATAGTGGTAAGCCCACATATCTAAAAAGTGGAAGTGGTACACAGTGACGTAAAGTTTGGGAACCCCTGATCTAAATGATACAAGTAATCCCTCCATTAAGATTAAACATTTTTACTGCATAAATTAAAATATATATCAATGTAATAAGTGTTATATGAATGACTAAAGTATATTTTGGTAGTATAGTCTATATTACTTTTGAGTTGTGATAGGCTATATTACTTTTGCGTTTTGATACTCTATATTAGTTTTGATTGAGGAGGTTAAAGGCAATAATAATAAGATAAAAATAAATAAACATTTAAAAAACAATAAACATTTGGTTTATAAGATTTATTTTGTGAATCCACCATAAATAAAAGAAAACAACACAGGCAGGCTGAAGTCAAATGGCATCCACTTTTTACTCAAGCAGGTCAGAGTATTAGTAGTATATAATCAACAATCATAACCACTTAATTTTTCATGTTTTTAGGTTACCAAAAAAACTGGCATATTATATTATACAAGATACACGAAAGTGGTGAGGAGCATCTTATACTATTAATTACTAGAACTCTATATTAATTAGTCCATAAGGTTTTGTTTCTCAAAAATTAATCATGTTTTGGAATATATATTTTTTTTTAATTTTCTTATGAACAGAAGTTTAATTATGCCTTTTTCTTTCCTTATACTATAATTTCGTTTCCAAAAATCATACTATTGTATTGGTTGTTCATTTCTTGATGTTCTATTTTATACTTAATATTATTTTATAAAATTATTGTAATCTCACACCAAAAAATTTAAAATATTTGAATATGCCATGTTAAAAACAGGAATATGGATATAGAAGAGATGGGGATCTACCATGACTGTTCATGGGCGTGAAGAAATAACTTTTGGACCAGTATCTTTTTTAGAACCAATGTGGTTGCAAGGTCAGCTGTATGTACATATATTCACATATTTATATCATTCCATGTGTTATATAATATTGATATTATATAAATAAGGATCTTATATACGACTATTAAGAAAAATAAAACAGTCAAAGATAGTATTTACCGAATCACACAGGCTACAGGGATAAATACAAAATCTAACTCAACACAATTTCTTGCACATCAAAAATTATCAATACCTCTAATGGTGTGTGTGTGTGTGTGTGGTAATGACACAATAGCCAATTATACTCTTGAAAAAGACTTCTCGAGGCTAAATAAAATTCATTATCTAAATTCAAAACAGATTTACTAACATGTATTAGACAAATATACTTTTAGAAGTTGACACACCAAAGAAAGGCATGGTAGGCAACTTCTTATTTAATTTTTTTATTCATCTTACATTCAATTTAAAAGTTTATTGATTTTCTTATTCATCTGTATTCCAAAAATTATTTTTAAATATATTCATTTTTATTTTTGATAGCTTCTGGTTGTACTTTTTAAAAACGTATATATATAATATATATATATATATATATATATATATATATATATATATATATATATATATATATATATATATATATATATATGGGTGTGTGTGTATGTGTAGCATATCAGTTAGACGCGATGCATGACTAAGAAATATCTTTGTATAGATTCATGATGAACATCAATGTTGTGGATGTAGTGCCTAAAGTAATCAACTACAAATAATTCATTGCTTATGATAAATTTCAATTTAATTTAATAATGTAAAAAGTCGGGATTTAATGTTTTTTCTATAACCTATCGTTAATATCTTCTGGTTAATTTTACATTTTTGTTTTTAGTTATAATTTTCTTCAAGAAACGGGATTTTTGATACAGGATGGCTTTTGACTTGATCAATATTGTAGGTTCAAATAAATATTTCACTTATATTCTCAATAAATATGATACCATATTTATATGTTTAATGTTTGCCCAAAACTTCTATTTTCAAAACAAATCTGTAATATGTTTTAAGATTACCAGTTTTTGGCAATTGGTAATATCGAAGAAATTTGTCCTGAAAAAATTCGATCAGCTTGTTTATGTAATATTGACATGTTATATAACTTATCATATTATATAGATATTTTTTGTATATTTGAAAAAACGGTAAATAAATATTTGGAGAAACTTCTTTTTTTTAATATAGTAAATTTAAAAGAATTAATTCCACAACTAATAATTTGTAAATTAATTATAATAATGATTAAGAAACTGAAAGCTATGCAGCTTGATAATAAGTAATGAAACTTAACAATCTTAAATTCATATCAAGTTTTCTCTCCATTATTAAACAGAAATATATAAATATTGTACTTTAAAAGAAATAAATTTATAGAAACACCTGCTATGGGGAATTATTATAATACAAAGACTTTGGAAATGGAGTTTAAAAAAAAAAGTTTTCTAAATTTTTAACAAATTATCATTTACTGAATTCTTCTGATAAATTACAAGTCATTAGCAATTTCATAAGTAATGCATATAAATAACTTGTTATGGGGCGGCGGAATCCCTATGCTACGAGTACATGTTAACATAAGGAATATTTTCTCAAAATTCGTTTGAGCAATCACAAATTTTTTTTGACCATTATTGATTTGGTATATAACCTGAGTTATTTTTTTTTTTTTTTTTAGTATTTATATTAAAAAGATCTGTAATGAAAACAATTTTTACTATCCTGTTTAAAGTTAAAAATATTTAATATTTTTAGGTATTTTATTATTATTTTTTAATTTAAAAAAAAGTAGCATATGTGTCAATATACATAGTTATATAACTGTATAAAAATTTCTAAAAATTCAGACAATTACCTTCTGATAAAATATTCTTTATTTAAAAGAAATATAAACTTTCGGATTTACAACTTATAGATTGGACATTTTTTTTTATTTTATCTCGGTCAGAAAGATTTTTTTAAATTTCTTAAATATTATGCATTATAGATTCTGGAATACTATTATTATGTAAAAATATTTCTACTAAACTATTGTTATATGCAAATATTCCTAATTTATTCATTAATTATCTGGAAAATCTTAATATGTTTTCTTATATTTTTTTTAAAACAACGAAATACTCATATAAAGTACAAATATTATATAATTTTAACGAGAAAAGGTTACATTTTCATATAAAAATATAAAATTTGTTTTCATATTTTTTTTTTTACATTACACTCACCTTAATAAATTATATTAATAATTAATTATTATTATAAATTACATTACTAAGTGTTATATTAAAATTAATAATCCTTTTAAAAATTAATAATAAAATAACTAATGGCATCTGTTTACTTCATCTGTACTATCTCAATAATTGGGGTAGTGCTGATAACAAAAAAGTTAATTGGCTCTCATTTGTGAGAAGTCCATTTTTCTTGAACTTAATTAACATCCAGAAATCATTCAAATCAAAATATGATTTAATCTTATAGAAATAGAAATAGAATTATTGTTTATTTGGTATGATTAAATGGAGGCTGAAGAATTTAATCGAAAATAAATCTTATATACTGAATTATCAACGGAGTTATATAAGATCTGACCATCTTTAGTGAATATATAAGTTCACCACCATATTTCTTCTAAATTATTAATTGATTTATTAATTCTGTTACACTTTTAATCATTTGATTATATTTATTTTGATAGAATTAACATGACAAGAGAATCTGAACATATTTTAATTAAAAATATGTGTTAGAACGCAATTTTTTTTTTAAAATAAAGAATAAAATTAACTATTGATGTACTAACCTATTTCTTCAATGGAAACCAGTACACATATTATGGTCCTTCCAAAAGTCACATTAAAATTCCTCACAAAACGTACAACCCTGGGAGACTTATCAGGGTTCCAGGTTTACAAGAAGAGACACGGTATTCGAGCAAGCCCGGCGAAGCCCCTCTCGATACTGCTGTTATATAAGACGTTACGTAACTCGACAGAGTGCGTGCTTTTGTTTGTGCGTAAAGGGCTTATGAGGATTCTCAAATTTTGATAATCATTCGATCTTGTGATTATTTTGGCAATCATTTTAAAGTGCAGATCTCTTGGTTTATATGAAAACTTGAAAATAAAACAGAAGATTATCTGGTACCCCCACCACTTGAGAACCAGGACCTATCCTGTATTCTTTGACATGTCCGAAGAACCTGGCACTTTCTGGAAGTGGATAGCAGCAAGTACTGCTCTCCCGAAGAAGATAGGTAAGTGCATCCATTTTATAAAATTTCATTTCATACAACTACATATGGATATAGATAATTATAAACTAGATTCTAAATAACATTCAACGGAACTGATAATAAAAACCTTATAATTTTAATAAAATAAAATTCAAATTAATTTAATTTCCCTTCCCCCTCCCCCAAAAAATAATAATAAAAATAGACAAATACTTGTGATTCAATCTTGTTAAACTTTATATAAAATTTACGCGTTAAAAATGTTCCATCAATCTTTCACGTGGTAACTTTAACGCACGAATAGTCTCTGCTCTTGTTCAAATAATCTAATTTTTAAAGTTATTTTATAATAATTATAAATTTCTAGGATAAAATTTAATAGGCTGCAGAAGAGCAAAAAACTATCCAGAGTATTGAAGAACAACCCAATTCGTACGAGAGTAACATAATGAGAGAGCTTGTATTAATAAGAAGAAATAGACAATTAAAAATCAGGTTTCATTAATTCATTGCAAATAATTTTCCTCATGGCAATAATTTACGTGCATTAATTAAACCAGTTGTAAGAGTTTTTTTTTTATCGTCGGTTTGCAGGAAAAAATGATCAATTGCATTTTTGTGAAAATGCAAAGGTAACGTGAATATGAATTTGCATTCGTAAATCAACAAGTTGTACAATAAAATAAAAGTAAAAAAAAAAAAAAAAGAGTAGTAATGATCTTATCGGTTTGGAGCTAAAAGTTATTAACAGCATTTTTGTGAAGATGAATGTTTATTGCTATTTACCTGTGCCTGAACAAATTTACACTTCAGTATTGACTTGAAAAAATTGTGAAATTCTCAATAATGAACTAATAATTTATGATAATTTCACAGTTTTATTAATAATGAAGCGTAAATTAGGTTCAGGCACTGGTAAATAACAACATTCATCTTCACAAAAATGTAGTTGATCACTTTTAGCTCCAATCCGACGAGATCGTTACTACTCATTTTTTTTTTTTTTACTTTTATTTTATTGTACAACTTGTTGATTTACGAATGCAAATTCATATTCACGTTACCTTTGCATTTTCACAAAAATGCAATTGATCATTTTTTCCTGCAAACCGACGATAAAAAAAAAACTCTTACAACTGGTTTAATTATAGCTTCATGTGATTACGATCATTACTACTGTGTAATTTTTTTTTTACTTTATTGTACGACTTGTTAATTTATGAATGTACATTCATATTTACGTTAACTATAGATTCTAAAATTTAAAGGGGCTCTAAAATTACGGATTGCATGATTCCAATTGTGGATTTTCGGAAAAGTTTGGAAGCAATACCTTTCTTAATAGGTTGATAACTTAGGTATAGATGAAAACTTAATAGGATTCCTAAGTGCAACGTGAGGTATTCGGTGTGGTACCAATACTTGTTATGGAAAAAATGCTAAATAACCTCAGTTCAAAATCTAATAATTTTTCACAATATTACATTTGATCGTTCACTTTGGCCTATTGAAGCACAAGATGACTTTTATCACATTCTAAATCAAGGAAAATCGAAACTACTGGTTTTACAATTGAAGACATGATTGGATGAATGTGTATTGTAACAAATTTTCGGAGATTGATATTTTTTTATGGATGAAGATGTTATATGCTTATTTTATGTTAATCGCATAATTTCTCAGTGGATTAGATAAACAATGTCTTTAAAAAAAAATTATTTTCCATTATTACCACTCTTTAAACTTGTATAATTATATCTTCATCCACTCATGTCTTCAAATTTATTATAACATTTTCTTCATGTTATTTTTATTTTATTTTTAAATATGAAATTTTTTTCAATAACTGGAGAAACAATACTTTGAATTTCATTTTGTTTATTATTAAAAAAATAATATTATTTCGCTCATGACTACCTATGCTGCCTATGAATCAAAATGGCTGAAACCTGTTTGAGTGCACTAGACACCCGCAATGCGTCTATTGAACAATAGAATAGTTTTCTCGTTTCGTTCGAATTTTCACGAATTTTGACTATATTTAGAGCCTATCATTTATGATTATTACGTATTATTATAAATAGATCATCATGACAGTGTAAAAACATTGCATTCATTCGAATATATCTTCAAAAATATATCACTCTCATCTTTCAATTGTTATTGTTTTACATTACTAATTATAGGTACTTATTATTAATATATAAATATATATATATATATATATTACATAAAAGTTTGTAAGAAACTAATAAATATAAATAACTTTATTATTTTCCCATGAGCGTTTCGGTCTATTCCTCGGACGTTAACGCATCTCGGACCTATCTGAGGATAAAATAACTAAAAATAATATTATTATTGCTTATTTTTTAATGACATTAAGACATACCTATCTTAAATACATCATTTCAGCTTCGTAGAACTTTTCGTTTTTTGGCTAGTTTGTTTACATACACCGTGTTTCTACTGTTATACATAATAATGTTTCACACACACACAAACCATTTGCGTGACGTGTTTATTTGGACTCAAGGGATCTTAAAACGGGTAACTCCGTTGAAAACTCGAATTCGAAATTGTTTACAATCGTAATAGTTCTCTTTACTGTATATTTCATGTATAGGCAACTGAAAATAAAAATAAATTATTTCTAATACTTTTTTTAAAATTCAAGATTATTTTTATGTAATTGAAGTTTTCTTTTAATGTAATCCTTGTCTATAAAAACGTCATGTTACGCTGAAAAACGTCATAAGATGTTTGAGGTCATAATTCACTCCTTTTTTTTTCTTTTTAGATAGTATCATAAGATAACGCCTATGATATCTTAAATTCGTTGGGAATCTAAGGATGGCCCAGTTTTTGATAGTCAACTGCATGTGCAAAATAGCATAAGTTCTATTTATAAAAGTGATGTTGAATATCGTTAAAAATAAATAGGTATTTAAAGTGTGGAAAATTTGATCGTGTTGGAGAATTGTTGGTACCTATATATAGCAAGATGGTAAGTGCTCATTTTTTTATTTCTTTCTTTTATTTTAATCACACAGTTATACCTTGTTAATTTCTAATCTATATATCTTTAGATTTCTTTCTTATATTGCTAGAATAATTGTTATTTAAAAAATTTTTAGAATTGCGATGAAATCTATAGTGTTACAACTTCGAAAGTTTCATTCCTGAATGCACTAAAGCCAGACGTAGCTGCATTACCCTTCACATGTTTTTGCGCACCCATTGCAAAAAGTAGGGGTAGGCATGAATAACTAATAAATTAAAAACAGGTTATCGCAACTCAAAAATTCAGATGCCATTTGAAAGAGCAGGTAAAAACCTCCAAGGTAAAAAAAGTCGAAAATATTAGATCTCAGTCTACTGCTGGCAGATTTAAACACAGTTATTGTATGACATAAAAACAAACGGGGTTTGAAATGTCTCTTGTAGTCCCTTTACCTTTATAATGAGCTTGTAACTATCGATTTCGTCATTGTTTACTAAGTTATCTTTAAGTTCGTAAAAAAAAAAAAAAAAAAAAAATACCTTTTCTGTTTGCGTAATATCAAGAACTAAGAGGAAAAGTTTTAAGAAAAAAAAGTTGTTTTTGAATAAATAACATGGATCGCCGATAAAAAAAAAATAAGAAAACCATTTTTTTTTTATGACTTAGAAATGAAATTAAAGACGAAATTTCACTTATTGTTCATCGAGTATAATTTTACTCGTTGAGCTTCAAATATTTCTCGGTATATTGTAGAGTAATAAAAAACTAACTTTTTTGTGAATAAAAAATTATTGATTTTTTCATTTTATTTAATTTTTATAAAAGTAGTACGTGCAACAATTATCCATCTACGTCTTTACTTTCAGTTTTCTAAGCCATAATTTTTTTGAACTGCGATATCTTGTTTTAAAATTGTTCAACTTTTTACGTGCTCCGATCTTTGCTTTGAGTGAGCAAAAGGGGAGTGTTTCGTTAAATTAAGATGTGAATTTAACATGTTTTTCTTAAAATAATATTCAGGATCTTTATTCCTTTCCTTAGGACCCAAAAAAAAAAAAAAAATAGGTCGCTGCATTGATTGCATCGATAATAAGCAGGGATCGAAATTGAGAATTATTTTTTTTAGAAAAAAAAACCCAAATCATTACTAAATTTTTATTTTTATAATTTAAAAATCATTTTTTGATTTTTCTCAAGACATAACTTTGATTTATTTGACAACAGATTAAAAATCACCTCATGATAATTATTGTCGAGTGACAAAATTTAACTTTAAAAATAACTCATACTTTTTAGCGTTATATATAAATATATACATTATACATTATATATATATATATATATATATATATATATATATATATATATATATATATATATATATATATATATATATATGTATATAATGTGTGTATATATATATATATATATATATAATGTATAATGTATATATTTATATATAACGCTAAAAAGTATGAGTTATTTTTAAAGTTAAATTTTGTCACTCGACAATAATTATCATGAGGTGATTTTTAATCTGTTGTCAAATAAATCAAAGTTATGTCTTGAGAAAAATCAAAAAATGATTTTTAAATTATAAAAATATATATATATTATATATATTATATAATATATTATATAAATTATATATATATATATATATATATATATATATATATATTTAACGACGGTCACTAATACGATATAGTGAAAAATAAACAACCGACAAACCTAATAAAAAACCATAAATTACTTCTTTATTTTTTATTTAGTTTTTAAGTTATTCAAATATTTCTTTATATCTTTCTTTATTCAGTCTTACTTAAATGCTCTCCTCAATTCCGTCTTTCTTTTTTCTCTGTATTATCTTGATTTATCAGTTGAGTTTGTGAATTTACCCAAACGGACATGAAAAAAAAAACATTTAAATTTACGTACCTTCGAACATTCTGAATTAAGTCGCACTAACAAAAACTGCAAGTGAAAAAACTGTGAAAAGATTTCTATGAATTTGTATAAATAGAAGTATGCAACTTGTTTTAACATATTTTGAAATAATAACTAAGAATTAAATATGAAATAGGTAGAAAAAATATAATTGTTTACTTTATGGTTTTATATTTGGTTTATTGGTAGTTTATTTTTCATCATATCGTATTAGTAAAAAAATGGTCAAATTTCCGTCTATTCATGTTTTTTTTCACGCTAAATAAAATGGAACCACTCTTAATTCGCTAGCTCTAATTTTAAGCAAGTTCTAGCGTTTTGAGAAAAAAAAAATTCGCTCAGAAATTATAGTTATTTGTGACCTTATAACTTTCAGAGCATTTTTTTAGTTATTTTTTAACTGAAAACAAATATTCAGTTAATGACGCTTGACTTTTATTTCTAACAAGTATAAGTCTTAAATTCGCAATTATTCTTTAATATTATACATAAATGTTAAAGATTAATTTTAAATTTTATTTAAACATCAGAGGCGATTTTTATTTTATTTTTATCAGAACTTAATTTTTAATTTGTCCGAAAATTAATTCTCAAATTCAATCCCTGATAATAAGTTAAAAGTATTGCTAGAGATACTTTTATTATGTTTGATAATTGCAGGCAGATTTTTTCAATATTGTAATGATTAAGATAATGATATTTTTTTTAAAACTTTTTAATGTATTCTATCAATTTTTCAGTCATTAAAAATCATTTTAAAATTTAACATTGAGAAACATTATACAATTTTTAGTATAACTAGGTTTTATTTATTTAATAAAAATAATTTTGTGATTAAAAAGTTTTTTGAATAGTCCCTAATTAGTATCGGGTCAATTTGGCCCAACGTTTTACTGGCGTCGGGATCTTTCACGTTAACACTTGAAGGGTTAAATAACCAATAACCCTCCGTATTAAAAAAAATAAACTAAAAAAAAAAAGTGCTTTTATCATATTCACTCTTATTCCTTAGCTCCCCTAATTTTTTCTATTGCTATTGAACAGTTTTCGAGAAGTGTGTTTTAGTTGATATTTCAGAATCGTGAAAAACTCAGAGAATATTGAGAAAAAGTTTTCCGAGACGGTAATATAGATAAGCACTTCTTTAGCGCAGTGGAAAGTATTTCATAATTTATCCTTATCGCAAGGCACGTTGACATCTTTATTAATGTCAAAACTAGGATTTGCTAGGAATACGAGACGGGGTTTTCATCACCCTTGAAATATAATGGTTAGCGCAACTCCAAGTCGTGTTAGTATACCTTTATTTTTTTTTTTTTATCATTAATTTCACGCCAGTCGCGCATGATTTGCTGACTACGACGGATATGCTTGTATGCGAATTTTTCTATGCTTGAGACTATTTTTCAGTAAGTATCTCCTTATTTAAGGCTTATGGTTTTTTTTTCATCTCTTCAAATGCCTACAGGAAGTTTAGAATTCGTTCGAAAATGTTTGTTCGAGATTTATGTGAATTTATTATAACCTTCAACTAAAGTACCACTTCCGGTTTGCTAATTTTAACTAAAGTTTATGTTGTTGTTTATATTCATATGTAAGTCTTGAGAAGTTTATTAAAATTTCTTAAAATTTGAGAAGTTTTGTATATTTTAATATATTTTTTTTTATGAAAATCAATAATGTTCTTCAAGTAAAGTACTACTTCCGGTAATCATACAGTGGCCAAAAAGGAAGGTTCACAGCTAGATTTTACAATAATCCTATATACAAAATTTTAACTTTCTACGGTTAACCGTTTTTGAATTTTGCGAGATACGCACGAACGAACGTACGTACAGACGTCACGACGAAACTTGTAAAAATGGATTCAGGGATAGTCAAAATGGATATTTTCGTTGAAATCTGAAAACCGAAAATTTTCGCGATTACGATGCTTCCTTTACTGCGTACAAGAAAGTAAGGATGAACATGAAGTATGAACGAATTTGATAATTAACTAAAGGAGAATAAAGCAGAAATATTTTCCCAGGTTGATAACAAATTTCCAGAAATAAGAATATTAATATAGGTATATAATATACCGTTGGAAACCTAAAGATTACAGAAAAAATATTACATAACTCATTAAGTCGTAATAGGTATTGGAGAGTGACAAAAAACCCAAATACATAAGTATTTGTTGCAGATAATAATTTATATTGTTATATTATTTAATGGCATCTAAATATTTCTATGAAAACGGACTGTAAACTTTTAAAATTTATTTGAAATAGGGAGGTAAGTGAAAATCGTGTGATGCGCGCACCACTTTTTTTTTTTTTTTGGACTGAGGGGCTTAGAAACGCGTACATTTAATACAGAGATCATATGGTTTGTTGATAGAAACGCGATTTTTTTTCCACTCTAATTAAATAATTTTATTACTTCTTTTCAGTGTTAAAACTGACTGTAAAATACTTTTTTTTTTCTCCACTTTTTTGAGCTGAACAAGTCTGCAGCGGGAGAATAAGATATAAGTTAAGCGGGTTCTTCTTGCTTTATCTAGTGGCATAGATAGTTCTAAAGTTGTCAAGGAACGCAAAGAAATCTCTTAGGAACTTTTTACCAACTGAAAGAAAACGACACACATAAACGACGGAATTAGACCTCCAGAAACAAGAGCTAATGTGTATGTGTCAATACTGCTATCTTTGGAAACTAGTAACCAAATTCAGGGTCACTTTTTGAGCCACCGATTTATAGTTTTAATAGGCGTACAAGGAAGTCATGGGGTGTCAATATCAGATATTTATTCATTGCTAACAATGATAGTTAACTATTTAAAATTAACAAAATTTAAGATACTTTAGAGGAAGTAATTTTAAAAATTCGTCATTTAAGTCCTATCAGACTATTTCAATGAGGACATGACCTAGCTAATATTAAAGACCACTTAGATATGCATTGATATGACGAGTTTGATCAAAATCGTTAGAGCGTTTCTCGAGAAAATGATGAAAATTACGAGAATATCCTTGATAAAGTTGCACTTCCAGTCGATTTTGACGAAACAGTTTCTGTAAGATCCCATGCATATACTTATCTAGAATATGTAATTTTAGTTTCTTATAACTGTTCATTTTTGAGCTAGAAGTACGACATTCGCACACACATATATATGTATATATATATATATATGTATATATATATATATATATATATATATATATATATATATATATATATATATATATATATATATATATATTCAACGGAAATAACGTTTAACAAATACACGTGTGTGTGTGTGTGTGCGAATGTCGTAATTCTAGCTCAAAAACGAACAGTTATAAGAAACTAAAATTACATCAGCAATGGCGGGGAACCGCTCTTCCTCGGGTACTCCCAGAATGTCGTTGAAGACTAGCTTCCACAGGGCTGGACTAAGAACAGAGCCTTGTGGACAGCCCCTCTCAACTTTGTCTTCATATTCGTAGAAGCTACCCCGTATCTTTCCTCGTCGCTCCTGGAGGTAGCTTCTCATTAGACCATACAAGTTACTGAGTCCGTCCGCGCCTTATCTCCGTGTCTATTGGACCAATTTTCTTGAGATTTGCAAATAAAGTCACAGGTCACCACAGGATCGTCCGCGGAACTCAACATTACCATCCGTCTTTTCTTTTCATAATGGCGGCCGATTAGCTATTTTATAATCCCATAAGTTGAACATTTATGAACATAAAGAGAGAAAATGTAAAGTGTTTTTTGGAATCAGCATACAAGGCATAAAGAAAATCTATATAGCTAAAGGCTTTTGGTTTATTATATTCAATAATGAATCTTTCTAATTAAAAAAAAAAGTTTAACAACTCAAAAAATCGACAGGTTATAAAATTCCTTAAAAATTAGAAAAAACGAAATCATCGAAATCGGAGCAGTATTAGTTGAGATATAGCGTATTGAACTTTGAATACTAATTATCCTGCTCTCGTGACCCTAATTGGCCTGCTGAGTTATCCTTTTCCATTTCTTCTTGTCCTGCGCCTCAATCTTCTGCCTCTATACGCCTGCTCCCAGCTTCCCCCATCGCTCTCCACTTCATTTTTCCTTGGATCCATCCTCCACTTCCACCAGTTTCACCTTTTTCCTTTTCCCTCCCGAGTGCGCCTCCAACATTTTTCTTTTTACCCTTTCACCTTCTGACCACATATTCTGGGCATCTTAGACTACTTGCTATAAGGAAAGCCGTGTGAATGAACAGATATTTTTGAAATATAAATATTTGGAAATAAAAAAACATTGTGTAATAATTTGCAGCGTTTTGAGTAATTGAGACCACGTGGGATTTCATTAGCTCTAAACTCCATCACGCTATACCGCAATCCAATCACTTTAGCCGATGTTGTGTGTCCAGTGTGGGAGTTGAGTGCTCAGAGCAGAGAAAGAAAGGTAGAATTTAATCCACAAAGCGATTGTTTTCATGAAAAAGTAATTGTGAATTCAATGATAAAGAAACAAACAAAGAATGGGCTTGAAAAAAATTCTATTCATTCCATTCTGCTTCATTCCAATCGGTTTGGATTATATAATTCAATCCACTTCATTTGATTCTAATCCACTCCATTCAATTTTATTGCTCAATTTATATGTCAAAGGGGCATAAAAAGGGAATTTGATGAAATATATTGTGGACCATTTGCACACTTTAAATAGTAAGTGTTATGCCCAATACATGGATTTGACTACAGACTGACACAAAACCAAATTTGTTTTCGAGGATTACAATTACACAGAACTTTTTTATAATTTTTATTTTTTGACTAATGATGAGTTCCTGCATTCTGACCATAAGAAATAACTTGAAAGATTGAAAATAAAATACATATCTTATGCAATTAAATTAATATCTTATGTAATTGTACTTGATTCAGCAAAATCTAATTTTTAAAATACTGATCAGTTAACTCATTTTTATAAATAGTGCTTGTAAATCAATAAATTGACAATGAATATGACATCAGCAAGTTCTTATATAACACCCAAGAGCTACTTAAAAAGCGGAATAACATGCAAGTCAAAGATCGCATTTATGTAACAATGTGTCAAAACATGTGATGAAGCGCTGCTAGGTTTAAGTAGGTAATGAGGAAAAATAATTGCAATCAGCCCATGCAGTAAAGAACATTTTTCGCATCACAAGAATTTAATTCCTTGGATAAGATAGCGATCCTAAGAATTTGAGAAATTTCGTAGCACAGTTCGTAGGGGCGGAATGAGTTAATATCTATTCTGAGGGAGGGAACTGTAACTGGGTTACAATTGGAACAATTTCCAATAATTAAGATATGGATCTACCAAAAATGTTGTTCACCCCAGCTTTCTATCTCAATCCATTGTCAAGATATGATTTTTTAAAGGGGTTTCCAGGAAAACCACGTTTTTCACGTACAAATCGAAATGTCTCTACAGCAACTGAACATTTCTCAATTTTTTTTTCACCATTGTCGAAATCTTCGATACGATTGCAACCAATTTATAGAAAAATATTGTGCTTCGTTAGGTGACCATAGCAGCGAAAGCAAATTAACAACTAAACATGAATAATTCTCAGAAATAGTAGAATCTCAAACCTTTTATTTTTGAGCTACAATCTTGAGGAATTCAAGAAGTTCCTTCATTTTATGTTTCCAACGGTACACACAACTTTGCGAAGATACCTCCCCAAGTTTACCTCAACAATCACTATTTTGAGGGCGTTTTTGACGTTTCCAGTATTTTTACGAAGCATATTACTTGAGTATTTTGATACCTTATTTTTTTTTTTAATATTTCGTTTAGCAGTGGGGACATTTTGGTACCAATTTTTTATTGTTCTAACATTGTGATGGCCCCTAAAATTTTACACAGCCCAATATTTTAAGTTCTAGATTCACCTTAAAAATCTAGGAGACACATGTGGGATCCTCTCCTTGTGAGTATATATTGAACTGTCTTGAGTCTGGGTTCCAACATAGGGAAGGGAGAGTTGCCTAGCCCCTGGTAGCGGGGCTTGGGGGCTCAAGAGGTCCGATAAATAATAGGATTTTATAATTAAAGTGTTCATGTTGTTAAATATTATCATTTGGCATATCGTATAAACTATATATAAAATAAGGGCGCCAGACCTCTTATTTAGTATCAGAGCCCAACCTAGGGATTTTCTCGTAAACGTCTCCAACGATTTTGATGAAACTTGCCTAATGTCTTCTCCTTAAATGCCTTTAACTTTTCATGTATGTAGTATATCAACGAAAAAGTGCAGAGAAAAAAGTTATGACGAAAAGAATATTTTATATGCGCATAACTTAAAAAGCTTGCAATTTATAGTAAATTATGCATAGAATTGTATGAAAGGTTATTAAATTATCTAAAAAAAAAATCATCAAAATCGGACCAGTATTAGCAAAGATACAGTGTATTTTATGAGGAGCACAAGACCCTAGATGGATAACCGAGTGCATCCGAATGGAGACGGATGCGACCGAACCTCCATCCGCCAACCTGTTGTAAACAATACGCTCTGTAATAAAGTAATTTAATAATTAAAAAGCAGAAATTAACTTGAAAAAGTTAAAATATATAGGTAGTGTACAGAATTGTTGTATTAAAATTGTTTAAAAACTGTTTTATTGTTCTTAAGTGGGAGAAGATGTGAAGAAGTAAATGCTGCTGAGTTTATTTGAATCAGTGTTTATGTGAGCTCTTTAAAATTATATTAAAAATATAATTATTATAGGGCGGTAGGGGAAAGTTGTGTGATGCACGCACCGCACCATATTTTTTTCTGTTGTTCTGGGAAGTCTCTGGTCTGCATTTACGAAATTTTATGTTTTTGTGTCCCGATGGCACCTGAATTGGCGAAACGTTGTCTAGTAATAATTCTATTTAATGGCATTTGAGAGACTTGAGCAATACGGTTTTGTTATAATTGTGATATTTACCTCTATCTTTTTTAAATTAAAAAACTAATTAATTAGTTTTATTTATTTAGTTTATATTTATTTAATCTGTCATCTGCAAAACTAAGTAGTTAATAAATAAAAAGAACTGTAATTAATTAAAAATAATAAATACATTAATCTGACAGGTTAAGTACACACAGAAATCAATAGCGTCATTGAACGGGGAGCAGATGGAGTAACATTTAATCAATGAAAGGTGTATTTGCTTAATTTTCTCGTGTTTCTTAGAGATAACAATTAGGTCGAGTATGACGATTGAAATTTAATTCGGTGTTGAACAGGAAATATTTGACATTAGAACAAAAAAGGAAAAATTGTTTGATAAGAACTGGAAATTAAGATTCTTATTTTCTGTTATATCTGAATTGTTCTTCTGAATTTTTATTTGGCATGCTGAGTTGCGTCCTTTCTTTTCACATATTTTATCATATAATTATATAAAAAACATAATAAATACAAAGTTTTGATCTAAAATTGGTGTGTTTGCGCAGCGTTGATGGAATTGAATGGAATGTACCAACCATTTAGATCGGAAGTAACATTGTTTGTTCTTATTTCAGAAAATACCTAGCTCGATTTTTTGGGACAAATTCTGTAGTAAAAAATATGAAATGATTAAATTCTGACATCGATAAAATATTCTTGTTTTAAAGCATCGTTGAACTAAAAGAAATTTAGCAGATTCACGCCTGCCGCTCTGGAGGGACGTGTTATTTCTGATTCGTCAACCACATCCAGGAGCTTTATAACAATAAATTCAATATCAAGTTATATTATAATTAGTAATACAATTAATAACTAGCGTTGTATTATTACATGTAACACGCAGCCACATCTTCAAATTTTGAGTATGAACCTTCAGGAGCCCCAAAACTTAACACAGGCCTCCAAAATCATAGCTACGCCAACGTAGAACCCCGAAACCAGCAAACAGATATAAAGGAGGGAAATATAAAAAATAAACACTAAATGAGTAATTATCAAAATGGCAAAAATTATTACCTAGAACTCTAGTACAATTTGGGTGTCGCATTAACCCATTAAATCCTACCATACGATCTCATCATCCAGCACTCAAATTTTCTTCATGAAAAACATCTGATAAGTCGTCTAATAACAATTTCATTCAAATTTTTTTTCTTTTGAAAATTCAAATTCGAATGTTCATACGCTAGGTATGTATTGAGGTTAAGAAAAAAAATGAACCAGGAAGTAATAAACAAATAGGAAATTTTTTAATTTTAAAAATATTTCAATATTAAATCATCAATCTAACGGCTAAAGTCTAGCATAATAAAATTCATACATTGTAAATTGATTTTTTTCTAGAAAAAAAACACCAATAATTTCAATCGAACTATTAGTATACCATAATTTTTTTTTTTTTTTTATTGCTGGACTAATAAATAAGAGAATTTGATAATTAATATATCATGAAAAACAAAAATCTTTATTTACTTTTTGTCAAAAGAATAGCCTTTGGACGACATATTTAAAATGTAAACAATTTGCAGTATTTCAACATCTTTACTCTTCGAAATTGGAAGAATAATTGACATAATAAAAAGGAAGTGCGATAAGTAAATGTTTCAATTATGTCTCTGGATTTAAGCAAAAGTGCAGATTATTCACAACTTGCTTTTCTTATTCCGCGAGATCTTCGGAGAGAAAGAGAGAAGGGATGAGCCTTCTAGATGACATAGGTGTTGGCAACAGAGATATTGCTTTATTGGCCGAGAAAATTATTGGCTGAGAATAACAATGGTACTGACCAGGTTGGTGTACTTAGTGATAGCAGTTTTAGGTTATATTACACGCCTTTTAAGGAGGAGAGGGAGCGGGGTAGCTCAGTGGGTTAGGCACTGCGCTACTAATCTCAAGGTCTCGGGTTCGAGACCGGCTGAGGCAGGTATTATTTATTCTGTATTCAGTCGCGGATCGACCCTGTGGGATCGGGGGACCCTCCTGGGGCTCACCCAGCCTCTATAAAGTGGGTACCCTTAATTGGGGGAAAAACCTGGCGGTTGAGCGTGATCTCGGCCAAATCACCTCCTTATACAACCGTTGGCTTAGAAACAGTACGGTCCTTACCCCAAGTACTGAGCCCAAGACCCTTCACGGGTTGTAGTGGTACAGGTTTTTTTTAAGGAGGAGAAATGTTCGTCAGCTATTTTATTTTAGATATTTCATAAATGGCGAACAGAGATAGCAAAACTCACATCAACGATAATATATATATATATATATATATATATATATATATATATATATATATATATATATATATCCGAACGCACCGAAATATGGTGTCATTCTTCACATTGCTAACATGGAGCAACAATATGTATGAGGCTGCCAACGTAATATTCTTGTAATTGTTCTTTCAATACCTGACTTTACTATTAAGTAATTGGGATTTGGTCTATGGAATTTTCTAATTTAAAGTTATAAAATTTGATGTTGTAAACACAAGAATATTATATAAATATTCCTTTCCCCTTTCCATAGTAATCTAATAGGAGAGTCGTGTATTTATAAATATTACAAGTTTCGTGTTGCAGTAGACATACTACCTATATAGCAATATTTTAGTGACTTTTGATTAGAACGTTAATTAATAAAAACAAATGTGAAAGCAAAATAAACCTGAAAGAAAACAAAAATAGTGGATCAATAGACAATTATATATTAATTACAATCTGCCACACACAAGGGCAAAAGTTGTTAGTACTGTAAGAATCTATTTTACCATATACTCGTATACAAGTGAAAAATAAATTATTAAACAATTAAATTAAATAATAAAAAAATACAATAATATATAATATATTATACAACTAAATGATATTAATGAATATGATAGTTGAATAATAGTGACAAATAAACAGTTGTGAATCAATTTACAGATTCGTCAATAGACAATTAAATAAATTGTAAACAGAATAAATTAAGATAGGAAATTCTAAACCGCAGCAAACAAAAGATGGTGGGTATCGAAATTTGAGTAGGTATTGATTTGATATATTATTTTTTTATTTGAGTAGGTATTGATTGGATATATTATTTATTATTGCAGATCGATTAAGGTGGCGAATTTCAGCAATTCCTGTATTTAATAAATAAGGAGGAGGTCAAGTGCCCCCCTGCATTATGATAAGTCTTAATTAAGTTTACTCGGTTGTTTTCTTGTAAGCTGCATTGAATTAAGACATGTTGGAATGCTTGCGGAGTCTGTCCCTCACAGTCGCACGTTTCTGTATTTCTTAGGTAGAAGCGTTTGTTTAAGTTTGTCCGTTTGTACTTTTTGCTTTATCTTGGTTTTGTAGTGATGTTTGGAATTTGCTTGTGCAAGGATCGTCCTTTATTACATTTTTACCACTATTTGTTCCAGTCAGTGATTGAGACCACTTTGATAGTTTTCTTAATGAATGAGTTGTAAAATTCGGTTGCAAATGATTGGTAATTGTGGATCGTTCTGTAGACAACGAATCTGCTCGCTCATTGCGTTCAATGCTACTGTGGCCTTTGATCCACGTCAGTATAATTTTTATACATGCTTCTGTTCAATATATTCCAGTGAATGAATGCTCAAAATGGGGAATGCAAAGACTTCAGGACTTTGTTTGGACTAGTTAAGAGGTAAACATATTAAAGGCTCCGGATCTAGGAGCAGAGGCAAAGAAAGAAGGGAGGGAGAAGGTCATATTTTTCGGTTTTTCGTTTATATTTCAAAAACGGTTGGTCCTAGCTTAAAATATTTTAAGTAAAAGCATATAAAGAGCATTAAATTGTCTACAATAATGTGCCTATTAATTTTTTTCGTATCTGATATAGTTTAAGAAATATGGGCTCTTCCAAGCAAAAAACAGAAAAGACAATAAAAGGAAAAATACCTATAGTCCAGTATAGTATAGAGTCAGCAATTTGTTATTTTGAAGAGCGTATAATTCTTAAACTATAATAGATACGAAAAAAATAGAATATCCTTGTAGGAAATTTAATACTGCTCAATTCTTTAAATAAAATGTTTTAAGCTAGAACCAACCGTTTTCGAGGTATAAACAAAAAACCGAAAAATATGACAATCTCCCCTTCTCTGTTTGTCCCTGCTCCCAAAACCGAGTAATTTTTGTATGCTAAGCTCTTAACTAGTCCAAACAAAGTCCTGAAGTCAATTTAGGCCGTCCCGTCATTTTCTCCCCCCTCCATCATTTAACCCCCTCATTGACTGGACTTTTATTTCAATTAACTTTTTCTTAGTTAAAAGGATCTGCTCGCTATGTATTATGTAACTTTATTCTTTATTATTTCATCTTACATGTATTAACTGTGATTTGTTGATTTACTTGTTTTCTTGTGGCATGAATGGTTTGTTCCAGTTCATGTATATAAATGTAAAAATAATAAGCATTTTTTAATAATGTGGTACTGTTCTGGGCGTTTAAATAATAAAATTATTTTTGTAGACATTAATTTATCCCTGCCTCTTGTTGTCTACAAACACTGTTATCAATGTTCCTACAAAGCATGTGTAAGGATGAGTTTAATGTTTCAGTGAAATATAAGTTTGTAATATTATTGAAGGAAGAGTAATTTTTACTTATGTGTTATAAAATGTACATTTCACGAAGAATATGTACAATCTGATCTTCATCCACAAGACAGCTCTTAGAGTCCTCAGCTTGTTTTATCTTCTTGAGTAATTTAACGGGCAGTGACCTGCTAGGAGGCCAGTTACCCTCAGCTTCATTCCTTGTCTCCGTTAGGATAAATTTTTCTTTGACTAATACAATTTTTGGATTGTCTCATTTCTGAATCAAGACTGGGCCTCTTTATTTTTGAGTTTGCAGAATTCACAATTTTTTCTAGTTAACCTGTTTCTGTTAACCCCTTTGCCGAGTTGCATCAGTTCTGAGGCCTTACTTGCTAGTTGATATGCATCCTCATTGCCTTAAGTCCCCTTCATGCCCCGGCTCCCAGAAAAGGCTGGGGTATAGGAACGTAGGAGGGAAGGGTAAGACTTACTACCGTCTCTGAAGATCCAGGGGTCCCGGATTCTACAGGATATATTTATAATTATTATAGTTATAGAGAGAGCCTTTTCCCCGCCCTTTCTTACATCTACGTTACCTCGGCATATGCGGTATTAATATCGCTCGTAGTGATGGAAAAATATATTAGCTTGTTACCATTGCAATCAAACTTTCAAATTTTAATATTTTTTTCTTCTCCCAGCCTCTAACGAAACTGCATTATTGGTCAGAAATCAAATCTAGAGGGAAAACAATTATTTTGTATGCAGAATATGTTCTATCTGGGTCTACAGTGCTAAATATAAATTTGAATTGATATTATGAGCGCATGCGCTATATTTCAGTATTTTAAATATTTGCGCCCTTTTTGAGTATAATATATATGCCAATTTCAAAGTATCTAATATAAAAAATAATGTTTAACGGACAGTTACCTTTTTATAGATCTCTCGTCTCTTGGCAACCAAACGTCTTCACCGCTTCTCAGGTGTGACGTCTGGAAATAAATATTATTAATTATATTAAATAAATATAATTTCTAATAAAGGGACAAAAACGGGCACAGGTTCTAAAATGCAAATACAAATATACAAATACTCATTGCTAAAATTTGATACCAGGATGAAGAGAATTGGGTTCTTCTGTACAGAGTCGCAGATGTTTTCATCTTCCCACGCGAAAGACAAAAAGACTGATAAGCCTGGACGTGTGGGACCTAAATTATTCGGTCAACTTACTATTCCGACTTTTTTCCAGCCGGATTTGATTATTGGCTCATAGTGCACTGTGCCTTATAAGAGTAAGCACACTGCCCTTCGCAACTTCCAAACCAGTGACAGCGTGATCGGAGAATTCCAAGGTCCTTGAAGTCCGGAGCCGACTCCTATCCAGTATTATGGTAATCATATGCAAATTCTCTGCAGCAACTATTTTTGTAGCGTGTATCGCTGAATTACTATTGGGTGTGATCCTATTGCAAGTTCACTTTGTTGCGTACACTCCAGCTTTCCTTGATTTACCTTGTATTTATAACAGACAAGGTCCCCAATTCAAATTTGCTGATCTATTCTCGTTCATAATGGACATTGAGGATAGGGAATACCTCCATGGGAAGTTCTTGTTGCTCATGCTGTACCTTCTAATCTCAGTTCTGCTTTTGCCATATTCTTTCATCTCCATAAGTTCCACTCAGAGATTGTTATAGACCTAATGATCATATTATTTATGCTAGCATATTTATCATAAATTAATATAGAAGAGTAAAAACACAAAAAGAGACATAAAAAATATTAAAGCTGTTATGTAACCTTCCTTTTTCTTCAGTAATTGTGTGGATGTCTTGGGGTAGGTTCTGTCTCTAGTTGGTATGTATTTTTACGTAGTAGATGCGAAATGTGAAGCATTTTGTCTCCATATTCACGATCGATTTTTTTTCTCCCTAATGTTCTTATTGCCTTATTATTGGCGAAGTATCGACAGGTTAGTTGTTTTCCGTCATTTTAGCGACTCTAGGCTTCGTGTGTAGAATTTATCATAAATATATAAGCATATTGGATCTTATTCTTGCTTCCATAATGAAGCATGTGCTTTCTTTTGTAATTTTATTGCAACAGTTTTTTCCAATTATGATTCTTTACCAATCTGCCATTGCTTTGAACTTTCGTCAATAAGGTTAAAAATTAATACATATTTTTTCTGACGAAGTTTACTATAGTAAACAGGAATTTATTATTTTTGTCATTGACAATTTTTATGTTTAAAATTCTTACATTTACTGAGGGGAGAAACTCGAAGAAAACTAAGATCATACTTACGTTATTTTTTAAAAATGAAAGTTAAAATTTCTAGGAAAGACTTTTAATTCTTTAAGTGGTTGTTTACTTTTCAATTCAATGGAAGAATCTTTGTGAGTAATCGTAGAGTTATTCAAGAAATATTCGGTTTGCTGACATAGTTATATAACATTTTTTAGATAAGTAAATCGAGGAAACTTGTGGAAAAATTCTAATAAACTAACAATTTGGGCTTAAAGATAAACAGGAAACGGTGCAAAGAAAAATATACTTAATAGGGGTTTTGTACATCCATAAAATTTTGCTTAAAAATTTCAATGTGGGTCTAGTTTTATTTTATTAGGTAAGAGAAGACGTGATAAGAACCATCCAAAAATAAATCAAGATTAATTTTAAATTTGAGAAACTGTTTACAATTTTGTGAAGAAAATGTAAAATTAAATCAGATATCTCTTTTGGAGAGGCTTTTATATTTCGCAAATATATCCACTTCATTAAGAGTTTCGAAACGTTTATTGCATCCAAATACTTGATTTAAGGCCGCCTGAAGCCTGGTTTGCCATAAATATTATGGTGGGTTTATAGACTTGACACTTGCCGCTACTCCCATATATATACAAACGCTTGGCTAACAAAGAAACGAACGAACATGGTATAAACACGCTTGTGCTACAGAGAAGCAAGTATAGCGGACGTCGGACTTTTTTCGGTTTAAAATATTTTTATTTTAAAAAGAGACTATAATAAATGTATAAATACCACTAATCTGTGGATGCATCACTAGCGCTTATGTGGCGCTTTCCTCAAGATTCCTTTGAGTTGAGCCTAAAAACTGACGCTAGAATGGATGAGCCATAAACCAGGGATGTAAATATCGAACAAAAATATAGATATATACGGTATCGATAGTTTTCAAATATATCGAAATAGTAATTCGATATATCAATTAAAAAATATCGATATTTCGATATATTGGTTCTGGATATTTTTAATCTTTGAAAGGAGGAAAAGGGTTAGAGGGCTTACAATGAATTAAAATATAGAGTAATATAAATTAGCAAGTCTTAGATTTGTAATCGCTTTATTACCAACAATTAAATATTTATATATTACATATCACTAAAAATATATATCTATTTATTAACATTTGTCAATAAAAAAAAAAAAAAAACTTAGTACTAGGAACTGGGGAAAAAAATAATTAAATCGCTTAAAACATAAAAAATATCAAAAGGGGAGGAAGACAATCAATATGAATGAATTACTAAAAACCTTTCAAAGTACAAATTAACATTTATTATTAAAATGTCTTATTACTAAGAACTAGAGAAAATTTAATTAAATTTCTCTATATAAACAAAATAATAAAAGAAGGAAGAAAATCAAAATTGAACTAATAATAACCTATCAAACTTATAGGGCTTGTAGACATTTTTTATTTTATTTCTTTCGTCTGTTTATTTAATATTATTTTTAGAATAAATATTGATTTTCGATACTCATTCCTTTTATAATTTAAATATCGATATTGCGATATATCGAATTAAAACTATCGGACAAAAATATCGATAGATTTCTTTAAAATATCGATATTTTTCCAATATCTCTACCATAAACATACACAGGTATGCGCAAGCCAATCCAAATAACCCATCTACACGCTTGTGCTTATGGGCTCTTGCCATTTTATGGTAAAATGTGTAAACCTACCAGAGATTTAATCACGTTTTTATTTTTTAAGAATGTTAAATAAAAAAAAAATAAAAAATGAACCCACCCACCCCAGAGGTAGGGGGCCTTTTTTAAATAATAACTTAATTGCAAACAAATTAAAATTGTCTGAATAAGGCAAAAAAAAGTTACCTGCCATTAGAAAAAGTTAAAAGTTAAAAATCGCTTAAAACATAAAAAATATCAAAAGGGGAGGAAGACAATCAATATGAATGAATTACTAAAAACCTTTCAAAGTACAAATTAACATTTATTATTAAAATGTCTTATTACTAAGAACTAGAGAAAATTTAATTAAATTTCTCTATATAAACAAAATAATAAAAGAAGGAAGAAAATCAAAATTGAACTAATAATAACCTATCAAACTTATAGGGCTTGTAGACATTTTTTATTTTATTTCTTTCGTCTGTTTATTTAATATTATTTTTAGAATAAATATTGATTTTCGATACTCATTCCTTTTATAATTTAAATATCGATATTGCGATATATCGAATTAAAACTATCGGACAAAAATATCGATAGATTTCTTTAAAATATCGATATTTTTCCAATATCTCTACCATAAACATACACAGGTATGCGCAAGCCAATCCAAATAACCCATCTACACGCTTGTGCTTATGGGCTCTTGCCATTTTATGGTAAAATGTGTAAACCTACCAGAGATTTAATCACGTTTTTATTTTTTAAGAATGTTAAATAAAAAAAAAATAAAAAATGAACCCACCCACCCCAGAGGTAGGGGGCCTTTTTTAAATAATAACTTAATTGCAAACAAATTAAAATTGTCTGAATAAGGCAAAAAAAAGTTACCTGCCATTAGAAAAAGTTAAAAGTTGCCTGGGTTTTTTTTTTTTGGGGGGGGGGGGGGGAGGAGGTGAAGGAGGTGGCCTAAAAAAAATTCGCCCTAGGTCCCAAATAGTCTAGGTACGCCACTGCTAACAATGCTGACTGACCCGGTAAAACAACTTTCTGCGTCCTTCTTTCAGCACTTTTTAAGAAAGCTCCAATACTTCTCGATTCAAATCTTTCTTTCGTTATTATCTGTTTTAATGATGTTAGTATCGTCTTATTTTTTTCTGCTACGACTTCATAAATTTTATCATCGTAAAGGACTTAAAAATATATAATAGTCTTGGAGGAAGGAATATTATGAACAAGCCGAGAAAAATGAAAAGCCAAAAAGGTGGGGGCTTATTGGCAATGTGGGCGTGGCCTAGGAGTAGGGGCCGTTTATCTTGTCTGTTTGCATTACTGTTATATTCATAAGGAGCGTTGTTTATATATATTTTTCACATAACGTATATGTTTCTGTTCTTTGATCATTTTAATCTTAATTTAGTAAATAAAATGAATTGCGATTTCCAATAATTTGGTTCATCGACCATGAAAATTTTTACAAAGCATTACATATATATCATATAATAATTATATAATATCTTTGCATACATTTCGACGCCGTTTTTTTTTTTAAAAGGCTTAAGCGTCAAAAATTCTAAATTTAGGTTTCAATTAGTTTTTGAACGTAAACACCACCTCTATCGATATATAAAAAAAAAATTGGAAATGGTCTAAAAATCGAATATTGATGGCGTAAGTACCAAATACTAACGACTCTCAGTCGTCACTCTGGACTTAACCAGTGCTAGAATCCTTTAAAATATATTGTGATTGTAAATGTTTTGCCAGCTTAATAAATAGGTTAATAAACTCCTACTCTATACAATAAATAATAAAATTAAAAAAATATATTGTTATTTGGGGAAAAATCATTTCATGTGTTTCCTGTAAAGTTTGCTAAATGGCGCTTACTAACGACGTTGATTTAAAAGAACGAGGTTGGGTTTTAGTAGTTTTATTTAATATTTGTCCCGATGGCTATTGGTTTCTCTCCACGGCCCTCAGGACGGCAAAATTAAGCTTGCCGCCCCTGGCAAAAATGCTAGTTCAGGCCCTGTCTACAATATCTTAAAAACAAATTATCAATCTCATATATATACATATTTTTTAAGTATTATTCAGCTAGTTACAGTAGTATTCATACACCGTGATTTCTCCCTCCCCTTCTACCATTTATTTTTAAAGTTTATATAATTATATTATGTTAATGGAGTAGAAATTTATAGAATGCTTTTCCGTGGAAATATTTATGTTTTCCTAAAAAGAAATACATTACATCACCAACCGGCCTGCGTTACTGCGATAAATTTGCTATATTACCGTTTGTGCCCTACCCAACTAGAAGGAAGACAAATTACGCACTTATTAAACATTCATAGTCTCAGGCAAACAAAAAAAGTTTTAAAATGATGTTCTTATCTAGAAACGTATACGCTGAAAAAGTTTTAAAAAAAAGGAAGTAAATAATCAAGAAACTGATTAGAGCTATTGAAAACTTAAAAATTATCTGCTCCAGACGATCTTTATAGTATCACGTGAATTTTTTTTTTTTTTTAATGTGTCTAAATTATTGCCCTCCTGCAAATGTATTGCATCGTACCGTGACAGATCACGGAAATCCCTCTTGAAATTCCACTCGTAAGGATAAAGTAAATAAACCGCCTTTCCTCTTTATGTAATATATACAATAAATATTTAAGAAATGAAATTTCATCTTTACAAGGCCGGAAAACTTATGATTTTCAGCCATGTCAAAACTAAACTTAAAATATCGTTGACAAAGCACAAAGTTTTTATATTAAAATTTTGAAAACATGCTATTGAAACAATGAGACGTGATAAAACAAGGATTTAAAATATTTATTTAAAAAAATGGAGAAAATTTGTGTATTTATAAGTATGGGTCATACGATAAAAAATGTAAAATTTCAGGTTTTTTCAATTTTTGAGTTACAAATTAAAAAAAAAAAAAGCGACTATTTATTGACTGGTCTTGAATTATCTAAAACTTACAGTTCCAAAACTATTTGCCATAAAAAAGCTCAAAATGTGTCATTAATTTCAGAATTACATGGACTTTAATTTGATGAGTATTTTGATTTTCCACTATATTTATACATAGAACATAAACACCACGTTTAATTAATTTTGAAAAACCTTGAGTCCAAAATATTTTTTTTATTGGTTGATTTGGTGTGGAATAGCTCATCGTAAGTCAAAACGTATTTGATTATTTATTATTATTACGTAATATATATTATTTCTGTTGGAGAGATCCCTTTTTCAGGGGAAGTGCTGAACCAATTAACAGATCATTAATTAGCAGGTAATATATAGTAAAACAGATAGTACAGTAAAACACACAAAAAAAAAACTGAAACTGTTCATAAATTAATCATTACCTTCTCGTAACAACTGGTAAAAAGTCCTAGAGTTTCCCGCATCGAGTTTTGATGGAGGAGAAACAGGAAAGAAACCTGTTTTATTTTCAGTTTTTTGTAAATATCCCCCAAATTATGATGTTTATTAGCCTATACAAGATTAAAGTACTTTGAATTCTCTAGAAAAACGGTCCTATACACTTTATTATTAAACTTAATGGTTGCGGTGCCTTTAATATAATGGTTATAAAACAACTTTTATATTAAAGGCATAAAAGTTAAGGAATTTCCACTTTCAGTAAAAATTGCTCCAAACTCCATTAGTACAAGAAAAATAAGCCCAAAGCGACCTATTTTCAACAAAATTTGTGCATTCATAACTTCGTCTTGGTAGTAGGATCAGCAAAGTCCGCCCAAATTTCAAAGAGAAAATCCTCTCTAGAGGGGTTGCTCTAGAATTTACTTTTTATTTGCCAAAAAGTTTGGTGTGGAATTAGGTCTCTCCGACAAAGAAGTGTTTAGTAGAGCAATCTCATCAGAAACCTCTACTTCATTTATATGAAATTAATGTTTAATAGAAATAGAAGTTTTCCTAGAATAGAATAGAAGAAGAATTTTATTCTAGGATTAGGTTCCTTAAAAATTTCACAATCGAACAAATAAAACAGAAACAATATCTGGCCATAAGATTACAAAACAAAGATCAATTGATATTTACAATATTCTCAATAATATAATAAGCAAACAGTATAAATTCTTGTCTTGAAAGGAATAATTAATGTGAAAAAAAAAGAAAAAGAAAAGAAAAAGAGAGAAAATGAAAAATACAAAAATAATGGACTGATTAGCAAAGTTGAAGATAGTGCATTAAAAACTATTATTTAATTCTGATCTAGATGTTAATCTTAAATTGATATTTCGTAATTAGAGAGCATCATTTTGGGAAGAAAGAAGGTGTTGGAAAGGGAGTGATTTGAATGAGGTTAGAGAAAAAGCATGGCGGATATTAGAAGGAAAGGAATAACAGAGGATAGAGGAGCGGGCGAGAAAGGAATGAATGTTTTGGTTCTATGGGAAGAGGTATAGAGGTCAGAAAGGCGAGATCTTGTTTCCATTGCGTGGACTGAGGATTTAAATTGTAGGAGGCTGTAGGGTAGGAAGGGTGCTGGGTGGTGATAGATTGGTATAGGAAAGATCCGAGGAAATTTTGTCTACGGTTGGAGGGGAAGAGCCACTTTAACCCGTCGTAAAGGTGGGATATATGACCCCGTCTTGAAGTACCGAGAAATCTTAAAAACCAGTTCATGATCCGCTTCAATCTGTCCTCGAGCACCTTCGAGAGGCCTCCGTATAACACACAGACATAGTCAAAGTAGGGGAAGATAAGGGAGGATACGAGGAGGTTACGAGTAGGAGTGGGTTATCTGTAGCCCAACTGGACTGGGAAAAACATTCACAAGTACAGATCATTTAAAAAAAAAAAAAAATACATTTTTCGCTTTTGATAACCACCGAAAGTCTCATGACAATGAATTAAGTTAAGCCAAAGTAACGTGACACTTCAAAAAATACAAAACTTAATTACTTGCTTTTCTGTGTGGAATCGGATAGCATTTTTCTCTTAAGTCCTATTATCATCTCTTTAATATTTTCAGTGGTAACGGGACCCTCTGTGTATAGTTTAGCTACAAAATGTTTTTTTGTGATTTTTACCTAAAATTAGTAATAACTATTGACCGTATTGTCATGAGAGTGGTCTAGTTCGATTTAGAAATAAAAAGACTATAAGTAATGATACCTCACTGGATTTAATTTGAGCAAATTATGTTGTGAATATCCCGTCCACCATTACGTCCTCAACAGAGGGGGTTGTCTCTCGGAAATTTAGACGGAAAACATAGATCTCGATTTCTAGTACCAAGACGAAGATATAATCAAAGTTTTACGAATGTACTAATTTTGTTGTTTATTTATTCAATTTGAACTTATTTTTCCCCTACTAATAGTGTCTGGAGCAAGTTTTACTTAAAGTAGAAACTCCATAACTTATATCCGTTTAATATCTCCGTAACCATTACTTTTATCAATAAAGTGTATAGGATCATTTTCATAAATGATTCAAAGCACTTTAATATTGTATAGGATATTTATGTGCATAGAATGTTCGCAATAAACCTCTTAGTTTTGAGATATTGACGAAAAACTGAAAATATATATTTTGTTATTGTATTTAACACTATGCTGTATTGTAAATTAAACTAAATAAGGGCCTTTTACAGAGATGACTGAGGATGGCTTAATGCCCGTAAATTTGCATCTAAATAAATCAACTTGGCGTAACTGTAAATAAATAACATTTATTTTTAAAATATATCAGTTTTCTATTCTCCTCCCCCTCTCCACCATCAAAACCATTCAAAGGGAACTCGTGGACTTTTTACCAGCTATTACGGTACAATTTATGACCAGTTTCAGCTTTCTTTTTTTGGTTGTTCGCGTTACGCGTGTTTTTTATCTAATTTTATTGTACTAAAAAGAATTGTCTGAAAGAGATTTTTTTACTTCGAGTGTGTACGTGCGCCTAAAATTATTAAAGATACTACCAATATTTTTAAATTAATTAAAAACCAGAATTTTCGTTAGTTATTAAAAATAGATCATCTTTTTGGAAGACATGTACAAATCTAATAATAAAATTGTTTTTGTACTGTTGCTTTATAAATTCCTTTGTGGTATACTGTTACCACACATCCCAATGATTTCGGCAGATATGTCGTTCAAATCATACAATTTGCAGTTTCCGGTGTCAATTGCATTTTCAATGATCATCAACAGGAACAATCGCTACAAGTGTGTGGACTATATATCGAAAGCACACTCTAGGAGTTGAGAAAAAATAAGACATGTTGAAGCTCTTCTATTTTACGCCTCGAGTTTAAATAATAATACATGGTTTTCCAGCAAAACATTTATTTTTCAAAGTACATTAAAGGAAAAATATACAGACCAAAAAAAAAATCATCGAAATCGAACCACTATTAGCAAAGATGCAGCGCATTGAACATAGCAGCCATGTTTTTATTTTTCAGCTGCTCCAGAAAGGAGGAACTGCAGGACATAAGTGCGCTGCTAGTTAGTTGGTAAGGAAAGCATTGTAACCTGGACAACTTTTCGATGTTAAGTTTTTAGCGGTTCTACGCTTTACCGTGTCCTTGAGTAAAAAAAAACTTATTTTCGACCGGTCTGTCTGTGTCACGATAATCTCTTGAAGGAGTACGCTAATTCTATTTTGAACTTCAATTAATTTGATTTTTTAATTTTGCCTTTATACATAGAGTGGTGTGGGGTAAATGTGTAATCGTCTCGTTAAATCCAAGCCCTCAACTGGGCCTTTAGGGATCATGAAGCCTAAACACTGACGTATCAGATATCAGTCACGAAAGCTCGCTCAGATGGTGTATAGCGAGTTATAAAAATATTAGTTCCAACATGTCGATAAAGTTGTGTCTTTCAACTTTTGAAGTTCAACTGTATCGGTTTTTATTTTCCAGAAGCTGTTCTTAAAAATACTTCGTCATTTACATTTCTCCTTGACAGTTTTTTTTTGTTTAAGCGCTTGTCCGCAGTCATCCAACAAAACACAATCTTAGAGACAAGTGCTCTCTATTGTGTGGCAGCTGTGCGTGGTGTACAATTACCCTTACTATCATGTTATGTCGAGGCAACTACGGACTAGCGAATAAAAAAAAAAAAAAAAATGTCATACATTTATTCAATTATATTCCACATCCCACTTTCATAACTCAACGAAGATCGTAAAATTTGAATCACTTCAACTTTATTCGATGATTCGCCAATATTATAATCCTCCGGAAACCGAACTATTTTTGACTTGCCCCAAAATCGCTTCTGCTTGAATAATTTTTCCAGTACCTCGTACGCACTTAGCATTTAAGGCAGGGGCAAGTGCGTAATAAGTACTATTCAATTTATTTATCAATCTCATCAGAATGGAACGTAGGCTTGAATGTTACATTTAAACATAATCCGTCCGAGGAACATTTTTAATAAAAGAGTAAAAATCTAGCTTCAAAAATAAAAATTTTGCAGCCCTGTAAAGTCGAACTTTGTAAAATATTGTGCGCACTTGCCCCACATTACCATACAATAATTATTTTCAAACTTTCAATTGTGTACATTAAATCTATTTTTATACTCAAATAAAGCAATAAACGAAGCTTTGCCGGATTAGCTTGTACAATATATAGCTACAGTTGACATTCCCAACAATATGGCGAAGAGACTAAATAAGAGAGCTGGACGAGAGATCTCCTTCCGTGACCTAAGATAAAGACCTCAACTAAACGAAGCTCGGGAAGCCTTATCCATGCCTGTCATAATTTTTTTCTTAAGCAGATAATTTGTTGATTGTCAATCATAATGGCAAAAATATATATGGAAGAAAAGAAAAATGTGTGGTCTATTATTGTGCATTATATTCTTTAGTTGCTCACGTTTACTTAGTGATTTTTGCTATAATGGGTTGTAAAACACTCTTTGGTAAACACTTGGCTCTGTAATTATAATAATTAGGGTCTCGTAAATTAGCTTGTTGTTGGCTGAAAGATGAGATGTTCTAGTCAGTGGTCTACTCGTACATAGCTGTCGCAAGCGTCGGTTTAGTATTTTTCTTATAAGTCCTTTGCATCATATTTCCATGTAAGTGTTTCAAATTACTTTTTTTTATTTATATATATATTTTTATAGTGCCGTTGCTCTGAGACTTTTCCGCGTAAAATCGGGCACTTGAGAGTTTCAGTCTTTTTCTTTTCAAGTTTTCAATGAAAAGATATGAGTAATTGGCCGTGATTCGTTGATATCAGGGATTATTCTTCATTGATAACGCTCGTTGCGCTATAGAAAGTTTTTCGTTTTAAAAGGTATTTCAGCGTTAAAAACATTATATTCAGATATTACATTATCTTCAGACACGTACGATGGAGAAAGTAGTAAAAATAGCTATATTTACATTCGTAGCTATATTAAACATGATATATATATACATATATATATATATATATATATATATATATATATATATATATATATATATATATATATATATATATCGACGGTGTCTAAGCGTAAGCGCCAAAACATAGAAATGGAAATTTTGAGTGAAAAAGGTTCGTAAGCCATTCATCTCTCCTGGTGAAATACAAAATCATTTCTTTAATTTCTCGATTTTTTTTTTTCGCTTCAAATGTAGCGTGAGATGAAAGAACCATCGCTTATGTAACTTTTTTACTAAAAATCCCAATTTTGAACTTTTGGCGCTTTCTGACTTGGCACAGTCAATATATTAAAGAAATTTTAATGCTCTACAAATACCATCCTGGCGATGCTAAAAGCTGCGAAGCTAGAAGGGCTAGTTTTACGAAAAATGTGAGGCGAAACAACCTTTTCAAGCATTATACATTTTCCTGGGTGGATGTCTCGGAACCTATAACAGATAAAAACAAACTTAGGTATACCATTATGTAGAAAATTTAATCTTCTTTCATTTTGTTAAAGTATACATTTAAAAACCGATAAAAGGGACCTTTAAATCAACTCCCCTCAATGCCGATCCGAAAATCGATGGTGCTTTATTATAAGTTGTTCATGACACCTGCCCTTACATGTTTTTTAATAATATGTCTGATAACAGATTCTCAAGTATGCTGTGCATGTACCAATCTAATAAATATGTGCAGCATTACTTGAAAACATGGTACCTCTCTCCTTTTATCGTCTTATTGATCACAAATAGTCGAGAAAGGATGTTCATACTTAATACAGAATAAATAACCGCAAATCAACAAAATAAACTACTTAATTTGTACATTCATGAAACTCATAGCGTTGTCTTGGTTGTAGAAATCGAGATCTGCATAGTCCGTCCGAATTTCGGAGGGACAATCCCCTATGGAGGGGCCAAAATGGGAGAGGGCGGTATATTCTCAAAATAATTTGTACAAACTAAGGTCGAATGAGGTATGGTTACTTATATTATTTAGCGTCTGACCTATATATAAGGTGTCCCGTAAGTCACGAGAAATGTTTAAAAAGGTATAAGTAGACCTCATGAGCAATAAAAAAAATTATATGGGCCCATGGTCCGATTCCTCACAGAAAATCAGGAAATTTGAGGTTTGTGTTAAGAAGCGATCATTCAAAAAATATTCAAGGTAATTAAGTTTCAATCGCACTATCGTGAAGTAGATAAAATTATCTTTAAGAAATGTAGTTCGACATAACTAAATCCATTGTTAGAGGGAACTTTTGAGGGGCCAAAAGCGAAAAGTTTTATTGTTTTTAAAAAGGCCCTCATTAATTGTGGAGGTTTTTCTCAGCCCTCTGCTGCACTATAGATACCCCACCCAAGAAAACTAATACCTTTATTAAGCTTTAATTTCTTATAAATGAGTAGAGGTAAGCCTTAAATTTCCTGCTTTTCTGCGTGAAATCGGATCACTAATTAGTTACACAATATATAATTTAAACGTAAAATATGATTTTTCTGCAAAATATAATTTTGCCTAAAATTAGTAATAAGTACTGAAGTATTAACTGTATCGACATGGGAGTGGTCTCATTCTATTCAGAATAAAAAAAAACAATTTAAAAAACTATAACTTACTCTGCTTAATTCTTGCAATTATTTTGTCAATAAACCCCCCCTCCCATTTCAATCCCTCCGAAGGGGATTGTCTCTCCGAAATTTAGGCGGACTATGCTAGATCTCGATTCCTACCACCAAGAGGAAGTTATGACCAAAGTTTCATGGATGTTAAAATTTTGTCTATTTTTTCCTGTACTAAATACGGATTAATGTATGGTTTTGTTCGCCTGGGAAATATATTTTATCCGATCTCCTATAATACCGTAACTTTGTATGGCATGAATATTATTTCCTTGTTGAAAGATGAGACAATGCCATTCCAGACAATCATGCATATATAATTATACGACGTCCTGCATGGATGCCTTATGATTCATGTCAATCATAAAAGCCACCCATGCTGTACTGGCCTCCCAGTCATCAATTGCGGTTCAACTCCCACAACAATTTAATTGAGAAAGACAAATGCCGCTTCCTTCCTTGCTTTCCATAATGTGTTCTATATTTTATTTTATCTTAAAAAATCAGAACATTGATACAGAAAAATGAAAATAAAAAATTAGATAAATGATTTGATGTGTAAATCTCTAATCTTCTTTATTATGGTTTTGTTCAAAACTCATTCAATATCACATCTACGTTTCGGTGTTTCGTCCCATCTTCAGGATTTTACTACAATATAATTTACTATGGTTAAATCATCACCCCAATATATACATACTAAAATAAATTATTACAATTAGAATATAATAGAAAAAAAAATCTTTATTATCGGACTTGGACGTAGAAAAACATAAATGTAATAATATATTTAGAATTGTTCCAAATTTTAAAATATATTATTTTAATAGAAAAATAGCCCAGTTATTTGTAATTCGTCTATTCTCCAAAATTTGTATTCATAAAAATTTACAGAATCCAATATTTCAAAAGTAATCCTTATCGAAAGACTTGTTGACATCCATGTCAGCCTAACTTGTCAAACCTAGCCATGATTTTTTTATCAATAATAGAAACAATCGTTTCGGCCTTGAAATATATCGCAATTGCGTGCAATTTTAAATTTTTTAAAAGTAGATTCATGCTTATCGCACATGCGCTGCAGATGTCTTCAAAAGTATGCAATGACAGCTCCGTTCTCGAAGATGAATTATCCCATATGAAGATTTTTGGAGTAGGGTGTAGCAATCTTAAATGGGAAAAATATTTTTTTTATTTCTTACAGTCCAATTTATATTTTTTATAGTCTATATTTATGATCCAAAATATTTATTGAATAACAAATTTAAATCTGTCATCGTCGTCTTCCCTTCTTTTCTATGTTTAGTAAACTATTATTGTCACGAAAAAAATATAGTATGTGCCATCAAATATTTTATGTGATTTATATATTTTAGTTATATTATTATCTATTATATTATTTTAGTTATATATTATCTTTTTAGTTATATTGAATAACGAGTGGGAGTCCCATGAACGGTTTTAAAAAATACAAAACATAATATTTATTTATTTATTTCACTTAGATTCAATGAAAAACACATAGCAATAAACAATAGCTACAGAAACGTAATTAAATACAATGGCAATAAAAACAATACTCCGTATTTTAAAGATTATAACCCTCCTAATATATTAAAAATTATCTAATAAATGAAGTTGATTTTTTTGTTTTCCTTTTTCCTTCAATCCTCTCTACCCCCTTCCTCTCTTACTTGCTTCTAGGGACATGGAAATGATGACGAATACCTACCTATGCAAGCTTTTAATTAAGTATATAGATTATGTCAATTTCTTGAATATTATTTTAGTTCATTCTCAATGATTCTTATCAATTTAGACGCTAAAAAATATAAAAACCAAAATATAAAAATCACATAGGAGTCAATTCACTTGAAATCACCCAGTAGGAATAATTTTGTTACTCGATGTTTTTGATAATTGTTTTACCAGTTATTTCCCATCATATGGTGAGTTCAAAACTATGATTAAAATATCAGGCTCATACCTTTTCTTTTACGGCCATATCAAATTTTCTTCGTAGCTGAAAACAATTTTTTGGCAACGAATCTAACTCTGGTAATTTTTCAGATATCAAAACAAAACAAAAACTAATATTATGATAATGATTTGCTCTACATTTTTTTGTTTACGGTGTATCGCTTAAGTAGTGAGGATAGCGGTTACAAAAATTCATGTAAAAAAAATTGACATAAAACTATACTTTTAGCTCTATAAAAGTTTTTTTAATGAAAAGAGAAACATCTTCGGGTTTTTTTTCTTTTATAGCTTTGTCATTGTTCTACTTGCTGTAAAAATGGAAATCTTGAAAACATTTTTTTTTTTTTTTTTTTTAGAATTTTCAAATATGGCCAAAAGTCATTTTCTGCTATATTTAAAGCTGATATATTTACAGACAGTTCGGATATACATGGACGTAATTTCTAACGACAGTTAACGAATTCTGGCAAAATTTTAATACAACAATACACTTTATTTGTTATATGGAACAATAATGGCTGTTACATTGTGGCATCAGACTTTTCTTACTATACGTTGGCATCTGCCTCAACATGCATACATACTGTTACAGATTATCAACTCGACTCCTACTTGACATTAAAGATATTTATATATTTTTCTTGTGAAGACAAAAAAATGATCTCACCAAATGATAGGGAATAGGTGGTAAAAAAATTATCCAAATCAAAAATGTTTAACAACATGTTCTGAATGATATTAAATGGATGGACCCGCCACCAAACAGGATGAAATAATCCATTAGGGTTAAACTCCAATTATGATAAATCGACACTCCATCTTTGCTGTTCTATTATAGACCTTATAGGAATAATAATTAGATTATTTTTCTTTTCAATACTAATTCTTTTAGAACATCGAATTTTAGGAGATCCTGAAAACTTTATTCCAGCAAACCCTTTAGTAACACCTGTACATATTCAACCAGAATATTTTTTGTTCGCATTTGCAATCTTACAATCAATTCATAATAAGTTTGGGAGAGTGTTAGCTATATTAATATCCATTATAATTATTTTATTATCAATAATTAATAAAAGTAAATTTCAAGGAAACGCCTTTTACCATCCAAAAAAAAAAAAAAGATTGTTCTGATGAATAGTTACTATTAACATTTTATTAAACCTGAATTGGTGTCCGACCAGCAGATGAACCATTTATTTTTGCAGGACAAATTTTAACAGTAATATACTTTAGTTATATCCTAATTAATCCTTTAGCAATAGAAATTTGGGATAAATTACTAGAAAAAAATTAATTAAAGTCGATAAATTTCAGATAAACTTTTACTTTGAAAGTATATAAAGAAAGTTAAATTCTTTCATTGACTTAATTATACTTAAATTAATGAATTACAAATACTAATACGAATTACAACTACTAATACGAATTACAAATACTAATACAATACAAAAATTAATAAGCCTAAATAAAATAAAAAGAAATTCAAAGATAATATTAATAAAAGATATTTGATAGTGCATATTATATATTTTCTCGTGACAACTAGAATATACATAAAAAGCATCGGTGACGGAGTTATAGGAAGTGTGTAACTACATAAAATCATAAACATCCTTCAGCGACTTTTGCCGTTTAGTTTGTATTGGTCCGCAAATTAACTGTAATACTTTGGATAATTTTTCGTTGGCTCCTCACCTAGATATTGTCAAAACATTGCAATTTTTTATTATATTATTTTTTTTAATTTATAACATTTTTTCTCGCGCTCAAATCAGATCATTTAACTAGGTCACACTTTGCGTGAAAAAAAATCATTGAAAATAAAAAAAAACATTAAAACCCATAAAGGGTTCCTATATTCAGTGATTGCTAAGGACATACTGTTGCTCGAGCAATGAGTTGATATGCTAAGCATGCTAGTTCGACCGCTAGGTTCCCCCCTCCCCAAAGCCAATAAAAGACAGGAGCCCTCTTTATAGAGGCATTCGACCACTTTATAGAGGAATTCGAACCCATCAAATTCTGATAAAACATAAAATGTAGATTCTCGAAGCCGACCACGGGAGTTGGGATTCCAAAACTACTTTACTGAATTCTATAAAAAGTATTAGTATAATTTTCAATAAAACAATAATATCAAAATCATAAAAAGTTTTTAGTTTATTTTTTTTTTTTATTACGACTTTATTACAACAATTGTCATATGTCGTAAACTGACAGTGATTCCTTCCACTTTTCCCGGTCCTGGCAGTCCTCCTCTGTAAGCCCTCTGGCTGCCATTCCTTCCTGCAAACCATCGTACCATTTCTTTGCCGGACGTCCTCTTCTCCTCCTCTCCCTAGGAATATACTTTATCATTCTCTTGGGCCATCGATCTTCTGACATTCTCATTACATGGCCGTACCATCTCAGCTTTTTTGTCTCAATAGTGTACAAGACATTTCGGGGTTCCTGTACTTTTTCTCTGATCTCTTGATTAGGGATGTGCTGGAGTTTCGATATACTACAGCTACGTCTCCAGAAGTCCATTTCCATCGCTAGAAGTTTTCGTTCTAAGTTGGTAGTGATGGCCCATGTTTCTGAGCCATATAATGCCACACTTTTGACAAAGGAGTGGTAAAGTCTTTTCTTTGTAGACAATTGAACTTCCTTACTCCATAATATAGAATTTAAAGTTCTTATTGTCTGTCTTCCTTTAGTGACCTTTTCCCTTATGTCAAGATCGCAGCCGGTTTTAGTGGAGAGCCACCTGCCAAGATATTTAAATTTTTCACTTTGGGTAAGACTCCAATTTCCTAGTGTGAGGGAATCATAATCCCTATTCAAAGCCAAATATTCTGTTTTTTGTTTGCTGATTTCTAGACCTCCCAATTTGTATGCTTCTAACAGTTTTCTTATCATATAGGAAGCATCCTCCTCATCATTGGCTATTACCACTTGGTCATCAGCAAACTGAAGATTATAAAGGCATTCATTTCCTACCATGATTCCCATCTTCTGACATTTCCTTTTCCACTCATACAGTACACTTTCAACATATAAATTGAAAAGTGTAGGGGATAAGGAGCAACCCTGTTTAAGTCCTTTGTTCAATTCAAATTCTTTTGATAACCCATCCTTGAGTTTTACTCTGGCTTTGGAACCTTTATACATACCTTGTATTGCGTTGATAATATATCCGCTCACTCCTAATTTTGCCAGAGCACCCCAAAGGTTGCTTAGGGGTACCGTGTCATATGCTTTCTGTAGGTCGACAAATACTAATACAACTTCTCCATTGCAGGCTTTCTTCTTTTCAAGAAGCTGTGTAAGAGTAAAAATGTGGTCTATACAGGATCTACCTGTTCGAAAACCGGCTTGTTCTTCCGGCAACATCTCTTTACACTCTTCCATTAGTCTTCTGTTCAGTACTTTGCCGTATAACCTACTTATACTGCTCGTTACAGAGATTCCTCTGTAGTTAGAGCAATCCTTTTTTTTTCCTTTTTTATAAATGGGAGTGATATGAGCTTCCTTCCATTCCTTAGGGACTGTGCCTTGCTCCATACTCCTTGTCATAAGGTTTGCCAGAGCTTTTTTCAATTCGAATGGACCATGTTTGATCAGCTCAATTGGTATATCACCAGGACCAGGCGACTTTCCATTTTTCATTCTTTTTAAGGCTGCTGTTATTTCTTCAACTGATATGGCTGCTGGAGTCTCTCCTTCATATTTGTCCTTCTGCATCCTTTCTGTAACAAATTCTGGTCGTTCCTCCTGCAGTAATTTGGCAAAATATTCCACCCATTGATTTTCATGTATTAGAGGTAGGTTTATTTTGTCCTTCTTCGGATTCTTAATGGATCTAAGCTGCTTCCAAGCCTCAGTGGATTTTTGACCGTGCATACATCGATCGATGTGCTCGCATTTTTCCATCCAAAGTCATTTATGGCTTTTTTCCGCTGTTTCTTTACTTCTCTATTTCTTCTCTTGTATTCTTGCAGTGCATTGGGATCATAGGTCGAGAGCCACTTGTGGTAAGCTTTTCTCTTTTCTTCCACTACCACTTCCATTTCTTCATTCCACCAACATTTATTTTTCCGCCCTTTTTCTTCCATTTTCCCCAGTACTTCTTTGGCAGCTTGATGAGTGAGCTTTTTTATTTCTTCATATTGTTCTTCCAAACATTGAGAATCGATATTTGGATTTTCCTCTAATTTGATTTTCAATCTGTTTTGATATAAAAGTTTTACAGATTCTTCCTGTAGCCTGTCTAATAAATATTTGTCTGCTTTTGTAGTTTTTCGATTTTCCATTTGCATTGTTACGTTGGTGAAGGCATTTGCTTTAGACTTGAATCTAATATAACTACATAAAAGAAGATGATCACTTCCACATTCAACACCCCTCATAACTCTCACATCTTGTGGAATGACCATATTATTTTTCCTTAATATGATGTAGTCTATTATTGACTTTAGATTTCTTGTTGGTTGATTCCAGGTATACTTATGAATATCTTTATGTATGAAGAATCCATTTAATATACGCATATCCATTTCTTCGCATAAATCGATCAACCTAGTCCCATTGTCATTTATTGTATTTTCTCCATGCCTTCCTACCGTCCAACTGTTTGCATTGTTACCAACCCTTGCATTTAGATCTCCTATCCAGAGTAATATCTTCCGGTCAGCTACATCCTCTGATATTTCCCTCAAACTGTTAAAAAACATTTCTTTATCTGGGGCACGTGCATCATCGTTTGGGCCGTATGCTCCAACAATAACTATTGGATACCCATGGATTTGTACTTCTAGCTTTATTAATCTTTCATTTATACATTCATAATTTTTTATTTTATTCTTCCATCTTTTTCTGATTAGAATAGACACTCCAGCTTTCGCTCTCTCACTTTTCTCCACCCCACTAAAAAAGTGAATATAATCATCGTAAATTTCATTTCCTTTTCCTTTTATTTTGGTTTCGGACAATATTATGATATCCATTTTTAGCTTCTTTAGTCCCTCACCAACTTCTTTTCTCTTTGTTCTAATACCCTGTACATTCCAGGTTCCTATTCGTATAGTCCGTTTCCGTAGCCGTGGTCGTATTCCGTTTGACTGTTTTCCCGAGGCTGTTTTGTCAGTTTTGAAAGCAGGTTTGTATTTTTTATGATGATGAGGTGCTGGCCCAACATCAACCCCCAACCTGGAGGACCAGGGATCTTGATTTTGGGGTACCCTACCCCTAGACGGGTGGCCTTCACTGCGGCTAAGAGCCCCATCTGCCCCTGAAATGCCATTTCCTGCACTTCGTGATGGTTATACCGCCATGGCTCGGTACCGCCTCCGTTAGCGTTAACCAGGGAGTACCACGTGGAGGTAGAGGTCGGATTTTACTCCCCGTTTTTAGTTTATAATTTTTTTTTTTTTTTTTTTTTTTTTTTTTTTTTTTTTTTTTTTTTTTTTTTTTTTTTAGTTTATAAAAATTAAAATATGAATTTTTGAATATATAGGTATACTAAAAACTTTAAATTGAACTTTTTCAATGGCATTCATACGTGTTTTTAAATTTTGAAGTATATTGTTTAAATAACAAACCAAAAAGAAAAATGAACTATGACAGAAGTTAAGAAGTAGTTGATTATATCATCGTCTGTTGTTACGTAACAGGGGCCTCATTAATTTTATTAATTTAAAATTACACAGGGCTCAAATAAACTTCGATTTTGCCTATAGAGACAATCGAACAATATGCGTCTAAGCTCCCATCGAGCTTAAAGGCTTGAACGTAAGAGTGTTCACGGATTTCCTCTCATAAGATTTACTATGGAAGGAAAAGAAGAAAATAAATTTTAAAAAATGTATCCACGTGTCATACTACTGCAATGAATGACGTTACTCCGTCGCATTGAGCTCCTTGGATTTTCCCTGTGTTCAAGTTGTCTCTGATTCCAATTGCGAATCAATCATAATTTGACATTTATATCAGTTTCTTTGTAAACGGCGGTAATCATACTATTATATAATAGGACGCGAAAACTGCAGAATCAATTTGTACGAAATTGTAACTATACCATCTTCATGTTTCCTAGATGGTTTTGCAATAATAAAATCTACAGCGCAAAAGCCGATAAACCACTTCTTCTCTAGGGTGTAGGCACCAAAACGGAAAGTTATGACGGATAGAATATTTTATTTGCGTTTAATTAGAAAAATATATATTTTTTTTTTATTATTTTGCTTTTTAAACGCATTCTCATTTGAAATATAATCAAATCCCCTATAGAACAAAAAAAAATTCGTCTATATCCGAACATTATTAGCAAACATGCGGCGCCTTGAAGATTGTAGGTATGCTTTTATTTTCCTACCGCTGCAGGTCGGAGGAACTGCCGGACATAAACGCGCTGCTAGGTAAGAAAGTATTGTGATCGGGTCAAATTTTTGATGTGCAGTTTTCAAAGGTTCAAAAGTTTTCAAGGTGCGTGTTACAGAGCCTTCTGAATAAAAAAAAATATATTTTTCTATTATAGCACTTAGGAAGTCTAATAAATTATTTATTAACATTTATCAATGGTGACATTCCATACATTTTTTTTCTTTCTTTTCTTGCACACAGTTCATTTTTCTAACTGTATCCACGTTTCGCGATTGTTTCCCCATCTTCAGGATTATTTTTTTTTAGTCTTCATTATTATGTGTACAGGAATACTCTATATGTCCAAGAGCTACTAAAATGATGATTAGCTCATATTTTTTAAAACAGTAATGATAACTGTTACAGTATTCCTGTACACATAATAATGAAGACTAAAAGAAAGTAATCCTGAAGATGGGGAAACAACCCCGAAACGTGGATAGAGTTAGGAAAATGTGATGTATGTAAGATAAGAAAGAAAAAAATGTATAGAATGTCTAAATGTTAATACAAAAAAAATAATTTTTGTTCATCGGTTTGTCTGCGTCACGATTATCTTTTGAACGGGCGAATTAATTCTGTTCTGATCCTCAATTAATTCCATTTTTTTAATGTTACGCTGATATATACAATAATTTTTATCGAACTATCAATTTCATTGATTCAACTTCTAATTCATTTAATCTATATACTTAAATCAAGCTCTAAGCGAAGCATTGTCGGTTCAGCTAGTCTTCTATAATTTTAATGTCTGGACTTTTAATATTAGATATTTGTTGTATGCCAGAAAGTATTATTTAGAACTAGGATTTCGGATGAAATCTTTCCGACAGTGAGATTAATAAAATTTATTAATGATGGAGGGGAGACGGGGACGAAGAAAGGCGTTCACTAGCCATAAAACCTTAACCCTCTTACTTCTTAATCGTCTTCCCATCTAATACAAGGATGGGAATATGGGGGAAGACCTACTTACCCGGCATGATTCCAATTGAAGTGTTTGGTCTTATCCTTATACTTATACTTCTCTTATACTTATACTATACTTGTTATACTTACACTTTGGTCTTATCTTTCCGCCAGACGTTTCTTAACCTATTTTAACATACCTAAAATTAATAAATATGTATATGTACAGGGATACTCTCCACTTAGTCATGGACGCCCCACTCCAATCTTACCGCTGCTGTGTAATCCTGATTGATTATCATTTTATTAACAACAAAACAAACTAGATATAATTTTACATTATTACCATTTTTATTTTCTAATACAATGCAACACTTTAAAATATACAATACATACATACAATTTTAAGGCTCAGGTACACAGAGCGCGATCTAATGTATTACTACTTTCTGCACTATGCATGCATAGGAGGCGTTCTATCGCAGCGAGACAGCCTTGATGGAACCCGGCAGCGATTCTTTTCTATACAGCTACAGCGATCTAGTGAGCGTTATGTGTTCCTGAACCTTCAGTTTTTGGTACACATTCTTTTTTTTTTTTCATTTTCCTTAAACAAACGCCTCTTCCCCTCCCTCCAGGCAACCCAAAAATCCTAATTTTAACCCTTCTCCCCACTAGAAAAAAAAATTTAACTACGCACTTTTCTTCATAGCCCCTTCCTCTGGACTCCCGTATGTATAGTGATGTATATATTTAGTATGCATTTGATAAAGTATATGCGAACGAATCCTCCTTGTGAGCACTGAATAGGTCTGAAAGATCTAGAGACAGTTTGTCTTATTTGGCAGGGTATTTCTTTCATATATTTTTTAATATAAGTATTTCTTCAAAATTTTAGCCTGCATAGCTCTACACTTTTAAGAAATAGTATTAAATCTTTATTTGTCGTTCATCCGGAACGGAATGGCTCATGTCTTTGTATAAAACCTGTTTTTAAACCTTAAGAATGCGACTGGTCTTGAGATAAAGTCAGGAAAATAAAACAAACAGTTATAACCTGGCGACTGTAACCTGTTTGTCAGGATTTCAAAAATAATTACGAAGCCATGTTGGTGCAATTGTAGCTTACTTGAAAACGCTTAATTTCGGCGAAATGAGGAAATATATTCTTTTTGTTTTAATTAAGATGAATTAAATAATTGAGCTGTTTGTTTCAAAACAGCTTACATCCACTTTTTGATGTTTTTGTTTTATTTTTCCAGCTTTTAATACAGGATATAACATATTAAAAGGTTTATTCCAAGCCCGTCTTAATCCTTTGATAAACGACGCTAAAAGATTCAATACGTTTACAAAAACCGTTTTATACCATAGATTTAATTTATGTATACAATCTCATTCTTGAAATGAACGAAAAATGAATTTTTTAAAGTCAGAATTGATGAGTAAAATTAGAGAAAGTCTTATTGAATGCCCATTGTTGGATTATTATGGATGAAAAAATGGTGGTTTCACTTTTTGGCTTTTGTCATACAAACGATTTTAAAACTTTCAGAAAAATGGATAAGAGGAACTTATAATGTTCCTTGAAATATGATTTTTTTTTTTTTTTTTTTAATAGTGACGTGCTACATTTGAAATGCTCGCATATCAGAATAATGTTTCTTAAATGGTCCCTAATGCGTAGTTTTAATAGCCTTTCGTCGATTTTTTTCCTTTTGAGACCATAAATGCTACTCCAAATTCATGTTTATTCTAGGTTGAACTATTTAATGTTAAAAAATTCCTTCTGTTTATGCAGCCTTTTCCACCCCATCTCATCTCTAGTATGGCCAAGGTATCAAGGCAGCCCTTCTGTGATACGCCAGTAAGCTCCTCAAGAGCTGCAGCTCTATATAAGGCCCGTATATTCCATGTTCCAATTTTGTATGTCCGTTTACATGGTCCATGTCCTTGTCATAAATCAATCCTACACCCGAGTCTTCTTTGAGTGCTCGTTTATCCAGGCTTGGGACTGGCAATATCTCTAGTATAAATATTTCCATTGGTGGAGTAAGAATTCAGAGTTTGATGAGTGCGAGAAAGGCGTATTGAATGCCCATTGTTGGATAATTATGGATGAAAAAATTGTGGTTTTACTTTTTGGCTTTCGTCATACAAACGATTTTATAACTTTCAAAAAGATAGATAAGTAATGTTCCTTGAAATATGATTTATTTTTTTTAGTGACGTGTTAAATGTAAAATAGGATGAACATGAGGAACAAGTCGCAATAAAAAAGTTCTGAAGATGGATTGTAAATATTTAAACATATCTAATGAACAAGTAAATATTTAAAAAATATAAAATAGTGGGCGATTATTATTTCTAACATACCTGATCATCTAGAACTGACGTGTCAAACTCAGTGTAAGCCGCGGGCCGCATCACATTTACAAATGTTTATAAAATGATATTTTAAAGTGAGGATTCAGGAATATGGACAGGATATTAAAACATATTACATAACATAGTGAGTTTAGGGTAATTGCTTTACAATTGTCATTTTACTTCCTTGTACGCAGTAAAGTATTGTAATCGAAAAAAATTTCCCAGTTTTCAGATTTCCATTTTGACCATCCCTGTATCCATTTTGACTAGTTTCGTACATGCATACCTCGCATAACTCAAAAACGGTTAGTCTTAGAAAGGTAAAATTTTATATTTAGGATAGTTGTAACATCGAAGTTGTGAACCCCCAATTTTGGTCTCTACATGATTTCCGGAAATGGTACTTTACTTGAAGGTTGTTATTGATTTTCATCAAACATTATATTAAAATATAATACAAAACTTATCAAATTTGGTAAATAGGACTTTTATATCGATATGAATGTATTTACTAAATTTTGGTTAAAATTGGTGTGCCGAAAAGGGTACTTTACTTGAAGGTCATAATAAACTTATTTCAAAAATTATATTAAAATTAAATACAGAGGTCGTATGTATGGTTTGATAATAAAGGTTACAAACACGATTTTTTTTCACTCTAATTAAATATTTGTATTACTTGTTTTAAGTGTTAAAATTGAGTGTAAATTACTTGTTTTCCTCCCCATTTGTGAGATGAACAAGTCTGCTGCAGGAGAATAAGATATAAGTTAAGTGGGTTATTCCGCTTAAAATGTCGAAACTGTCGATTTTCTGTGCTTTAACTAGTGTTATAAACAGTTCTAATGTTGTCACGGAACACGAAGAAATCCCTTGGGAATTTGTTACCCACTGAAAGAAAACGATATATAATAACAGAGTGAGACCTCCAGAAACAAGAGATTGTGTGTGTGTCAATAGATGGATGTCGCGAGTGTCGTTTTTGAGATACTGCAATCTTCGGAAACTAGTAACCAAATTCAGGATAACTGTTTAGTTTAATTTTAGTTTAACCGATTTTTAGTTTAATAGGCATGCAAGGAAGTCATGTGTTGTTCACATCAGATATTTGTAACTTTATTTCAGTGTATTGTGGGCCACAAAACATTACCTCTGGGGCCACATACGGCCTGCGGGCCGTGTGTTGGACACCTCTGATCTAGAAGAAGGTATCCTAATACTCTGATATTAAAATATTCATTTTAAAACAATAAGAAAACTAATATAGTTTTGAGAGAGAAGACAAATACCCTAGTGTCTTTAAATATTATAAGTGTGTTAGCTAAATGGACTATTTTCGTGGTTTTGAATTGAGGACATATTGGGGAATCTGCTATTCCTTTCCTTTGGAGGTGTTTTTGGATAAGGTCGTATCCTGTCATTAGGCGGAAATGAGCCACTCCCTCAGCTCTTCTTAGATTGCCGGGGATTCTGTTAGCTTTATTCAGAAGTACCTCACACGTCTTCCCTCTCGCTTGGGCTTTGTGATTAGCCTTTGCCCTGTCCATATACTGAGAGTATATAATAGGTCTCGCTGTTCTCCACAAGACCAGTGGTCTTACAAGGTGGTTCTCTGCACAACCGAGCTTTGCCAGTTTGTCATCTAGTTCGTTACCTTGTATACCAACATGTCCTGGTATCCATGGTAATTATCATAGAAATGGTAAATGATGCCTAAGTTAAAATCTAAGAGCAAGGTTTCAGAACGATACATTCTGAGAGTAATTGAAAGTTAAAAATAACAGATTTTGTTATAGCGTTCCTAATACCGCACACAACCATTAACGCTGCTATTCAGTGACCGATACCGGAACGACGGAGCATTTTCTTTATATTCGGCTTGATTTTCGCGAATGTTGAGTTAGTAGACAAGTTTCTTCTATTAGTGTTTCTAGACATTTTTCTTTATATTTAAGTGGGCGATATTTGGGACCCCTACCTTATTTAATCTAACAAAGGAATATCTGACATATTTATATTATTAATACTAATAAAAATTAAGTCAAAATCATAAAATATTTATCCGCATTACAAAAAAAAGGTACAACTATAAAATCAGGGCGCGTTATCACCGACTGGGCCGAACTTACCCGAAGGTCGCCGCACTACCACTCTCTAGCGCCATTTGTTCTAACTAACTTCTTTCTATTCAATTCTAAAATTCGTATTCATTGGAATTATTAAATTTATTACTGTTTTAATTAGATATTATTTAAAATTATTATTGCTGTCGACTTCCGGTGGTCTGGGGAAGTTGTAGTAATAATTTAATGCTGTAATACTTTAAATTAGGATATGGGCCCGATCTCAACTGAAAAAGAACTTTTGGGAGTTTGTATATCTTTGGAAGTCAACAGCTGTGATATAATTAAAGCAGTAATAATTGAAATCACGGTAAGGCTCCGACCTCAACTGAAAAGGATCTGTTAGTGTTTTTTTAATATCTTGGACGAGCATAGTGAGCGGAAGTCGACAGCATTAATAATTTTAAATAATATCGAATCAAACCAGTAATAATTCCGATGAATAAGAATGATAGAATTGAATACAAAGCAGTTAGTTAGAACAAATGGCGCTAGAGAGTGGTAGTGCGGCGACCTTCGGGTAAGTTCGGCCCGAGCTAGTGATAATGCGCCCCGATTGTAAAATGTACCAATATCAGAAAATTTAAAATTAAGTATTTCAGTATGTTGCTAACGAATATGAAAAATCACATTTTTGAAATTTATTCGTTTTATTAATTTACCAGAAGCATATTTGCAAAATAAAATCTTATAAACATAAATATAGAGCCCACATAAGATGAAAGGTCCAGAGATAAGAAAATTATTCACAATGAGGAAATTAAAAGTAAAATGTAAAGTTCTTTTTTGGTCTCTTGAAAAGTAGCTACGTATATTCGCATTCGTTAGTTAAGCGTGGGGACGACGATATTGCCCTACAGCAATTTTTAGCTGACAGCAACTCATTTTTTAACCTTTTCTCTCGTCGTCGGAAATGTTCTGGGGAGACTGACGGATTGTAATGAAGATGGCGGACTTCCTGATTTGATGAATTGAAATGGGAAGCAATTCACTTTATTGTTTCATACGGTTGATTTAAATCCCGCAGTGCCAAAAGGTAAGGTAGGAAGAAAAATAAAAGTATTGTGCTAAATGTATTACTAAAAAGCACTTTCTATTTATAAAAACTACGTAAAATAAAACATTTAATGCAGGTATCACAAATAAAAATTAAATAATTTCTAAAAAAATGATAATTCGTCTTATTTGATTTTTACGACCCTTCAGTGACTGTGCATTTATTGGTGAATGATGCCAAGGGAGTCAACGATCATATAGTTGTAAATTACACTTGTTATTTATAATTTTTTTTTCTATTATTATTTGCAATTCATAACCTCATTATATATTAATTGCAAGTGTTCATGACTTTTTCTTTATTTTTTTTTAGATTAATATTTTACTTTCTTATTACGTAATATTTTATGAACATAGTTCTTTTTTTCTTTCACCTCATTCACTTATCTTGATCGCCGATAAAAAAACTTGGCGCTCGGCGTGTCTCTCACGTGAAGCTCCACCTATCTGACCCCATGACAGCTACTTTGCAAATCACACTGACATTCGGTATTAGATAAAAACTTTTATTTTCTTATCAAATCATTAATGCTACACAATAATTAAAAATATTTTTCAAAAGCAATATTATTATTTACTATATTCTATATATATTGAAAAATCATGTGATGTATTTTATATAACACAATAAACTCTTGTTATTATGATGTAAAAGTAAGTTTCATTTTTATAATACATATATATATATATATATATATATATATATATATATATATATATATATATATATATATATATATATATTCCTAGTCCTGTCATAAATATTGTTACAAGGGGAAATATATACAGATTTCAACAGAAAAAATATTTTTTTCAAAAACTTTATTAGAAAATAAAATGTATATCTCTAGAGAGTAAAACAAAAAAGAAAATACTCAAAATGTTCCCATTTTGCCTGAGACAGGCATTTAATCTCCGTAGCCAGTCATCAATAGCAGCACGCAGCACTTCTTGAGGAAAGGGCTCAACTGCTCGGACCAGAGATTGTTTGAGGCTTTCCAAGTTAGGGTTTGCTCTGTGGCATGTCATCCTCTCCAGTTCGGACCAAAGCCGGTAATCTAGTGGGTTGAGATCGGTGCTTCCTGAGGGCCAATCCGAGGCAGAGATGAACTCTGGAATGTTCTTTTGCAACCACTGCTGAGTTGACCTTGCCTTGTGAGCTGGAGCAGAATCTTGCCGGAAAACCCAATGACTTCCAGCAAACAGAGTATCATTTACAGGCTTGACAACAAATTCCAAAATCTCGTCCTGATAGTTTTTAGCGGCTGTTTTAACTCCTTTTTCAGAAAAATGGAGCTATGTCGTGTCATCAAAGCAAACTCCTCACCAAACCATCACTGAGGAAGGGTGATGACCTCTTTCCACTCTTCCAATCAATGACTTCCTGGGCTGTGTGCGTACACACGATCATTTTGGCGATTAAATTTTTCTTCAATTTTAAACATTTTCTCATCGCTAAACAAAATCTTTCGACGAAGACCATTGGTTTAACGGCCAAGGAGCATTTAGCATCTATCCATTCTAATTTTTTTAGGGAAGTGGTTAGCCTTTGTCCTGTAATTCTTCGAAATGCACCCATCCCAAGGTCACTTTTTATTATGCGAGACATTGATCTGACAGAGATTCCCAATCCCCGGGACATCATTCGTTTTTTTCGAATGGGATTTCTTCTGATTCGAGCAGCCACTGCTCTCACTGCATTCGCCGTTCTCATAGTGCGGGGACGGCCCGGTCGAGGTCTGTCACATACATATTGTCTCTGTATCTCATTATATCTATTTATAGTGCGGTACACGAACATACGGCTAATACCCAAAGGTTTCAAAGTGATGAAAATCTCTGACCTACATTTTCCAACTTTGTGTAAGGCGATCACAGTTATGCGGTTTTCTTTATCACCCCACTCCATGTTAATTGAGCGAAAGAAAAATACAAACTAATTGGGATTATTATCCTGACATGTAAAGAAAATAACCTGATAGAGGTAAGGATTATCTAAATAATACCCAAAGATGTAAATAAAGTTCAACTTTTGTAACAGTATTTGTGGCAGAACTAGATATATATATATAAAGGTATTATAAAAATGAAACTTACTATTACATCATAATAACAAGAGTTTATTGTGTTATATAAAATACACATATTTTTACAAAATTATGTCACTGCTACGAACACACAACACAAACATTTCACCATTCTATTTATGACTGCACTATATTAGACAGGAAAGATACCAGCTGATAAGAAGCATTCTTCTCGAGAAGGATATTTTAGGAAAAATATAGCAAGGCGATCACAGAACATAGAAGCGGCTTTGTGGCCGGGAGAGCTAGTGGGCTGGTTTCACCCGCTCGGGTTTCCCCCACCCCTTTGTACCATAGCCTGCCAAATCTCAACTCACAATCTTAAGGAGTACATTACTTTACTTACCAATAAAATATTGTTTATTTATTTATGTTTTATACATCTGTACACATACAGAATACATACTCTGATACATCTGTTTTTAAATCCATTTAAAATCTACGACATGTTTTCCGTTTTGAATCATGTTTCTTAAGCGATATAACGATGAAGAATCAACGTTAAATAAAAATCGGAGGTTGCTTTCACTGCAACTACACGAATTAATAAATAAATACTTATAGAATAGTAAAGATGAAACTGCGAGTGTAAAAAAAAAAAAAAATGAACTATAAATAAAATTAGTTTCGTATTCCTGGCTCTAATTTTTATATCGTCAATAGGTATTGCGTTATCACTCGATAGCAAAGACTCGTGTAATTCTTTATGCAAACGTGAACTTTTTGCAGCTCGGATAGTTATTCCGTCCTTTCGATGGAATGCAAGAGAAAAGAAGAGCTAAAGATGATCTTCAGTTTTTCAATAAGTAGGAAAATATTTCAGAGATTTTTCTCTTACAATACATTTGTTGCAAAATTCAATGGAATTCTCCGAGCTTTTAATGTTTTATACAGGGTGATTTTTGCATTTATCGACAGAAAGTGGCTTCTTAGTGTTTTTGCCAAGCCGAAATAACATCTGTTTGCTGTAGTGATTCGTCTCTTCAGATTGTCTGCACAGACTTTGTATTGACTTGGTGAGAATCGTAGCGTTTCTTTCTACATCAGAGTCCCTTATCACCATTTGCAGTGCTAGGTTGAATAGCAGGCATGACAGGGCATATCCCTGCCTCAGATCCTTTGAGGTCATGAATGTCTCTGACAGGTCTCTCTGTATTCTGACTTGACACTTCGATCCTATCATCAGTAGCTCCGGTAAGATGGATCAATTCTAGGAAGATATTCATTTCTTCCATATCTTCCATATCATTCCTTCCATCATCAACCTCTCTCTAATGATTGTCATTTGTGCTGGCGAAAGTCTGTGAAAAGATGATGTGTAAACAAGCGAAACTAAGAGTGTAAAAAAAAAAAAATTAACAATAAATAAAATTAGTTTCGTATTTTTGGCTCTAATTTTTATAGTGTCGATAGGTATTGCGTTATCACTCGATATCAAAGACTCGTGTAATTCTTTATGCAAACGTGAACTTTTTGCAGCTCGGATAGTTGTTCCGTCCTTCTTTTGCTGGAATGTAAGAGAAAAGAAGAGCTAAAGATGGGTGACGATGTTGTACTCTCGCGTTCTTTCAAGCAAGGTCCTCAAAGCGAAGATTTGATCGATGGTTGATCTCCCTCTCATAAAACTACATTGGTAGACTCCTATCTCTCTTACTGCATACGGAAGTAGCCTCTGATAAACGTTATTATATAGGATTTTACATGTGCAGTTCAGTAGGGGAATGGAGGGGGATGATAATACCTGTGTACCATTCCTCTAGGATAGTTTCATCTTTACTATTCTATAATTACATATTTATTTATCAGTTCGCCTGGCTGCAGTGAAAGCTACTTATGATCATCATCTCATTGTTATTCTTCATCTTTATATAATAAAAGAAATTTAATTCAAAACGAAAAACATATGATGGGTTTTAACATGGTATCATAACAAGCAGAGTAAAAAATAAACAAAATAAACAGTAAAAAACAAACAATATATAAAAAATAAATAATATTTTATATATAAGTGAAGTAAAGTACTCCTAAGAACTGGCAGGCTAGGGTACGAAGCAGTATGGATGAAACTAGAAATGTAAAAACAACCTTCAACCCCGACTGCCGCTTCTAAATTCCTTCATGTTCTGTGAGGGGGAGGTGATGAAATTCATTCTAGAAGCAGATCTGACCTTCAACTCCTTGAAGATCAAAAAGGTTAATCAATAGTTAATTTATCAATAGTTCTGTTTATTAACTGTTCAAGAGTATTTGTATTTGTAAGATACTTCATTATGTTTTGATAGTGTATTATTCTTTATGGATGGCGCGTGTACAAACAACAATACGACCCTCGTATAGGTTTAATGTATGAGAAGGAGAAGGAAATGGTGACAAAATTGTAATGCGTAGTTGTAAATATTGGCTATATTACAAATAAATTGTAAACAGCATTAATGTGTCCTTCTATTTCGGCATTAATATGTTATCCAGGGGGATGACGAATTTCCGGCAGTTCAAACACCGATAAACTACTCGAAAAATTAATTCTAATTAATTAAATGCGCAATAAAATTCAATGCCAGCGTTGTGATTTTGTCAATAGCAAATGAATAGATCAATCATTATTTTTTGCCTTAGTCACGTTTGCTCGACTCATCTTCAGTTTTGGGTTATCCATGATGGTGGATACGATATGGATCTTTTTCTTGAATCCACCACCACACCACCTCTTCATGATATTGTCAACCACTCTATATTGTCAACCTTCGATCGAGAAACCGGAAAGGCAGTGCACTTCACATTGTTTATTAGTAGGGGAATAAACATTACGTAAGAAATTATGAGTAAATATTAAACAAACGGTTGACTTTTTAAGTCCGCTAATCCTTTATTTTACTGCTATTGAATGCGGTAGGTTCCTGAACCCTAAGAAGGGCACCTTAGTTTTAATATGTTTTTAGTCGACATTTTTTTTATTTTTCACTTAAAAAAAAAAAAAGATTTTGCAATACGGAAGAAAAGAAGATTGGATTGATTGAAAGAAGATTAAATTACCTACGATTTTAATTTTAAAGACTTTTCGTTTATTATTTTCAATAATAGACCTTTGGAATCGATCAAAGAAAAAATTGTTGTAATCCCCCTCAAAATTTGTGGTTTTACGTTTCAAGATTCGTAAAATCCAAATATCGAATAAAAAACAATCCGTCTGTCCGCCGTACGCCGTCCACGGCTTTTCTACGTGGCTACTGGACCGATTTTCTTGAGATTCGGTACCAATGTCACAGGTCATCCCAGGGATGATCCTCGGCACTCGACATTACCATCCGTCTGTTTGTTTCAAAATGGCGGTCGATTAGAGATCTCATAAACCCATAACTCGACCATTTATAAAGATAGAGGAGAAATGTAAGGTGTTTTGGAATCAGCATAACAAGGCATTAAAATAAGAAAAAAATGAAAAATAAAAAAATTTCTATCTGTAAATGGTTTTGGTTTACCATATATTAGCCATTATTAGCTGAGATATAGCGTAATGAACTTCGTAGACTGATTCTCCGGGCGGCTGGTCATCCTGGTCCTAGTCCTCCTGACTTATCTATTGGGCTTCTGACTTCGTATGACTCGTATTTCTCTGCTTTATCCTTCCTTCGATTATTTCTGCACTTCCTTTAGCTTCCTTAGTCTCTTTTTTTTTCCTACTGAAGTGCACATAAAATATTTCCTCTGTATCATTTTACCCTCTGATTACATCACAGCCTACTGTCATTGACATAGTTTTTTAAATTAACACTCCCAATTCGACACTCTCACGGCGATCATCTTGTGACAAGCTTCAAATTTCTTTTTCTTTGGTGCTTACTGCTTAATTTTTTTTACTTGGACAGAATAGATATTTTTGAAATATTACTAAGTGGAAATAATAAACCAGTGTGTAATAATTTCCAGCGGTTTTTTTTTTTTTTTTTTTTTTTTTTTTTTTTTTTTTTTTTTTTTTTTTTTTTTTTTTTTTTTTTTTTTTTTTTTTTTTTTTTTTTTTTTTGTCGTTCCGTTTATAAGCGAGAGCAAGTGGAAATTATGAGACGGAATATCTAAATTAGTTTTTTGGACAAGATGGAAAATTTTGAAGAAGTTCTGAAAATTAGCTCCTTTATGTTTTTTGGGGTGCTGATTACGAAGTTTAACTTTTTTTCCGGAATTATAAAAAAATTCAAAGTCATTCCGTTTCAATTTTCTTTAGTTTAATTCAGTATAGGTTGATGTTCCTGGATGCATGGTTTCGATGCTATGGGAGAAAAAATATTAACTTTTCGAGCGTTTATATTTCATTAATTTCCTGGAAAAAACTGAGGTTACAAAGTTGCAATTCGTAAGCAGCTCCCCAAATAAACATAAATCAGCAAATTTCTCCAAAACTTTTCAGGTAAAAGTACCATAAGGCTGGGCTCTTACCTATGATATACTGAATTTATTTATTCTGCTGAGATGAGAGATGCATATCGCAAAATTTTGTTTATTCTGAAAGTTTATTTTTGTAGTTTAAAAATAAATATAAAATGAGTGCCTTTTGTCCAAAGGTATTTTAGCTGGATTATAGATAAATGGAGATGTTTTGTATAATCAGACGAAAATAAAATTAATAGATTCTTTTGGATAGACATGTCACACTAACGCTTAGGTATTTTTGGACGATGGCTAAAGAATTGGGTTGTGTATAAAATAAAAACTAAAAAAAACAGATATATTATCAAAATAGGAGGGATGATAGTATATAATAATTGACTACTCATTTTCATGAATGGCTGCAAGCCAGTCTCTAGGCATTTGAGCCTGTGTTGTTTTTATCAAACGAAGAACAGAGGAAGGTGTAAAAACCCCTCAGAAGCCTTTTTTGATGAAATTGATAACCTTGTGATGACGCGAAAAAACATTCTTGAAAAGGTGTTACTAACCTCAATAATTAAAATCTGTAATTAATGTCAAAGGCTGGTACACAAAATATTAAAATTCTCGTATATTTCAACGGTCTCAAAATCTTAGACATAATACAATACAGGACATCCTCATTATAGGCGAGTTGATTTTTCAATATATCCATTATTCGCTTGAAATACATATGTGTCGTCGGTATTGCATACGCAATTTAAAAATATATATATATTACAGAGCACTTGTCAAATTGTGTTTTAAGTGGATTTAATTGGAAAAGTTGGCGTCATTTTAAAAATATTTACTAACTTAGTACTAACTTGGAGGATGTGACGGCCGAGTAGGTTGGGGCAAGGGTCCCTGAGTGCCCGGTTTGGAACGTTGTGGGTTCGATTCCCTCCTGGGTCAGTTACTATTTATTTCGTGGAGATCCCATGAAATGAATTTGACACTTCCACTCTGGTTAGTATGTGGCGGTGACGTAAAGGTAGCCGTTAGGGGTTGGCAAAAAGGACCACAAGGCCTACTTGCCGGACTAGTTCCTCCCACCAATACCAGTACCAGTAGTACTGAATTGCGTTCTTTTGACCACCAATTGTATCCTATAAACTATAAACGCATCATTCAGGCACTTCCTTATCAGAACTGATACGATATCGCACACGTAATAGTTATAAATTCTTTGATACTAACACCTTGAAGACTACAATCTGCGTCTGTAACTACACACGAGTAAATATTTTTATAGTGTGATGAGACTCCAGAAATATTGCAGAACGGATAACGACGTAAAGAGTTTTACAGATGTAATCACAACATTCCAATTGAAGAGGGTTTTAATTAAACAATAAATGGTAAATAAAACCTAATTTGTGATTTTATACCTGTTAATTATGATTTATAAATTAATTATAACTTTTATTATAAAATACCTACTACTTATGGAAGTTTTCATTACTAAATTAAATAGTATTGTTATTTTTGTGATCAAACACACTTCCCTTAAATTATCTTTATTAATTTTCTACATTAATTTTTTTCTCCCACACACAACCAACGTTTCGAAATACTCTTCCATCTTCTGGGTTTTCCTTTCTTCTTAACTGTGCTATTTTTTTCAATTATAAAATAATTAGCAGTACTTCCATAAGGTCCGTTTTTTCCATAATATATTATTTCGTCTGCTGTGTCCACTATTAATTTTTTTTTTTAAATATTATTGCACTAGAGAGTGTCTGCTAAGACTATAGACCTTAGGGAAGTGTTGCTAATTATTTTATATTAGAAAAATTAATAAGAAAGGAAAGCCCAGAAGATGGAAGAGTATTTCGAAACGTTGGTTGTGTGTGGGTGAAAAAAAATTAATAAAGATAATTTAAGAGAAGTGTTCACAAAAATAACAATACTATTTAAGTTAATTATAACGTTTATTGATGTATTTGTCGATATTTTTCACATAACGAGCGCATTTGATTGTGTTAATAGCCTTATGACGCCTAATGGTGCAAAATCTGATTGGCACGAGGTTTATAAAAATATACATGCTTGACCCACTTGGGAACCAGGCGTCCCCCAAGGTATAACGTGTTAGCTTAAGGGAGAAGGGGAGGTACCCATAGTGTAGTTTTTTTTTAAATTAAAAATGGTTGGCAGCTCAAAGGAAGAATATATACAAACATTAAAAATATCAAAAAAATCTATGGCATAATCCTGTCCTGCTCTACGAGTACCCCAAATACTAGGGGGCCAAGACTAGAGAGGGAGGGCAAAGGAAGCTCTTGACCTGGACGCCAGAATTTAGAGGGCGGTAATTTATGAGTGAAATTTTATTTTTAGATTATGTAAAAAATACTCTTTCCTGCTTTTTGATTGTATTGACCTTAATTCAGAAAATGTTAATGTTACTGTCAATGATAATGTTAGTTATTTCGAAACATCCTACCTACAATACCGTTGTAAAACTGTTGATTATTATTGAAGAAGGGGTATGATAGAACCGGCGGCAAAATTGAGCTTGCCCCCTCCTGGCAGAAATTTTTCTTTACTTTCCAGGATTCAGTTTCAATCCACATTTTCTTTTCTGGGATTGTTGCTTTGAACTTCTTTTCAAAATCACATTTTCTCGGTAAATAATCACTTAATGAACTGATCCATTCTCTTCCCTTAAGCGCGTTAAGGATTTTTAAAAACCGTTGATAGTTTCCTGGTCTACAATTCCAGATATACTGAGAGTCCAGATAGTCTGAGTGCACTTGTTAGAGCATTATCTCCATAGATGGTGTGGAGCATGTTCTAATAGCTCCTTTAACACCTAGGCTTGCCATCCTTTGAAAAATATAAAGAAAACAAAATTTTCCCAAGTATAAATTAAAAACATTAGACCAACATTTTTTGCATAAATATCAATCGATAGCTTTGAGGACTCATTATAATAATGACGCTGCGTCAACTGTTGAATACAAAGCTCCCTGAGGAATCAGTCGATCACACTCATACAAAGAGTAACAGGATTGTGATCAGACGCTATAAGCAATTTACTTCGTATTTTGCGAATGTTTAGAAAATGTCAAGGATATCTTCCACTTTATCTGCAGCATTATTAGATATGTCAGAGATGGTACTGATAATTAGTTACTGAACGGCCGATATGAAAATGACACCTATTATTTTCTTTAACGTCCTCAGAAACTGTGACATAAAAGATAGGAACACCAAAGCATTGTAGTAGGTAGGTGTTTCACATTTTTTTTTTTGTTTTTGTGATAAATGGTTTTCTTATGGATTGTAATATTATAAATGGAAACTCTCATATTAATTTATTTTAGACGCATTTTATAACACTGTATTTTTTTACTTTATTTTATTTTTTTACAAAATACATCAAATTTGGGGGGCAATTCTTCACGTTAGATGTAAACTGTCGTAAGTCCAATTCTGCTAATTTTGCCGTATTTGCATTATTCTGGCCATATTTTCCGAGTATAATTATCGTAAATAAGCTAAAGTGGTAATAAAATATGCAACACTTCAAATATAAAGATTGACTACTATCCACAACAGTAGAAACGATGTGTTATACTTCAAATAACCAACCTGTTTTAGCCACACTGTAAAGGTCGATGTTTACCAAGTGGATCTGCAAATAAATAAAAGCTTATGGGGAGACCCTAATTACTTAGAGAATCAAATAAATGTTCTTGTAGTATCTTGAATGAAATTCATTGTTTTAACAATTGAATTGTTGGCAGGAGCAACGTTGGACGTAGTTTGTTTCATATTTAGTTTTTCAGTGTAAACCATTGAATTCCTCTCATATCCGATCCTTACAATCCAAAATCCTTCATAAAATTCTTAATGCTCCTTATTTTGTACCGAATAATATCATCCATAATGATCTTAACGTCCCATATGTTGCCGATTTGGCTCGAACCAGGCACCTGCCCTTCCATGGCAAACTCCATTCTCACTCAAGCCCCCTAGTTTCAAACCTTGCTTCCCCTTCGATTCCCATAATCCAGCGAGGCACCTAAAAAGATGATGGCCTCGTGGCCTTCTAGTTTAGGATTGTTATTGGAGTTCTACCTATGGGTGGTTTTTCTACTTGTCTTGCATGTCATTATATTCTGGTTCACATTTACTTGTTGTATTTTTTTTTTAGTTAATACAGTTGTAAATTTCAATAAACAAATAATACAAAAAAAAATTGTTTAATGGAATTGCGTTTGTTATGAAACACTTTATGGGAAAGTTCAAAGTTAATTTCCCAAACTAACTGCTAGAGAGTGACAAACTTTTTAACTTTCCTATCACAGCAATTGTCGTCGTCCCCACCCAAAAAAAGTAATTGTGAAAAAAGTCACATCCAACTTTGCTCCATCCAACAATTCAATGGTAAAGTGCGCTGCTCATGCCTTGGTCCCAGCGATGAGTCAATCGATGGCACTTAAACGAGCATTGCTCAATTAATACAAATAAATAAACAAAAACTCAAGTACCTCAAATCTATTACAAGATAAGGATGGTACGATGCCACGGGGGCCAGTATGAGTGCTGATAAAGAAGGGGTATATATCTCGGTGAATTAGCTGCAGTGTCAATCCAAGTTATGATACCTACACAGGACCCTAGAGCTATTTTTCAGGTATTTTATTTATAATATCTTTTGTTGTCAAAGCATTACCTGTTGGTTTTGGGCCGTTGTTAATTATTACGGGTTAGGTTAACTTGATATGTTGGTGCGTTTGTTAATTATTTATGGCAGTTATCTATCATCCAATCTATGCGTGAATGTGTCAGCTTCGAATCCTTCACACTTCAGTGGAATTTTCATAGTAATGTAATATAAATTTTAGCAATCGATTTCTATGAGTATGACTATCAGTTATAAAATAAATTTGAGTTCTTCGTATTAAGTTTTGGATTTTTTTTTTTGTTTCTTTTCAAGTCCTCAACTTCTTGCAATAAACAAAATATTGCCTTCGATGTCTCTCTGAGTCTTAACATAAACTGATTTTCAGTCCAAAAAATGTCATTCTGTCGTCCACGATTTCAAGGTACCCCTTGATCGCTCAAAACCCTTTTCATTGAAATTAGATGGGTTGAATTGAATTTCATATAGCCGTTAGTTGAAGGTAGTAATAAGAGATCAGATCCAGCAGGGAATAAACTCTATTATTATTATTTTTATTTTTTTTGTTTTGTTTTTTTATATACACTGAGTAGTTAGTTATATTTACTATAGAACAGTGGCTCTCCAAACTTTTGAGCCATAGGTCCAAACTGACTCCTCCACAAAGTTCCAAACTAGCTCCTCCGTCATACTCATATCATTAATTACAATTAAAATTTTCTGTTTCATTATGTTACTCAATTATTGAATTTATTAATTGATTAATTAACGAAAACATCTGATTATTATTTTGTGTGATTTACCTACATATTAAATTTTACAATGCAATAAAAACAAAGTTTGCGGAAGTGGAATAATTTGACTTGAATTTTTAGTTTGAAATAATTTAAATTTCAAATTAAATTAAAAAAATTAATCTTGCATTGTCCATTATAAAGCATCTATATTTTTTATATATTATCTTTATTTATTTTTTATTTGGAGAGTTAGAGTTATCATTATCGCTGTTTTTATTTTGGTTATTCTGAACTATAGAAGTTTGTTTCTCAATTTTTTTTTACTTCATTTTTTAAAAACATAATATTTTTGTTGTCACTTTTTCTTATTTTATCATCCCTTCCATCCTGGTGTAGGCTGGAGTAGTCAGTAGTAGATCCCTTGTAGGGAATAGTTTGGAGATCCTTTCTTTAGAAGACCGAAACAAAATAATGTATAGTATATACGTACCTAACAATAAATGTTAGGTAAAATAAATAAAAAAAAATTTAATTTAAACTTCTAATTAATATTAACAATTTTAGTTTTAAAAATTGATTTATTATTACCAAACCAAAAATTTTAAAATTAATCCATTACCATTAAATTTAAAACTTTGAAAATTCTAATTAAAATTATAAATTTACAATTTAAAATAATTAGAAATGCCTTGATTTTTAAAAAAATAAAATTTTGGTATCGTTGAAGAACTTATGCAACAAAATCAATCTTTTAAAAGATAAAATAATTTTATTAGTTTTGAAACCATTTTTTTTTTTTTCTGACGCAAATGTCGGAGGTGTTATCCTTGATTTAGAAGAGAGGTCTGCATAATTGATTATGGTGTACGGCCAATAATTGTTTCTTCTAGACCTGACTGAACCAACCCGTTTTACGATTCTTCAAACCAGAGAAGTTATTTTTAAAAAAACCGAAGTGAGAAAATGGAGGATTGGGAATTTGTCTGTTATTCTTTTTCATGGTTCGTTTTGGATGGAAGTTTAGGGACATGCATCTCGTTTTACGAAATTATGAAAAACTTTTTTTCTCTTAAACTTTTATATATATATATATGTTTGAAAATTCTACGTTTCATAATGCAGAAGTGAATATGTTTAGAGGGAAGTATTTTTTAGTAAAAATTAATTGCATTAGTAATTTTTAATTAATTAGTAAAAATTAAATACATAATGAAATATTTTGTGTAATTTTATTATTTTATATATTTTTATATATTATATATTTTTTATATTATATATTTTTTATATTATTTTATATTTTTCCGCTTTTTCCCTTCTCTTCAAGTAACGAGAAAAAAAAATTATCCACACATAGCTTATTAAATTGTGATAAATAGATCTACAAAATCGAGCATAATTAAGTGGATTTTTAAAAAATTAATTAAGTACTGCTCAGATAAATTAAAACAACAAGATATATTTATTCTGACAATTAATATATTTCAAGTTAGTCATTAATTAATTATTTTAAGAGTCTATACCAAGTGTCATGTTAATTGCTTAATTGGAGAAAGTGTGTAAAAAATTTATTTAGTTATAAGGCGTACTCAATACAAATTTTATATTTTTGAATGATATTGAAAATATTTAAATTAGAGTGATTTTCGCTCTATTTAAGGAACTATTTTCACAATCAAAGTTTCACTTTAGCTAACAATAAAAAATTGTAACATACTTGAAATCACGTTCTTTTCATAGCCCGTAGATCACAGTTTTGTTGGTTTCGGAGATGTCTGATGTATATATGTATTCATACATACACACATACATATATATTCTTTTATTTGTTTTTCTGATACATTTGGGCACTTTCAGAAGCCCTCTTTTAGTCAAATGGTCTGAAATATGTAAGGTTGTTCCATAGGCAGAACAATACCATAAAAGTGGGGATGAACATGTTATCTCAATTAACGAATGTATTTGATAGCTGCATCTCTGGTTTCGTATCCTAAACAGCTTCAAGAATAATATCACTAGGAATCGGTAGAATAAAATCCGATAAATGTTAAACGGAAGGATTAAGTTTGATGTGTGATTAATAATTTAAAAAAAAAAATGTAATGCTTTTTGAAAAAAATGCTTTCTAGTCGAAAATAAAATTTTTGAAATTTTGTTAAAAATATTTTGATATCTATATTTTCAATGTATATGTCTTTAATGTTTGTTTTTTTAACCGATACGTCATTGCTTCCGTATACAATGTTTTATCCTGTGAAATTAATCTTGTAGCAATTACAGAAGAAAAAAAAAACAACTAAAAAGTCAACATTTACATTTGATAATTATGGCGGCAACCGACAATGTTATCTCGCCTACCTTCAACATATACCGTAAACTACCTTTTCATCAAAATATTTACTTTTGCAACAATTTCAAGTTGCCAATAATAACTTCTTGTTAATCAACAATTTCTAAGTATATCTTTCTATAGAATTTTATAACTTTTCGGAAGTCTGCATTGGAGATTTATTTATTTTTTCTTGTCGTTCATTAGAAGACTTTCGAATAGTAAACAATTTTCTTTATCTTTATTTTTTTTGGCTTGGGAAGCTTCCATTGACGTATATTTGTTAGAGAAAAATATCAGATTTTTAGTTTCAATATTTACCGCAATAAAACATTGTTAGTTTTTAGTTATCTTTAGTTTAACTATTGTTATTTGAATAGTTAAATATAATGAGTTCCTTCAAACTGTGGTTAGAGAGTTACTTTATAAAGACTGCCTTGATAAAAATAATTTTATTTTAAATAATAAATTATTTTTATGCAGTAATATTATTATTCCCATGCTAGTGAGGTGACCAAAAAACAAAATATTTTGCTTCTGTATGAATAATTGAAAACATACTTATTTATTTTAAAAATATTATTTTGTGGTTTGAAACATTCAATAAAATATTTGAGTTGATTATACTTTCAAATTCTACTAATTGTATAATAGCATTATTTTATTTTTTTTCAAAAACGCGTCTTTATTTTATTATCAATAAACTCTTGAATTGGCTGATTCTTATATTTATCTTGTTTGAATCGCTAAGAATGTCCTGTACAATAATCTTTTTTTAGATTTAATTTTTGGTGAAATTAATTGCTTTAACAGAACTTTTAATTTTATTAAAAAATTCCACGGAGTAAAGTTCTTGTTCCAAAATAACAGAAGGATAATCGAAAATAAAAATTTCAGTCATATCGAAACGGGTTAAGAATAAAAGTTGACATAATTTCAAGCCATGGTCGAATCATAAGTAAAAAATTGAAGCTTCTGTACTCCATTCTCTAAAGGTGAACCAAACTATGACCAAGATACATATAATCGTTAAAAGTAAATGGATTGGTGAATTAATTATTATTGTAAATTAATTAATAATTGAGTTATTGCCGCTCGAATATTTTATTCCCAATCGTAGCATTTTACTGATATATCACTATTACGTAATCGACGGCCGGTTCGTATTACGTAACTCGTTCGGTTTGAACGTAATTTCTTTCAATGATAGAAAGCATTTAAATTACGTCTTTTTTTTCGTTTTTTATCGCAATGCATATATCATACATTTTTTTTTATTATTAGCCATACAACAAATACCGCATAATTAGCAACTAAATTTTTTTAAAGTAAACCAATCGAACTTGTTCTGAAAAAAAAAAAAAAGGAAAAAGAAGTTTGATTTCCGACCGGTTCAACGAGAAAGATCATATTGTAAAAAATCTACCAAAATTAATGAAATATAAACCAAGATTGGAATGCTTGTTAATACTTAAAGGCCCCTTGCATACCTTGCAATCCAATCCGGTCTGGTGTACTATCTGTTGGATTATCCTAACAGAAAAGTTGGAATTCAATGTAGGAAGGTCGGACGGTCTTTCCCATCCGAATTGCCAATATAGAATAGACTCCCTCTGCTTTTCTACCTAGATCCGATAGCGTGTAGTACAATTGTACCATAGTAGTTTTTTTTTACTTTCTCTTGTCTATGTATGAAATATCTACTATTGTATATATATATATATATATATATATATATATATATATATATATATATATATATATATATATATATATGTTGAATATACATGTATTGCGATCATGAAAAATTTCGAATCTGAGTTTTCAACGGAAATACGCGTTTTAAGGTCCTCTGATTCCAAATAACCAAGTCTCGAAAAGTGGTTTGTGTGCTTGTTTGTATGTATGTGAACAGCCTAGTTCAAACATGAAACTGAAATTACGTGTTTAAGGTGGCTATATAACTTGAATTTTAAAGCAACTTTATCATGAAAATCTATTCACCGCAAGTGCCAATATCGATTATATATTTTTTTACAATTTTTTCGAAAACGGATATAACTATTTTTATAAAACTTGCCGAAAGCCTTTCCTTAAGGCCTCTTCTATCCTTTCATATATGTCGTACATCACCGAGAAAATGCAGGGAAAAAAGCTATGGAGGAAAGAAAATTTGATTAACTCATAACTCAAAAAGAATGAATTTCATAGTAAATTATGTATAGAATCATATGGAAGTCAATAAAATTCACTTAAAATTAGTATTAGTAAAGATACAGCTTGTCTTATAAGGACTGCAAGACTAGACCCCAGATGGAAAAAAACAATTGCTTGTATTCGAGTCTTATTGCTTGCTAAGGAGATTTTTTTTTTTTTTTTTTTAAGCTCTCGATTCACTCAAAAAATGTTAGTGAGTAAATTTTATTTGATTATGATGTTTATTTCGAAATATATTACCCAAAATAATTTTGGAGGGGATAAAAGGAGGGGGGGCACAAAATAAATAATGCCTCCTACACTAGCAAAAATCCTAGTTCCGGCCATGGTCTATACTATGAATCAAACCTCGGCTTAATATACTTGCGCTTACAGTATAATAAGTATATCGCCAAGTACGAAGAGTTATTTATCGTACTATAGTTTGGTCAGGTCTCATCTTCTAGAAAAACAAATCTGCTTCAGGCAAAACTGAAAATACCGGAAATAAATATAGCCTTTCCCATTTCGATATTTTGATTGCCCAATATCAAAATCAAAAGCTATCCTATAACAATATGTCAATTTATTACGTATTGTATATTGAATATATATTTACATATATGATATATGAAGTGTGGACAGTCAGTCTATATTAAATTTTTTTCCTTACGTTCTCGGTTTAATTTGACTGATTATATAGAAGAGAAAATATGAGAAATATTTTCTTTTGAATAAGGTATTATCATCACTACAAATAAAAAAAATAATACATTGTGAAATCCGTTGATTATAATCTGTGTCATCAATTCATAAGAATTTCCGATATCTTGTAACTATACTTGTAATACGAATCGTAAACAAACCATACCTTCTGATAATCATTTTATCTGAAAGTCCATTCATAGAGAATAGATAAAAAGTTTGAATGGTGTTTACTATAAATTTCATATTATGTAACTGAATAGATGCACGTGTCTTTTTAAGAAACCTTTGAGAATTATAAATCTCTCAATATCTCTTTATTGTTTTAATTGTTATTAATGATCAATAATTGTTAAAAGGCATGCATGATAGAGACATTCCCGCGTTGATGCTACGTAATAATAAAAAAAAAACTCATATGTTCTTATCAGAAACATAATTTATATATATAAACAAAATTTCACAAATAAACAATATTTCGTACATGTATCAGTATTTCGGTTATTGAAGTCTTATTTTAATAAATGTTCGAAAATATACTTCTATACATTTTCGTCGACAGTTGCCCTCCTGATTGTTACATATCTTCCTTTAATGATGCCTGCAGCATTTTAATACGTTTAATTAGTGCACCCCGAGTGTCTACTTTTAATTTGCAGCTCACTCCTGGAGTTTGACCGGTTCCTCCCGACTCACTCTGTGTATATATAAATATATACACACAAATCGTATTTTTTCACAAATTGAACTGTTTTTTAAGATTTGTCTTCGTTACGTCGAGGCGGTCTCACGCTTCGCACCTTTACGGCGAGTCAAAGTGACTCTTCCCCTTCGCTCGAAGAGAATATTTCCTTGCATCTTTCCTGTACCAAACCATTAACTCCCAGCACCCTTCCTGCATCTACAGCCTCCTTCAGTTCAAATCCTCTGGCCACTCGCAGGAAACAAGATCACGCTTTTCTGACCTCTATACTCCCTCCCACAGAACCAATACATTCGAACGTTCCTTTCTCGCCCGCTCCACTATCCTCTGGAATTCCCTCCCTTCTGATATCAGCCATTCTTCTTCTCTCTCCTCTTTTAAATACCACCTTTTTCAACATCTCCTCACATCACAAAAAGACTCTGTCCAATCATGAAATTTTAATTCAAGATTAACATCTTGATTAGTAGAAAATATTTGTTTTAATTATCAAGCAATGTTTCAACTCTGTGAATCATTTAATTATTTATATCTTTTTTATATCCTCCAATCATGAAATCCTATTTAGTTGAGAGTAATTGTTTTTGTCGTTGTTTCAACTCTGGATTGTTTCATTATTTATATATTTTAATTTTCTTTGTTTTTCTTTTTTTTTTTTTCTTTTCATTTTCTATTTTTTTCAGTAAACTTATATATATATATATATATATATATATATATATATATATATATATATATATATATATTCCGGAAGAATGCTCCTTTTTTTTTCTCTTTACTTTGTGTTAAAATTAAAATTATTGTAAATATCAATTGACGGTTATTAATGCAGTCTTTGGCCATACATTTTTTCCTGTTTTCTTTTTTACTTGCATATACTTGTTATTCTTAGTTATTCTTATTCTTCCTAGTCCCAGAATAAAGTTTAGTTTTCTATTCTATTCTATCGTCGACGTTCAAGCGAAACTCACTAAGTCCAAAATTATAAAATAATCACTGTTGATTTCTTCCCTTATGTCACGTCATTCAATTCCGTATTTGGCTATAATTTGATAGATAAATTCATTTAGTCCTTCTGTGTTGTTTTCAGGAGTGTACTCAGTATTTTTTTGGAGGATGGAATTTGATATGAAGAAGGCAAGGAATCACCTAATAATACGTGTCAATAATCGCCAAATACGTTTCAATGCATTGTTATTTCGATCCGTCAATTGATTTGTATTTCGTTACTTATTATTTTATTGCATAAATATTACTCAAAATACAAACCTTATGTTGGTGTGTATGAAAATCATACATTTTGTGGAAGAGGACATAACCTCCTGATCACCCCCTTGCGTTCGCCACTGGTTCTTTTTGCAACAGGCAGAAATCTTTGTCATATATTAAATAAATTACTAAGACTTCTTTCAAATTTGTTTCTTTTCGTTTTGTTTTTTGTAATTGATTTATTTGTGTGGCTTTTCTTATTTCTTTTTTTCGGATAATTTAGATATGGATATTTCTATAGTAGCAATAATAAATGCAGTATATATATATATATATATATATATATATATATATATATATATATATATATATAAAGAGAGAGAGACAGAGAGAGTGAGAGAGAGGTGAAAGGGGAGAGAGGGAGCTTTAAATTGTCAGTTTTAAGGAGTTTTAAATTATTGAAAACATTTTTCATTTTTTTTTTCTAACATATTAGAATTGTATCTATTAGTTATACATATAAATTTCGACGTTATAATATTTAACATTTTCTAAGCTATTTATATTTGTGCATATCTAATTATGTTTTTGTATCTGTTTTCAGATACTTGTTCTACAGTATTACGTCGGCTAGTTCGAAATCGTCGAGGCAGAAGAAGGAAATCTACAGCACCTCGACGTACTTTGCCGATAGCAATGAAAACCGCATAGTTTCGGCTTTAGGTAATTATTCCGGCATATCTTGTGCGTGTGCGTTATGGCTTTGAGCCGTCTGTACGATATTTTATCTCAGAATATTGTGCAAGCATCTGATATAAAAAATTTATTGCTTATCTGATGACCTTCTATTGATAATTATGTAAAAAAAAAAATGGAACAAGAAACGAATACTAGATAGGCCAGTGTAACATGTTGCTCAGTGTACAGTCGCAGTGTTATATATTTTCTATAGTATATCAATGAGTTGAGGAAATTAGTTTATAATGTCCGCTTAAAGAAAACTAAATAATGAGGTATGTATAACAAATTAATCAATTAATTAATCTCTTAACGAATAAGAGATGAATTACACAATCCTTAATTATCCCAAGTTGAGAAGGTACTGGTAATTTTTCTTTTCTTTTTTTTTTCGAGATTTCATTTTGTTTACCCCAATGACGATCACTGTATTCCATCGTATCATTTTTTATCGAAAAGTAGTGATTCATGCTCACGTAAACACGTATGTTATAATAATTATAGTATACAAATATTTCAATTTACAGACGAATATAGCTCGTGAGATTTAATGGGATATAAACAGTTCCTCTATATTAGCAAGAACATTAAATACCATAATGTTTACTCAAAAAATACATAATTAATAGTAAAAAATAAAAAAAATGGCAAGTTATTCATATCAATATTTTTGTAACATATTTTATAAAATCAATATCATAAATTGTATCTAGTGGCCAACATTTTTTATTATCATGATCGGTTGGATTAATTGGATTTTGATATAACGCGATGGAATTTATGGCCGATGGGATTCCAGCTGCTCCTCACTACTCCAAAATATTCCACACAGGATTTCACACTCACGCTGTAAATAATGTTTATATATATGTGCGCTTGATTGGGCTGTTTTTTTATACTTACAAATTCGCTTGAATCTAAAAACATAATTTAATTCGAATTTTGACGCTCCATAAAGCGAAATATTTGAAGATAAATATTTGACCCTACCGACCCAAAGTCATGAGAACTACATTCAATGATCCATGCTTTTACATCACCAGCAATACACCCACCTTGCATTCCCTCATTATCCTTTACTTTTTTCCTAAATAAATTCCTTTTCCAATTCATAGCTGTTAAAAACCTCGGGGTCACCTTTGATCAACACCTGTGCTGGAGTAACCGTATTTCCAAAACATCCCGAAAATCCATCATTATCCTTAAACAGTTCTAATGATTCGCTTGGAAACCCGACAGCGCCTCATCACTTCTCTTATTTCCCCCCACTTTCACTGGTATATATGACAGTGATGGTTCTTGGATAGTGGCAACGGAGATTCACACAAATAATTTTCATAATAACCAATTCAAAAATACAACGTAAAATATCCGTCAAGTAGAGACACCAACAGTTTTTGTGGTTAAACTACACCGGCTAAGTCGGAATATAAGACGCTGAAAGGGCTAATTTTGTAAAGTGTCAGTTTTATTTGAGAAAAAAGCGTACTTTATTTCCAACAATTTTATTGATACAGTGAAAATAAATAATTAAATTAACTGTTGTAAATATCGTTGCAACCGAGCGCCGTGCTGTTGTTGCGCCGGGTTGTGCTCACGAAACAATCATTGCTGACAGTACCCCCTCCAACGCGAAATCCAGCTCCCTCACCACCTCTCAGCTCAATCTAGGTAGAGCACTGCTCAGCCTGTGCGGGTTGCGTCTGTCAGAATGAAGGCGTTCCGTTTATACTGATTTGCTCAATCTTAAATAAATATTTTCTATTTCTTTTTAGTATCATAAACTAATTATATTTTTCTTTCATAAAGCTGAGGGGATCACGTGCTCGTGTGAGCAAATGGAATAACGGCTACTGTAAACATCTTATATAATAATCAATAAAAGTTATTTTGAATAAATCTGGCAACTTTATCACCCTCCATCCAATAATGTATATTTGCTGTCATACATTTGTACCTAAACAAACTACTAATAGATACCATGAAATTAGATTAGTTCCTCTCCAACGTAAATTAAAAATAATTTAATCATTTGATTCATAGATAATGATAAACCGTTTTCGCAAGTTCCATCACATGCTCGTGGCCCATTCTCATGTTTTTTTTTTTGTCTGATTCTGCAATGGGTTTCCTTTATGGCGTCAGATCTAATTCACTTTTACTTATAGAGCTATGTTTCAATGAAAAGTATAGAGTGTGTTTCAATGTTTCAGTGAAAATATGTTTAAAATAGGCATATAACTTCTATAATGTATTTCTTCTCTGTATACCTAGTTTGATTAGTATATGTCAGCTTTATTTATTTATTTTTTTAATTTATACTTAAAATAATAAAAAATATTTATCAAACTGATCTGAAATATCATTTATATTTTAGGGAATCGAGAAGGAAAGAAATCTACGGGCAGAGCCGAAGATCAAAGCAAACAACTGCTTCCAGCAAAATAGTTGTACGAAGTTGTAGGAAACGGGATTGTTGAACAACACTTTACCAAAGGTCAGCTGCTTTTATTTATTTAATACAATTTAAATATTTGGGGCCATCAATCCCAAATCTGAAATCATTTGACAACCCTTGATGTGATATATGAAGAGTAAACTGAAGAAAGGGAGAGAGTCAAAGTTTTTCCAAAATGGAGCTAAACACAACAATGTTTTCATATTGTTTAGTAGAATAAGATGGTAAAAAGAAACTGTCGGAAATATGGATGGTCGGTTTATTAGATGCGTTTGAAGAATATCCATAAACCGAAGAAAGTAGGAGCTCCAAATTTAAAACTTGATTTGGAAGGACTCCCTCCATTTTTCCCTTGGACTCCTTGTATGTTCCAAATGTCAAATAAAACCTTTGGATGCTTATTTTTCACAAAAATTAGGTCTTTTGGAAAATCCAATATGGCGGGCTTAGAATGGCGTCAAATTTCATTGAAGAACAGTTGAGAAAAAGACAAATAGTTAATCAGACGATTTAGATTCTATAAATTTTCGTGCAGGTCGGATTTATGAATTTTTTTAAATTAATATAGATTTGAGAGTCAGGTTTATGGAATTTAAACTGCCATATTTAATATGACGATTAAATTTCACATAGCCAATTCGCTTGAAGCTCCCTGCTCGGAATGTTTTGAAGTCACTTCATGCTTATCGTTTTAAAAATTCAGAATGACCAAACCAATAGGGTAAACACAAATTTCAAAAGTAATCCGAATCACTTGTCAAAAATATCTGATGTGGACACCCCATGACTTTCTTGTACGCCTATTATACAATAAATCGGTGGCTCAAAAATTGACCCTGAATTTGGTTAATAGTTTTCGAAGATAGCTATATCTCAAAAACTACACTCGACGTCGCGACGTCCATCTATTGATACACACAGACACACAACACAAGCTCTTGTTTCTGGAGGTCTCATTCCGTTATTATACATCGTTTTCTTTCAGCAGTTTGTCACAAGTTCCCAACAGATTTCTTCGCATTCCTTGACAACATTAGAAGTGTCTATGTCACTAGATAAAGCATTGGAAATAGACGGTTTCAACATTTTAAGCGGAAGAACCAGCTTAACTTACGTATATATCTTATTCTCCTGCTGAAGACTAGTTCAACTCACAAATGTGGAGGGAAAAACATAGTTTTCACTCAATGTTAACACTTAAAAGAAGTGATAAAATTGTTTAATTAGAGTGGGGAAAAAATCGCGTTTATAAACTTTATCAGCTGTGAAGCCTTGTACTGTGGATTTGCGAAAAATTATTTTTGATTTACTTAATTCTTGATTTCTTTGAAATTATGAAAGAAAGTCAATTGGCCGGAACGAGTAAAAAATCGGATCAACATGTTTTAACAACAGTTCTGAAACGTAAGGTAAGAAGCAATTCTAATATCTCACTAAAGGAAAGTCAAAACGATTAGAAAAGGATGACTTCCAAAGATCCCCTAATTAAAAGTTCAACAAATAACAATAACCTACCTTAGCTTCCTACATCATGTGTAAATTTGCATAACAATTCTAATTCAAAAAATGTTGAAATAAATCGTTCAAATAATAATAGCCCAACTACTCTAAATCATATTCCTAATGTTGACCTTACTAAAGTTTGAACCGCTGTCTGCCGAAATGGATGACAAACCTATTCCAACACCAGTTGTCTATAAGCCACCTCCGATCAAAATACAAAGCATGACGAATTTCCTGGCATTCTATACGGATTTAGTAACTCTTATAGGAGAAAATAATTTTGAATGTCTTTCGAATAAAGCAATAGTTACCCTAAAAACTACTACCCGCGATGCTTACAGAGCCTGCATAAAATATCTAGAGTCTAAAAATTTGGACTTTCATACGTATCAATCGAAAGATGAAAAACCATATAGATTTGTTATCCGAAATCTTCACTACTCAACACCCCACGATATGATAAAATATGACCTTGAGAGCAAAGGATTCACTGTCCGTCTAATCTCAAATGTTCTACACCCTAGGTCGAAAGAACCCCTCCCACTCTTCTTTGTCGACTTAGAACCAAGTCCGAACAATGAGCAAGCCTTTAACATCACCAACTTAGCATATACTGAAATTCAAATTGAGGAACCTCATAAAAGAAGGGGCATTGTTCAATGCATGAGATGCCAAGAATACGAGCATACCCGAGCCTTTTGCCACCACAAACCAAGATGCGTTAAGTGTGGTCAAGATCATCCTAGTGATAGATGTCAGAAACCACTTGAAGAGCCATCTGTTTGTGCGCTATGCGGTGGCGATTATCCAGCAAACTTTAAAGGATGTTCAGTGCATCACGAGTTACAGAGAAAAAGACTGCATGTGCGAAGTCAAGGAACTCAGAGGCGAGAAGTTGCAGCACACCTGCCTCCAGAGGCGGGACATGACCGACTTACAAACGCTTCACAACAGCACGCCTCACTACACAACTCCTCAAACTATGGTTATAACACCTCACCTCTCAATGCCTCATTACACGCCATCTCCAAACTCAAGACCGATTGGCACAATGCCTCATTAACAATCTAGTATTCCAGATTTCTCATTATATCTTATATCCTTCTTAAATGATTTTAAATCAATGATAACTCCGCTCGTTACTTTGCTCACCACGCTCGTTACGAAATTCATTCCTAATATTCCCTAATTCTATCTCACAACAATCGCTAAAACTCCTACTTTGGAATACAAATGAAGACCTACACCGAAGAAACGAATTTGACATATACTTACATGGGCATGACATAGACATTGCACTACTTACCGAAAATCATTTTACTCAGATCACAAAATTTTGCATACAGGAGTATGTGGTGTGCCGAACTGATCATCCAAGCGGCTCTGCCCGTGGTGGCTCGGCAATAGTCGTGAAACGAACATTATATCACTATTCTCTACAAATGATTGCCTTGCCTGAAATTCAATTATCAACTATCTCAGTTGAAATCGATCATACCAATATTTCTATTGCTAGTCCATATTGTCCTCCGAGGCAACCACTTTCCCAGGAGACGTTTACCAATGTATTCACGACTTTGGGATCCAAGTTCTTATGTGGGGATAATTTTAACGCAAAACATCCCCGTTTCGGCAATAGGACTCAAAATTCTTGAGGATATGCCCTTCTTAATACATGCTTGAATATGACAGCCTACTACCATCTGAACCGACGTACTGGCCAACAGAAATAACCGACAACCGGAACTACTCGACTTCTTTATCATTTCTAGCCTAAACACATTACATCACAAAATCTGTATTGATAACGACCTTTCATCTGACCACATAGCAGTTATTCTTATCTCTCTCTAGGCACTTATTCACTTCAAATCACATACCTACGCTAACTCCTGGATCAATACTGCTTATTCATATTTCATAGCATTATAAACAATAATATTAACCTTAACACAAGCTTAAAGACTGGAGATGATATTGACAACGCTGTTGAGACGCTTACAAAGACTGTTCAAACTTCCGCATGGCAATCAGCACACAGACATAAGACAGGCCGGCACAAACCTTACTTACTTACCTCCTGACATACGGTCACTTATTATTGAAAAGCGACGTGCGATGAATCAATGGAAAAGATCTCGCTATCCTAGTGACAAAAGATTACTAAACCAACTTACTAACAGATTGAGAAAACATATACAGCAATACAAACACGACACTTACAACACACATCTGACTAACTTACAGGCAAGTAACAATACTCTCTGGCAACAGACACGAAAGATACTGGATTACCACCATACAAAAACTCCCCTCCGTAAACTTGACAACTCATGGGCTAGAAGTGATACAGAAAAAGCATACTTATTTGCCTCTCATCTTACAAACGTTTTTCATCCACATGACGACTTGCTTGACCAACAACACTGCTCAGACTGGGAAGTGTCTCCATCCATGTTCTTATGCCAATCTGTTAGAGGAGGTTTTCCAATGATAAACAAACTTACAATATATGCCATAAGGCATTTGTAGATATTTCAAATGAATATTTGTTTCTTTCTTATAAACATATGATCTCTGCATTAAATGTCAATACGTCTTCTGATGTAAGTTTATAATGACCTTCAAGTAAAGTACCATTTCCGGTTCGCTAATTTGAACCAAAATTTATTATGTTATTTATATTAATATGTAAGTCTTATATACCAAATTTGAGAAGTTTTGCATTATATTTTAATATAATTTTAGATGAAAATCGATGATGACCTTAAAGTAAAGTACTACTTCCGATAATCATGCAGTGACCAAAAAGAGAGTTTCTCAACTAGATTTTATAATAATCCTAAATACAAAATTTTAACTGTGTACGGCTAACCGTTTTTGAGTTATGCGAGATTCGTACGAACGTACGTACAGACGTCACGACGAAACTTGTCAAAATGGATATTTCCGTTGAAATCTGAAAACCAAAAATTTTTGCGATTAAAATACTTCCTTGATGAATGAAAATGAATTTGAGATTAGATTTTCAAAATGTAGAATGAATTGGATACATTGGCACCAAACTGTTCATAAACAGAAAATTAATTAGTTTGCCTCCTATATTTTTGGATGAAATGGAATATCAGTGTACCCAAACCCATTGGGCATTTTTAATTTTCAAAAGTTGACCTTTGTCGTTTTCAACGGCCCCGGAGAACTCTTAGCGAATTGGATTGATTTATTAATTTTCGGTCGCCAAGTTAGTTGACATTCTGAATTTTTAAAATGTTACATATGCTTCGGTTCAGCGCACAGTGGGGCAAATAGCCGATCTAGGAAGACAAAATTCAATGGCCATAACTGTAGATTGGAAATAACGTGTTCGTCACAAATAAATGAAAATAAACCTTCGGTGGTTTTTAATTTATTAATAAAAAATATTTTATTTTGAAAAAAATATTTTTAAAATTATAATTTCAAAGAAATAGCATAGCCGATTTATTTCTCTGAGTATATTGTCTTCCAAATCTGTATAAGTCTTATAATCTACTACATCAAATTTGTGAGTATTAATAAGTGGGTGCCGCAGGGCAGCATTTTTGGTCTAGTTCTGTACTATATACACACTTCCTACATTCCTCAGACACACTACTTGCAACGTATGCGGACAATATTAAAATTGGCTTCATACATGGCAAACAAAAATTAACATCCGAAATCTAATCATATAATATTTAAACTTAGACGTTCAGGGTGCACTACATTAGCACTTTACAGTATTCCATTACCAAAACAAACAGAGACCAAATACTAGGGACTCACAATGGACAGACGACACACCTGAAAATCACACGTGACTACTTTGAAAAAAATATTGGATCATCGGCTCTCACTACTAAGACGACTGCTACATCATAAAAACAAACTATCACTTAATAACAAAATTATTATATACAACGTGTTACTTAAACCCTTATGGACTTACGTTGCTCAGGTGTGGGACTCATGCAAAAAATCACACTTACAGACCATTCAAATCTTCCAGTCGAAATTTCTCGGTTATGTGACTCATTGTCCCTTCTATGTAACTAACAAATCATTACACAAAAAGCTGGACATACCACTGGTGACTGAAACAATTAAGCAACACTACAAAAATTTTCATGACTCATTTGCTGGAGATCCAAACTTACTGGTACAAACATTACTGACAGACACACTACCACAGAATCCGACAAGGAAACTGAAATGTCTCTGGAGCAGGGATCTACTACATTAAAAGAGATCAGCCACGCTAGGGGTGCCTTCACTGGGAGGATTCTCCATCCATGTTCTCATGATAATCCGTAAGATAAGGTTTCCCAATGATGAACACACATGCAAAATAAGGCAAAAGACATTTGTAGAAATTTTAAATAAACATTTCTTTTTTGGGATTCTTTTTTTAATTTAGTTTAAATTTTGCCTTCCATCATTTTTATTAAAATGTGGAACATTTTTCTAATTAAAAGTCCATTAAAAAAATAAATAAATAAAAACTCTCTCATACGTTATAGTATGAAGGATCTTAGGTTTACTGTTTCATGACCAATAGATATAAAGGAATATGATGTAGTCAATATATACACTCAAAAGTGTAAAAACAAACATAAAGAAATAATAATAAAAAGTTATACTAAACATAACTAAACTAACTTTATATGAATTTTTATGTATTTCCTTTTTCGTTAACTATTATAACTCCTCTCCATTTGTGTTTTGGTTGATCATATTTTAATTTTTAACTATTTTGTAAGTAGTTAGTATTCAATTTTGTGGTTTACTAATTCAGCACAAATTTTCTTAAATTTCCCTCTAAAAAACAATTATATATTGGGGAACCCTCAAGATAAATTTCCATAAGAGTACTTGTTACTTGCATCTTAAACTTTGGATACTTCTAAACTCAATTGCTTTTGTGAGAATAATAGGGCAAAGCACTTAATACTTAACAATTAAAAAGTACTCAAAAGATAAAAATTACTTGAATACTGTAAAATTATTGTACTTCCTTCTAATAGATATTATTTCCTAATTGTTTAAATTGAATCATTATATTTACAAATCTAATATTTTCCTCACTTTAATCTTTATTTTGATTAGTAGAAAACCATGGATATCAAGAAAAACGGTTTGGTGAAAGGTGGAGCAGAAGAGCACTATGGGAGAAAAAGTACCATCATCCAGGTACAAATTTATTATATATTTTTTCTAAAAAAATTTTGAAATATTATTATTATTTTATTTTATTTGCCACCCTATCCTGCCTATAAAGCAATATGGGTGTTTGCAGCTGTGTGATGTTATGTATTTCTGCATTACAACCTACTGCTGCAAGTAGATCTGATTACAATTTTCTCAGTAGCTGTGCACACAGCCTCCTATTCACTATTCTTCAGTTTGGTCACCACCTTCGTCTTCTGTCCAGCGGCCTCCCTGGCACAGTTCCTTCTGTGTTGGTGTGTGGACCCACTAGCGTCTTCCAACCGTATACAAACTTCTTGAAGTGAGAATGGTTCAGTTCAGTGGGAACTCGCTCTCTGCCAGAACATAGAGCCCTATCTCCCTCAGTGCATCATAGATGGTGCAGACTGCAACGATGTGCTCGGTTCACTGCAACTAGAGAATACGGGTTCGATGTCTTTTCTGTGTTTAAAAAGCTTTGCTCTGAAACCCCGGTGCCCAGGAGAATCTGCTAGACCCATCGGTTCCATTCTTCTACTGTATCCTCCTGGAGAATCCTCTTCCTTCTGCTAGGGTCTGCACTGATTCTCACTTGTAGATTCAGCGGTAGATCCGCCAGGCCTTCTCTCTATATCTTTTGCCATTAAAATTAAAGAAGTAATCTTTTCGGAGCAGGAGGTTGAGAGATATATATATGAGACACTGTTCTGTATGACCTGGTTACTCGAAGCAGAGTCATCCACTGGATGGTCACCAAACTGGTCTTCTGTCTGTGCGAGAGACTCTGGATCCAGGCAGGGGACGCGTGCCTGAGGATATCCACAATCACTCCTTTATAAATGATCATCATTGCAAGGTACCTGAGGCCCCAAAAAGCACTCCTGATAGGACTGAGTCCATTAAGGGCTAGGGTCACCCTACTTCTCAAATAATCTAAATGAGGTGTCATATTGAAATTTCTTCCAATAATAACTCCAAGGTGGGTAACCACCTCACTCAGACTTATTCTTGATCCTTGTATGACCTTAGTCATAGGGTGAGCTCTATCAATCTTGCCTCTCAAGAGGATGGCCTGAATCTTGGAATCTGCCATCTAGCGGGAAACCGCTCCTCCTCTAGCACTCCCAGCAATTCGTCGAAGACCAATTTCCACAAAGCAGGGCCAAGGACGGATCCCTACAGACATCCCCTCTCCACTGTATCTTCTACTTCGTAGAAGCTACCTCGAATCTTTAATGTCCTGTCTGGAGGTAGCTTCTAACCAGACCATACAAGTTGCTGGAATCCTCATGCTTGTGCTGTTAAAGCACGTTAGTTCATTAAACGTTATCAAAAGCAGAGGTAATGTCGAACAAGAGAAGCATAATATGTTTCTCTGCCCTATCCTCAAAATTAAGGCACACTCAGTAGGGTAAAATGGTAATATAATTATTTTAAAAAATGTTATAACTTAATATAGTACCTCTGAAGATTTTTCCAAAGTATATTTGGGTTAGAAATGGGGCTCTCTTGATTTCATGAGAATAAAAAAGTAACTACTTAATCAACATTGTAGCAGCTTTGCTCCAATTAAAGACTCTAAGGCTAACATTTTTATGATTGAGGGAATTCTTTTACGGTTATAGACATAACATGTTCATTAAACACTGTTAAATTTGGTTGACATCCACATGATGGTATAGATTGTTAAATTTGTTTCAAAATATTGTGCTTTATTCATAAAAGTAAAAACTTCTTCAGGAACATTAGAAATTAATCTCCAGACCTGCCACACTGTATTTTTTATTTTGTTAATTAGAATTAATAATATAATATATAAATGTTGTTGTTATTATTAATTCAGATTTTAAGTCTTCAAATAAATTTATAGCTGTCCGAATCTCTTGAACTCAAATGCAAGTAAATAATCAAAATAGATATGCACTTATCTCTAAAGTTCTTTGTACATGGACTCATTTAACTGCTTTTAATTGGTTTTTAATGAAAATACCAATTATTCTAATGTTTGTACAAGATAAAGATATTTTAGATATTATAATGGAACTGAAACATATTTTCTTTCAAATGTTACTCAGTTTAATTAAAGTTAGTTATTTTAGGCTCCATTTCCCATAAAAATAAAAAAGTAAAAAATAATAATGAGTGGAACATTAAGTGCAAGTGTAAATAGTGTAAATCAGAAAAAGAAGTCGGTAAGTCCTATATTCTTTTGTCCCTCCTGTTTGTTTTTACTTCTTTCCAAATGTTTCAAACATTAATCGAATAAATTAATAAACCTGTTATTTAAATACTTTTGATAATTTTAACTTTACAAATCAAAAGAATTGGAAAACTTTTTTTTCCATTTTTGTAATATAAGCAGTAAAATATAGATGATATTATATAGATATCTACAGCATTATGTTTAGAGCAGCCATCATTTGGTCTTAAGAATTAAAACCCTATCGAACATGAAATCAAAAATATATATATCTCTGAAATTTATTACTTTGTTGGGTCAGTTTCACATTAAATGTAAGGTAAATTATTGCGATCGAAAGAAATTTAGAACCCAAGTTTTCAACAGAAATAGACATTTTAAGAACCACTGATTCCAAATAACCTAGTCTCGCAATATGATCTGTGTGTATGTGTGCACACACTTGTGTGTGTGTGTGTGTGTGTGCATATTTGTGTGAGTATTTGGTGAGTCTAGCTCCAAAATGAAAAGTAGTTCAAAACTAAAATTAGGTATTTATTCATGTACGTTTTCGCTAAAATCGACTTACGGGAAGTGTCACTTTATATTAATGATTTTACACATTTTATAGCATTATACAATGCTCTCAAAAAAGGCTGTAACAATTTTGATCAAACTTCTTAAATCAATGTACAATTAAATGTTCATTAATATCAACTAGGTCTTATCCTCATTGAAATAGTCTGACAGGACTTAATTGCAGTATTTTCAAAATGGCTTCTTCTAAAGTACCTTTAATTTTGTTTATTAGAAAGAATGAACCATCTCTCAATGTTAGCAGTAATTAAAAAATGGTTGACTATTAACTTTTGACTATTTAAAGAATTTGATAATTAACTGAAGGAGAAATATTTTCCCAGATTGAAAGTAAATTTCCAGAAATAAGAGTAGTAATATAAATAGATAATATACCATTGGAAAGAAAGATTTTAGAAAAAAATAATGTTGTAATATAGAAAGTCATAGAAGGTAATAGAGAGTGACAAAAGATGCATAAAGTTAAATAACTGATTGTTGTAATTTGCAATTTCTACTTTTAAGTTATTTAATGGAAACAAAAGGCTGAAAATATTCAAAGACTGAAACTTTTAAAATTTCACTAGCCCCATGCAAGCAGAAATTAATATCTACTTAAAGTAGAGCGGTGAGTGTAAGTTGTGTGATGCATTGCATTAGATATTTTTTTTTTTTTAAATTATATTCCTAATTAGTTATGTATGTTCTCTGTTATTTATTAAAACAGACTATGTAGGTATTAGTTATTTGTTGATTGGAAACCAAAACGAATGCTCATTACTGGAACAAATACTAATTGACCAGAATAAATAATTTAGGGCATTCACATTTTTTGCCTCTCAAATTTTTTTTGAAAATTCTATTACAAGAAGTAAATTTATTGCGGAAAATTTTTCTCTGTGAAATAAAGTAGTATCGAATCCCTGGCCACCTTTCTAGTCATTATTAAAATTATATTAATTTCCTATTTCCTGCATCAAAAAAAAATAAAAAATTTGTATACTGAATAAACTGGTTCCATGCAATTACATATTTATATGAATTGCCAATGAATTCAGCAAACATTTGACAAAATCAACGGTATATAATGCCACATTTTAATATTGTGTAAAGTAAAAGATGTCATAACTTTGGAGACATCTCTTCTATTATAACTGTTCGTAATTTTTTTTTTTTAACTGTTATTGTCATTCTCTTAGAGGTAGTATATAATTGACAGGTATATTATTATGGGTCCTAATATATATAATCGCATTTCAGGTTCTGATATGCATCATATCAAACACTTCTGTTATATCTTCTGGTATGACAATGGGTTTCTCAGCTGTAGTGTTACCTTATATGATGGTTCCAAATGATGTCCTTTATGTTACTAATAGTGAAGGATCGTGGATAGGTAAAGTATTTTGTAATTATTATTGTAATTTTTTTAATAGTTATTGAAATGAATTTTATTATCAGCTTCTAATGTATTATTTTATATTTTTCATTAATTAGTAGTGAACTAGGACTTCCATTATATGATTTATTTGCTTATCACTCGCATTTCATTTAAATTATTGCACATATCTTGAATTATTATTTATGTATATTATTTATACTCCTATTTATCATAATATCTATCTTGCAATTTTGTCTTTTTGAATAAAATTATAATGTTTTAAGTGTAGTTAGCCTACGGCACATTTTATTAATACCTAAAAATATAATAACCTGTACCACCACTACAACCCGTGAAGGGTCTTGGGCTCAGTACTAGGGGTAAGGACCGTACTGTTTCTAAGCCAACGGTTGTGTAAGGAGGTGATTTGGCCGAGATCACGCTCAACCGCCAGGTTTTTCCCCCAATTAAGGGTACCCACTTTATAGAGGCTGGGTGAGCCCCAGGAGGGTCCCCCGATCCCACAGGGTCGATCCGCGACTGAATAGAGAATAAATAATTACCTGCCTCAGCCGGTCTCGAACCCGGGACCTTGAGATTAGTAGCGCAGTGCCTAACCCACTGAGCTACCCCACACCCCAAAAATATAATAATGAATATTAAATTAATTAATTAATTAACTAATTGCATTAAGTAGATAAATTTAAAAAAAAAACTTCAAAATAGAAAAACAATTTTTTTTTTTTTATGAAAACTTCTGCAATATAAAATCTATCAGTAAAATTTTTCTATTTAAAAAATGTTTATTTTATTTTTTGATTTACTATTGTAAATTAATTTTTAATTTTTTTTTAGCAAGTCTAGCGACTATTTCAACACCACTTGGTTGCTTGATGGTAGGACCAATAATAGATTATTTCGGAAGAAAGGCTGGCATTCTTTTTGTAAACGTTCCAGCAATAATTGGTTGGTTGTGCATTACAATACAGCCTTCCTTAATGCAGCTGTATATCGGTCGTCTATTGACTGGATTTTCTTGTGGTCTTTCAAGTGTACCATCTACAGTGTACATGGCCGAATCGTCGACAGCAGCACAGAGGGGCTACCTTATGACAGGAACATCAATAGCCATATCTTTAGGTGTTGCTATCGTTTACATTTTGGGACTGATATTTCAGGTATCTAAATCTTTATAATAACAAATAATATTATTTATACATGGAGCTGATAGTTAGATTTAATATTCCTTAGTATATTTTTAATTATGAATCAAAAAGTAATGTGTATTTCACTGAAGTAATTATGATTATTATCACATTGCTGCCAAAATACATTTTCCCTGCCATAAGAATTTAACATAATGTCTTACAAGTAAGAATAAATATACTTTTTTACAAGTATTTTTACTTGTGGACCTCCTCTATCTAGATTATTCTTCCTGCAATTACCATCTTCTCCCACAGTAGGGGCTATTAACTTGTATATTATATTAACTTTTATATTATATAATATTAGCTATTATATTACCTCTTATCATTCGTCTACACCAGCCCCCCCATAACCTAAATGTTATGATACATATATACACTTACACTTTTTTTTTTTAAATACCACACTCATTCATTTTTATTTATATTGCAGGAGAATTGGAAAATGGTTGCGGCAATATGCAGTTTATCTCCGGTGATATCTTCACTCTTGATAATATTCTTTTTACCAGAAAGTCCGTTGTGGTTAATGTCCCATAAGAAACCAGAGAAAGCCAAAGAAGCTCTCATGGTACTCCGTGCGACCAAAAATTCTGCAGATATTCAAATGGAACTTGATGAAATGACTGAAAGAGTGAAAAATAATAGAAAAAAGCAAAATTTCATGAATGTCATAAAAGCAGTAGCAAGACCTGAATCGTATAAGCCTTTGTTAATTATGAACACATTTTTTCTATTCCAACAACTCACTGGCATATTTGTCGTCATTTTTTATGCTGTAAGTACATGGAAACATAAGATCTAGATTTATGATTTATAAAGTTCAGGAGTTCAACTGAAATCGTTTCTTACATATATTTAATATCAAATTAAACCTCAGTTTTGTTAGAATTGTTATTGTTAAATTACTAATACAATCAGGTAAATCTCTCTTTGATGAATTTTGCAATAAATTTAGTTAAAATAATAACACAATCTATATGCAATTAAAACATATCATATTCTACTTACAAATCATTTAATGTATTTTCTTCATAATTAAGGTTGTCTTGTCGACAATACAAACCAAAATTTTTGTTCTTTTCAGTAATACAATTATTTTATTTATTTTTTTTAAAGCCTGAATTTTATTATATACATACATTAATGTTGTGATAAATGTAAAGTAATATAATGGCCAATGTTTTTCAATTTATTAAAAAACAATGTTATGATATTATTTATATATTTTTATAAAATGTATATTATATTATATAATAATTTCTTTTCTTTTGTAATTTAATTGACTATATTTTATTTTTTTTTTAAGGTTGATGTGGTCCGTGAAGCAGGAGTTACTGCAGATCCCTTTGTAGTTGCAGTCCTAATTGGTCTAACTCGTTTAATTTTTACAATATTTGCTGCCTGGATGTCAAGGAAGTTTGGTAGAAGAATAACTGCAATAATATCAGGAATGGGGATGACAATATCACTCATGATTCTGGCAACACTTGTACTGATACAGCTTCCGCAACTTGAAAATGATCAATACAGAGTTCCTTCCTTCAATAAGACACAAAACCTGACTTTTGATGAAGAAAGTGTTTCTTCATTAAATTTAACTGGACTTACAGAGAATTCAGTTTTTAATATTAGTGAAAATGAAAGTGATATGGTTGACAAACCTCCTACTTTCCTGCCTGTTATTGCAATATTAATATACATATTGTCAAGTACGGTTGGATTTTTAACGCTTCCTTGGTCAATGATTGGAGAGGTTTATCCAGCACAAATAAGAGGAGTAAGTATTAATTTCTTAACCAATTTAGTAGAAAAAGTTATTTGTTACTTCAAACTGTTACAACTTTGATGGCTCAATTTGTTGTAATATAGATGGCCTATCTTGATTAATACTTTTGAAGAATTAATCAAATTAAAAAAAAAATTTCAAAACTTTTGTCTATGTGCTGTAATCATATTCCAAATGTTTGGGATTTGTACAATACCCTGCGCTGTAAAAACAGAAATATGATTTAATATTAAATGTGATTAAAGGCATTGTTCTGTGATACAAAGCACACATCAGTCCAATGATGCAATGCACATATCAGTTCAATGATGCAATGCACACATCAAACATGCAATACTCTTTTACTATGGTAAACTACCATGGCCATCTGTACTACAGCATAATTCTTTGATATTTAGTTCAAACTTGGAAAGAAGGAAACCTATAACTTTTCATTGCTCTTGCTTTCACAATTTTTTTTTTCTTTGGCTTCTACTAATCCTTAATCTGAAGTATCTCTTTCCTTAAAATTTATCAGAAATGAATTTTTTCACTATTTTAAATAAATATAAAAATTTAAAAAACTCAAAGAAAGATCAAAGTTTTGGTAATCACAAACTGATTTTTTTATTTAAATAAAAAATATATTTAATTGAATAATATATCAATTTTTTTTTAAATCTCCTTGTTTCTAAGCTTTAATATGTAACACACCCAAGTATAATTTATTGTATGAAACTATTCTCAAAATGTTCTACTCTAAATTAAATGTTAAAAAATAATTGTTAGAGAAGATATAATTTTAAAGTATTAATGATTTTTTGTGAATTATTCTTAATATAATTATTGTAATACTATGATAAATAATGAGCCAAGGAAATAATTAAAATTTGAACACAAGTAAATATTCCTCTGCTGATAATTCTATTGAATAAGATGAATTTTATCTGTTTTCTTCTCAATTAATTCTCATCTAAATTTTTTTTTAACAGGTAGGAGGTGGATTTACAACCTGCATGACATACATATTCAGTTTTTTCACCATAAAATTGTTTCCAACAATGATATTTTATATGCAAAAACATGGAGTGTTTTACTTCTACGGCACAATGGCACTTTTTGGGACAATATTTGTTTACTTCTTTTTGCCAGAAACACAAGGGAAAACATTAGCAGAAATAGAAAGGATGTATACAAGAAAAAGTAATTTTTTTTTTTTTTTAATTTAGTCATGATATTAATTTAATTTTAAAAACTTAAGTGTGTCTTGGTGAATAAGTTATTAAATCAGCTTATAAGTAAAATTAATATATTAATTTAAGGGCCAAAGAAGACTTTTACATACTTATTCAGAAACAAGCATAAGAGAGATATTGCAATATGGAATCATGAGCTGATTCCGCTGATGGCCAATTCGCAGAACATAATCAAACTTTGAAATTTATCTTAATTAAGTTATAATAAAACTAAACAAATTTAGTTGGCCTTCCCTTCCATAAACAGATGTTATATCTTTATTTATTGTTTCGAAATGCAGCTGTCTTTACGTTGCTTCAATCTGAGGTTGCTATGGCAGCCAGAATGCTATTACCTTTTTTTCTGATATCTATTGAGTTATTTAATATATCTTATGTATTACATACATATTTTATTTTATTATTTTTTTTTATTGGTGTGGTTATAAAATAAGTTAAAATTAAAAATATTAAGAAATAATTGCTTAAATAAAATTGGATATTTGTGGAATAATCTTTCTATTTTATTATATTTACTAAATTTATCAATAATATAATGCATATTTATTTATTTTTAAAGTTTTTCAATACTATTACATACATACATGGCAAGGCTCGGATCTAGCTATGGATTATTAGGTTATTCATGTATGTTTTATTACATACTAAATGAATTTATTATTTTTACAGGGAAAAGACATGATATTGAAGAGGAAGAAGCTTTAAGTAGTACAAAAATGATAACTATTGTGCCAGCTAACAGCAGATAGTTTTAAAATTGTTTAGAAAGTCTTGATCAGAACAAAATGGATTAAGAATATTATTTAAAAAGTAAAGTGTTCTTAACAGAGCTTCAATAAAAGTGTGTGTTCATAGTGCATTGTGAAGGATATTAAAAGAAAAGCAGAAAAGAGGAAAAATACATAAAAACCTGAGGAATGATAATCTCCGTTTTGAAGACTAGAAAGTGAATTCCACATTTTACCTAGAACGATTAAAACCATGAGATTTATTTATTTTTTAAGTTAATCATTTGTTGTATGCTTTAAAATGTAACTAAATTGTTGCATTGTTTCTAGGCTGTAAAATTATTAATTTTTTTGTAAGAATTGTTTTAAACTGTCTAAATGAATTTTATAAATAAATATAATTTTTATAAGTTTTGAAGTTGATTAAATAGTTTGAAATGCCATTATTTTCTTCATACTTCATGAATTTAATTTATTAAATAATCTCAAAGGCCAAAATTGGACTTGATAAAAAAAATCAAGATTGAGAAATTGATTTATTCATTTTCTTACTGACAAGAATAAAAATATCTTAAGAGTAAGAAAATGCAAAAGTAAAAGAAAAAAAAATACCTACAACAAAGAAGAAATAGATACAAATAAAATAAAATTGTAATTATAAAATAATAAGTTATTAAGGAAAGGGGGTCGGGGCAAAGAGTAATCATATGTACCAAATAACTCTCTATACCAGGTGCCAAGCCTGATCCCTGATCTACACCTGGCTTGCTAAAGACCTAAATAATGAAGGACCTGTCTACTAGGTGGACATATTGATAAAATGTAGTAAGGAGAGAATATAACAAATGAATAGTTTGAAAAAGGAAGGGAAATGTATGTATACATATTATGGTTATATGAGAATATGAAATTTTTTAATCTTAGGTAAATGACTAAACATGATTAATGGGATGGTGGCCGAGAGTGTATGGCATCACCTTAGACTGTTAAGGTGCTGATTCAAATCTGGTCTGGGAGGGTTGAAATTAATATCGTGGAGGCACCACTTAATGAATCTCCACCTTCCCACTCTGTTTAGAATAGATTGGTAACTTGTAGAATAACCCTTCCTGTTTTCCTTAAACCACAATGAAAAAAGATTGATGGAATCGGGTTCTAGATGGATATAGGTAGATTTGGAAAATAATGTATCATATTTTTATTGCTTGGAACTGCACCCAAGATGGAAAGGTTTGGATGATTAGATAGTTGGGATATGTCAGGAACTGGGAAATGTCGAACTCTCCTGCCCTGAGTAAGACCCTCATATTTAGGCCAAAATGACAGCTTATAGTTATTGAAAACTCAAATGAAAGTTTTGTTTTTTATAGTCATCTTGATTGATTTCCTTACTATCTAAAATTGATATAAAATAAAAATAAAATTTTTCGAACGACTACCTTCCTATCTAGACACTATCTTGAAAAGCACAAATGGGTGATTATTCCAAAAATGGGCATTTTGTGTCCAACATTCCTAGTTTGGCTCAAATCAATATTTTTGTCCGGATCAATTTTTATGACTTAATATACAATATGTCATAGGCTACTGCTGTATTCATTTTTTATAGAAATCGTCAAACATCATTATTTTAATTGATCATAAATCAACAAAATCCCATTCCTTCCTTCTTTCTGAGACCTCACTTTGTTACTTTCAACAGTCTGTGAAAGGACAATGAGATATATATGCTACATTTTGTATGATGATGTTTGTACCAGTTTTGCAAGCCTTCGAAGGTAAGGAAACGAAAATCCTCTAATGCAATATGCTTATTATCCACAACTCATTTTATCCCTGTCCCAAAATCCAATTCTCATTCCTTTGTCAAAGGTTGAATTTCCTGTCAAAGACTTACGCTTGTTAAGTTCATTATAGCTCCTAGACAAGCAACACTGCTAGTTCCCACCAAACATTTTAATTAACAATCACTAATCTTAGAGCTAATTATGGACAGTAATTTGTGGTGTCATCATCTTGTATGTTTCAAGTAAGTTATTATTCTATTTTTTCAAATGGATGACCTAGTAATTTATAGGCAATCTTTTTTTTTTTTTCCATGTCGGTAACGTAATGGAATTAGATGGTAAAGTCTGTACTTTAAAAAAAGGCCTGTACGTAAAAAAATGCTGTCATTTTAAGACGATAATATTAAGATAATTAGGTAAAAATATAACCAGTGCCATCTTCACCCCATGGAACCAAAGGGCCAGGGGTCCTGCGATCCAAAGAGGCCCCTCTTGTAAATATTTAACATTTTTAAATGTTTGATACTTTTCAAATATTATGACTTTATGTATGATGTATTAACTTAAAGTACTTAAAGGACTTATGACTTAAAGTAATATGATGTATGTTTCTGTTGATTAGCCAAAATTGCAGTCAAATGAATTCGAATATGTCTGAATCCATCACTTAATAAAAAAAAATCCATTTGCGTGCTTATTTTGTGGCATGTGAAAGGTTGAATAGCAAAGTGCCTTAGAAAGTCACCAGCATTGATGCATTTTTGTCGTACAGAATTTATTTTTTATAAAATCCGTAAGAAAAAAAAAATTAAAATAAAAAGAAGGGCAACGTAAAAAGGAATTTGTATACATACAAAAAAGTTTAATATCATGATATTATGATCAGGCCTGTCGTTTAACCAGATTACGCAATAGATTTCAGCTGAAAAAATAAAGAGAAAATGTTTTCATTTAATAGAAATATTGGCCAGTAAAGTAATGGAGTTTCTCAGCTAAATAAAATCAATCAAAATTCAAGTCAACTAAAATTTGATCAATCAACTACATGTATGTGTTCTCAAGTATTGTTGTGACATGGTAAGCTGATTCAGAACGCAGTTACTAAAAAACATTTTTGAGAAATTCTAGCATGCACAGATTTCAGAAGTGCCACTTTATTTGAAAATGACCTATATATCAACACTGCTGGTGAAAAACCCTTGCGTATTTTTGCTTGAATTTTATTTTATTCATCACTAAGGAAATTGTAATCTCTATCTTCAGATAAAACCCTGGGTTAAATAAAATACTTTTCCAGTTTGATTATGAGTGAATCACCTTTCTGTGCCTTTTTTAAAAATATACAGTATGAAACCTCAGTACCTATTGTAACACACGCAGTTCTGGGGAGACAAACTCAAAATTGTGCCAGATGTTAGAACCTATTTCTGTATCCAAATGTGCAAGAGTGTTATGTTAAGCATTACCTCCATGGCTGCTGTGGGGCATGTTCTAATTGCTCCTGTGGCTCCAAGACATGTCACCATTTGAACATATCAAGCGTTGTTTTATGCGTAGGTTATCATAGATCGAATGGTCCTGGTTTATAGCCATTCTAGCATTTTGGGTCTAATTCCCCATTAGCAAAGGATGAAGTCGCTCGTGAATGAGCCCCCCAAACTACGGGAATGCTATTTGAATCTGGAAGTCGCCTGGTATCCATTCCTCATGTTCCATCTGTTCACACAGCCTTTACGACCAAAGTCTATGCCATTCCATCTTGGATTGGAAGGGTGTTTAATTTGGTTATATGGTTAATAGTCGAGTTTAATAGTTGAAGGACCACCTCTAGCAGGAAGCGGCTTTTCATCGCGCACATACGGTCCTCGTTGTAGCGCCTTCAAGACTTCTGCTAAAGCTTCAAAGATCTCTCCCATGCGGCGGAGTCAGGGACGTAAATAGCAGGTGTCAAGATGGCAAATGCCACGTGCCTCAGCCCAAGGGGAACCTCGAATTGACCTTTATAACAATAAAATACAATATGAAATTTATTTATTTATGTATGTAAATGAATCAACCCATAGAGGGTCATTAGCATACTACATGAACAATATCGAATTATTTTAAGTCTAGTGATACAATTAATAACTAATAGAGCATTATTATGTATAACACACTGCAGTATGTTCAAATTTTGAGTTATAACCTTAGAGGGCCTAAAAAAAAAATGGCTACCACGGGATTCCAAAATCATACATCACTAGGCTGAGCGAAAAAAAATACCTCTGCTCCCCAGTCCCTTGAACCCAGAGAGTTTTATTACCTGTGCACACGTCTAGATATCTGGTATAGCTCAATAAATAAAGCATTGTCTTGTACCTTTGCTTTAATTTGTTTTAGAATTTTTAATTGTCTATATATGTAGCATAAAATGTTTAACTCGTTTATTAATAATGGTTTATTATTTTTAATAATGATCTTTTGTAATCGACAAGAGAAAAAAAAAATTAATACCACCTCAAAATTTGAAGTGTTTAGGTTTACAAGATAAGTAAAGTCCAAAAATAGATTTATTTTTAAAAATCCGTCCGCCTGCCGTCCGCGACTATTCTCAGAAACTACTGGCCCGATTTTGAACCTAAGTCACCACCCCAGGTTGATCATTGAAATTCGATTTACCATCTCCCATTTTGTTTAAAAAATTGCTACCGACATAAGGTATCATAAGCCTATATCTCCACCATTTATGAAGATAGGGAACAAAAATATAAAATGTATATACAGGTCTTAAAAAAAAATCGAAATTATTTTTTTTTTTATTCTTGATATAATGATTTCAAAATACTTTTAATATTATTATTAATATTTAATAATATATCTAACAATAATTAATAATAAACCATTGTGTAGTAATTTGGAAAATTCTTTGAAAAATATTATTTAAAAAAACGGACTGACCATGACATTAAAGAGTATTTTATAAATAATTCTTCATTCATTCTGAGACAGGTCTCTTCAGAAAAGAGATGCCCAAACGTTTTATAACGCATGACAAAACCAAGCATTCCCCATATTGAAGCGTGTTACAGCTGTACCCCTCTCCTTCTCTGCACCATACCCTGCCACCTTCACAATAATTATTTCTATATCGTATAGGCGCTTGTTAGTCATATTTTACCCGAAAAAATAGACTATTGGAGTGGGTCGAAGGTTGGCGGTGAGGGATGGGATAGCGTTTCCTATCTGTTTCATAACCCCTAGAGCACGATTATGGAAGTTTTGGAAATGTCTGATATATATATATTTTTTTCCGCTACATTTGAGCACCTCCAGCGGCCCCCTTTGGGTCAAATGAGCTGAAATTCGTTATGTAAGACTTTCTTCCAGGACGAACGATACCATTAAAGAATGGATAAATTCCACTCAAAATTTCGGTATGTTTGCCTAAAATTTCGGCGTTTTTAAAGTTTTACGCATCTCTTCAGCTCCACCATATTAGTTTATAGGGCAGGAAATTTGTATGTGAATTGAGATGGTGTTAGAAAAGTATCTTTTGGGGGTCTCAACTTGATCCCCCCTCCCCGGGTTTTTTATTGTTTAAAATATTTGCGCACCTTTAAAACCCCTCCAAATTGAGTTAGGAGGCTCAAACTCCGTTGCATTTAAAAGGAAATTAAATTACCTATAAAACAAAAGAAGTTACATCGAAATCGGACCAGTATTAGCAAAGATATGGCTATGTCAACTCCAGCGGACCCCGTTGGAGCAAATGAGCTGAAATTCGGTATGAAGGGTATTCTGTATTCAAGGTCAGCGTAGAGTCAGAACAATATAATAAAAGTATGAGTAAATTTCGGTATGTTAGGGAACTGTCTTTTGTGGGTCTCAACTTTTTTTCTCACTCCCCGTTTTTATAATATTTTTATTTTAGTGAAAATAGGACTTTAGTGACGGAGTTCTGCTGCTCACGAATTTTTTTCTTTATAGTATAGGCGCTTGATTTTAAAAATATTTTTTCTTCTTATGAAACATAATTAAATCATTTGATAACTATTATTTACACAACAAAACATTCATTCCAGAAAGAGACTTTGAACTTATTTATTTTTAAATAACAAAATTAAGAATAAAAAATTAAAAACCTACTTGGTTGGCTGGGCGCCAATTCCGAACCCCCTGTGTGCCGCATAGTGGCAGGCGTGCCTTGGGTTGGACATCACTGCTTTAGAATAACATGACAGGAAATCAAAGTGTGCATTAGAGCCTTAAAAATAATAAAAAGTAAAATAAAAAGGACATTATTGAGAAGTAACTTCTAACATTACAAATTGGTGTTGATGGCCTGAGGGTTTCACGCCTTTAGACAAACACATACTTCTAATATTAATAAATTTTAAAAAAAATTATTATTATTATACAAAAAAAGTAATAAGGTAAAGATCTGTCAAAGGCTGTGGACCGTTGTAAATAAAACTGAAGACCGAGAACGGGTTTTGCGAGAGGATTTGAATTGAAGGAGAGCAGAGATGCATGATGGATTGGATAACTTGATAGAAGAAGGTTGTCAGAAAATACTTACGAAGATAGGAAGAAAGCCACTTTAATTCTTCATAAAATCGTGAGGCAGAGGTGTCCCTCAATATATCAAAGATGAATCGTATAAAGCAATTTATCAAACATTCAGTTTCGCGTCGAAATCTTCAGAGACACCTCTGTACACTGTAAAATAGTAGTCAAACCAGAGGAATATTAAGGAGGCAACTAGCAGTCTAAGGGTGTCAGATGGAAATAAGTGGCAAAGGTAATTCATTCCCTTTAAGTAGCAGAAGGTAGGATGGAAGATACCGAGGCATGGTTTTTCCATGAAAGGGTTTGGTCATTTAAGTTATTTCAAGGTTTTTGACTGTTACAAAGAATTTTATAGGATTATTATTAAGAAAGGGGGTTGGAATATGAAGAATAGTTTTAAGGAGGTTATTAGAACCTAATACAATTACCTTTGTCTGCTCTCCATTCAACTTAAGCTTGTTATTTCCTGCCCAATGATTTATTCGATTCAAGTCCTCTTTGTTTTGTTTTTTTTGTTTTTTTCGGAAGGCTGGATGGACAGGTATATTTTGAAATCATTTGCATAGATATGATATTGAAAGTGGTGGGTGAGGAGGTAAAGGTCATTAATACGCATAGCAAACAGAGAGGGGGACAGAGAAGAAACCCTGAGGGACACCACAGGAGAGGGGCAGTGTCTTGGATGAAGGTTGGCCTAGGAGCTCAACAAACTGTGACCAATCTGAGAGGAAGAATTTGAACCAGCACATTTATACAAAAGAATATTTTAAAATTTAATCATTAATGAAGTTTGTAATTATTAAAACAAAATATGTTTCATCTTAACTAATTATTCACATATATTATCAATGATTAAAACTCATGTGTGTGCTTGTAAGGTTTATGCCCACATCTATACCAAATACAAAGTTTGCCACAAGTTATATTATACTTATATATGCTTCTGTCGGATATTTTTTATAATATTCTATATTTTATAATACTCACCTGATTGTTAAAATTTTGACTTAATTTAATAGTTCATTATTATTTTTAACATTTTTCCATTGGTTTTGGGATTACTTCAGGAAGTAATTAATTTTGTAATTAATAGTTTGTAAATAGCTTAATTTTGTAAATAGTAATTAAATGAATTATTGATGTTAGATGGTCGACTGTGATGTATATCGTGGAATAACTAATCAGTATTCAGTCAACATGATTTTTTTTTATTATAAAAATGAATGTTTCGGTCCAAACATGCGAGCCATCAGGGGGGTTGAAATTAAATCAGAGAAATAAGATATATGTACTGTAAAATGCAGAACTAAATAACATAAGTATAAGAGATGAATGCATAGTAAAAGTCAATTATAGATACATTATTAATAAAGATATAAATAATAGTATGCAAGTAATAAAAAATTAAATCAAGAGAACACTGTGGAATCAATAAACAAGAACAAATGGATATGTTAAAACAATAGCAAAAAAATATTGAAGTTTTCACCTAGAGAACAGATGAAATAAAAACTATACAAGTAAAGCTAGAACATACTAATATTAATAATAGATGACAGGCTGACCAATGGCTGAGCCAGGCTGGATTCTGTGAGGTTTTGTGAGTAAATGGTAATGATTTATGGAAAGTGGAATAAGAGTAGATAGTTAACATTTTTGAACTATATGAAAATAATTAGTAAATTCATAGAGTCCTGCTAGTTTATACTTTTTGTTTTGGGTTAAGAAACCAAAAACGAGACTGTCTAAATAGACTTTTCAAAATTCTTATAAAACAGATAATGTATTATAAATAAATAGAATTCTAGAACAGATTATTAGGACATCCCAACAAGTATGTTAACTTAAACTTCTTACAGACCAGAAGACTACAGCCAGATCACCTTTGAAATTAAACTCAGCATTCTCAAGACTGCTAAACCTACAACTCAGAATATTTAAATTTTTATAAATAGTATTAGAAACAGCCATTCTGCTATTTTTCAAAATTTTTAATAAAAAAGTAATTATATCATAATAAAATGAAAAGACAAATCAGTCCATTATTTATTAAAATAAGCTAAAATCTAAAAAAAAAGTGGATTAATTATATTAAAGTTAGGTAATAATGTAACTCCATGAGCATTAAACGGGAAATAAGAGGTTTACAAAACCAAAACTGGGTATTTTGAATGTTGGAATTTCATTTTATAAAATGTTATTAATTCAGCAGTTTTTCACCAAAATCATTTCTTGGTATGTTCAGTAACACTTAGCTACCAAATTTCATTCATAGAAGTTTTTCATTTTTTGTCTCGTCTCAAATATATAGATTTTACTCAAGAATAAAATCTTCTACTTCAAATAAGAAAGAATACATATCCTTTTGTCTTTGGAGCTATTATTGCTTGATATTTGGGATTTACCACTTAAAAGTTATTTTTCAAATAAAATGCTTTAAAAATAATTAAGCCTTCCCCTCCACCAAGCCTGGAATCTCCTATTACATGAGGGCTGCAGATGTGGTTGCTTTGCCCTGAGTTTTAGTAGAAAAAACAGTTTTTTTTTTGTCAGGTATCTCATTTTTTGCCGACTATTGAAATAATAATGACAAAGAAAGGCAAATTTCGGCTTCAAGAGGTGATAACCCAGTTATCATTTACTTGAAGAAAAAAAAAATTTTGTCTATAGATTACTAGGTCAACCAGTAGAAAGAGATAAAATGATAAACAAACAAGATGATGTTATTTGGCCACAAAGGAATGAGGAGAATGAACGAACATACCACTATTTATTTTCCGTAATACGGCTCTAGGGTTACTGATTGTTCAATAAAACAACAAAGATAGTGGAAACACTTGAGGAGTGAACTGCCAGTATTACCTGTCTAGGAACAATAATGAACGTAACAAGTGTAAGACTCAGGGGAAATTCAACTTTGGCAAAGGAATGAGAATTGGACTGTGGAACAGGGATAAAATGAGTCGTGGATAACAAGCGTATTGCATTAGAGGATTTTTCTTGGCTTATCTTAAAAGGTTTTCAAAACTGGTACAAATATCATCATGCAAAATTTAGCCTAGATGTGTCATTGTCTCTTTCGTAGGCTGTTGAAAGTAACAAAGTGCAACCTCAGACAGTTTGAAAAAATAAATTGCTTATCTTTCAGTATAACATGGCAAATGTAGCATTCAAAATATTCTTATAAGTAAAAATTAAATACATTATAAACTCGGCCTATTTGTTAATAAAACTATAAACTTAAACTATTTGTTAATAAAAAAAATTGATTTATTATGTCCTTTGTTCAAAGGTAAATTAAGTTTGTGGTAAAATTATTTTTCTATCAACCAATTCAGAAGAAAAATTAATTATAGTCTCCTAATATTGGCTAAGAATTAAATTAAATTGAAAAATATCAGAAAGCAATATAAGAGATAATTGCGAAATATGTAGTTGTACACATAAATAATAAGATAATTAATTTGAAAAATAAAGCACATTTTATAATAAATAACTTAGTGTTTTACTTTACTTTTACCGATATGTATACTCATATATATTCACAGAGCTGCATACTGTGTTTCAAAACCAATTTTAAAAAGAATTCTCATTGTCTTGGAAATCAAAACCATAATTGTAGTTTTGATGTTGACATCACCAATAGCAGTCTCTCATAACAATAATGCCATTGAAAGCATCTTCTATTTATTTATTTTATCTTTAATTCCAAGCATTAATCTAAGAATAAAACAATTGTTGACATAAGTGTGCTTGAGCATAATTTAACCATCGATATGCTTTTTAATGTTATAGAAAAAAATCACATTTTATGCAAAAGATACAATCAGAAAAATAATAAGAATTATCATATTAATAAAATATAATTTATAATTTTTAATAAAATAATACACACAAATATAGATACAAAACAGGTTTTTATAATACATTAATTTAGATGTATGTTCCAGATAAACATTAATATTATAAATAAATGTCCATCTAGGATGTTTCTATTGATTTCAAAATGTATATCAAAATAAATCTAAACCTATCAAAATGTTAACAACTATATACATATATATACACACATATATATAGATAAAAGAGATGTTAGGAAATTAACAGTAATAACTTATTTAATAGGAAATAAACATTTGAGTTTGCCCACAGTACTAATCAAAGCACTGTGAACATTATTATTATACCAGATAGAGCTCAAATATGTTAAATAAAATAAAAAATATTCAAATTAAATTTATTTAAACATGTTTATTTTTACATTCAATCACCATAATTTAAAATATCTGATGGTGAAAAATAGAGACTGTTAACTAATAAACAAAACAAATAATTACTAGGCTACTAATACTTAACTTAAAAATAAATTAAGTAAATAGTTAGGGAATCAGATGCTTTACAAACAAAAGTTGTCAATCCTAGTTTATATAACAAAAAAAAATTAAAATATAAGAATATAAAATGCCAAACTGAGCCTAAAGGAAACAGTTTCATAAAATTCTTTATATGTATTTACACATAAGGATATACAACTTTGAAAATATAATCAAGATAATGGAGTATGCATTTTGTCGCCACTATGTATAACTGATGTATTTGAAAAATCAAATTTTTGGAATTGCTTAGTTTTATTAATTTACCAGGAGCCTATTTCCAAAATAAAATCTTATAAACATATATCTAGAAATCAGAGAAGTAAAAAGATCGAGGTATATAATAAATTTTCGTAAGTTAAAAGTAAAACATAAAGCTCTTTTATTGGCCTCTTAAAAAGTAGCTATTTTCACATTTGTTAATTACACATGGTGGCGACGATATTACTAGGATTGCTAAATTGCCAAAGGTTATAGCAAATAATTTAATATTGTAATCAAAATTTCATACAAAGGAAAAATAAGTTCAAGATGAATTAGATTCCTCTTAAACTTTTCTTAATTAATACTTGCCAATATTTAACCTTCAGGTAATTATGAAATAAATAAAAGATTGAATCAAGAAAATATTAATTCAAAGTGAGCTAGTTTTATCTGCAAATAATATCGGCAACTGGAATTAAATTACAAACTAAAATATAAACTTCACAACAGATACTTTAACAACTGAAACAAATGGTACACTATACAGGAATAATATCCAAACAAGCATTTAATGAGTACACAAGAATCAACGCAACAAGCATGAAAAATAAAATACAACTTCAATAAAAATATTAACAACATTTTATACACATATGCAATTTATACATTGCTTACAACCTATCACCCATCCTATTAACAACATTACGAAGTTGTCCATACACCTTAGATGGAGGGCTGCCTAGAATTAAATTGCATAGTGCTTTCATAGCTACCTGTATGTTTTGATAGGAACCTAGCACATGTATCCGTGAATCGGCAAGAACAATTCTAGTTTTTGTAACGTTTTCAATAGTATACTTGGTTCTACCTCCTTTCCCAGACAGTCTTCCAATGGCTCTTGAAAGATGATCTCCTTTTAATGTTTTTACATCCTTAACATCAAATGTTTCTACAAACAAATTTTCAAGACGGAGCAGAGCCAGAGCATCTTCAACTTCAAAACCATAAATAAATGCTTTCACAAAATCTGCGGCCTTCTGAACATTGCTAACATCTTCTGTTTCTTTGCAGCTTCTAATTTCAACATTACGAGTTTTTAAATTAAATCTTACTTGTAGCTTTAGGTGTTCCACAATCGGTGTAAATATTTTCATCCAGTTTTCTTTTAAAGGGGTATACCTATGTCTTGGTACTGGTACTTTTCTAAATTCAAAACTTGGAATTACCTTAGATTTTTTCGCCTTTGAGTTATCCAGTTTTGCATTTCCTTGAATCCCATTAACTTCTTCTACATCCATTCCATTTTGGTTTTCTTTCGGTCGTTTCATTGCACGACGATTAATAACTTCTTTGTTTTCATTGACAGCTTCACTTTGCATTGTAAATAATTAATTTAAAAATAACTAAATAAAAGAAAATGTAAAATTAACTGCAATAACCTTCCTATCAACTTAGCACGTGCATCACCAGTTTTCAACTTCAAATATTTAGTTGCTTCTGGTAGCGCGCTGCGTAGTGGAGTTAGTTGCGAATAGGTTTTTATTATGTTGTTATAGTCTCGCAATTAAAACTGTTATTAAGTTATGGCATCAAAATCAATGAAGTGTGTTTACCCTAACTGTGAAACACTGTTAACAGACAAGAAAACTAGCTTTTACGCGTAAGTAAACGTAAATTTCTTACCTCTTTGGAGAATACCTCCATTACATATTTGTTTATAACTCTTTGTAGAGAAAGAGTCCTCAGTTTCTCTTTGGAAAAACTACTTATTTTGAAAATTATAACTGTCAATACTGTAGTTTCATAGCTTAATATAATTCATTAGTTCATTTGGTTATGTTTGTGGAAGATTTCTTAATGTATAATGAGCATTTTCTCTCTCCTTCACCCATGTTATTACTGCCCTTTGTTTCCCATATTTCTTGGAGTTATAAAACCTATGAATTTCTTTCCTTTATATCCTGATTTATCCTCCTTTTTCATTAATCTAGGCACCTAGAATTCAAGATTCATTTTTGTCTATTACAGATTTCCATTAAATGACGAAGTTTGTTTAAACAAATGGAAAACAGCGCTTGGGCGTCCTGACTTGAAGCCCACAAAGAGTGATCTTATTTGTGGCAAACATTTTTCTTCAAGATGTTTTGAAAATAATATTTTAAAACCAGATTCAGTGCCAATTGAGGTGCCATGGCTGAAAGAAAATGTAATTGTTTTGGATAACAAAAACAAATAGAATTTTTAGCATTTTATTTTCATTCATTTATTTTGTATATGTCTTAATTATTTTAATCTATATACTGAATGGATATATTCATAGTGTTCCAAAGATAGCTCTAATATTTCTTATACATGTAACAGTTGTCATAATTCCTTTGTTAGCATTCACCATAGTGATGTTTTCATATTTTACTAAAAACTTATAAATAAAATAAAAGACAATCAACATCTTATTTTCTGATGGTGACACTATCTCTGATCAAGACAAGTAGAAATTGGCGAAATGAGGGATTGACATTCTATTAACCTTATAAGGTCAATTGTTGGTATTTTACCCATAAATTGCTTCTGTTTATTCATATTTTATATTAGTTATTCACCATTTTTTATAGATGGGTTTTAAAACAACTTGGTCCTGGATTTATTTAATTGCATTTTAGCCTATTTCTATTTTATGTTGGTTTTAGTTTAGCTTATGAGATGTTTAATTTTGATAGGAAATAATCTATTATTTACCGAGATAAACTTTAAATCCTGTAATTTCTACCATGGGTTCTTGACATAACAATTGTTATTTGTAGAAATTATAATATAAGTAATTGCAAATTTTAATTCTTGTTCGCCCAGTAACAGGGACTAACTTAATATAAAGGACTAAAATATGGTGCCTGATCCTTTACCTTATCTTGATTTTTGGGGAACAGTCAGCACTGTGCTCCAACTCTCTGATTATTGTCAGGTGCCGATTTCATGTATAAATGGACCCAGAAAGCAGTGGTCAAACCACGTTACTTTGACAAAGTCCAAAAATTTTCAGAAAAAAAACTAGTTCACTAGGATTTGTGGTAGGATCCGTCAACGAAAAAAGGACTCTCAATCCCATCATCTTAAAATGTATATTTTTGAATATATGAAATTATTAAAATGTTCATTTATTATTTAATCTATGAATATAAAAACAGTCCACATTTACTCAGAGAAGTGGATTAGGTGATATGTTATTTGAGAATTTTCACTTAAATAATTAAATACCAGCATGGAAAGTTGATATTTATCATCGACAGCTTTTTTGTTAATCTCTTGATAAAATAATTGATTATTTTCTTTATTCCCAAATTGACACTTAAAGCTGGGTGTTTTTACTTTTACTAAGCAACATAACTTTAAGAATATTTCCTTCAGTATATTAACTTAACTATGAATAACGAAAGAAGTGGACTCCTCCATTTCACTTTAACAAACATTTTTTAAATTCCTGTACAATACGATGATTGTATTAAACTGTAAAACCGACCATAAAACACTATGCCATATGCAAAGAAATATTTTTTTTTTATGCTTTTAGCTCCACTTTGGTTTACTACAAAACATTCATTTTTTCTACATAACAATTTTTGATGGAGGTGTCCATTTTTGTAACTTTTATTTGAGCCTAAATTTGATACCTATTATTTATGTTAAGTTTATAAAATCCCTCCTTCTGTAATATGGGGTTGTGGAAAGAAGGTTCTTTTGTTTGAAATATTATTTATTACTAGTTGTAGGCTTCACTCACGGCTATTTCTCTAAATTAACTATATAATGGTTTTTAAAACCACTATTCATTAAATTATGCATAATTTTGTTGTTTTTTTCAATGGTTTTATTTTTATTCAAATTTTTTTAACCATAAAGATATTTATTTTTTTTCTGCGACTTACTGGTCTATTGTCATTGTACATATATTACAAACAATGTTAGATTTTGATATTGATCTTATATAACAGTTTATATTCAATATTTTTAAAAATAAAGTGGGATGCAAGATACAATCCAATTTACATAAATATTTAAAATTAAAAATTATCAATGATAAAATTAATTAAAATTGAGTATTTAAAATTATGAATTTCTGTTGAGATTACGTAGCATAATTTCATATCAGTTCATTGTGAACAAAAACGTATTGTTCAAAAATGGAAAACGAGAAAAAAAGTTCCAGATTATCCAGGTTTCGAATATGGTGGATCCAAATAAGCGGTGGCCTATTGTATATTATTAAACACTACAGTGTAACCTAAATTTATTTAAGAAATGGTTTATGAATAGCTTTGATTATGTTTGTTTCATTTTTAATGCAGTTTTTATATATTTCTTTTTTCAGTTTGTTTGAGACTATAGTTTTAAATTAATTACTATAATTAAACATTTCATAATTTAACATTTCTAATATTTTTTTTCATTTCATGATTTCAATTATAGCGCATCGATGAAGTTGCTGAATGTAAGTAGTATCATTTTTAAATTAAATTAGTTATATTCAATTACAAAAATTTATATTCATGTAAATTTTCTTTTCTTTCATTAGTTGATATTTGCCGTCTATGCGGAAAAGCTAAACAAATGCTTATGACAGATATATTTGACGATGACTTAGACATATGTGAAAAAATGAGTCTTTGTTTGCCCATTGTTGTTAATCCAAATGATTCTTTACCTCAAACCATTTGTGATGACTGCTTTGATCATCTCGACATTGCTGCAAATCTCATAAAAAAGTGTATAGAAACTGAGGCTAAGCTGACGAAGCTGTTTTCTAACCCTCAGCAACTCCGGTAAGTAATGTATTTATTTATTTTATGCATATAAGAATACATACATTGACTGTCGCAATGGTACAGTTGGAAGGAATGCTGTCTATGGATTCCATTTCCTAAACATGTGAGGATTTTTTCATAAGGATTCAGACCTGGAGTAAAGAAGAAGTAATAAAATAAAAAAATTATGTATGGCTTATCATTGTATTCCAACTAGTATCATGACGGTTACTGGTATATTGTCTCTTTAAAAAAAATGTTGATTTATATGATTTTTTCGAAAAAGAAACATTTGCAAACTTTCTGCTTCCAGGAATACTAATCATAAACCAATTCCTTTAAATGGGCCAATAGTATGCGATAGATGTGATGTATACTTTACTGATATGGCTCTTTTCGATCAACATATGTCCGAACATGAGGCTGATGAACAGAAAGCAGGCACAGACGAAGTTCCATTGAAAGTCTGTTCGGATTGTGGTAATTCACTTTACTTTTCATATATATACTTCCAGTACTTATATTGTTTTTATTCAGTCCTAAAATGTTATTTTATATGATCAAATATCCTAAATTTTATCATATTTTTCAAATTGTTTTTATTGAAGAACCTTTTAGAATGCTAATACCGTTATTTCTATGGAGGCAAATGTAAAGATAAAACACCAAAAAAAAAAAATCCCGAAAGACAGTGTTAAACAATTTAAAGGTTGTCGAGCTCTGGTAGTATAACTTAACATTCATTATAAATAACCCCCACCTGCTTCACCGATTGGGACTACTGCTATCGAGTTTTCTTCTGAGACATCAAAAACTATTTTAGGTGGAACAAGTTCCAATAGATCACAGTTATGTCTCATAAGAAACCTATCACAGCAATAGTTACCAGTGCCCTGTAAAGGGTTAATGTAAAGTTAAAATAATTTTTTTCTTCTGCAAAACTTCATAAGTCCCACTCCTCTATAATAATGAAATATAAATTTTTAGTAACTTTTATTTTTAATTGCTAATTTTAAGTGTTATTTTAAATTAGCTGTAACAATTAGAATGTTAATTAATATTAACAGTTTTATTCATCTCTTCTCGGTAGCCTGAGAGGTAGTTACAAAAAATCCAAATGGGTTGATGTAAAAATATCTTCCATACCTCAAATAAGTCATAACAATAATAATATTTACTGTTTGATTCACAAACTTTTAATTTTCCAGTTACCTGCCTTTGGTTAATACAGACCAAAAAGGCCATTGGTCCAGACACATGTCCCGTTAATAGTGACGGACAAAAAACAATTAACTCATTCAGTAAATTGAATTTTTTTTTTTATCAAGAAATTGTATTACCAATTTCAAAGATCAAATAAGCCTGAGAGAAAATTAAAAAAGTTTATAAAAAATTACGAAGTTTTAATTTCCTTTCAAGAAAATAAAATTATGATTTATTTAGTTGTAAATTATATGTATATCTTTTTTTTAGGGCATGTATTTAGCGAAGATTTTTTTTATGATGAGCATAAAGTCAATTGTGATACTATGTGTAATACTTGTGAAAAGGTTTTAGAAAACAATTGCAAATTGAATAGCCACATTTGTGCAAAATATAGTTGCGAATTATGCCCTTCAGAATTCAGATCAGAAAGTTTATTAAAGAAACACGTTCTTCAGGTAAGTTGGTCATTTTATCAAGGAATGAAAATTATCTTATCAAGCCTTTTCAGTGCCAAGGTTGCAACAGATGCGATGAGGTAAGCTCTGAGATGTGGCCAGGGTCGCAACTGTTGTGATCACCACTTTTTAGTCCAAATCTTACCCCACCATCAACTAAATTATCCTTTTCCCTTAAAATTCTAGGAGTTTGGAGGTCTATTTTTAATCGCTGGTAAAATTCTATCTTCTCATCCTTCTCGCTCTCTTTAGGAGGCGCATAAGCAGATATTATTATTGCATTTTTAAATTTCCCTTTTAGGCATATATTGCATAGTCAATCGTTCCCATACTAGCAAACTACGGCATAATTTCTTAGTAAACATAAACCGAGAATAAACCAAATCTTGTTCCTTTTTGTCCAGTTTTTGTTGCTCTACTGTAAAGTATTGTGTATTCTTTTTTATCCAATCTACCTTGTCAGTGGAGTGGCGTTTGATCTCTTGTAGGGCTACCGGGTCTAAATTAAATTTGATAATTCCTTCAGCTACTTCAGCCATCTTGCCAGGCAGAACCATTGTACTTACATTCCAAGTAGCCAAAAGTAAGTCAATAAGCCATTTTTTTTTTTTTTTTTGCCTTTATTTCCATCCATTATTTTATAACTTTGTAGGGTTATTAGCCACACGCTCAAGACCCAACCTGGAGGATTGGATCATTTTAATTCAGTCTCCCTTAGGCTAGGTGCTTTCGCCATAGCTAAAGAGTCAAGCCTACCCTTTGTTTGCCTTCCGAGTCACCTTTTCCTAGCCTTTAAGAATCCCTCCTCCAACCATGCAAGGCAGCATGGGAGAGTGTATATTTCATGGCGGCTCTAAGTCGCCATGTTACACCAACGCCATTAGGGATTTCTGGTATTTGAAAGAAGTGAATCGCCACAGTGATACCTCTCCATGCCTTCGGTTGATACCACCTCAGTCCGAGGCTGCTTATTCAGGAGAACAGAACCCATATTCAAAGCTACCCACAATATCTAATGGCCTTCACTATCCCTCATCAGTGACTTGACCAATAGCTAAGGCTCCCCTTGGGTAATAATTATAGTAATTTATTTGAATCTGATTTGTAGAGTACTGTGCTTTATTTCATGTAAGCAGGATTATTTATTCACTGTTCTGTATCATAATCTGTTTTAAAATGAAATATTACTTTCTTTAGAGTCATATCAATAGAACACAAGCCAACATAAATCAGGAAGAGAAAATAGAAATGGAGGAATGCGAGTCAAGTGGAGAAATAGTGGACATAAAACCTGTTAGTACATTTTGTTATATTATGGCAATAGTATATAAAACATATAGTAGACAATAGTATCAAAATATATTTTTCTTAACCGCAATATTTACTGTTTCAGACGACTGTTACTCGTAATGGAAAAGTTCGTCCGCGCAAAGAGCTCTATCATTGTAATATTTGTGATATTAAGTTTACATCAAATAAGAAATTGAGAGATCACTGTGTTGAACTGCATGGTACTGCGAATGTATTATGGATTTGTAAATTTTGTGGGAAATCTATGACAACCAAAGTTAGCTTACAGATTCACCAAAGAATTCATTTTGACAGCAAACCATATATTTGTGAATGGTGTGGAAATGGATACAGGTCAGTTACTACTTTTTGTCACATATTGTGTGTCACTCTTTGTTGCCTGATGGCCTAGTTCTCTCATAAAAAATGATCAATTAAGCTTATGTTTAAATTAGTGATATAATTAAATAAATAATTTTATTGTTGTTATTTAATGTAAATAACACTTATTAGTTCATCTAAAGCCATAAAAAAGCTCAATATGAGCTCATTGTGTATGGACTGTTAACAATTTATAGTAATCTGAATTTTATAACTTCGCAGGTTTAATTTATTAATATATAAACCAATTTATATAGAAAAAACTGGGTTTATTTTCAAAAAGTACATTGAAAATAGTTATATTTCAGTGAGTTTTAAATATTGCATCTTCCAAATGTCGGCCGTTATTGACAACACATTGCCGAAGACGTTTCTGGAAATTTTCCATCATCCTTCAAGTTATTATAGGTGGAATAACTGACTCATTTTGGGAGGTCACTGTGGGTGACTTTAGGTGTTATCTGCCCCTACTTTTTCAAGGAGGGGATGTAAGAGTAACTGTAAACTCTGACCATTACAGGCCCATGTTGGAGAGTATCTTATGCTCTGGAGGCTATTTTAAATTGGATAAATCGATGCTGAGGATGTGTGATTCCACAGTTCACACATCTCGACGTTTGCTTAGAGTTTTGAGGGAACTGTTCCCTGACAGATTGATCTCTTTAAGGGTTGACTGACAGCCGGCACAGTCAAATTAATTCCTTACGATTTTTACTTTCCCTTGCCTATATACAAAGTATATAGTAAGGGGAAGTATTGCGATCGTGAAAATTTTCGAATTCGAGTTTTCGACGGAAATACACGTTTTAAGGTCCCCTGAGTCCAAATGACCAAATCTCGCAAAATGGTCTGTGTGTGTATGTGGGTGAACAGTCTAGCTCAAAAACGAAAAGTTGTACGATAGTGAAATTACGTATTTAAGGTTGGCACATGCATGTGATGTTACAGCAACATTTTCGTCAAAATCGACTAACCAGAAGTGCCACTTTATATAATCGATTTTACACTTTTTTACAATTTTCTCGAAAATGGCTCTAATGATTTTGATGAAACTTGCCTAAATTATTCTACATAAAGATCTTTAATAAAGAACTAAAGAACTTTTAATTTATGTAGTAAATCACCGATGAATTGCAGGGAAAAAAAGCTATGATGAAAAGAATATTTTATTTGCGTATAGCTTAAAAAGTATGGATTTTACGGTAAATTATGATAGAATTGTATGAAAGGTAATTAAATTATCTAAAAAACAATAAAAGAATCATCAAAATCAGACCAGTATTAGCAAAGATTCAGGGCATCGGACTAACCGGAATTAGCTATTATGCATGGATTTTACACTTTTTTATATTTTTCTCGAAAACGGCTCTAACGATTTTGATGAAACTTGCCTAAATTATTCTTCATAAAGGCCTTTAACTTTTCATTTATGTAGTAAATCACCAAAAAATGCAGAGAAAAAAATTATGATGAAAAGAATATTTTATTTGTGCATAGCTTAAAAAGTATGCATTTTATGGTAAATTATGTATAGAATTGTATGAAAGATAATTAAACCATCTAAAAAACAAAAAAAGAATCATCAAAATCGGACCAGTATTAGCAAAGATAATGCTTATTTTATGAGGAGCACAAGACCCTAGATGGATAACCGAGCGCATCTGAAAGGAGACGGATGCGACCGAACCCTCTCCCACCAATCTCTTATAAACAATATACTCTGTAACAAAGTAATTTAAGAATACAAAAGCGGAAATTAATTTAATAATTTCTACTTTCGTATTATTTAATGGAAAGAAAATATTTCCAAGAAAAGAAAACCGAAACTTTTAAAATATATTTGCAACTTGACGAAGTTAAAATATATAGGTAGTGTACAGAATTGTTGTACTAAAATTGTTTAACAAACTGTTTTATTTTACTGAAGTGGGAGAAGATGTGAAGAAGTGAATGCTGCTGAGTTTATTTCAAGCATTGTTTATGTGAACTTTTAAAATTATATTAAAAAGATAATTATTATAGGATGGTAAGGGAAAGTTGTGTGATGTGCGCACTGCACCAGATTTTTTTCTGGAAAAGGTGTTTTAAGACAAATATCAATACCATTCTACCAGAAATGACTAAAAGAATGATGGAAAATTTGTGGAAACGTCAATAACGGCTAACATTTGAAAGAAGTAACTGGAAAAAAAACTATTTTCAATCTACTTTTTGAAAATAAAACCAGTTTTTCTCTAGAGACATTGGTTTCTTTTTTACGTACCTTCAAAATGTGTCAATTATTTCTGCACCACCTCGTATACTTAAATAATTATAGTCTATAGCGTTAATAAAATAATTCCTTTTTCATTAAACCGTGAGAATCAAAAATTCTTTTCTTACTGTTTTTCAGATCTCGAGCGAATCTTAATCAGCATCAAGTAATTCATACTGGAATCAGAAAACATTCATGCCCAAAGTGTGGAAAGAAATTTTCGCGGAAAGCTTTTGTAAGAACGCATATGAGAGTGCATACAGGGGAAAGGCCATACGTATGCGATATTTGTGGCCACAGATTTACGCAACTCGGTGATATGAAGAGGCATCGGAACAGGCATCAGACACCGCACATACCTGCTTATCCATCTGATGCAAGGTCCCACGCATGTGACATTTGCGGACACCGTTTCCCTCATCTTTCCGCATTGAAAAAGCACCGCTTGACACATTTTACTCAACCTGTAACAATTATCGAAGAAGGGGATCCTATAATCCATGAAGGGAACATGGAAGTAGAAGTGGTAGAAGAAAAAATCATTATCGAATAATAAATAAGGTGCTTAAGTAAGATTAGTACAAAATATAGTTCTAGCTTATAATTTATTATTAACTTTGTGTATAT